>OX383968.1:25189258-25813583 GCA_947532105.1 Athrips mouffetella | reverse complement strand
CACGAGATTCTACACGGGCATCTTCGCGTGAGGAGGATAGTATCGCGCTGGGTGCCGCACTACCTCACCGACGCTCAGAAGCAGGCCCGGGTGGAATGGTGCCGTGATATGCTGAACAAATTTGAAGCAGGCTCGTCTCGGCGTGTTTACGACATCGTAACAGGTGATGAGTCCTGGATTTATCAATACGATCCAGAAACCAAGCGCCAGTCGACAGTTTGGGGTGTTTCAAAATGAACCAACGCCTACCAAAGTGAAGCGATCTCGAAGCGGGGGGAAGATTTTGATCGCCAGCTTTTTTAATTTGACTGGCCACTTGGCCTCAATTCCCTTACGAGATCAAAGAAGCATCAACGCCGAATGGTATACTACCAAATGTTTACCAGAAGTTTTTTCTGTTGTGAGCAACAAGCGACCAAACACAGGGCTCCGCGGACTACTGCTCCACCACGACAATGCGCCTGCACACACCGCGCTCAAAACGAGGGACTTCCTGGACAGCACACCAGTCAAACTCCTGGGTCACCCTCCTTACAGCCCTGATCTAGCACCGTGTGACTTCTTTTTATTTCCAAAAATAAAAAATCAGCTCAAGGGGATACAATTTTCGTCGCCGGAAGATGCGCTGGCTGCGTTCGAGCAGGCTGTAAACGAGGTGTCTACGGCGGACTGGAAAAAGTGTTTTGAAAACTGGTTCAGACGCATGAATCTTTGTATAGAGGCTGGTGGAGAGTACTTTGAAAAGATTTAATAAAAATATATGTACCTGTAGAACAATTTTTTTTAGTGTCGCAAATATTTCTGAGTGTCCCACGTATATATATATACTAGCTGTTACCCGCGACTTCGTCCGCGTGGATTTTTTTTTATACAAAACAAGAATTCGAACTAAACTGAAGCATATTTGCGGAACGCTTTTCCTTCTTGATCCCTACGTAAAAGATGCATTTGTACTTATCTAAGTTGAATACTATCTTACAACAAATTTAATTATCTTTTGATTTTATTCAATTGGTAGGTAATGCGGAATTTTCATTGTCAATCGTTACAGGCGAACTTAAAAAAGAAGGCAATAAAGAGAGTGAATGGGTAGCGAGGAGGTATTGATAAAGTCAAAAAAGTCCCTATTCCTCCCTATCTATCCTTTTCTATACCTCCCCCCCCTCCACATCCCCCTTCCCCCTCCCTCTTCCCCTCCCCCTCGTTCTCCCCCTCCCTCTTCCTTTCCCTCTCCGACGCCCCTACCCCCTTCACCCTCCCTCTCCCCTCTGCCCCCCTCCCTTTCCCTCCCCTCCCTACGCCCCCATCCCTCACCCACCCTCTACCTCCCTCCCTTCCCCTCCCTCTTCATCTCCCACCCTTTTCCTGCTCCATCTCCCCCCTCTCCCCCATTCCCCTCCCTTTTCCTCTTAATCCCCCCACCCTACCCCTTCATCCCCCCTCCTTCTTCCCCCCTTCTCCCTCTCCATCACCCCCTCCTCCACCCTCTCCATCCCCTCCCTTTCCCCCTTCCCCCACCCCCATTTCCCCCTTCCCCACCTCCTTTCCGCCCTTCCCCCCCCACCGCCCATATCCCCCCACCCCCCACATCCCCCCTTCCCCTCTCCAATCACCCCCCCCCCACCCCCCCATCCCCCGACCCCCCCCCATCCACCCACCACCCATATCCCCCCTTCGCCCCTTCCATCCCCCCTTTCCCCACTTCCTCTTCCCCATACCCCCTTTCCCCCTTCCCCTCCCCATACCTTATTCCCCCCCCCCCGCCCCCATCCCCCCTTTCCCTCCCCCATTCCCCCCTTTCCCCCTTCCCGTTGCCCTAGCCTACCCTTCCCCATCTCCCTCTCTCTCCTCTCCCTCTCCCACTCCCTCTGCCGTTCCCATTCCCCTTACCTCTCCCTCTTCCCCTCCCTCCCTCCCTCTCCCCCTTCCCCTACCCCTCCCTCTCCCCCTCCCTCTCTCCCTCTCCCTATCCCTGCCCCATTCCCCTCCTTTTCCCCTTCCCGTTGCCCTACCCTACCCTTCCCCCTCTCCCTCTCTCTCCCCTCCCTTTCCTACTCCCTCTGCCTCTCCTCCTCTCCTGACCCTGCCCCTGACCCTACCCCTATCCCTGCCCCTAACTTTGCCCCTATCCCTATTCCTATCTCTTCCCCTATCCTTACCCCTGACGCCATCTTAACCGAGATCCCTATCCTTATATAAACATACAACCGACACTTATATTGATTTTTAGACATTTCAAACCTATCGCACCCCATCCCCAGGGGATGATGGTATTTCACGTCCACCACGTTGGATTTCAAAATTATTGTAGTTTTCGTAATCAGCGACCCGATAAACCATACAAACGACACTCATATTGGTTTTTAGACATTTCAACCCTATTGCACCCCAACCCCATCCCCAGGGGATGATGGTATTTCACGTCCACCACGTTGGATTTCAAATTGTTGTAGTTTTCGTAGTCAGTGACCCGATAAACCATACAAACGATACCCATATTGGCTTTTAGACTTTTTCACCTCATTTTCCTCTTTTAGGGGTTGAATTTCGGGTGGAATTTCAATATCAGTGATGTACGTTCCATAGAATTACAACCCTAATGCCTAAACAATAAATTTAGTGGATTTTGTTTTGAAAATGAAGGATTTTCAACTTCATCCCCCTTTTCACCCCACAGGGTGTAGAATTTTCAAAAACTCTGAGACACGTAATACTTAATTTTTAGTCGTCAGCCTAAATACAAATTTTGAAGATCCTAACTTCAAAACTGACGGACTTTCATACAAACTTTCATCCCCTATTTTACCCCCTTAGGGGTGGAATTTTGTAAAACCCTTTCTTAGTGCACCCCTAGGCTTCATAAGGAACTGTGCACTTGAGGAACCCTAAAATATTTTTTTTGATATAAAAACCTATTTTGTTGATATGGAGATAGCGGTTGGAGAGCGGTTATGAAATGTCAACGAGTTTAGCCATATGGGAAAAAAGGAAGAAAGTGACAACAGTAGACATTGGGGGCTTTGAATAGGAAAGAAAATAGGAAGAACGTTTGGTGAATCTATTGTCCTTAATTTAGGATTTTTCATAGGAATTTGTATATTAAATATTGGAATAATATCTAATAATGGGGTAGGTAAAAGTTTCCCTTGCGGAGATTTTTTTCAGATTCCGATTTTGGATGGTTTTTATATCAAACTTCACTAATGGAATAGAGATCAGGACCAAGAAACAAGTCCTTTTCCTACTGGACTATAAACGCTGGATCTCAGTAAGTGATATGATAGTTTCATAGCCCGCGATAGAAATTGTTATGTATTTGTGTATTGATTCTGTTGAAGGAGACAATAGTCATTGACTGTGGTTTCATTTCAACTGAATTGGAAGGGACATTCTGCTCCGTTTAGGATATAAGATAGGCAGGTTTGTTTATTACTATAACTAAATTGCTTTCTTTGGTTAATATTTTCAATGTGTATAAAATTAGGGGAGTTCCAGACTAACAAATTGTAAGTATTTGAAGTTTACTAAGTTTGAAATTGTTGGAATATGTATTAAGATGGAATCAATTACAAATATTGATTGAATAATATATAATGGTAAATGCAGAATAATGTGATTTCTAAATGAACATAGGAAAAGTTATATCGTCTTTATCGGATGTATGAAAACTAATTAATGGATTTTTCACACTTTCCGCAAATCATCGAACAGGATCAGAAGGAAATTATATATTGTGATACTTTAAGAAATTTAATATTCATATTTAATAATTCTTTGTTAACATTTATAACTCTGCGAGAATTATGATTTATTGGGTTTGATATTTTGTGTGATCATTTGTAGATAATAATAAAAGAACAACCTATCCTTTAGATTAAGATTAGCTAGATTTAATTAAATTTTGTTTAGGTTTGCCCGCGTGTAGCTAGGCAGGGACATGTTTTTTAGGGTTCCGATACCAAAATGGTAAAAAAAAGGAACCCTTATGGTGCCGCTCTGTCTGTCCGTCTGTCTGTCACACCTCTATATCTCAGCAACCACTTATGCTATCAACCTGAAATTTGGAATAGTTTTATAATATAGTTGCCCAACTTAATTGCACAAGAAAAATTTTTGAAAAAAGTATGATTATTAATATAAAGGGGGCCAAAATAGGGGGGGCCAAATTTCAAATTGTCGCTACTAGGTCGAGTGGGGTATCATATGAAAGGGCTTTACTTGTACATTTTAAAATATATTTTTGTATTTTTTTAAATTTCTTAGTTTTAAAGTTATGATGAAAAATGTCAAGAAAAATACCATTCCCCCCCCCTTATCTCCGAAGTTTGAGTAAGGAAAAATCTGAATTAATTACAGTTGACAGAAGTTTATATAAACTTTACAGCAAAAATAAAACGATCTTTCTAAGTTGCACAGTTTTTCAGAAATCTGCAAAAAACCTTTACAAACAAATTTAGTTTTGCGGTCCTGAAAATGGACTTGATTGCTTCCAAAAATACTATAGGTATATCGGAATTCTCGGCGCGCGAGTCCGACTCGCACTTGACCGGTTTTTTTTCAAGACAGGAATTCAAGACTCAAAGGATGATTATAACTATAGTATAATAAACTATAAAAAATGAATTCAAACGCAAATTATTCATAAGGAGGAATATATTGTCTGAAGCGTATTATGGTAAGACAAATTTATTTTACCTTGGTTTCTTTTTCAGAGAATAAAAATAAGTATTACAATTTTGGAATAAAACATAAAGGCTTTGTATTTGAATCATTTTCGATTCAATTGAGAATGTCTAAAATCATTTGTTGTCATATGAATTCATAATGGGTTTTATTTTTGGTATTTGCATAGCCTCTTTCAATATGTTCTATAAAAACTAGTGGTTTAGATACATGGATTTTAAATGATTAAGATTTGAAAAAGAAAGTTTGTTTTCCGAAATTATATTAGATAAATGAAATCTTCTTTAATCAATCAAGTGTGAGAAAGAATAAAACTAGATGACATTTGTCATTATTGTCAAATAATCAACAGACAAGTCATTTTGCAAATAAATTTATACACAGCTAGACGCTATTTTGAATTTTGTAATTTTTTTTTGAAATATTTAATAAAAATAAATCAAAACCAAAATCTAAATGGAATTAAATATTTAAATAAATAAAAGATAATTTTTTTTGGAAAATAATAAAAGTTTGGCCCTAAAAATAAATATCTAGTGTTTTTTTTTCTAATAAAACAGTTTTATGTCAAAATCATTTGAAATTTAGAATATTTGATCAAACGACAAAGACTGTTATGGTAGTTTAGCTGACGTCATTAAGAGATTTTAATATCCAACAATGAATAAACGATTTTGATTTGATTTGATTTGATTTATGCCAGATCGGACATCCGTATAAAATTTTGATTGTGATTCTAAGTGGAAAAAGTGGTAAGAATAATTATTAAATCATTTCTCTAAGGAATTTAAACTATATCTGTGTTTGTTGGTTTATTTGGAATTCCATAATCTCACTTTTCTTATATTCCAATATTTAAACATGTTAATGAAAGTTTTCGTCTTAAACTAAATAGAGCTGAACGATACTTACATAAGTCTAATTTTGGGCTAAGGCAAGTACTAAAATAACTTTGCTAGAAAATAGCTCCTTTCAGTTTAATTCAGTTTCAACTGTACTAATATTATATTTTCTGATGATACAATTTCTGTGTTGAAAATATATTCTAATAAATATTCTTAAAAAAGGGTGCAATCATATATATTCTTTATTGCACAAAGTCACATACAGAAAGTTACATACAAAAGGACATTTACAAAGGCGGGCTTATCTCTAAAAGAGATTTCTTCCAGCCAACCCATGGTAGTGAGAGAGGGTGTTCATTAGCGGGACTCAGTAGTGCATTATTAAAATCCATAAAAACCAGATGTAATAATATAAAATAAATAAATGGTATAAAATAAACAAGTTAATAAAATATATTGATGATATAGGTATAAATATAATATATATGTCGTAGCTCTACTCTCATTTCAAAGTTCCCGCGGTATTTTCAAAGACAAACGTTCGAGCTAGCAGCACCCATGCAGTGGCCCAAGCACGGCGAAGCTACGCCAAACGTCAAATTAGTACTGCATTTCCGTACCAGTGTAGATTGTCGATGTTGGACGATGATTTTGGCAATGCTGGCTTTATTTAGATCGTGAGGTTGGTACTACTACAACGAATAGCGCGTAAAGGGGCGTGGTTTGTGTCAGTTTAGCCAACACGTAGCAAAGTGAAGACGAGGCCGCCATTTTCAACAGCTCATTCTTGTTCGAGATTTTACCACGTTAAGTTCTAAAGTGATAGATGGCCGCGAGATGAAGCCTGCAGCCGCTGGCGGATGAGCCGTGGCAATTCTGCGATGACAGGATCGACCCTTTAATGACAGCTAAGTGTTTATGATCTTTTCTGCCCTAAACTGTGATATTTCAGGTTATGATACGCGAATACCTTTTGTGATAGTAAAACACGGTGCACTGTGAGTTTGCTGTAGTTGAACATGTGAATAGAATCTTATGAAAGCCCCTAACGTTTGGGGTAGTCAGGATTGTGCCACTTAGTTAATTTTACATTAAAACAACAGGTGGCACAAGCAGTCCTGCACACCGCTGTGTTTACCGACGACGTGATTGAGGAGAATACCGTATGAGAGGTCAATGGCAAGTCAGGATGAATGATCGTTATGCAAGTAAGTTACACTCGATTGAATTAGGTGATTGTCAAAGATGTTATCGATGTCTGCTACAAATAGTTCGGCCAATATCGTGTTCTCTGCTATTCCTGATGTCTATCCCTTGCCCACATAGTGCCATCCCTCTTCCGCCCCAGTTCGTGTCTTCGACATATAAATGATATAAATACATACAGAAGATAAATAAATACCTGCATAGATATATTCATATAAATACAGAAAGTTATGAAGAACAATTAACAATGATGACTACGAACACGAAGCAGTGATTTGTGAGAGAAGATGCTCTTTTACTTTTTTTTTAAAAGAGGCAATTGAGGGACTCTCCTGAATAGATTTGGGAAGACGATTCCAAAGTTGAGCAGCACGGACAGAAAAAGAATGAAATAAGAAATTGGTGTTGCTCCTAGGTACCTCAAGCATTGTGGTGATACAGGGGCGCCTAGATCGAGTGGGAGGAGGAAGCAGTTGGAATCGGGCACGAAGGTAAGGAGGGGAGTGTGGGTCATTAAGGATATTAGAAAGGACAGATAGTATGTGCATATCTCGGCGAAGGCGGATAGGAAGCCATTATATTAATCATATCATATTACTACAATAGACTTCCTTCCTTTTGTGTAGGGACATTCTACTTTAATCTAGAGACATTAAATTGTTTATAAGGAATAAATTAGAAATGTCCTGAATCAATAGGGAGAATAATTTTGATTGAGATATTACATTCGTTCGTGGGTTGCTTCTTGTAAGGTGTGTTGTCGACGTTCACCCGCAAGGCTGCGACGGCTGTACGATACTCCGACCTTGGGGGACCTCTGAACTTTATGTGTGTTATCCTAGAGTAGTTAGATAATTTAAAACTTTCTTCTTTTTTGTGTAGGGACATTCTAGTTTAATCTAGTGACATTAAATTGTTTATCTAAATATATAAAAGAGCTTATCCTGACTGACTGACTGATTCATCAACGCCGAGCCGTAACCGCTATAGATACAGATCTGAAATTTTGTACACAGGTTCTATGCACGTCAAAACTACCCACTAAGAAAGGATTTTGGAAAATTCATCTCCTAAGGGGGTAAAATTAGGGATGAAAGTTTGTATGAAAGTCCTTTGTTTCTTGAGCTAAATTTACACAAATTTGAATTTAAGCTTCTGGTAAAAAATAAAGAAACACGTGTTTAAGCATTTCTTAAAAATCACCCTTCAAGGGGGTGAAAATAGGATGATTTTTTTCCGTATGTTGGTCTACAAGTTTTTATTTTGAAAGGTAGAATTATGGAAGTTTGTTTCTGAGCTCTCGGTAAAAAAAATAAAAAACCATGTGTATTAGAATTTTTTTAAATTCATCCCCTAAGGGGGTGAAATAAGGGACGACAGTTTGTACGAAAGTCCGTCATTTTTGAAGTTAGGATCTTCAAAATTTGTTTTTAAACTGACGACTAAAAATTAAATTTAACGTCTCCTGGTTTTTTTAAAATTCTACACCCTAAGGGGTGAAAAGGGGGATGAAGTTGAAAATTCATTAAATTAATTATTTAGGCATTAGGGTTGTAATTCTGTGGAACGCACATCACTGTTATTGAAATTCCACCCCAAATTCCATCCCAAATTCAACCCCTAAAAGAGGGAAATGGGGAGAAAATCTAAAAACCAATATGGGTATCGTTTGTATGGTTTATCGGGTCGCTGATTACAAAAACTAAAACAATTTTGAAATCCAACGTAGTGCACGTGAAACACCATCATCCCCTGGGGATGGGGTTGGGGTGCGATAGAGTTGAAATGTCTAAAAATCAATATGGGTATCGTTTGTATGGTTTATCGGGTCGCTGATTACGAGAACTACAACAATTTTGAAATCCATCATGGTGGACGTGAAATACCATCATCGCCTGGGGACGGGTTTGGGGTGCGATAGGGTAAAAATGACAAAAAATGAATATGGGTGTCGGTTCTATGTTTATATAAGGATAGGAATAGCGGTTCAGATGGCGTTAGGGATAGGGAGAGGGAAGTGGAGAAGGAGAAGGATGGGGAGGTGGAGGTGGTAAGGGAGGGGGAGAGGAATAGGGAGGGGGAGAGTGAGAGACCGCACATTGTATGAATTTCACGCGAGTGAAGCCGCGGGCACAGCTAGTTATTTATATAATCTTCATTGAATCATACAGGAACCTTAACCTTATAAGATTCTATTTTTATATTTTCTTAATAAAACTTGTCATAATTTATCATACTTAAAATAATACTTTGACTCAGTGTGAAACCACCATTAATATTACTAAAGTGGATTCTTGAAAACAAAATGGAACGGAAATTATAATGTTTAGTTTCCTTTCATTGTATGTTCCGAATATTTAAGTACTAGCTGTTGCCCGCGGCTTCGCTCGCGTGGATTTCGTATTTATGTTTTTACCGGTTTTCCGAAGCAATGAGATATTTTCCCGTCATTTCGGGGTAATTTTAAACTAAGGAAAAACAGGACTAACCCTGCGCAAATCAATGAGTATAATTCAAGATCCAGCTGAATTTTATATAATATACAGACTTTAATTATAAATTACTCAGAACAGAGAAACTTAGCAACAGTATCCTAACAAATGTAAAGAGAGAGATGAGAGACACCTTTATGTAATATTTCAAAACAGAGCCAATTCGCAGAAGTAATTGAGAAAAACTGAAACCCTCTCCCTCTCTCCCACTCCCCCCTTCCTCTCCTCCTTCCCGTCCCTCTGTCTCTCCCCCTCCCCCTCCTCCCGCTCCCCCTCCCTCTACCCTTCCTCTCCCCCTCCCTCTCCCTCTCCCTCACCCCCTCCCTCTCTCCCTCCCTCTCCCCCTTCCCCTCCTTCTCCCTCTCCTTCTACCTCTCTAACTCTCTGCCTCTCTACCTCTCTACCTCTACCTCCCCCTCCCTCACCCTCACCCCACCCCCTCAATCTTTCCCTCCCTCTCCTTCTCCCTCTCCCTCTCTACCTTTTTACCTCTCTACGTCTCTACTTCTCTACGTTTCTACGTCTCTACGTCTCTACCTCTCTAACTCTCTACCTCCCCCTCCCTCTCCCTCTCCCTCACACCCTCCCCCTCTCCCTCCCTCTCCTCTCTACCTCTCTGTAGTGTCTTACCCACCTGTCAGATGTCGTGTGAGTCAGTCTTATAATAAACGCCATTGGAATCGGACGGTCGTGGTTTTACTTCGAAATATTAAAGTGGCTAACGAGGATTTAGTGCATACGGGTGGTGTTTACTCGTACTCGTCGTCAGTCGAATCATGTCAGTGGGAAAGATCGGGGAATATAATGTTTCCTCGGGAAATTGGAGTTCCTACATCGAGCGGCTGGAGAGTTACTTTGAGGCGAACAACATCGACTCGGATTTGTTCAAGGCGACTTTGATTGCAGTCATCGGCGAAGAGGGTTATGAGCTGCTTAGCACATTAACCAGCCCGAGTAAGCCTAACGAGCTTACATATTCGGAATTAGTGACGACTATGACAAATCATATCGAATCCAAGCCATCTTTCATGGCGGAACGGTACCGGTTTCGGCAAAGGCGGCAACAGGAAGGAGAAAGTATATCACAGTATTTAAAGGAACTAAGGAAACATATAGGAAATATTTTTCTCATAGACCTATCGAACCATATAACCTAGTGCTCAAGTTTTATGACGGAAGTAGAATTAAGCCTTTAGGTGTAATTAAACCAGATGTGTCATATGAAAAGTGCACCAAGCCCCTAGAACTTTTTGTAATACAGGGAGGTACGACGTCGCTGGTAGGGCGTCACTGGCTTACGGAGCTAGGCATTAAAATTCCCGTTTTCCATGTTGAACCTCTTCAACATCAAGATAAATTGAATGATATACTTTCCAGGTATAAAGAATTATTTAATGGCGAGTTGGGAAGATTTACTGGAGGAAAAGCTCAACTGCGTGTGCGGGAAGGCGCGGAGCCGGTTTTCTGTCGAGCGCGACCGCTGCCATATGCCATGAAGGAGCGAGTAGATGCAGAACTCGATGCCATGCTGAGGGACGGCATCATTGAGCCAGTGGAATCTTCCGACTGGGCCACACCACTAGTACCTGTGAGTAAAGCTGAGGGAGGGTTACGTGTCTGCGCTGACTATAAGGTAACTTTAAATCCCGCCTTATTGGTAGATAGATTTCCGCTGTCTAAGATTGATGATCTTTTAGTAGGGCTAAATGGTGCCCAGGTTTTCTCTAAAATTGACCTTTCCCAAGCGTATAATCAGGTGGAACTAGATGACTCTAAAAAAATTACAGTAGTCAACACACACAGGGGTTTGTTTATGTACAATAGGTTGGTATATGGATTAGCTTCCAGCCCGGGAATTTTCCAAAGAATCATGACTAATTTATTTAGTGATATTCCACAAGTAGAAGTTTTCTTAGATGATATCATTATCGGCACAGTGGATGAAGCTTCACACTTGGTTACCTTAGAAAAGGTGCTGCATAAGTTACATAGTCACGGAATGAAGTTGAAAAAGTCAAAGTGTTCTTTTTTTGTCGATGAAGTCAAATATTTAGGGTTCATCATTTCGAAAGATGGTATTAAAGCAGATCCAGCAAATGTGGAGGCTATAACCAAAATTCCATGTCCTAAAATATCACAGAACTGCGTTCTTTTTTGGGTTTAGTCAATTTTTATGCCAAATTCATTCCCAAACAAAGTAGTGTGTTAGCACCACTATACAAATTACTAAGAAAGGGGGTGTCATTTGTGTGGTCTAGAGAATGTCAGTTAGCTTTCTTAGAAGTCAAAAATATTCTTACTAGTGCGGAGGTGTTAGCACATTATGACCCGAAAAAGCCATTGATATTAACTTGCGACGCGAGTTCGCGAGGCGTGAGCGGGGTCTTAACGCAAAAGCAACTGGGCTCTCTCAGCAGTGGTCCAGCAGAACGGCCCGTTGCTTATGTTTCTGGGGCACTGAATGAAGCAGAAAAAAATTATTCTCAGATTGACAAAGAAGCCCTGGCAATCGTGTTTTGTCTTGAGAAGTTGCATCAGTTTTTATATGGTCGCAGATTTACACTTAGAACGGATCATAAACCGTTGGTCAGTTTGTTTGGACCTAAGTCCGGTATTCCAGCAATGGCTGCAAGTAGGCTTCAGCGCTGGGCAATCAAACTATCTGCTTATAGTTATGAGATTGAATATGTACGGTCCAGTGAAAATGGGGCAGACAGGTTGTCCCGTTTGCCTATTATTACAAATTCTATAGATCAACCACGTTTACCCGAGCAGACTTACCTACATTTGGCCCAAAATGAGTTATTACTTAATTACCATAATATTAAGGCACAGACAGAACGAGATCCTATATTAGGTCGTGTCCTTAATTACATAAGATCAGGGTGGCCTGCTTCTAATGAGATTAGGAATCTACAACCATACTTTAACAGGAAACAGGAATTGTATGAAGAGTTAGGGTGCGTTTTGTGGGGTTACAGAGTGGTAATACCGGAGAACTGTAGAAATAGGGTTTTACTGGATTTACATGAGGGTCACATGGGCATTGTTAAAACAAAATCATTTGCTAGAAGTTATGTTTGGTGGCCAGGCATGGATGAGGCTATAGAGAACTTGTGTAAATCTTGTAACATCTGTGCTGAAGAAGCGTACTCCCCAGCAAGACACACACTCTGTCCCTGGCCGTGGCCAGCAAAACCTTGGTCTAGAATTCACATAAATTTCCTGGGACCGTTGTTCGGTAAACTTTACCTAGTTATCTTAGACTCTAGGACTAAGTGGCTGGAGGTTTATCCAGTCCATAGTACATCTGCAAGTAGCACCATCGAGAAACTCAGTGACGTGTTTTCTCGCTGGGGTTTGCCAAAACAAATAGTTTCGGAAAATGGGCCACCCTTTTCTAGTAGTGAGTTCTCAGCGTTCCTGTCCAGCCATGGAATTGAACACTTATTTTCAGCTCCTTACCACCCTTCATCCAACGGGGCGGCTGAGAATGCAGTTCGTACGGTTAAAAGAGTAATTAAAAAAGCAGTCAGAAAAAAACAGAATATAATTATTGCTCTCAAAACATTCTTATTACATTATAGAAATACCGAGCATTGCACGACTGGCGAAACCCCTGCTGCCCTAATGATAGGTAGGAGAACACGTACTAAATTAGATGCTCTTATACCAGATTGTCAAGACAAAGTTCATAGAGTGCAGAAGCGTCAAGTCGAAAAAACAGCAGGAATTCCCCGTAGGTTGAACCCTGGGGAAGAGGTGTGGTTTCGTTTGTACCAGAGAGATCGAAAATGGTCACAGGGTAGAATATCACGACGCGTCAGTTCCACTGATTATCGAATTTTAGATAACTTGGGGAGAGATTGTCATCGGCACATCGACCAAATAAGGCGGAGATCAAGTACCTTGGTCGGCACTGACCTAAATCCCTCAGTTTTAGCTCATAGACCTGAAGGAGAAGAACCGAAGCGTGCGGAGAATAGGCCTGACGCGGAAGCAGCTGCTGCTGATGTTCCCCATGGTCCCCTCGCCCACCGGTCTGTCACGTCGCCTCCCCGCTTTTTAGTGCAAAACCGCCCTGCCCGCACACCAGTCAAGAATGTGCCTATTGTCGACACCTCCAACGCACAGTCAGCACCCATTCGCCCTGTTAGGCTCTGTAGACTTTTAAAACCACCTCAATATAAACTATAAGAGGCTTACTCTAGGTATAGTTTTTTTTTTTATAATGAACCATTTATAATCGGTATCTCCCTGCATCGCAAGATGTTCAATCTTACTTTCATACATACTTATGGTTTTGTAATTGGTTGTCTAAACAATGAGTAACCAGCTCACTCAGCAGTCTATTCTGGTAGTACTGATCCCAAGATCGAAATGATTGATCGTAGGGCTGGGTGGGCTGAGGCCTGTTGGCTAAGTACATATGTAGCTATTTAAAACAAAACAGTATTAAAGTTGTATTAGAAATAGTTGTAACTGGTAAGATTATTTACTAGGTATTGTCACTTAAGGGAAAGTAATAATGTTGAACTGTTAATTTTACTTGGAAGTGATTTTTGGGTGTCGCAAGAATGTAAATGGAATCATGGATTTTAGTCATTCTGTAGTTAGGGTTTGCCTCTTAGAGGTGTAGATTTGTTACCTTTTGGTTAATGAGTTATTTGGGTTGTTCTTTTAAATTAAATGAAAAAGAAAGATTTTAATTTAACTTATGTAAGAGGGATTCAAGTTGTTATTTTTTTTTTCATAACTTAAATTATTATTATTGTAACGTACATATTTTAGGAGAGAGTAGTGTAGTGTCTTACCCACCTGTCAGATGTCGTGTGAGTCAGTCTTATAATAAACGCCATTGGAATCGGACGGTCGTGGTTTTACTTTGAAATATTAAACTCTCTACGTCTCTACCTCTCCACCACCCCCTCCCTCACCCCCTCCCCCTCCCACTCTCCCTCCCTCTCCTTCTCTACCTCTTTAGGTCTCTACCTCTCTACGTCTCTACCTCTCTACGTCTCTACGTCTCTACCTCTCTACCTTTCTACCTCTCTACCGCTCTACCTCTCATCCTCTCTACCTCTACCTCTCTACGTCTCTACGTCTCTACCTCTCTATCTCTCTACTTCTCTACCTCTCTACCTCTCTAACTCTAGCTCTCTACCTCCCCCTCCCTCTCCCTCCCACTCACAACCTCCCCCTCTCTCTCTCCCTCCCTCTCCTTCTCCCTCTCCATCTTTACCTCTCTACCTCTCTACCTCTCTACCTCTCTACGTCTCTACGTCTCTACCTCTCTACGTCTGTACGTCTCTACGTCTCTACCTCTCTAACTCTCTACCTCTCTACTTCTCAACCTCTCTACCTCTACCTCTCTACTTCTCTACCTCTCTACCTCTACCTGCCCCTATCCCTACCCCTAACGCCAATTTAACCGCTATCCCTAACATAGAAACGACACCCATATTTATTTTTAGACATTTCAAACCTATCGCACCCCAACCCCATCCCCAGGGGGTGATGGTATTTCACGTCCACCACGTTGGATTTCAAAGTTGTTGTAGCTTTCGTAATCAGCGACCCGATAAACTATACAAACGACACCCATATTGATTTTTAGACATTTCAAACCTATCGCACCCCAACTCCATCCCTAGGGGGATGATAGTATTTCACGTCCACCACGTTGGATTTCAAAATTGTTGTAGTTTTCGTAATCAGCGACCCGATAAACCGTACAAACGACACCCATATTCACATTTCAACCCTTTCGCACCCCAACCCCATCCCAAGGGAATGATGGTACTGACGTCCACCACGTTGGATTTCAAAATTTTTGTAGTTTTCGTAATCAGCGACCCGATAAACCATACAAACGATACCCATATTGGTGTTTAGACTTTTTCACCCCATTTCCCTTTTTTAGGGGTTGAATTTGGGGTGGAATTTCAATAACAGTGATGAACGTTGCATAGAATTACATCATTAATGCCTAAATAATAATTTATGTGGATTTTACTTTAAAAATAAAGAATTTTCAACTTCATCCCCCTTTTCACCCTTAAGGGTGTCGAATTATCAAAAACCCTGAGACACATAAATATTAATTTTTAGTCGTCAGACTAAATACAAATTTTGAAGATCCTAACTTCAAAACTGACGAACTTTCATACAAACTTTCATCCCCTATTTTACCCCCTTAGGGGTAGAATTTAGTAAAACCCTTTCTTAGTGCACCCCTAAGCCTCATAAGGAACCTACATGCCAAATTTGGAATCTCTAGACCCAGTGGTTTGGGCTGTGCGTTGATATGTCAGTCAGTTAGTCAGTCAGTCAGTCAGTCAGTCAGTCACCTTCTTCTTTTATATATATATATATATATAGATATACAATAATCCCATCTTTATACTTCTTTTGAGTCCTCTTTTAAATGAACATCGAGTTTTAGCTAGTGTTGTTTACGCTAAATTATCCCAGCTTTCTTGGTTTTAAACACTCGATGATTTTGTTTTCCCTTAAGATCTTAAATCATAAATGTTTGATCCAAACTAGCTTAGATACAAATATCCCGTATCTTCTCGATTTTGGTCATCATTCTTCACTTTTGTTTAAGGTTAATACCAACTAGCCGCACTTGACTCGATAGATCGCAGAGCCAAGAAGCTCGTTGGTGATGAGATGCTGGTGAAAACCAAGTTTCACAGTCTGGCCCACCGTCGCAAAATTGCATGTCTGTCGGTCTTCTACAGATTGTACTTCGGAGAGTGTGCTCAAGAGCTCCACGAGCTTATTCCACCATCTCCCTTCTACCATCGGGAGTCCAGACGCACCGCAGGATATCACCCATACTTGGTTGATATTCCGCACATTCGCACAAAGCGCTTTGAAACATCTTTTATAATGCGCACAGCTAAAGAGTGGAATTCTCTGCCTGCGTCTGTGTTCCCGAGTTCATATAACCCGAATCTATTCAAGTCGCGAGTGAATAGGCTTCTACTGGGCAAGCTCGTTCCATCGTCGACCTCATCTCTGTCTTCAAGACTAGATCGAGGTCAAGAGTAAGCCCATTGACGATAAAAAAAAAAAAAAAAAAAAAGGTATTCCCTTCAGTAATCTTTTGTCATACTTACTTCTTATACTTTCTTCTTCGAAATATGCTGGGTAATCCCATTATATTTTAGATGCAATTCATTTTTAAATGAGTGTTTAGACTGGGGTTACTCTACATAATTCTTGTCTCGCGTGGGTTGGTAACGGAAAAGAGATTTAGCTACGCATCACAAGTGAGAGCTATGAAGGATATACGGAGACCTTGTTGGTGCAATAAAGTCACTCAGTGACTGGGGGGAGGGAAATTGCCCTTCAAACTCTTTATATCTCTCGTTATAAAACCGTTATTGATCTAGGCTGGCCATGCAAGCAATACTATACCCGTATCTAGTACAGACTCCACACCTGGACGTGTGGGGCTGGCTAATTATTTATTATAAACTAAGGGATTCGATGATGTCGATCAATGTCTGCCCGGAGGGATTACATGAAGAGCTCATTTTGTAGGAGTGCCTTGTTTTCCTAAAGGAAGACTGTATGCTTTGTGTGCCTGGCGGGCTCGGCGACCAACTCTGGTATGGGTGGCTATAATAATAGTCCAATACCCTGTAAACCCTGGACGAGTCAGTGATTGTCCCTTCAAGGTGGGCCACGCGGGAGTCGAGTTTAACGCGGGACATAAACATACCCGGGGGGAGACATCATCACCTCCTGGGTTGTACTGTGGTTAGTTAGTTCCACTCTCCACATACACTAACCCTAGTCTTTACTGTAGTTTAAATAGTTCGATGGGATATCCTGCTTCGCGAGGATGATCAGAATCCTGACGATCCAGTTGGATTGTTAGGGTAGTTAGCGTCATATCACTGTGCTCTGGGTGGTGGTATGCCTCGGACCTAGGACTTAGGGTAGAGGAAGCCTAGGACGAGCTGTTTGGGGCGACGGTGGTGCTCCAAACCTGGGGATTGTCCCCACATTTTTTTATTAATTCATTCCTCTAACAAAGGTCTCTTTTCAGAAAATTCAATGGTCATTACGTAAATTAAAACTTGAAATTATAATATACATAAAATTGTTAAACAAGTGGATAGAATGGAACCACAAACAGAATCAAGATCTATAATAAAAGTTCTTTCAAGATATTAAATAAAACCAAGTTATTAGTTTTGTAAACATAATATTTATTAGAATAAACAAGAAAACTACCAAATGTGTTTTTCATTCATTAGTCAACCTCTCCACCAAGTAGAATCTGATACTACAAATCAATAATATTACATTATTGATTAACAAATGGGTTAAAACTAACATAATTTTATTGGAATTATGTTGCTAGACGAAATAATTGGCCAAATCTTAAAGTATCTGACTTGAGGATTCTAAAGGAAGGATTCTCAGATCAGTACAGAACCTACATGCCAAATTTGGAATCTCTAGACTCAGCGGTTTGGGCAGTCAGTCAGTCACCTTCTTCTTTTATACGACTATATATAGAAGATATATTTTTATGTCTTTGACGGTAAGGAATACATGAAAATAATATTTGTCTAGGTCGTCCGTCCATCAGACCTTTCAATGACTGTACGAGTATATATTGAACAAATAGGTAGTAGTAGGAAATCTTCACAAAATATGTGGACTAGAAATCTATCTGCAATGATGGACTAGTTATGTTAGTACAGTAAATGCTTACTAGGTGCAGCACAAACGCAACGTTGACATGCGTATTGAGGTTGCAAATTCCACAACATGAGGCTTGACCACGGTAACCTAGTTGGTAAAGCGTCTCCGGTACTGACGGAGAAGACGCAGGTTCGAATCTTGTCGTGTGTGTGGTTGTGTAATTTTGTGATTTTCTACTTTGTAGATTTATCCGAACAGGAAATGTTAAAATAAAAATCATTTTCAAGGTTTAAAAGCTTCCCAATTCCTCTGCTGGGAGAGAACTGGGGGCACCTAATTCTTAAAAATCACAATGGGATTTTGGAGATTTTTAAATTTAACCTGTACTACGAGTATTAAACGAGCAATATTTTTGTATATATTTGTAATCGATATCTCGAAAACGACTCTAACGATTTCGATGAAATTTGGTATCCAGGGGTTTTTGGGAACAAAAAAACCGGCCAAGTGCGATTCGGACTCGCGCACTGAGGGTTCCGTACCACCACATAATCATAATTGTATTAGTTGAAATTTCAGTGGGATAATGTGCTAGATTTCTTGAGTCCGACACGCGCTTGACCAAATTTTATTATTTGTTGTTACTTTATAGCTTATGAACTACAAACATACCAATTTTCAAGTTTGTAAGTGTTCCCGTTTTTAAAATAGAACTAAAACAAAAATCGCCTCCGTGACCATCCAACTTGACCCCTCTCTTATATCAATGTTCTTAAAACGGGAGCTCACCACAATTGGTTACCATTAGTTGTGAGTAAAGTTGTAATATTTAATTATTTCAGACTTTTCCCTTTATTTGTACTGTGAGACCTAGCTTCTTGCAAAATTTCATAATTTTAGGTCAACGGGAAGTACCCTGTAGGTTTTGCTTTTTTGCATAAATGTATGGAGATGAGGACATAAAAAGCCATATCTTTTGATTGCGATGTTGTAAAAATTTGAAATTTTCAGATCTTGTGTGGTTCATGGACCCTAACATATGGTATTAATTTCAACCTGATACCTTTACCCGTTCGTGAGATAAAGGGTCTTGACAGACAGACAGACAGACGGACAACATAGTGATCCTATAAGGATTCCGTTTTTTTTTTGAGGTACGGAACCCTAAAAATGGATATATTCGTAGCTAGGTCTCGTATCTGAAAAAGATCGTTTTCTCCGTATTTTTGAGCATTTCTTGAAAAAAGCGCGTTTCAGAAACCTTACTGTGCCATCGTTTGGTGGGCCTTAGTAAAATTATACAGAGCCAAGCTCGGTCACCCAGCTTAAGCATAAGTTAAACTAAAATAGGAGGCCAATTCGATTGTTCTTGTCGTTCAACCTGATGTTAGGGAAAACTTGTTCATTGTTTCAAAACGATAAGCGTCTTTTTTTAAATAATGCACAAACATAATAAAAATAACTAACAAATCCAAAGATACTTTATTATATCCGATATTTTACGTACATTACTTCAAAGGCTAACTAATCTGCATTTTGTAACATTAAGGTTTTAACACGGTTCGGGCTTTTACAGTAACATTTTTTTATTAAAAAACATTAACCCGACTGCCTAACAGAAGATAGAATAACTTAATTTTTATAAGATATTGCAGGCGGAGATGAAAGTACGTTAGGTGGTAGATTAAATTGGCGCGTCAAAGCCTATATTCCACAAGCACCTGGACCCATTGCTGATTTTGACAAGTGCGGCATTCTAGGCAAGATTTACGGCATGCAGCGCCACTCTTCTTGTCTAAAAGAAAACGAAAGAATAAAGGTTCACAGCTGATTCTGAGAAGGGAGTAAGTTACAATCATAGTTTGGATTGAATGATAAGTATGACCAGGCGCACTAGGAACTTTCAAATATAATTAAAAGGAGCCAGATAATAAGGCATGCCATGCCATTGGTGCTTACAGAAAGAAAGACAATAAGAAGACCTGCCTACTCTGACGTCCCTAGTGTATGTGTCGCATCGCAGCCGACTGTTTTAATGAAGCAATTGATTGAATGCCTAGGCGGTTGATTGACTGCCGGCATTCAATTGAATGCCTAGGCCGATTGCTGACTGAACTTAACGTTTAACGAGTTGGTTAATCGATAGCTAGCCTGAATAAGACGGCTAACCTTGAATCATCCGGATAGTGAAATTCAAGTTTGTCAGCAAATTATGATCAGCAAAAATCCTGATTTTGCAGCTCTAAATTTATTTGTCCAGCAATATAATTATTTGTGCAGTAGTACAAGTATGTTTTAATTCGCTTCTGGCACTTGCCGGCCGCTACCGTGGCATACTCGCTCCACTCGCTCGGCTCGTGCGTTGTGGTCTCAAGGCGCAAGTTCAACAAGATGGCTGCAGGACGTTAAGCCAACTCGTTAAACGTAGTATTCAACGTTCGGGGTAGGTGTTCTCTAGCCATTCAATTGAATGCCGGCAGTAAATCAACCGCCTAGGAAATCAATAAATTGCCTGATTAAACCAGTTGGCTACGAAATATGCACCACCTGCCTCTGCATCCCGGACAAAATTTTAATTGCTTACATGTGTATTCTTTAAATTTCAGCATCGTCGTCCTCCGCACCCAAAACGTTCAGGTAGTATACCGAGCAGCACAAAATCGTCAATACCTTCCGCTATTTCTATAAAAAAAAAAACAATAGATTTTTAGGGTTCTGTATTCAAAGATTAAATATGATTCCTTTTCTTAGCTTAAACAAAACCAAATGATAAAAAACACCGGTCAAGTGCGAGTTGGACTCGCGCGCCGAGGGTTCCGATGTACCTTTAGTATTTTTAGAAGCAATAAAGTCAATTTTTAGGACCGCAAAACTAAACTTGTTTGTAAAGGTTTTATGCAGATTTCTAAAAAAACTGTACAACTTAGAAAGATCGTTTTATTTTTGCTGTAATATTTACATAAACGTCTATCGACTGTAATTAATTCAGATTTTTCCATTCACAAACTTCGGAGATAAGGGGGGGAACGGTATTTTTTTTTTTCCTTTTTCCTCATAACTTGAAAACCATGAGTTGTAAAAAAATACAAAAATATATTTTATTACGTACAAATAAAGCCCTTTCATATGATACCCCAATCAACCTAGTACCGATAATTTGAAATTCCCCCGCCTATTTGGGCTCCCTTTACATCAATAAACATAATATTTTCTTAATTATTTCACGTGTAATTAAGTTGGACAACCATATTCTAAATTTAACAAAAGAAGAAGGTGACTGACTGACTGACATATCAACGCACAGCCCAAACCGCTGGGTCAAGAGATTCCAAATTTGGCATGAAGGTTTTTTTATGAGGTCGTAGGGTGCACTAAGAAAGGGTTTTACAAAATTTCACCCCTAAGGGGATAAAATAGGGGTTGAAAGTTTGTATGAAAGTTCGTCAGTTTTGAAGTTAGGATCTTCAAAATTTGTATTTAGGCTGACGACTAAAAACTAAGTTTAACGTGTCTAAGGGTTTTTGAAAATTCTACACCCTAAGGGGTGAGAAGGGGGATGAAGTTGAAAATCCTTCATTTTCAAAGTAAAATCCACTAAATTTATTGTTTAGGCATTAGGGTTGTAATTCTGTGGAACGTACATCACTTTTATTGGAATTCCACCCCAAATTCAACCCCTAAAAGAGGGAAATGGGGTGAAAAATTCTAAAAACCAATATGGGTATAGTTTTGATGGTTAATCGGGTCGCTGATTACGAAAACTACAACAATTTTGAAATCCAACGTGGTGGACATTAAATACCATCATCCTCTGGGGATGGGGTTGGGGTGCGATAGGGTTAAAATGTCTAAGGAGAGGAGGGGGGAGAGGGAGGGTGGGAAAGAGAGGGGGAGGGTGGAGGGGGAGGGGGATGGAAGGGGAGGAGGGAGGGGGAGTGGGAGAGTAAGACGGAGGGCAAAGGGGGAGGGAGAATGAGGGCGGGTGAGGGATGAGGGGAGGGGGTGAAGGAGGGAAAGAGGAAGGGGGAAAGGGAGGTGGGGAAGGAAAGGGAGGGGGGAGAGGGTGAGGGTGGAAGAGGGAGGGGCGAGGGACAGGAATAGAGAGGGAGGGGGAGAGGGAGGGGTGGGGAAGACGGGGGGAGGGGTGATGTGGAGGTGGGGGGATAGAAAAGGATAGATAGGGAGGAATAGGGACTTTTTTGACTTTTATGAATACACTAAAATCAAAAGATAATTAAATTTGTAGTAAGATAGCATTCAACTTGGATAAGTACAAATGCATCTTTTACGTAGGGATCAAGAAGGAAAAGCGTTCCGCAAAATATTATATGATACCCCACTCAACCTAGTACCGATAATTTGAAATTTTAGCCTCCCCTATTTTTTTTTTTTATTTGCAAAAGGTACAATAATTACAGACTACAGACTAAATTAAACAACATAGAAGCACAACAATGTAAACAAATAAATCTGAAGTCCTATTAAAATTGTACACAACACTTTCATAAATTAGTTTTTAAATAATCTACAACAATATGGATACATAAATATGTCATGAAGAAAAAAAATATTAATTAATTATGTCAATGTTATTTAGATTTAATTATTTTAATAATATTAGATTTTAATATAAGAAAGCTACAGCCAAAAATATCAACGTGAGCACAGATTAAATTGAAAGCTCTACATATTCTAAACAATGGATTATTATGAGATACATTATTCTTAGTCACGGGTAAATCAAACAGTTGGGGAATACGCACAGACCTCGACGGGATCTTAAAGTGTAAATAACACAATAACTGTCCACACAATTCACCGTTTGCTATTTTGAATAAGATGCTTAAATCAGATAACCATCTCCTGTCAGCAAGACTATCCAAGTTAAACTTAAGCAATCGATCACTGTACTCAGGTATCCGGCGCCTCAATCCTATTTGGGCCCCCTTTACATCAATAATCATATTTTTTCTTAATTCTTTTACGTGCAATTGAGTTGGACAACCATATTCTAAAACTATTTCAAATTTCAAGTCGATAGCATGAGTGGTTGCTGAGATAAATAAATAATAAATAAATAACTATTTTATTGCCAGAAAAAAATTACAATGATAAAGGATTCCTGATAGATTCCGCACTAGGTAAAACCTGTATCGCGGCAATCCATGTCGCTGTTACAATTTATAATGAAGCTCATACATATACACAGAGCAAAGATCTATTTATAGAATACAATCTAAACTTAGACGTAAGGTAATATAAAAAAGTAAGTTTTCTAAATACGGAATTAGGTGGTTATGTACAAAATAGATTCGGTCTCGTTGTAGTTAAGTGTTTTGAGCCATACTGATAACTTTCCTTTTGCTTCATAAAAAGTATAATTTTTCACCGAACAGTGCTTGTTAACAAGATATACAGGTGTGACAGACAAACAGATGGACAGACAGACGGACAGACTGACAGACCGACAGACAGACAAAGCGGCTCCATAACGGTTCCTTTTTCTGTACCATTTTGGTATCGGAACCCTAAAAATGGTGAAAAAGTCACACTGGTTGCACATATTTCAAGCGGTATCAGTGATATCAATCGCCAGAGTTTTACAATTATAAATTTTGTAAATGACTTACCAAATTTTGTGATTTTTATGCAATAAGAAAATAGCTATGAGTTAACGAAACAGTAATATAATAGCTACAATCACGGATGTCTACGAGTACTAGGTCATTAAATCATTTTTATTTTATCTAAGAAAGAATCATTTAAAATTGATGCTAGTCTTTATAATGTATAGTGTATAATTTTGTGTTAAAAAGCTTATACAGCGTGAATTTTCATTAACTTCGCCCCCAAAGCCCAGTGATTCTACACATGATCACAAACAACTTTCCGGAAGAAAAATAGCTCTGTCAGTTGAAAACTTGCGGATTATTGATGTAAGAAAAATACCTACTTTTTTATAGGACTTATGATGTAGAAGAGATCGATCATCATCAATTCTGACACCAGGGTGTGTGGGGTCGGTCACGATATGATGATTATCGTTGATGGGGCAAATTGACGAATAAAACAATATGGACCAATCAAGGACGTTCATGCAATAATAGTAATCACTCAATTTATTTAGCGTCGGTACACTATACTAAACTGACTTTGGAATCATCAATTTATTTTTTTAAATCATAATATCTTACCAATTACTCTAAGATAATTCTGCGGGCCTGGAGGAGTGTACGCACAAACTGCTGCCAAAATTGCCTTAAAAAAAACAGACAGTGAATAGATTATCGCAAACACAAATAGTAGCAATAACAAATTATTATACATTGTACAAGGGGCGTTGTACCTAAAATACGAGTATAAACGACTTGCCTGTTATTGTAGTCTATAATGAACAAGCGTAAAATAGTGACAGAGATGCTTTCCCGCAGTTGGGTAATACTCGTCGTCACGCTTTTTTTGGCCATTACGCCCTCCTCTCAAAAGCGAAGCGTGGGTTAAAACCTCCTTGGTATTTAGAACAAGTTCCTACTGCAGATAGGACAGACAAAAATAAAAAATAAATTATTAAAAACAGAAGTACTCACCAGAACAACCAAAACAATGGACATAAAAATCATGTTAGTAGATGCAGCGAACTTGATTAACTGTCAATACTCTTTCATTACGCCCTTTATATATTATTATTTGTGACGAGAAGATAACCTGCATTATTGTTTTGAAACTAAAACCTACTTATAACTAAAAAAATATTGTCACGTATTAATGTCTAGAACGCACGTGGCAGTCAAGAGCCGAGAGATAAGTGGCTTTCTACTATCGCAAACGCTAGTGGAATATAACAAAAATGTACGGGACTGACATAAGCTAACGAAATGTTGCGTGACAGCTAATGTCAACCCCATACATTTTTATTCTACAGCGTTTGCGATAATAGAAAGCCAAAAAAAAACTAAAATAAAATACCAGTGCTATAATATGGGGTGTATGTAAGGGACATATTTCCGAAAAATTAAAGGGATCAGTCAACGTACCTGAACATACTTAATTAATTTAAATAAGAAGAAATGAGATAAGAATCGCCCTTTCCATACAAAATTGCAAACTTGATTGGACAGTTAGTATGGAGAGGCCGATATTTTTTTTTTCTTTTTTTTTAGTTACGCTTGAACCTGTGGCTTTTGTAATACATCCATACTTCCATACTATATACTATACTATAATATTATAATTATTATAAAAATATTATAAATGCGAAAGTAACTCTGTCTGTCTGTCTGTTTGTGTGTTTGTTTGTTTGTTTGTTGCTCTTTCACGCCTAAACGGCTGAACGGATTTTGATGAAATTTGGTATGGTGATAGATGGTAACTTGGAGACGGACATAGGCTACTTTTTACCCCGGGAAAATATCTCATTCCCGTGGGAATCTACACATACAATAATACTCTAGCGGGGTTGTATCTGATACAGCACACCGAAACTACTTAACCGATTTTGATGGGACTTTTTTTATTCAACTAAGTATCGCTGATTACGAAAACTACTACAATTTTAAAATCCAACGTGATAGACGTAAACTACCATTATCCCCTGGGGATAAGGTTGAGGTGCGATAGGGTTGAAATGTCTAAAAATCAATATGGGTGTCGTTTGTAAGGTTTATCGAGCCGCTGATTACAAAAACTACAACAATTTTGAAATCCAACGTGGTGGACGTGAAATACCACCACCCCTGGGATGGGGTTGGGATTCGATAGGTTTGAAATGTCTAAAAATCAATATGAGTGTCAGTTGTATGTTTATATAAGGATAGGGATAGCGGTTAAGATGGCGTTAGGGGTAGAAGCAGGGATAGGGGTAGGGTCAGGGATAGGGAGAGGGAGAGGGGGAGGGATAGGGAGAGAGTGTAAGGGAGGGGAAAATGAGGGGAGAGAAAGGGGGAGGGAGGGGTAGAGGGCGTGGGAGGGGGTAGAGGGAGGGGGGGGTAGAGGGAGGGAGAGGGGGAAGGGGAGGATGAGTGAGGGGAAGGGGGAAAGGGAGGGGAATGGGAGGAGGGCGAGGGGGGAAAGGGAGGGTGATGGGGAGAGGGGAAGGGGGGAAATGGAGGGGGAAGGAAGGGTGAGGGGGGGAAGAGGGAGGGGCGAGGGAGAGGAAGAGAGAGTGGGAGAGGGTGAGGGAGGGGGAGTGGGAATGTAGGGGGGGGGATACAAAAGGATAGATAGGGAGGAATAGGGACCTTTTTTACTTTTATGAATACCTCGTCGCTACCCATTCACTTCACTCCCTTTATTGCCTTCTTTTTTAAGTTCGCCTGTAACGGTTGACAATGAAAATTCCGCACTACCTACCAGTTAAATAAAATCAAAAGATAATTAAGTTTGTAGTAAGATGCATTTATTCAACTTGGATAAGTACAAATGCATCTTTTACGTAGGGATCAAGAAGGATAAGCGCTCCGTAAAATATGTTTCAATTAAGTTCGAGTTCTGTTTTTTTATAAAATCTACGCGGACGAAGTCGCGGGTAACAGCTAGTGTTATATATTCTTTGATTAAACTGACCTAAGGGCATGATCAGTCAACGTAATTAAACAAGTTTCAGCAATTAAAACTTCCAGGAAAGAAAAATATCGGTCTCTCCATACTTACTGTACAATCAAGTTTGCAATTTCGTATGGAAAGGGCGATTCTTTTTATTTCTTCTTTTTAGGGTTCCGATACCAAAATGGTAAAAAAAATGAACCCGAATAGTTTTAGAATACGATTGCCCAATTTTATTTTAAATGAAAGATTTATAAAAATATTATTATTATTATAATAAAGGATGATGGTGTAAACATTTCAAATTGTTGTAATAGACTTTAAAGTGCCCGCATGTAATCCTACGTCATCTAGTACACGAAATTTGCAACTTTGTAGCGATAGTAGTGGCCTACTAGGTCCACAAAACGTTGGTCTGCCAATCCGAAACCTGGCAGGTTTTGTACAGTCGGAGCGCTAAGTGGTTAAGTGACAGATTACACGAATGAAATCTATTCGTAGAAATAGAAGGTACCTGTACAAGTAAAAAACAACAGGTCTGCCTTGCATCCTCTTGGCAGTTTCGCTAGTCAGACCACAAATGTGGTCAGATGTGATTGGACCACAAATTTGGTCGGACTGGAAAAAGGCAGTTTGGAAGTTTAGTCAGTGCCTCTTCATGGCATTTGTAATATGTGTCCGCTTTTCACAAGTATTCGGGAGGTTATTTATTACTAATTATTATTTTCAAAAATGTCAAATAGCGCGCTGGCATCTTAGTGTACTATGATTTTTTTCAATCTCTGTGAGTGTCTACTCACAGAGAGTGAACCTGGCCTACCGCACAGGAGCAAAAAAAACACTAAATAACTACGAAGATAGATTACATAATTTCAATATGTGTACTTTGGAGACTAGACGGAAATGTCATTCACTGTTATTTATTTATTTAAAAGTCGGAAAACCAACAGCTTCAAAACAAGATAGATAGCTTAAATATGTAAAAACAGAGCCAATTACAGGTCTTCACAGATAGAAATACAGTGGAAAAATACACATTTTTTGCACACTAAGTGCACAGTACGCACTTATTTGAAAACAACCAAGTGATTATACAGAAAAACTAAATAATAAAAAATAAAAAATCTAAGGAATAATAAGAAAAGTAATCCGCTTAAGAGTCAAAAAACAAATTAATTAGAATACATCTCGCCGACTCACAACCAGTGTTATATAGGTCTAGATCTACATCTTTACATAGCTTGTTGAAAGAGTTACTTGCTCGCCAAATAAAAGAGTTCTGCCGATACCTAGTAGAGGCCTTGGGAAGATATAAGAGCGTGTTGTAACGGAGTTTCACATTAGGAGGTTTGAGAACTATTTTCGCAAGCAGTTCCGGTCAGTCAACGGCAGCATTAGCAATCTTAAATGAAAGAACCAAATCAGAAATTTCGCGCCTTTTGTACAATGGAAGAAGGTGATGCTTCTTACATAACTCGACGTAGTTATCAGATGAGTAAACATCTTAAGATCGGTAGCACAAGCGTCTTATATTTTTTTTTTTTAATTTGTTCTAACCGATTAATATATGGTCATATCTAGTATTCCATACCTGAGATTCGTATTCCAAGATACTACTCGTTGATTTGCTTAAAGTCTCTTGAAATACGCATCACAAATCCCAGAGCTTTGTATGCCTTCGCGACAATATTATTAATGTGGGTGTCGAAAAACATCTTGTAATCGTGTGTGACTCCAAGATCCCGTACAGAGCTATTCCTTTTAAGATTGATACCCTTCAAAATTGAATAAAATAGTGGAGCGCTGACGACTAAAGGAGCAAATCCTTTGGTCTAACTGTTAATCCAGCTAAGTCTCAGGTCATTATCGTCGGTGGGACAAAGCAGCTAGATCGGATATCATTTACAAACCTTACCCCTGTAATACTGAATAACTGCCAATTGCCGTTTGTGGATGTTGTCAAGAACCTGGGTTTGCTAATTGACAAAAATCTTTCCTGGCTTCCTCAAGTGGAAACCGTTTGTCGTAAAACTTTTGCTGTGTTTGGGTCGATGAAAAGATGGAAAAATCTTCTTCCCGTAAAAACTAAAACTGAGCTCGTTAATTCCTTAGTCCTTCCGATCCTAGATTATGCAGATATCAGTTACTTGGATTTATCCCAGCTCCTTTTGAACAAACTCGATCGGCTGCAAAACATGTGTATACGTTTCATTTTCGGTCTTAGGAAATACGATCATGTATCTGAGTATAGGAATAAACTAAAACTATTACCGATTCGTCAGCGACGTTACGTACATGCCCTCTCTTTACTATTCAACATCTGTTACACAAGCGCCATCTGTACAAATTCATTTCCACTAATGGCTTGTTTTTGATCTTGTTGTTGTATCGACGCAATGTTAATATCGTAATTCAACAGGCTTCTCATAGATGTCACCTTTTCACCTTTCTAAGGATTTTACTCTGAGATTATGTATAATTTTATAATAAAGAGCAATGCAGACCGGCGCTGGCCCGATTTCTGGTCCAACCGTCTAGCAATAAATACATGTTATAATTTATTTCGCGTTTCAATAAGTCGCCATCTTGAAGGACCGTAGTGGTCTTTACATTTTTTTGGTGACCCCGAAGTTTTTTTAAAAAAGTGAAGATCACCTGGCGAAATCTTCGTTCCTGGAGTTCTGGAGTCAAGGAAACCCAGAAGAGGAACTCTCCTCGAATCCCTTTCGGCAGCGTAATTACAAGGAGTGTGACCCAACGACCACATTCCATTGCACGAGGCGTGCAAATTTTTCAAGAATACGCATCTAACTTGAGGCGCTGATTAGAGCGAAAACAATAGATCAAGCAACCGATGTCGTAGAATCGCTGATTGCCAGGATAAACTACGATATTTTGCGCCGCTCGCGCGTGAGAGGTGGACATTTTTGCCAACGTGTCCGTCCGTATTTCTCATTCAAGAGAAGATTCCAGAGGCTGGTGCCCATAATTTTTACAATTCAGCCATAATTTTTATCGAAGACAGGAAGAATACCGAGGGAACGCAGCTGCTTCGGATACTAAGTATCTACCGGTCACGTGAGTTGGCAAATTCCTTATTTACTATCCAATCCTGTGTGTTGTTCAATATCCCTACCTAGGTCAGGTTAGAAGCTAGTTAGATTTTAGCCCCAACTACATAATTCAATAGTTAGCCTTCAATAATGTCTGATGGCGGTGGAGAGGGCTCTGATAATGGGCGTCACGATTCGTCTTATGACGCGGATAAACTATCAGACTTAAAGAAAAGACGGGGAGTTCTTAAGGGAAAATTGACGTTATTTATGAAGCATGTAGGTAGCCTTAACTTAACGAAACTTTCTGCCAAGCAAGTTATCGATTTAGAAATGCGAACAAATAAAATTCAATCGACATTTGACCAATTTGAAGAATGTCAGGATGAAATAGAAGTTTTATGTTCAGATTACGAAACACAGTTACAGGAAAGGGAAAGTTTTGAAACTAAGTACTACAGGGTATATTCCATGGTTAAAAAGTACATCGCAAAGGGAGACGGTTCAGGATCGAGAACAAACCATGAAAATGAATTAAGTAAGTCAAAATTAGAACATGTTAAATATCCAGATATAGTTTTACCGACATTTGATGGGGATATTAAGCAGTGGATTGAGTTCCGTGATAGTTTTGATGCAGTTATTAATAAGACTAAATTAAAACCTATGCTAAAATACAAACACTTAAGAACTAGTCTATCAGGGAGTGCACTCGAGGTCATCGCATCATTAGAGTATAGTGAAGGTAGTTACGATTTGGCCTGGAAGTTGCTGTGCGAACGGTACAATAATCCAAGAATAATAGTTAGTAAACACTTAAAGGCTTTGCTCGGCATTGACAAAGTACCTACGACACCCACTGCATTAAGAAACCTAGCAGATGATATTTCAAAACATTTACGCACAATTAAATCTCTTAATGTCGATATTGAGAACTGGGACTTATTAATAATTTATCTTATGTCTTCTAAACTTGAACCTTCCCTCCAGCAAAAATGGGAGGAAAAAGTCGGCTCAAAGGAATTACCTACATTGCAGGAATTCAAGACGTTCCTGCGATCACGTGCGGATTCACTAGACACCGTGAACTCGAGTCAACCCGAACCTACCGATCTTAAGATTGTTGGCCCGAGGAAGGCATTTGCAGCTACGACTCAACCAAGTCCTAAGGGTAACCCTAATAATCGATGCTTATTTTGTACCGATACGTCTCATTACTTGAACCAATGTTCCAAGTTCCTAGCTTTAGGTATAGATTCACGCACGCGCGCTGTCAAGAAGCTGAGATTATGCCTCAACTGTTTTGGTACGAACCACCTCATACAAAATTGTCGATCGAGCCGGTGTCGAGTCTGCAAAGGTAAGCACCATACACTATTGCACGACCCTAAATATACACAACACCGTTCAACTACGGACACGAGTAATACGCATACTTCTACATTACATAATACACAACCAAATCAAAATAGTATACCGAACCCGCAACCAAATGGAGAACCCCAACCGAACTCTAATTCAAAAGGCAGCTCCAATAATAATCAAGTAGTTAACGCGTCTTTGTTGCAACCGAACCCAGATCCGATCATTCATAAATCAGTTATTCTATCCACTGCTAAAATAAATATTCGCGATAGAAATAATCAATTACACATGCTTAGAATTCTTTTAGACTCCGGCTCGCAATCAAACGTTATTACTCAACGAGCTTATGAAAAACTTAACCTACAAAAATACCCCATAAATATGGATGTCCGCGGTTTTAACGATAGTTTAACCAAAATAAGTCATTTCTGTAAACTTACAATTCAATCCACAGATAATACTTACACGAGCGATATTTCTTGTTTTATTGTACCGAACCTTTGTAAAATACCGCAATTAAATAACGTAGAAAAAATTGAAATACCCACCCAGTTTAAACTTGCGGACGAACAGTACTACCAAGCGGGCGAAATTGATATGATTTTTGGGGCGGAACAATTTTATAACGTTTTATGTATTGGCCAGTATAAGTTGGGCAAGGGATTACCAATTTTACAAAAAACGCGATTTGGCTGGGTTATTTCGGGCCCAGTCCCATTTTCTCAACAGAGTAAATCAACACATTGCAATTTTATTACTGAGAATAACATTTTCGATCGGGGCAATCTATGGGCAGACGGGGAGACATGCGAATGTGTGAAGTTACCAGATGATGAGATAAACCGATGTGAGGAAATCTTCAAAACTCACTCACGAACAGCTGATGGTAATTTCGTTGTGACTATTCCCTTTAAGGATGATCCAACTGTTGGTGTAAAGCACCTTCATGGTTGACGCCACTATTAGCTGGCCGTTTTTATAAGTGTTTTATATATTTTGATAGATGTCTGTTATTGTCGTTCGATTTTGTTCATCACACGGCTCTCATGCCTTTTGTATCTTTCCTAATAAACCAGCTTATTCTATACCATTGTGCATCGCTCTGCCCTTCTCCTGAACAAGGGTTATGGGCCCAGAGCTGGTAAAAAAAATAGTAGTCGTAAAAATATTTGGTAAATTAGGTATAGTCGGATCCAAAAATGTCTTCGAGTATACGTATCCAAACATTGACAAGAGACAACTATGATACCTGGAAAGTGCAAGTGGAGGCTTTATTGATCAAAGGCGATTATTGGGAGTATGTTAGTGGTGAGAAGCCAAAGCCCAGCGACGGAGATGCCACTTTGTCAGCGTGGAAGGCAGCTGACAGAAAAGCTAAATCCGAGTTGATTTTATCGTTGGATCCAAGTGTTGTTCATCATGTAAAGAAGGTGGGAACTACACGAGAAGTTTGGCTGAAATTGGAGAGTATGTTTGCGTCGAGAGGTCCTGCGAAAAAGGCAACGCTGTTGAAAAGGCTGATGTTGCAGAAGATGGGCGAAAATCAAAATGTAAGCGAACATCTCGATTCTTTCTTTGAAGCTGTAGATAAGCTTGAAGAGATGGGCATCCAAATCCATGATGATTTATTGGCAATCATGCTTTTGTATAGTCTGCCTCCTAGTTTTGAAAACTTTCGTTGCGCTATAGAGTCTAGGGACAACCTTCCTAAACCCGAACAACTTCGAGTAAAGATCGTCGAGGAGTATACCTCGAGAGGAAACGCTCAAGTTGAAGATATCGAAGGTGCTATGTATGTGGGTAGACGTCAGAAAAACGTGAATGGATCTGGAGCTGGAACAAGTAGTCAGAAGAAAGGGAACGGAACTGGAACGAATTTTAAGTATAAATGCTTTAAATGTCATATATTTGGACACAAGGCATCGGACTGTAAAAAGAAGAAGAAAACTTCGGAAACTAGGTGCGCTGAAAGTTGCGCAGAACCAGATGGAACTGTAGAATGTGAAGCATTAACCATCAATCAAATTTCAGACTGCCTGGCTGTAGGAGCTAAGCGCCGTCAAGAATGGCTATTTGATAGCGGATGCAGTGCTCACATGTGCAACGACGCGGCAAGGTTTGAGGAGGTACTGCCTTCGAGCCAAAAGTTAAAGTTAGCCACTGAATCTTTTACAACCGTGCAAGGTAAGGGTACAGTTAAGATATTAGCATGCAATGACGACCGTACGCGCTTCATAAAATTTGAAGATACTTTACTAGTTCCCGACTTACGAAGTAATTTAATTTCAATCGCTAAGCTCACTGAACGAGGCTGTGTAGTCACTTTTAAGCGTGATGTAGCATACGCAGTCAAGGATGGCGAAGTAAAGCTGACCGCTGACCGGCGAGGTAATTTATATTACTTGAGGGAAATGGACGCTTCAGCGTCTGTGGTATCAGGAAGTAAGAATGTCGATCTGTATAGATGGCATGAGCGTATGGGACATTTGAATGGAAGAGATCTTATGAAATTACTTAAGAAATCAGGTATTGACCCGGTAAATACTGATTGTGACTTGCGTGATTGTGATGTGTGTGCTAAAGGGAAAATGGTTTCGTTGCCTTTTGTGAAGTCCAGTGGACCCTGCAATGAGAAGTTGCGAATAATTTATTCTGATGTGGTAGGTCCCATGAGAGTTCAATCGAACGCGGGAAATAAATATTTTGTTACTTTTATTGACGACTGTACTCGTTGGTGTGAAGTCTTCATGCTAAAAAATAAAAGTGACGTATTGTCAAAGTTCAAGATTTTCAAGTGTCAGGTTGAAAATATGTCAAATAGGAAAATCAAATGTTTACAATCGGATAACGGTGGTGAATTTGTAAATAAAAATTTTGATTTATATTTACAAAGTGCGGGAATTACGAGACGACTAACAACGCCGCATACACCCCAAAGTAACGGAACAGCTGAACGTATGAATCGTTCATTGCTTGAAAAGGCAAGATGTATGCTTTTATCCTCGGGACTAGCCGCAAGTTTTTGGGCAGAAGCCGTTGCGACGGCGTGCTACATACGTAATAGGTGTCCATGTAGTAGCTTGAACGGTGAAATTCCCTATGAAAAATGGTTCGGGAGACCTGTGAATATCGAATATTTTAGATCGTTCGGTACAAAAGTACACGTCTTGAACAAAGAACCAGGAAAGGATAAGTTTGCACCAAGAAGTTCACTCGGCATTATTGTTGGTTATCCAGCTGAATCTATTGGATATAAAGTGTGGATACCTGAAGACAGAAAAATAATAGTGTCGAGGGATGTTCGTTTTCAAGAAGGTAAGCTACCTGAAAATAATGATAATATTTTAAAAGAGTCACTCATTGAACCACACTGTGAAAAGAATAGTGATAAAAAGACTGTTGAAATAGAAATTCAAGCGGGACAGTCGGGTTCTTTGACGGGACAACCCTTAAGTGTAGAAATCTCATCAGAAAGGCCACCAGATTTGCCATTGAGCGATGAAACAAGCGGTAGTACGTATACTAGTGGAGACGGTACTAGAGTTAGTAATGATAGTGATGGCAATGAGGCTTTAGAGAGGAATATCACTCTAAAAAGAGGTCCTGGAAGACCAAGAATTGAAAGAGGGCACGTCGGGCGTCCTCGAAAGCTGTATAATATGGTCGAGATTGAAGAAACTGAAAATAATGAAAGCGAAGCATCAACAGAGGAATACGCCGACACTGATGACTTTGCTGGAGTTATTGAGATCACGTTAAAGCAGGCCTTGAGTAGTGATGAAAAAGACAAATGGCAAGAAGCGATATTATCTGAGATAAGGAGCCTTGTAAAAAATAATACATGGAACATTGTGAAGAAGCCTCCTGATAGAAATGTCGTAGGTTGTCGATACGTACTGACAACAAAGTTAAACGTTGACAAAACAGAGAAAAAGAAGGCGAGATTAGTTGCGAAAGGGTATAGTCAGCGAGAAGGGCTGGATTATAATAAGACTTTTTCTCCAGTTGCACGAATTGGAACTGTACGTCTGTTGGTTGCTTTAGCCGTTGAGATGGGAATGGACATAGACCAAATTGATATCAACACGGCATATTTAAACGGAGACTTAAACGAAGACATTTATATGAAGGTTCCAGAACTGTTGGAAGAAAGTCTAAAGAAACTAATCGAAATAGATAGTAAAAGTGAAACAGGAAAAAAGGCAATAAGAATGCTTGAAGAAATAAAAGCAGGTGGTGACACATGTCTTCTAAGGAAATCACTATACGGTCTCAAACAAGCTGGACGACAGTGGAATATTAAGCTGGATTCAAAGCTGAAAGAGATGGGGTTGAGACCTACTGTGAGTGAACCTTGCTTGTATCATAAACATACTAAAGATGGAGCTGATCTTTTTGTAGTTATCTATGTCGATGATATTTTGATCTGCTCGCAACGGAGAGATGTGATAGATAAGTTCAAACAAGAACTGGCCAAGAAATTTGAGTTAAAAGACTTTGGTCCTGCAACTTATTGTCTTGGGATAGATATAAAGAAAAATGGTAATGGTTACTACTTGTCACAAGAAAAATATATTAAAGATATATTGAAAAGATTCAACATGGAAGACTGTAATCCTGTTCAGACTCCAATGGAGACAGGAAAACAAGTGATAAGTGAAGAGAAAAAGGTTGCAGAGAAATCTTTTCCTTATAGAGAACTGATCGGAGCACTCATGTATTTAAGTGTGGCAACTAGACCAGAGATTGCTAATGCTACGGCAAAACTTGCACAGTTTGCAGAAAATCCACAAGATACCCATTGGAAAGCTGCAAAGCGGATCTTGCGATATTTAAAAGGTACAATAACGCATGGTTTGTTATTTAAACCGACAGGGTTATGTATTCAGGGGTATTCGGATGCAGACTGGGGTAGTTGTGTAATCGATAGACGATCATTTACTGGATATGTTTTTGTACTAGGTGGTGCAGCCATATCTTGGACTTCACAAAAGCAACGCATTGTTGCGACTTCTACGTGTGAGGCTGAGTTTGTGAGTTTGGCGGAAGCTATGAAAGAGGCTGTATACTTAAATAGTCTGCTGAAGGAGCTAGGTCTTCACACATTGTCTAAGGTAAGAATGCATGCTGATAACTTAAGTGCTATCTGCCTTGCTGAAGATCACGGTGTATTTCACGCAAAGAGCAAGCACATTGATATTAGACATTTCTTTATTAGAGATGTGCTGCGTGACAACAAAGCCATAACTTTGGAATATCTGGCGACTGACAAGATGTTGGCAGATATCCTCACCAAACCTTTGCCTCGTATGAGGCACGAGCTACTGACGGCTGCGTTAGGGCTGCGTGACGTTAAGCCATGAGTTGAGGGGGTGTGTTGGTGTAAAGCACCTTCATGGTTGACGCCACTATTAGCTGGCCGTTTTTATAAGTGTTTTATATATTTTGATAGATGTCTGTTATTGTCGTTCGATTTTGTTCATCACACGGCTCTCATGCCTTTTGTATCTTTCCTAATAAACCAGCTTATTCTATACCATTGTGCATCGCTCTGCCCTTCTCCTGAACACCAACCACGTTAGGGAAGTCACGACACATCGCATACAAACGGCTAAAAAATTTAGAATTAAAATTTACCCGAAATCCAGATTTTAAAGATAAATACATAAATAGTATGCGCGAGTTGGAACAATCTGGCCACATGATGAAGCTACGGGAGCTTCCTGAAGGTCAGTGTAATTTTTTAAGCCATCATGCCATAATTAACCATGGAAAAAGTACCCCTATCCGTATTGTGTACGACTCCTCGTGCCCAACCGATACTGGCCGATCCCTAAATGATATTCAGTTCAAAGGTAAAATGACCCAAAATGAACTCATAAATATCCTACTTCGATTTCGTATAAATGAATTTGTAGTCTGCGCGGATATTGAAAAAATGTACCGTATGATTTACATAAATCCAAACCAACGTAAATTACAATTAATATTATGGCGCGAGAACCCTAACGAACCCATAGGTATTTACACACTGACTACATTAAGCTTCGGCTTAAAATGTGCACCGTACCTAGCTACCCGGTGTTTACAACAGCTAGCTCACGAAAACCAATCTCAGTTTCCAGACGCAGCAACGGTAATAGCTACCGATTTTTACATGGACGACTTGATCTATAGTAGCAACGACGAGCATAGAATGGCGCAAACGGTAAAGGAAGTTGATTACATTCTACAGGGTGCCGGGTTCAAGCTCCGCAAGTGGCGATCGAATTCCGAGGCGGTGCTAAACTCAGTAAGTACAGTTGACAAAAACACTACACCACCGTCTCACACACAGTCGAACTCATGCATCTCATTTGGGGACAGTACTGCTAACGTTTTGGGTCTCGCTTGGTCTCAAAATAATGATAAACTTACGTTCGCGCTCAAGGATCAACCGATAACAAATCAATTAACTAAACGAAGGGTTCTGTCGATATTCTCTTCCATATTCGATCCCCTTGGGTTGCTAATACCGGTTTTAGTTATTGGCAGACTCTTTATACAACGACTTTTTAACTACAAAATCGGTTGGGACGATTTTTTACCGAAGTCATTAAACGACGAATGGACATTGTTTTATGAGAAAATACTAACCCTTAATTCCCTATCAGTTCCCCGCAACGTAACAGTCCCTAATTACGTTGATATCGAACTACACGGTTTCGCAGACAGCTCGCTAACTGCATACGGCGCAGTCATGTATTTACGATCTAAAAACAGACACGGTAAAATTATCACGCGCCTGTTATGCGCTAAGTCGAGGATTGCACGTAAGGAATCGATTCCTTGCTTGGAATTAAGGGCAGCTGTATTATTGTCCAATCTCTTTAACAAAGTCCGAAACGCGATTAAAATATACATAAATAAAATATATCACTGGTCTGATTCAACTATAGTCCTGGCGTGGATAAAAAACGGATCAAGTAAGTTAAAATGCTTTGTAGCGAACCGCGTAAAACAAATACAAATTTTAACTGACGTAAACGATTGGGGGTGGGTATGTTCGCAAGATAACCCGGCCGACTTGATAACGCAAGGGATCTCAGCCGATAGCTTGCCTGAATGTACCTTGTGGTGGCAGGGACCTTCTTGGCTGCAAGCGCCAAACTCAAATTGGCCCCATAGGACGAGTACTCAATTTCAATCAAAGGATGCAATAACCGAAAGTGAAACTGAAACCTATTGCAATGCCACAGCGGCACAAGAGGTTAACCCATTTTTACAAAACATATTTGAGAAATATTCCTCTGACTCGAAATTGATTCGAGTCATTGCATATGTCTTTCGATTTATTAGAAATGTAAAACAAACGTGTAACCGATTTACTGGGCCACTTTCAGTAATTGAATTAAATTATTCTCAAAACAAATTAATGAAATTTGCTCAAATTGAATCCTTTCCAAGCGAGTATGCTGCATTACAGCAAAATAAACAGATCGCGAAGAAATCACCGTTACTAGACTTAAATCCGTTTATGGATAACGAAGGAGTTATGCGAGTTGGGGGGCGTTTAGGTAACTCAAGCTACGCATACAACAAAAAGCATCCTGTTATTTTGCATCATAAACACGCACTCACTACATTGATAGCAAGGAGCGAGCATAACCGTCTGCTTCACGCCGGCCCGCAGTTGCTGTTATCGTCGCTTCGAGAGCGGTTCTGGCCGACGCACGGTAAGAGTGTAGTAAATAAAATTGTGCGTGAGTGCGTGAAGTGTTTTAGAGTAAATCCTCAAACAACCATACCTCTAATGGGCAATCTGCCCCACGACAGAATAACCCCTGCACCTCCCTTTCATACGACAAGCATCGATTATGCAGGGCCCTTTACGGTGCGCGATCGAAGAGGTCGTGGCTACAAGTGTAATAAGTGTTACGTTGGAATTTTTGTATGTTTCAGTACAAAGGCGATTCACATCGAGCTAATATCGAGCTTGGAGTCCCGGGCCTTTGTATCGGCATTGCGTAGATTCATTGCACGACGTGGTAAGCCCCGGACATTGGTAAGTGACAACGCCACCACCTTTGTCGGGGCAAATAGGGAGTTAAGGGAACTTTTCGAATTTATTAACATGTACTCGAATGATTTATCGACCTTTAGCTCGAATTTAGGTATCGAGTGGAAATATTTGCCTGTTTATAATCCTCATGGGGGGGGCTTCACGAGGCTGCTGTAAAGTCATTAAAACGTATTGTAGGTCAGGCATTATTAACATACGAAGAATTTCAAACATATTTAATTCAAATTGAAGGGATTTTGAACAGCCGTCCTCTTTGTCCCATACCCTCATCCGACACCGATGATATCCATGTCCTTACGCCAGCTCACTTCTTGATCGGTAGGTCACTGATGTGTCTACCCGACTACGACTACGAGGAAGTGCCAGCACAGAAGCTTAATTATTTTCAACAATTTCAACAGATGCGACAAGACTTCTGGCGCGGCTGGACACGCGACTACATCAACTTACTTCAACAGCGCACGAAGTGGAGGGCAGCAAAGGGACCTCTACTCGCCGAGGGGACCATAGTCCTGATCAAGGATGAGAAAACCCCACCGTGCTACTGGCCGTTGGGCCGCATCGTCTAGTGTCACCCAGACAACGACGGCATCACCAGGGTGGCGACCATCAACACCGTCAAGGGCAACATCAAACGCACTTTCAATAGAATATGCGTATTACCAATTAGTGATAACGTAGATTAGTAAGAGTAACGTAAACAATAGAGTACCATAACATTCACTTCATTGTATCTTATTTTGTAGTCGCAGTAATGAAACATGTCTTGTTTGGTTTTTTATTCACAAATAATGGTTTGGTACAACTACATGCAATGTAAATAAAATTAATTGCAAGTAGTTATTGTAATTTATGTAGTGACAATAATATGGGTAGAAGGGTAACATAGGTATTCAGTTATCATAGCTAGATAGTTTTATAGAATATAGCTAGGTAGAGTAAATTGGTATTTGTCATATCATTGTATTTAGCTTTCCGTAAATATTAGCTTTCCGTAAATATTAGCCTTTCAGTAAATGCTAGCTTTTAGTAAAATATTCATGTTTTTGCAGACTTTTCTGGGCCTCTCTCAAAATTTGATTTGTATAACTTACCTACTATCTGTAGTTTAAACAGGAGGCCGCAGTATGTTACACAAGCGCCATCTGTACAAATTCATTTCCCCTAATGGCTTGTTTTTGATCTTGTTGTTGTATCGACGCAATGTTAATATCGTAATTCAACAGGCTTCTCATAGATGTCACCTTTTCACCTTTCTAAGGATTTTACTCTGAGATTATGTATAATTTTATAATAAAGAGCAATGCAGACCGGCGCTGGCCCGATTTCTCGTCCAACCGTCTAGCAATAAATACATGTTATAATTTATTTCGCGTTTCAATCAGTCGCCATCTTGAAGGACCGTAGTGGTCTTTACAACATCCTCAACTCTCCGGTTTCTCCTCCATACCTCGGTGAAAATTTTGATTATTTAGGGTCAAATCATCTCTTAGCTTCCAGGTCTAAAAACGATAATTTGCTAACCACAACATTCGCAAAATCTAATTTCTATTATAATTCGTTTACAAAAATGTCAGCCCGATTGTGGAATGAACTGCCACGTGACATTCGTCAAGCAAAAACCATTAATGCTTTCAAATCTAAATTGATCGAATTCTACCTAAAGAAAGAGGAAAGTTGTCTGTAGGAAAATAGGACACTTATTTACATTTAGTTGTTATATTATTTATATAATGTATGTATATGTATATATATAAAGGTATATATTTTTATGTTTATTTATGTATATTACATCTGTGTAAATGTGTATTATTTTATGTAAGTATATATGTGTATTTATTTATTCTATGTCTGTATTTAAGTATTTTGGTAAATAAGTTTATAGTTTGATTTTATGTACCTAATTCATTTTCAAATTAGTCTAACTTAGTTAAGCAAACTCTGCACTACTCGTGTCCATCTCAGCGATTCCCAGTCCTAAGGTTGCCTGGAAGAGATTGCTCTAAGCAATAAGGCCGCCTTTGCGCGCAATTAGATATAAGGTTTCTTACGCAATTACTCTTAATTTGTGTGCAATAAAGAGTTTCTATCTATCTATCTAAAGGAGACAACGCTACATGTGCTGGGATTAAGATCAAGAAGATTATGTTCGTAACGGTTGACTTACCCTTGAGAAAACCATGCTGCGATTCATTCATTGAATGTTTGAGTGCAGGGTAAACCTGGCTGTACACCAAATTTTCCAAGACCTTAGAGACAATGCAGAGTTTGGATATCGGCCGGTAATTTACGACATCTGTCTTAGTACCTTTTTTGTGGACAGGAGTCACGAACGCACGCTTCCATAACGTAGGGACAACACCCTCTCTTAAAGATCTTTCAAATAGCCAAAGGAGTGGCAATAGTTTTTGCGCAGCCTATTAGGACACGTGCTGGCAAAAATCTGGCCCAGCTGACTTAGAGGGGTCTAACCTTAACAGCAACTTCGTGACAATATTCTTGTCAACAGTTATACCTGATATATCTGAAACCGCCGAAAGGTCGTCCTCAGGTGGATTATTACAATCAAAACTGAAAAACCCTGGGGAATCTAAAAATGTTGATTTAAAATAATCAGAAATAGCATTACAAATTGTGTTGCCGTTGTTAATTATAACATCATTGTATACAAGACTACTAGGCATAGACTAGCGGTAGACTTCGATTTTGAGTTAACATATGACCAAAAATGTCTAGGGTTACTTTTTATAGACTGTTCGACCAAAAAAATATAATTATTTTAAGAAGTTTAGTGTCCTCTAATGTTTTTAGTCGCTCACGCAGCAGCTCAAAAGAGTACCTGTCGGACTTGTTACCGTAGATTTTGTATTTCCGAAAATGTTTAAATTTTTCTTTAATAACTTTTTTTATCGCTTTGGTGTACCATTTAGGAAAAGAGTCTAAGATCGCAGGTTTAACGTGAATATATTTGTCCCTTATGTCTAAATAGATGCTATAAAAAACGGTCTACAGCGCCATCTAGGGTAGTGTCGGAGAATTCAAGACACTAGTCAATGTCAGCTAATTCCTGGTTCATCGACTCATAGTCACCTTGTTCGTAGAGAAATCTCGGCGATGGCGAACGAGGGGACGAAATTTGAAAAATATAAATGAAGGCAAAGGGCTCCGTGATGTAGATCCACAGGAACAAGAGTGTCTGTAGGTACTATTGTCGGATACAGAAACCATACTGTCATTAGCTAGTACTAGGTCAAGTGTTTTGCCGTAAGAATTATTTATATTATTATATTGGTCTAGATTTTACAAGCTTATCGTATCGACTAAATAAACTTCGTCAGTAGAGTGAAAATTATGTGGAGATAAACACGCGCCACTTGTTGTTGTGTATTACTTAAATTAAAATCGCCTAAAATTAAAAATTTTTCGTCATGATGACGATCAATTACTGATTCCACGTAAGAGAAAAAATTTATAAGTTGCTGTGAAAAAGACCAACCGAGATTTTGATTACACAAGTATACTACACAGATATGAAGAGGTGTAGGTGCGTTAGAGCCATCATTAATAGATACAGTGATCCACAGGTCTTCGGCGCTAGACTGATAATTGCACTAAGGTGTAACCGCGAGTTCTCGGCGAGCAGCTATTAGTACACCTCCTTTGTATTTTTGACAAGTAGTCGCATAGTCACGATCGCGACTTATACTTGTATAGATCATACACGGTTTAATAGATTCGCCGAATTTAATCTCACAAATTAGTTTCAATACCATATTTATAGAGTCCGTAATTCTAGACGTTTTGCTTTACAGATGTATATAAACAACACTTCTCTTTATAATCCTCTCGTAAATATGTATCGCCTTTATAACGAATCTGTGGTGGATAACAAAGATATTGACATTTTTGAAACAAAGTATTTTAAGTTCCGTAGAATCAAAATATAGCAATTTTACCTGAAATAAAATTGTTATTAGGTATACTTACCTTGTTATGAGCCTAATATTTGAGTAGCAAACCTTGTTTCCATATCCGGTGTGACGTTTCCGCCCCAACATCACTACTAGTTGCATGATTTCCGGCGTGAATCCAGCTGCAAGTGGTGGGAGGCGAGCGCTCGAGCGCCGCCCGGCCAACGTGCTTGCTCATTGGCACTCAAATAATGGTGCCAACGCTGTTGTAAAACGCGTTGCGCCTGTGTTGCTGCCTAGGTAAGTATACTTAATAACAATTTAATTTTCCGGTAAAATTGCTATATTAAGTTGCCTGTACCTTGTTATGAGCCTTATATTTGAGTAGTGTTTGATATCGCTGCTGGATTGAACGCCAATGTGCTATGAGAATATCAAATAAAATATGTCGTGTATACTTTCGGGTCATGAGTACGGTTCTTGTAATGACGAGCAATTATTTGAATAGCGACTGACTTCTGAGTGGTGTGACTGGGAGTGCGCGCCCCCACAGTGCGCCCCTCCCCTGCTTCCATTTTTGGATCAGTCTACGTGTGGCAGCCGAGCAAGTTACTTGAGTCCTGACTTGTGCTAGACATTAGATCAAACTGTGTGTCTGATATGAGCCATCAGGAGAAATACGCAAGTCTGACTACAGTGAGATGAGACGCGATGTGTTGGCTATGAGTGATTGTGATCGAAGAGTAAGCCTTTACAGCCATCTAGGACTATCGCCAATGTCTAATCACGACAAATATAATAAATTATTATGAATAGGTAGAAAATAAATATACAGGTTGTGACAGTAATTGATTTTGGGCTAGCGTTGAATGAAACTACCTTTCCATAGAAATTATGAAAGTAATGGGCGATTTCCAGTTACCGCAGGTGAAGATTTCATTGAATGGAGTGTACATACAATGTTGTTAAATCAGCTTACTGAAGCTGTGGCTACGCACTGGCATGAACTCAGCACCTCGCAAAGCAGTTCGCACCCAGCCGCCGATGGCGGAGCGGGTGGCTGGCTTCACGCATCGCACGTACTAATAAACAAAAGACTTGAATGAAGACGAAGACAGCGTTTTTGTACACGTTCGATATTATTTATATGTATTTTATAGTGGGGTGACCACACTACAGTGCCATATGCAATAGCTATTCTTACTAAGCTATTATATGGATGAATTGTACTATAAGGATTTTTGAAAGTTTTGGTGGTGCGATTATTGAACCCTAGCATTTTGTTACTTTTATTTATTATGTAGGTAAAGTGTTCTCTAAAAGTAAGTTTACAATCGAAATAAACACCTAAGTCCTTTTTCACCGAAACACTACTTAGTGTTGTGTTATTGACAATGTAGGTGTAGTGAAGTGGTCTAGTTTTGTTTGTAAACGATATGACCTGGCATTCATTAATGTTGAGAATCATTTTATTTTCGTGATACCAGCGAGAAACACGATCAAGACCTTTCTGCAGTTCTTGAAAGTCAATTATATTAACAATCGATTTATAGATCTTGAGCTCGTGTGCGTATAGTAGAAATTGACATGTAAGTATTTTGGCTAAGTCATTATTGAATATTGTAAAAAACAATGTTCCCAAATGCGATCCCTGTGGGACCCCAGATGTGACCACTATTGGTGAAGAGTTACTAATTGACTTTCACTGTTACTAATTGACTGCGATGTTCGAGATATGATTTAGTCCATCTCAGTAAACTGCCGTGGACCCCATTCGCACCGAGCTTCTCAACAAGTAAGTTGTAGTCAACTTTATCAAATGCCTTACTGAAGTCGGTGTATATGGCGTTCGCCTGTCCTCTTTTCGCAAAATAATTACATAAATAGGTTTTGTACTCGAGTAAGTTACTGATAGTAGATTTTCCACTAACAAACCCATGCTGTCGCTCATCAATAAGGGATTTGCAGTGAGTGTAAATATAAGTAGTCATAAATCAACGATTCAAAGAGCTTGGCTATACAGATTTGAAATTCAATCGTAAATAACTTCGCGGAAAATGTAAACACTAAGCGCGGCGCAGCGGTGTTCGACATACATGACAGTTTTGAACATAGTAGCGGGCCGGAAGGATTTTTGCATGATGTTAATTTTGAAGCAATCAAAATACCTGTACAGCAAAATAAGGTACTATCTGCGAATCCCAGCTTACAAAATCAAAGCCATAGTGACCAAAATTCGCAGACTTCAAGTAGCATCCAGAATATTATTTTAAATGCATGCGAGGGTAAGTCGAAACTGTGTTCGAACGCTGTTTCTAATAACAACACGGAGGATAGGCGCAAGCGCAGTCCGAGCCCCGCATCGGTGACTCATAACAATGATCAGCTGGCCGTGACGTCGCCGAAACCGGCCGTACCTGTTACGCCGAGCGCGCTACACACTGCTATGCCGAGCGTCGCTACGCAGTCAAAACAAAAGTCTTTTGCGGAAATAGCTAGTGAAGGCGACTGGTGTTCTCAAGCGTATGATAATGAGGAGGGCTGGATACTAGCACAAAACAAAAAGAAACCAAGAAATCGTTTTATAGGAAAACGAGGCTCTGGAGTTGACTCTAAAAGTAATTTTAGAGCTGCCGATATAAAGGTTCCTGTGGTGTCCCGTCGGGCCTCGTGTGTTTCGGGATATATTTACAATGATACACAACACCATAACTTCCAGATAGTACTGTATGTATATTGGTGAATGAAATAACAAATTACTTAATAGCTCTATCTTATTTAGACGTGTGTCCAGTAGCGCGGCCCGACGGAGACTGACTGCCTCGCCCATGGTCTCGGTAGTGGTCGATGCGTTGACAGCCATTGTCCAAGCTGGCCACTAGCATTGCCTGCTGTACACCACATCCCTTCCTTGTTTTAATTGGTTTATATCTGAAACAATACAAACAGCACAACAACCATTCACCAATGAAGCCTGCCTACAGCAGCCAATCAAGAATATCCAGGAGGACCTAATTTTAAAGCCCTGTGTTACTTTAAAGCCTTTAGAGGAAGGCAAGGATGAGGAACACAACGACCTATCTTTCCTTTACCTTTTTTCTTTTTATTTATTTCACACCACCGGTTTCCATAGGTTTGCAGGTGGTAAGCAAGGTGAAAACAAAGACTTCCTATTGAAAATAAATGGAATATGGCTTTCAATATCACAACTAATGCAGAACAATTACAAGTTCTTCAGATATGTATTTATTATATTATTATCATTTTCCGTATGGTTTGCAGAGTCAACGAATTCTTGGTGTTCTACTACTAAAATTACGATACCTAGAACGAACTCTTCGAAGTACAAGATCACCCATGTCATCAAAATGTGTGGCGATTAAATAATATATCAATACATAATACCTTTAGAAGGCAAAAATAAAAATGTTGTTGTTGTTGTTTTTTTTCTTAGTATTATTATTATTTTGTTGGCACCGGTCAATAAATATCTAGATTTTCCTCTAATACTTATTGCACCTCTGCCACTATGTAGCTATCAGTTGCACTAACTTTGCATAGCTTCAAAATAGGTATATGCACAAGGGCCACTGCCAAAATAGGTTTTGTTTTTCTTTATTTTTATTTTATTAGCACCGTTCAATAAATATCTAGATTTTCGTCTAACACTTATTGCACCTTTGCCACTATGGTGGTTATCAGTTGCACTAACTTTGCAAAGCTACAAAATAGGTATGCACAAGGGCCACTGCCAAAAATTGGTTTTGTTAGCACCGGCAAATAATTATTAAATTATGATCCCACTAATTATTTCGCCCCTGCTACTAAGTGGTTATCAGTTGCACTCACTTTACGCAAAGTAGGTATTTATGCGCAAAAGGGCTACTGCCAGGAGGTTTGACCTCTAATTAGCACCGTCCGATAATTTTGACCAGTAATTATCGCGACCCTGCCACTGTGTGGTTATCAATTGCACTCTCATAGTGAGTATTGTTTAGGTACGTCAGGTCAGTAGTGATTAATCCGACCGTTCTACTACAAAGTGCAATTGCCAATTCTATTGTTTAGAAACATTGATCATTACTCTGGTAAGTCCTGTAGTACGCCAGCACACCCCACGAGCTTCCACAGACCGCCAAAGAAACAACATAAGCGTAAGCGTATCTACTTACACACATACATCAGAAGTCACGGTCCTATTAGAATATCATTGGTCTAGGTGTAGGTAGTATCATAACTTGAATTTAAATAAAACTTTTCTAGGTATGCAGTTAAGTTACCTACTCGTACCTATCACTATTTCGATGCGAGAAGTGTTTGGTGTGGACACACTGACATAATGGTATAGATACAGTCAACAGCCAATCAACCCTGACACATTGTACTTTATTCTGTTTTTATTTCAGATTCAGATAATTTTATTCAATGTAGATTCTTTACAGAATACTTATTGAATGTCATGCAGAATACAATGCAAATAGAGCGAGTCTACGGCGTCTTCAAACGCTCGAAATCCTAGTGTCGTGTAAGTTTCAAACTTAATGTGTCGTTGACTGTACATGCGGTCTGTGTGTCGCCACCGGTGTCTACAGACGTACGATCAACCGCTTGTCGGTAGAAACTTTTTCAACTCTATTACCACGCCATAAGGTCCAAAAGTGTTTCTACTGATGTGCGGCCGTATGTACCTACCCACATTATAATGGTTTATCGAGTTACTTTCTATAAGAACAGGACTTACTTGGTTGGTCGTTAAGTATTTATTTGTTTATTTATTACATAGGTATCTATTATATAGGCACAGGCTAAGCAATGAAAACAAGGAGGCATCAGTCGCTTATAAAATCAAGTAATTTTTCAATATAATTCAACTATTGGTACTTTTAATCTGAATGTCTAAAAATGATAAATATTCTTATTCTTATTTTTTTTTTTTTTTTTGTGTGGGTGGGTAAATTAATGTGTACTGGACCCAACACTACAAAGGATTCGAAATGAGTCTACATAAGACGACTTGTTTTGTGAGAAATAGTTGAAAGTATTATTGATATGTAAAGAATCTTACCACAATTAACTTAAAAGTACCTGGGCGACCGAGCCTTGCTCCATAATAGCCGCCCCAATACGAGCAAGCCCCGCCAATAGATGGCGCCTCAGGCTTCTGACCAAAACGCAGTATTTTTTTAAATTTTTAAAAACACAGGAAAAATGAACCTTCCCAGCCATGAGACCCAACTAGATCGATCTTTCGCCCCTGAAAACCCCCGTATGGTAAATGTCATCGAAATCCTCAGAGCCGTTTTGGAGATACCGATTACAAATATTTCCATATTTCATTTATTGCATTCAAATGGTATAATATAACAATGGTCTATGGTATATAGGTCTATGGTATTTATACAAACAAATATATATATAAATAATATTGCTCGTTTAATGGTCATCATCATCATATCGTGTGGGTTGCAAGGTCGATGACCGACCTTACGAACCCTGGTGTAATTTTATAAGACTTTTGCTTACAAATTGTGTCCACTTTGTGGATTTTCATTATCTTACCTGTACCGTGTATGTCGACAAATCAAACTAATTAAATTAAATTGGTATTTCATTGAGAAATATTCGTTTGTTCAAGCAGATATACACCTTATTACGTTTTAGTAAGGTTATAGTATCTTTATTTCTACATCGCTTTTTAGAGTATTTTGTTGCTTTACAAATTATGTTATAAGGAAAGTTACACAAGAAAACCTAAAATAAAACTACTTTTCAATAGTTACCTACGAGGATTATTTACCACAAAGGTGACCGGATTATTATAGTTGTTATTCAAATTCCTGTAGCCTTGATTATGCCTACAGGAACCAAGTTACTTACCAACAAAAGTGTATATCTAAGTATGCAATAATTGTACCGAAATAGGTACCTACCTACTATCAATGATAGGCTAGTTTTTTTTATCGTTGTAAATGGGCAAACCACTAGTGGTGGCCAGTTGCAACACATAATTTATTTCAAACGTTGTAAAAATATTTATTTAATTTTTCTTAAAATCTATTACTTCTTGATCTTTATTTACTTATTTATTATCCTATGTCTTGATGTAGTCATTTAACAAAATAGGTAGGTAGGTAGGTATAATTTGTGGTTGTCTAGGCCTATAGAATAGAATCAAGGTAACTTTAAGATGTGATAAATGAAAATACACATTTTGTCTATGTAGCGTACCTTCCAGTTTAAGTGAGATCATTGAATACATACCGATGTTAGTAGTTACACCAAATGATATTGAAAATTGTACGGTATCATAAACTATTTAAAGTTCAAACTATAGGTAGGAAGTTTTTCCATACCACCTCCAAATACTCAGCATGTTTGAACTGACTTTGACTCTGACAAAAATAAAATGGTCACCACATGTGGTTATAAAGGAGTTAGTAGTATATTAGTTTAAGTAGTATATACGTGTAAAAATATATTATATTTTCTTTTTGAAATTCTCACTGCACACTTGTGTCCCGCTAAACGAACGTTTTCTCTCACGACCTTAGGTTGGCTGAAAGAAATCTCTTGTAGAGATAAGCCCGCCTTTGTAAATGTCCTCTTGTATATAATTCTCTGTATGTTAATTGTGCAATAAAGAATATAATAATAAAGTTTTTTTTATTTTTTTATTATTATTATTATTACCTATTATTTTTTTTATATTATTGATAACTTGACTGTCAAGTCAGCCAATGTGTGTATGATTCTGAAGTCCATTAGTTACTTCGTTTCAACTAAACAAGGAATCATTCAGTTTTTCATAATTCAGACGAATCAGTTCCCGAATCGTATCGAATTTGGTAAGTATCAAATTATCCACCCGGACTTTTCTTGCCTTTAAATCTAACGAGTGGCCATGTGTTGCTTTGTTTGTTTCCTTCCTTGTTTTAATTGTTTTTTCAATCGTGGCGTCTTTTGACCCACGATACTTCTTCTTATACAATTTATTGTAGTGTTCTTTGACACTTCATGGCACTCTTTCATACCATGGCCCAAAACAACACATGCCATTCGCCCACGCATATTACCTTTATGAATATGGAAAGTCTTTTAAGACGCGAGCCGGAATTGAACCCGCACTCTTGGACTGGATTAACCAGTATGGGTTGTATTTACATACAACAAATACCAGAAACAGCACGAATCCAATGCGCTGACCACTATGCTTTCGCATCTAGACTCCCTTATTCTCTTTATATTTTGTTCCTTATGCGTGGCTATTCTTTGAGTTTCATAATATTAGTGATGCAACAAATATGAACATACTATTTACTGCCCTTTTCTGCCTGATAATTACATATTTTTTCTTACGACTACCCCCACTTATTTAAACAAAAGGGAACGAAAACCGATTCAATCTATTACGGAATTGTTAAATAATTATGTGGGTATTGTTCATGTTACCTACATTTTAAACTATAATGGTAACTCTATGGTTTGGTTTACTGGTTAGGAGTAAGCCATTCCAACTTAAGCCCCGTTTAGCATGGTATTATTTTTGCTCAGATACAAATATTTAAACTAAATATGTAGGTATTCACAAATTCCGAAACATAAAATACACGTTGAATCTCGTTTACTTTAATAATACATTACGATTACCTACCCTTCAAGCATTAATTTTATATTTGTTTTTTCGCAATTGCGTTTTTGAAAAAGACTAACAGTTTATAGGTAGGGCTTGAAAAATTGATTTAGTATGTAAACGAATAGAGCTTGATCGCACAGGCACCCCGTAATAATAGTAATTACAGCAAAGGCATATGGACTTTATGGACGTTACTTGTTGCATCGATTATCCTTACAAATTCATTGTTCTCTGTTATGATAACCAATATTATTTTATTGTTTGTAATTTATAGGACAAAGATAATACTTTCGTTTTAACATGCACACACATTAGTTGACATTTTGTTTTTTTGAACATCTACCTCGTAAATATTCCTTTCATTTTACCAAAATTTTGAACTTATTTGTAGTTACTTACGGTTTTCATCCTTGTCGCCATTTGTGGTGTCCCGTCGGGCCTCGTGTGTTTCGGGATATATTTACAATGATACACAACACCATAACTTCCAGATAGTACTGTATGTATATTGGTGAATGAAATAACAAATTACTTAATAGCTCTATCTTATTTAGACGTGTGTCCAGTAGCGCGGCCCGACGGAGACTGACTGCCTCGCCCATGGTAGTGGTCGATGCGTTGACAGCCATTGTCCAAGCTGGACACTAGCATTGCCTGCTGTACACCACAGTTCCGTTATACGTTTATAACGTTTCGAAGGAGGTGACAGTGTGTGACATTGTCGACTACATTAAGAGTAAAACGAACATTACGGTGACAGTTGAGAAAAACAATATGAAGGCAGTTAAAAAGTACGATGCCTATAAGATTTATGTACCTTATCATAAACTACATTTATTTATGAAGGAAGATTTTTGGCCGGATGGAGTTGCATATCGACGTTTTGTGAGTTTTAACCGCAAAACAGCGGGCACGAGTGCAGGAAATAAAAAACCATAATGGATAATTTATCCAAGTTCATTAGTTTCAACTGCAAAAATGTTAAGAGATCAGTCGAGTGCGTGAGACGACTGTGTCGAGATGCGGACATTGTGGCATTACAAGAAACATGGTGTTTGCCACATGATATACCTTTTTTGGCTAGCATTAGTGATGACTTCGCTTTTACAGGGAAATCAGCAGTTGACACAGCTTCAAGGCTGCTATGTGGAAGACCGCACGGTGGTGTCGCGTTACTGTGGAGAAAGTCCGTCTTTCCCTCAGTTTCAGTGGTACCATGTAATAGTGACCGACTAGTGGCTATTGAAATACAGTTACAAGATCGTTCATTACTAGTGATATCTGTGTACATGCCAACTAACTCAGTCGAAAACTTACCCGAATTTACCGAGTGCCTGAGTGAAATTAATGCAATAATTGAGAGTAAAAATACGGAATCGGTTTATGTACTGGGAGATTTTAATGCACACCCAGGTGAGTTGTTTCACTCTGAACTAGTTAATTTCTGTACTGAACAATTCTTGACGTGTGTAGACTTGGACTTATTACCGCGTGATACCTACACGTTTGTGAGTGACGCCCATGGATGCCTTCGATGGCTAGATCACTGTGTGGTGACGAGTGCAGCTAAATTAACAGTTGTCAAGGCGTCAGTTTTATATGGGACTTATTGGTCAGATCATTACCCTATATTATTAGAATGTAACTTACAATTTTTAAAGCCAAAAATTACCGTAATAACACCAATTATCATTAATAAGGTGAAATGGGGTAACCGTGACATGTCTCAAATAAATAATTATTATGAATTATGTAATTCTAAATTTAGAGAAATTGATTTTGATTTTGAATTTAATAACAAGTTCAAGTTCAAGTTCATTTATTTCATAACAAAGTACATTTTGTGTTGAAATTCTTACATTTATATATTACAATTAAATTAAAAGTCAAATTAAATCATGCAAAATTCTAAAAAAATCATTGATTAAAAATTATTTGGCATTATAAACAATAAGAGTATATGTTCAAATTACATTAGAGTTTAAATACTAGGTATATCGTCAAAAAAAAATACATTTCATTATTCGTACAAAAATTAAAATTATAAATTAATCAATTTGGGACATAAAGAATTCATCGAAAGAATAAAAACACTTTTCTAGCAAGAAGGCCTTCAAATGGTATTTAAATGTCTTTGCATTGCCTAATGTTTTAATATCCATCGGCAATCGATTAAAAAAACAAATAGCTTGGTACCTAGTGCTATGTTTGACAACATTTAACGTAGGTTTGATTGTTCCTAACATATCTTTTCTTCTAGTTTTTAAACGTGTCATCTTTTCTTCCTCGGTTTCGAACGAATTTTTCACAAGGTCACACAATAATACTAAAATATACAAGCTTGGTAATGTCAAAATATTTAATGTTTTAAAATGAGGTCGACAAGATTCCCATTGTGGAATACGCATCATCGTGCGGATTGCTCTTTTTGTAGAACGAAAGCCTTATTTAAATTATAATCATAACTTTTACCCCATAGCATAATGCTGTACCTGAGTCTGGACTCTATGAGGGCGTGATATACAGTTTTCAACTGTTTTAAGTTAAGCTCATCCCTCAAACTTCTAATCGCATAACACGCAGAACTAAGTGAGCCATCTAAAGCATTTAGTTCGTCTTTCCAATTTAAATAAGCATCAATGCGTACACCAAGAAACCGAACTACATCAACGGGAGTTACTGAATCTTCATTTAAGGTGACTGTCAACTGTTCGTGGTTTCTGGAAGTTGTTTTAAATAATAACACGCTTGTCTTATTAGAATTTAGAGCCAGATTGTTTGTTGAGAACCAATAATGAAAAAGCATCAGTGTCTGATTAACTTTAGCATTAAGTTCCGTAATATTTCCAGCAGAAACCACCGCATTTGTGTCATCTGCAAATGTTACTAAGCTGATATCAGGAACCATGACAGTCAAATAATTGATAACATCATTTACGAAAAGAATAAAGAGGATTGGCCCTAGTACTGATCCTTGTGGTACGCCTCTTTTTATTTCAGTAAGCCCTGATTTGATGACTTTTTCTTCCCTACCTTCTATCGTTTTAACTTCAATATATTGGTATCTGTTACTAAGGTATGATTTAAGCAAGTTCCACGTATTACCTCTTATACCATAGTGTTCTAGCTTCTTCAGCAGGATTTCATGGTCAACAACATCAAAGGCGGAACTCAAATCAAGGAATAAGCCGGTTACTCTTTGTTTAGCATTGAGTTTGGTAATAACATCATCAATTAAGGTTTTGATTGCTTCCGAAGTTCCAATTCCTCTCTGATATCCATATTGTCTATTACTCAAGATATTATTTCGATTTACATGTCGCATAAGTCGAACTTTTATTAGTTTTTCAAAAATTTTTGATAGGCATGGTAATAGTGATATTGGCCTGTAATTGTTCAGATCGCTAGTGGATCCTAACTGCTGTAACAAAATGTGTAATAATTTAAACCATCATATTTTGTTAGATAAAATGTATAATAATATTACATCCATACTCAAAGAAGCCGCGATACGCACATACGTTGGTAAAAGCACGAAAGTAGGTAAATATATAGCGGGGTGGAATAAACATGTACGAGACGCTCACGTCAAGGCCCGTCTTTGTTTTGGGACGTGGGTGTTGTATGGGAAACCGAAAAGTGGTGTTATTTTTGCGCGAATGCGCGAAAGTCGGAAAGTATTTAAGTCTAAGCTTAAATGGTGTCAAGATCATCAACATCAAATTAAAATGGATATTATCGCACAGCACCACTCAAGTAAACAGTTTTCAAAATTCTGGAACAAAACCAGCGAACTTGGTCAAGGAGCGGGTCTTCCTGTGAGCGTCAGTGGCGTCAGCGAGCCTAATGAGATTGCTAACCTGTTTAAGAAGCAATTTCGTGTCGAGTTTCCGTTATTACAAACAGTGCCTCGGATGCTGGATGCTGAGACTATTCCCCATACTTGCGGTATTAGATTCACTGCCAAAGAGGTGGCTGCCGTTATAAAAAGCATGGGTAGGGGAAAATCTCCCGGGCATGATGGTCTCAGTATTGAGCATCTGAAGTATGCCGGCCCTCACCTGCCTAGGGTTTTGGGTATGTTTTTCACATTATGTATCACCCATTCTTATCTGCCTAAAGACCTAATGCAGACTATTGTAGTTCCCATTGTGAAGAACAAAACGGGTGACCCATCCGATCTGTCGAATTACAGGCCCATTTCCTTAGCTACTGTGGTATCAAAGGTGCTTGACCGACTGCTTGACAAACATCTGAGTAAACATCTTAAACTTAATGATGCACAATTTGGGTTTAGGCCTGGGTTGTCAACAGAGAGTGCCATACTTAGTCTCAAGCAGACGGTGAAGTACTACACGATGCGCAAAACTCCAGTTTACGCGTGTTTTTTAGACCTTTCAAGGGCATTTGATCTCGTGTCTTACGATATCCTATGGGAGAAGCTAAGATGCGAGACCGAACTGCCTGATGAGGTCATTCTGTTATTTAAATACTGGTATGATCAGCAAACCAACCGCGTAAGGTGGGGTACCTCAGTGTCAGAAGAATACACGCTGGAGTGTGGAGTACGGCAAGGCGGAGTTACATCCCCAAAATTATTTAACTTATACGTGAACGCGTTAATCGATGAGCTTAGCAGCACTAAAATAGGATGTCATATTGATGGGATGTGCATTAATAATATCAGCTATGCAGATGACATGGTGCTGCTGAGCCCATCGATGAGCGCTCTCCAGCGGCTTCTTGCAATATGTGAATCCTATGCTGTGGCCCATGGGCTCAGGTATAACGCTAAAAAGAGCGAGTTATTGGTGTTTAAGTCGGGAACTAAGACTTATCCCAATGTTCCCATACATCTAGATGGTACACCAATAAGTAGAGTAGAAAAAGTTAAGTACCTGGGCCACTGGGTCACGGAGGATCTCAAGGACAAGGTAGACATTGAGAGGGAACGAAGGTCGCTGGCTGTCCGCTGTAATATGTTGATCCGCAGGTTTTCAGACTGCTCAATTGAAGTCAAGGCGACGCTCTTTAGGGCCTATTGCCAGTCCTTTTATACGGGTAGCCTGTGGGTCGACTATACGCAGCGGGCATACAGCGATCTTAGAGTCCAGTATAACAATGCATTCAGGATGCTGATGGGGATGCCAAAATATTGTAGTGCGTCAGGCATGTTTGCGGAGGCGAGAATCGATGGATTCGAGGCAATTGTCCGCAAGCGATGTGCCTCAATGCTAAGTCGCCTGCGTGCTAGTCCCGACAGTATCCTGAGGGTATTCAGTGAAAGATGGGACTCTCCAATGTTTCATCACTGGATGAAATTAACTAGTTCAGGGACGAAATGGCTCCCTTAAAATATGATTATCAACAAGTAGGTTGGATTATAAGCATTTTATTTTCGAAATTTTTGACATTTTTAATTTAATTCAATTCAACTTTATTTATTTTAATGTAATTTATTTTATTGTAGTTTTATTTCATTGATTATTTTTAAGTTAAGTGAAATATTTTGAATTTGATTTAGTTACTGTTTTGACTTTCATGTTTTGTGTTTATAACTAATGATTGTAATATGGACTTGTGTCTGAAATAAAGATTAATAATAATATATAAATATAGCCCGGAAAGTATCCTTGAAAACACAACTCATAAGTTATATTTTGACAGAGCTATACTTACAGACAGGACAGTACACTACAATAGACCAGATATAACATTAATAGACAAACACGAAAAAACCGCACAGCTTATTGATATTGCCATTCCCAACACCCACAACTTGCAATCCACAATATCGGAAAAGCTTTCTAAATATGAAATAATACGGATGTGGAACCTTAATAAAGTAACAATAGTACCAATAGTACTCTCAACCACCGGCGTAATCCCCAATCAGCTACATCTGTCCTTAAAATTACTTAACTTCCCACAACATACATACATTAGCCTACAGAAGGCAGTTATTCTAAATACTTGCCGAATAGTCAGAAAATGTTTACGATCCGACAACACCACAAATCCTCAATACTCACTTGACTTAGGTCCGTGAGTATTGTTATCACCGGCATACGAAAGCCGAGAAGACGAAGTACATATACATGATAAAATACTAATAGGTCGCCGTCGGTGTAGTGTATAGCCTTTGTCTCGAGCGTGCATACTCAGTCTGCAACCGACCGTACAGCGAGTAGGTTGTGCAACGTGGTGTGTGCGTTGGCGAGCCAAATAAAGAGCTTAACAACTAACATCAGCAACGCTACAGTTGGCGACGAGGATTAAAAGTGAGTACTTGCTTAGAAAATAATTAAAACAGAAAAAAAAGGAAAGGAATTACCTAATTTCACCAAATAGTTGTAAAAAAAAAATTTGGCTTGATGTAAACAAACATAGTTATTGTCAGCCGGCTATAAATATGAACGGACAAAGGATGCGTATTAGACCATCCAGATTTTGCATTATATTTGAAGTTTTCCTTGGTTGTGGTTTGAGTATTTTAACCGAGCGAAGCAAGGAGGTTTTTGTTCTGAGATTTTAACCAAAGAAATCGGAACGGATAGAAGTCAATATGTAGGTACCTATAGTTACGTCAAGCCAATCGAAATAAAGAGGATTTAAGGTTTTAAGGAAACTTGAAAATAACCTATAGGGTGCCTGTAGGTTCCGCCGAACAGTGGTTCGGTCGGTCGTTGACAACTTGAGACGGCGAGATTTTTTTTTTATATATATATATTTTTTTAATTTATTTAACGTTCTACATTTAGCCATAACAGTCAAGTTATAATATAATATAAATTTAGAGCTATCTTAGGGCTATGCAAAAAACAGTAGGTGAGGCTAGTACTTAAAAAAGGTAGACCTGTGCTATAAGCACTAGCCAGCGAACATGAGGTGTACAGAGCTAATACAGTGTTTATGAATCTATGGATGTTAATGTACATAATATTAGAACATTAAATTAGAACAATGATAAAAAGCAATTGAAGTAAAACTATCTGCAAATTTAGTACACACAAATTCAAAGTAGGATAAGAAAAGGATAAAATAAATAAGAAAGAATCTGACTTTACTAAGTTTCAGGTTAAGTTAGGATAAGTATGACGAGGTATATTTATGTAAGGGGTTTTAGTAGGTTTTCAGAGGATTCGTAATTTAGTGTCTTGAGCCACTCAGAAACAGCGATTTTACATTGGTGTTTGCACATAGGAAGTAATGATAAAATTTTGTGTACGGAATTATAAAGAAATGGGCCAAGAAATGGGTAAAACCTCTGCTTAAATGTGGTGTTACAGCGGGAACTCGGAATCACAAGATGGTTTCGTTTAGGTGGAGAAGTCAAGGGGTCATAAGAAGATTGGGTATGTTGTTTTAATATGGTACAAAGGATAAAATGTTGACGAACAGTAAGGAGATCACAGGATTGGTAACGTTCGGTAGTAGGGAAGAGAAAGGATTTAAATGACATAACCTTCAGTACCGCTCTATAGGCACGTTCAAGTTGTAAAAGGTTAGTTTTGGCAAAATCACCCCAGGATGTGATACAATAGGTAACAATGGACATACATAAGGCAAAGTAAACGAGTTTAAGGATGTGAAAGTCTGCTATATGTCGGAGATTTTTAAATATTAATAGTTTTTCGGACCTTAGCGGAGAGGTATTTGATGTGGGGGACGAAGGAGAGAATTTTATCAATTATAATGCCTAGGTACCTGATAGATTCTATACTAGAAACTTTAGAACATCTACAAGAATTAGGGTCGCAGTTAAGAGCTTTATGGGCTGTGATGTCGAAGTTGTTAGGAATATTATTATTACGTATAGAGAAAGATATATACTTTGCTTTTTCAATATTTAAGGAAAGTAAATTATCATTGAGCCATTTAGATACAATATCAAATCCACGTTGAGCAAAAGTAAAAGCGGTAAATATAAGGGCAGTGTCGTCTGCGTAGGAGATAATCTTGCAGTTTGGGATTTCTAAGCTGTAGAGATCGTTGATATATGTTAAAAATAGACTGGGCCCAAGGATGCTGCCTTGAGGAACACCAAATTCCATTGTTAACTCACAGCTTATGTGATTATCTATCTTGACTCTCTGTGTTCTACCAGTCAAATAACTCTGGAACAAGTCAAGCTGGTTGCCCCTGACGCCTAGAGACTCCAATTTATACAGAAGTAAAGGGATCGAGACCGTGTCAAATGCTTTCGCAAGATCTAAGAAGATCGCTACACTTTTATAACCATTATCTAAGCTATCGACTACGTGTGTAACAAGTTCGTGAACCGCATCTGAATTATATTTGTTAGAGTGAAAACCATATTGCTCTGGGGCTAACATTTTATTCTTTTCAAGAAAACTGACCAGACGCTGGTTGATGATGCGTTCCAGAATCTTCGACATAGCCGGGAGCACGGAAATGGGGCGGTTATTACTATGAACTACCTACATAAATTTATTTACATTACTATTTATAGTAAAGTAAGTAAATTTGTCTTGTTAATGATGTGATATGTTATAAACGGTTACAAACTGGGCATTCATCATCATCATCATATCGTGTGGGTTGCAAGGTCGATGACCGACCTCACAAACCCTGGTGTCAGAGTTGTTGAGCCGCCAAAGGCCTCTGACATGGCTCATTAACGACTACATCCGTAGATAGTAGTCGGGACCAACGGCTTTACGTGCCTTCCGAAGCACGGAATCATCTAACTTTTCGGGCAATCAGGTGATTCATCCTGCAATGCCCTAACCAAACTGGGGAGGTCGCACAAAGAGATTTTTGTTTGACAGTGTCCCCACTGGGAATCGAACCCAGAACCTCCGGATCGAGAGCCGAACCCTCTAACCACTAGACCACGGAGGCTGTTTAATTGCATATTGTCTTTTAATAATTTGACATGGAAACAGTTATATACTGGGCATTAAATTGCATACTATCTTTAATAATTTGACATTTAAGCAGTTATATACTGGGCATTAAATTGCAAATTGTCTTTTAATAATTTGATATACAAGCAGTTATACACTGGGCATTTAATTGCATATTGTCTTGTTAATGATGTGATATGTTATAAGCGGTTACAAACTGGGCATTTAATTTCATATTGGCAAATAGTTTTGTCAATAATGAGCTACATACGAGCAGCTACATACTGGGCATTAAATTGCATATTGTCTTTTCAACAATTTAAAATATGAGCAGTTACCAACTGGGCATTAGATTGCATTATGTCAATTATAAAATGAGGCATAATTGGAGCAGTTGGGAATTCCAACTGAATTATTTAATTGATCGGCTCAAATGGTTGGAATGGCTTACTCCTAACCAGTAAACCAAACCATAGAATTACCATTATACACATGCTTATGCAGGTAACAAGAACAATATCTACATTATTATTTAACAATTCCGTAAACTGAATCAGCTTTCATTTCCTTTTCTTTAATATGTAGGCGTATGGAAAAAAATGTGTAATTATGAGACAAAAAAACCGGCCAAGTGCGAGTCGGACTCGCGCCCTAAGGGTTCCGTACCTATTTACCATTTGATATACTAAAAGCTTTTGCTTTTTGATTTTAAAAACTCCGTGACCGTCTAACTTGACCCCTCTTTTAAAGAAAAGTTCTTGAAACGGGAGCTCACCTTAATTGATTACTATTAGTTGTGAGAAAATTTGAAATATTTAATGATTTTAGACTTTTCCATTTGTACTGTAAGACTTCTTTCCAAATTTCATAATTTTAGGTCAACGGGAAGTACCCTGTAGGTTTTGCTTTTTTGCATAAATGTATGGAGATGAGGACATAAAAAGCCATATCTTTTGATTGCGTCGTTGTAAAAAATTGAAATTTTCAGATCTTATGTGGTTTATGGACCTTAATATTCGTTATCAATTTCAACCAGATACCTCTTCTCGTTCATGAGAAAAAGGGTCTTGACAGACAGACAGACGGACAACAAAGTGATCCTATAAGGATTCCGTTTTTTTTTGAGGTACGGAACCCTAAAAATGATAGTAAATAGTATTTTCATATTTGTTGCATCAATAGTGTTATGAAACTCAAAGAATAGCCACTCATAAACAAAATATAAAGAGAATAAGGGAGTCTAGATGCGGTAGCACAGTGGTCAGTGCATTGGATTCGTGCTGCTTCTGGTGTTTGTTGTATGTAAATACAATTCATGCTTGGTCCGTTCCAAAGGTGCGGGTTTAAATCTAGCTCGCGTCTTAAAATATTTTTCATATTTCATAGAGCAACTCTCATTTCGAATTTCCCGCGGTATTTTCAAAGACAAACGTTAGTGCCAGCAGCACCCATGCAGTGGCCCAAGCACGGCGAAGCTACGCCAAACGTCAAATTAGTACTGAATTTCCGTACCAGTGTATATTGTCGATGTTGGACGATGATGTTAAAGAATCTTTATCGGCCTGTAATTCCTTTTTTACTAGTATTGGCCAAAATTTGGCTAACGATATAAAGGCAAAAATGAATTGCTCAGAACAGGAACTAATTTCGTACATTAAACTACCAGAACGCTCTTTAAATTCCATATTTATGTTTCCTACTGATATCGGCGAGGTTCAATCGATCATACTATCGTTGAATAACAATAGCGCCCCCGGTTTGGACCAAATAGATTGTGGTTTAGTTAAAGCCATCCTCCCAGCAATTATCGAGCCACTCACATTTATTTTAAATGCTAGTCTTTCAAGTGGTGTTTTTCCTGAGTGCTGGAAAACAGCAGTTGTTGTCCCGATCCACAAAGGAGGCCCAACAGAAAATCCCACAAACTACCGTCCCATTGCACTACTTTCCACGTTCTCAAAAATTCTTGAAAAAATTGTTAATTGCCGACTTGTTGAGTTCCTTCACAAACACACAATCATTTCCCCAAATCAATTTGGGTTTCAAAGTGGAAAGTCGACGGAGGGTGCCGTAGATTTATTACTTGACTCGGTGTCGAAAGCCTTGGACAGGGGCAACCCCAGCATAGGCATTTTTCTTGACCTTGCCAAGGCTTTTGATACCGTGTCACCGCTTATCCTTCTAAAAAAACTGGATTTGATTGGCGTTAGGGGTATTGCCCTAGATTGGTTTCGGAGTTATTTAAAATATCGCACACAGTATACAAGAGTCGGAGATCATATAAGTGAGCCTTCTTTTGTTTGCTGTGAAGTCCCACAGGGCAGTATTTTGGGACCGACCCTTTTTATTATTTATATAAATGATTTAGTGAAACTTTTCAGCACCCATGACAATATAAAAGTAATCTGCTACGCAGACGATACCGCTTTATTAATTGAAGGTAATATATGGGATAAAGTTCATGAGATTGCTGAGATGAGTATGTTGGTAGTTTCAAAATGGCTTAACAATAACCTTCTGACTTTAAATCCCAGCAAAACGAAGTTTTTATGCTTCCACAAAACAAAGTCTTCGGCTCCTCCTATAAATCTCCTCTCAATAAAAGTACATAGCTGCATTCCGCATTCTAATACATTGGCTTCGTTTTGTAACTGTTCTATAATTGAACGTATTGATTCTTTGCGGTATCTCGGAGTAGTATTAGATGACCACCTTTCTTTTAGACAACATATCTCTACATTGTCTGGCCGAATCAGAAGAATTATTGGAATAGTAAAACTTCTTAGAAATTGCGCGCAAAAAGAGGTGCTTTACTTGATCTACACTGCGTTATGCCAGTCGCTGATAACCTATTGTATAGGGGCGTGGGGTAGTGCTGCCAAAACTATTTTAATAACAGTAGAAAGAGCACAGAGATCAGTTCTGAAGGTCATGCTTAAAAAACCTTTCAGGTTCCCCACACAATCCCTTTTCCAGGAAGCGCAGGTGTTGACTGTGCGACAACTGTACATACTTAAAGCCTGCCTTGACCAACATCGTGTTGTTTTAAATACCTCTGAACAAGATAGAATATTTCGTAAACGAGTTTTTAGACCTGATGCTCTTAGGGTGAACACTTTATTTGCCCAACGTTTTAAATTTTTCGCATACCCTTACATATACTCCATAGCTAATAAATATTGTACCATCAAAAATAAATCATATCGAGACGCAAAACGCACTCTAAGTTGCTGGCTGAATTCCCTTGATTACAATTCTACGGAGGCTATTCTAAAAATAGTAAATTAAATCAGAACTATTTACTCATTGTAGAAAGTAGGACGTGGTCGGTGTGAATGAAACGACGCTAGGTACAATCAAGTTTATATTGTACGAAAATTACGCGACTACAATTTTTAGGTACGTACGCGAGCGTTACTAATAGTAGTTTTCAAACCGCGTCCCAATAGCCTGGAAGCGCGGTCTTGCCACTAGTATTAGTACTGCGATTACTTGATTTTCAAACGTCCCGTCCTAATATCTTAGAAGCGGTCGTCTTGCCACCAAGGATCCCTAGTGAGTGGAATCCAAATAAAAAATTGGTCAGAGACCTTATTAAAAGTCGTGAGCACAATGCTAGTGTGTTTCAGAAACACACTAGCGCCATCTAGATAATGATGGGGGCGGAACAAAACCTTCGGTTGCTTTACCCAACCAATGTCCGTAGACACATCGATAGCGCGTTGTAGGACACCAGTGGTGCCATCTAGTGAGGGTTTTGGGGACGATGGGTTCCAAATAAGTGGCGCGTTACAGTCTCCCCCTCTGCCTACGCAGTCGACCCGACAAGTAAGGCAGTCTTATTGCTTGTTGCCTAGTGGATTTTCCACGCGGTCGGTCGGTTGACAGACGGCTCGCATTTTCCACTGGATGCTCTTGTTCGCCCTCCCCCTGGACGTGAACCGCACCGATAACATAGTATTCAGGTTTCTTCGTAAGCCGAGTAAGGGGTTCAGCAATCTCCGCAAAATTGGGCATGAAGCGCCTATACCATGAACACATTTGGATGAATGACAATAGGTGCTTCAGGTTTCTTGGCGAAGCTAGCTTCAGGATGCAGTTGACTTTTTCAGGATCAACCTCCAATCCATCAGGGGTGATGTAGTGGCCTAGGTATTTGACCCTTGAGCAGCAGAACTTGCACTTGTCTCTGTTAGCAGTTAAATTGTATTCTTTGAGTCTATCGAAGACATCTTGTAGATCCTTCAAATGTTCTTCATAGGAGGATGACATCACAATCAGGTCATCAAGATACACAAGGAGTTTGACGTGACTCAACGATATGCAAAATCTATCCATCATTCTTTGGAACGTGGCGGGGGCATTACGTAGCCCAAACGGCATCCTCTTAAATCTGTACATCCCAAAAGGTGTGACGAAAGCCGTTTTATTCCGATCGGATTCTTTAACGCTGATTTGCCAATACCCAGCACGAAGATCTATAGTACTCATATAGGGCGTAGGCTTGGCATTATGCAGCAAATCGTCAATTCTGGGCAATGGGTAGGCGTCAGCTTCGGTGATTGCGTTAAGCTGTCGGTAATTTACACAGACTCGGGGACTCCCATCTGGCTTTGGTACCATCACAGTTGGAGCAGCCCAAGGCGAAGAGCACGGCTCAATAACTCCTTCTTCCATCATCTTTGAAATTTCTGTTTTGAGCACTTCTCTTTTTTGCGGGGACAGCCGGTAGGGTGCCACAGATATAGGCTTGTGGTCAACTGTGTTAATCTCATGCTCGACTCCATTCGCTGGTTTTCCATTAGGGATGAACACTTCTGAGTTGTGGTCCAAAAAATCCTCCAACGTCGTAACTTCTGCTTCTAGGGACGCGATTTCTGTTCCTGGGAACAGGTCAGACTCGATGGCAGTCTGTTCATAATCCTTAAGACTGTTCAGGGCATCTTGATACAATGCGTCCATGACGGGAGCATAACCGTCGAACAACTGGGTGCAGCTCATTAGCGAAGTTCAGAAAAACCGGCCACGCAGTGTAGGATCTCTTGAAGTGAAGTTTCTTCAAGGCCCCACGTTGGGCGCCAATGTAGAAAGTAGGGCGTGGTCGGTGTAAGTAAAACGACGCTAAGTAAGTTTTAGAGCTATATTGTACGAGAGATACGCGACTACAACAGATACGTAAGCGAGCGTAACTAATTTAGTAGTTTTCAAACCGCGTCCCAATAGCCTGGAAGCGCGGTCTTGCCACTAGTATTAGTACTGCGATTACTTGATTTTCAAACGTCCCGTCCTAATATCTTAGAAGCGGTCGTCTTGCCACCAAGGATCCCTAGTGAGTGGAATCCAAATAAAAAATTGGTCAGAGACCTTATTAAAAGTCGTGAGCACAATGCTAGTGTGTTTCAGAAACACACTAGCGCCATCTAGATAATGATGGGGGCGGAACAAAACCTTCGGTTGCTTTACCCAACCAATGTCCGTAGACACATCGATAGCGCGTTGTAGGACACCAGTGGTGCCATCTAGTGAGGGTTTTGGGGACGATGGGTTCCAAATAAGTGGCGCGTTACATCATATTATTTATTTTATTCTTGTATTTGTTTACTTTAATACCCTTTTCTTTATCTAAGATTTATCTTATAGGTGAACGCCATACACTGCACAATTTGTTTATTTTGCATTGTAATTTTATATAGTAATAATTACTTTAATTAATGTCATAGTTTGTAAATTAGAAATATAAATGTTTCCTTGATTTGTAACGATCGTCTGGTCCACCGCGATACAGGTGTTAACCTAGTGCGGGGCCCATGAGCAATTCAATCTTGTAATTTCTTATTGGAAATAAAATATTCTTATTCTTATATTCTTATTCTTATGATGGCTTTATTTAGATCGTGAGGTTGGTACAACATTACGAATGGCGCGTAAAGGGGCGTGGTTTGTGTCAGTTTAGCCAACACGTAGCAACGTGAAGACGAGGCCGCCATTTTCAACAGCTCATTCTTGATCCAGATTTTACCACGTCAAGTTCTAAAGTGATAACTGGCCGCGAGATGAAGCCTGCAGCCGCTGGCGGATAAGCCGTGGCAATTCTGCGATGACAGGAGCGACCCTTTAACGACAGCTAAGTGTTTATAGTCTTGTCTGCTTTAAACTGTGAGATTTTAGGTTATGATACGCGAATAACTTTTGAGATAGTAAAACACGGTGCACTGTGAGTTTGCTGCAGTAGAACATGTGAATAGAATCTTAGAATAAGCCTCCAACGTTTGGGGTTTGACAGGATTGTGGCACTTAGTTAATCTTAAAATCAAACAACATGTAGGACAACAAAACCTGCACACTGCTGTGGGTACCGACGACGTGATAGAAGAGAATACCGTACGAGAGGTCAATGACAAGTTAGGATGAATGATCGTCATGCAAGTAAGTCACAGTGCTATGAATTAGGCGATTGTTGAAGATGTTATCGATGTCCACTACCAATAGTTCGGCCAATATAGTGTTCTCTGCTATTCCTGACGTCTATCCCTTGCCCACAAAGTGCCATCCCTCTTCCGCCCCGAGTCGTGTCTTCGACATATATATATATATAAGTGTAAGTGTAGTGTGTGTCTCATTGCTTCGGAAAACCGGTAACAACCTAAATACGAAATCCACGCGAGCGAAGCCGCGGGTAGCAGCTAGTAATAGTATAAAATACTTATTCTTATCATAATAGTCTTGGAAGGTGTGTTGTTCGCTCGATCCAGACGTGGTGGGTTGGAGTTCAGCAGGTACGTGCAGAGTAATGAGCCGAATTGATAGATCGACTTTCCGAGGAGTTCCAGGTTTGAAACAGCCCAGTTTGTATCATCACCACACATTTCGATGACATGGGTGTGCACCATATAAATTTATACTTCGAAGAGTGCGTTTTGTATGTCTGGGTTTAGATCATAATTTTAGTAGGTGTAATTAGAACACCAAGAATTCGTTGACCGTGCAAACCATACGAAAAAAAAACAAATAAAATTATATACCTATAATAAATAGCTGAAGAACTTGTTATTGTTCTGGATTAGTTGTAATATTTATAACCTTCATTCATTTTGAATAGTCTTTGTATTTTTTTTTTCTTTGTCACCTGCAACCCTATGGAAACCAGTGGTGTGAAATAAAAATAAAAAGAAAAAAGGTAGAGGAAAGACAGGTAATTGTATTTCTCACTTTTGCGTTCCTCTCAAGGCTTTAAAGTAACACAGGGCTTAAAAATAAGGTCCTCCTGGAGTTTCTGGGTTGGCTGCTGTAGGCAGGCTTCATTAGTCAATGGTTGTTGAAAGTCCATAACAAGGAGACGAGGCAGATAAAAAGAAACGTAGTATATTTGAAGAAGGTACCGCTAGAAGCGTATTATGATTTGATAATTCCTATAATTTTAATTAGGTTATTTATGAACGATATAAAAATTCAAATTAAAATAAGGAAGGGATGTAGCCTTTGTCTCGAGCGTGCATACTCAGTCTGCAACCGACCGTACAGCGAGTAGGTTGTGCAACGTGGTGTGTGCGTTGGCAAGCCAAATAAAGAGCTTAACAACTAACATCAGCAACGCTACAGTCGGTAATTCTCGCATCGTGATTTATTACCTGATTTGTAAATAGGGATAATATGGGCAGTCTTCCAGAATCCAGGGAACTTGCCAGAGCGTAGAGACTTGTTAAAGATAATCCCTAGTGGAGAAACTAACTCCGTGAAAATTTATTACGGTTCATGAGATACAGCCCGCTGACAGACAGACAGACATAAGAGGCATATTAATAGGGTCACGTTTTTTACCCTTTGGGTACGAAAACCTACAGGCAAAATTTAAATGCAAATTGAATTGTATTTATTTAATCACAATTTCATGTTACAATTTCGGAACTTAACACTATAAACCTTCATAGGTTTTTTAAGTGCTGCACACTTCTCATGACATAAATATTACAAATTACTCATTATAAAAAACACTAACGACAAATTTAACAACACAAGATGAGAAGAATTGACGTAGGGTCAAGGGTAGGGTGACGTAGGCTCACCGTCAGGCAGAACTAAATAAAAGATAATGGGTTCAAAAAATACCTATATTTTGTCCACCGTTCTAAACAGCCGTAAGATAATCCCTAGTGGAGAAACTAACTCCGTGAAAATTTATTACGGTTCATTAGATACAGCCCGCTGACAGACAGACAGACATAAGAGGCATATTAATAGGGTCACGTTTTTTACCCTTTGGGTACGAAAACCTACAGGCATTATTTAAATGCAAATTTTATTGTATTTATTTAATCACAATTTCATGTTACAATTTCGGAACTTAACACTTTAAACCTTCATAGGTTTTTTAAGTGCTGCACACTTCTCATGACATAAATATTACAAATTACTCATTATAAAAAACACTAACGACAAATTTAACAACACAAGATGAGAAGAATTGACGTAGGGTCACGGGTAGGGTGACGTAGGCTCACCGTCAGGGAGAACTAAATAAAAGATAATGGGTTCAAAAAATACCTATATTTTGTCCACCGTTCTAAACAGCCGTGCGAGTGAGAAAATGGGAAACACTACTTGAAGAACTGTGACGTAGAGTCACAAGTAGGTGTAGGGTGACGTAGGGTCACCGTTAGGAAGAATTAGGTAAATAAAAGATGTTGGGTTCAAGAAATACTTTTAATTATTGTCCACCGTTCTACCACAGATAATATAATACTATACTAGTACAGATGCCTCACGTCATAGAACGAATTTGTGCCGAAAATTGTTTGAGCTATTTTTTCCATAAGGTATTTTCTTAGAATAAATATGTTATAATTGAATTAATGTCATAGTTTACACCTTTACCTACCAACCTAATAGTAACATTTAGTTTAATTATTAAAAACAAAAGGGCCAAATTAATTCGGGCTATTTACTCCGTCGAAAAAACCATGGTACGGAATGAGACCATATGGTTCTACACAGCCGTACTAGTAGGAAATGGGAACACTGGCCTTAAGGCGGCGATGACGGTGCAGCCGTTGTGGGTGAATCTCATCCAAAGATGACATGTAGGTAGATAAATTTCGTCGTAGCAAGCGCTCGAGCAGCTGTAGCATTCGGCGATGCTCCTGCCGTAGCGGGCGGCGCAAGGAAAATATCCGCAAGTAGGAAAGCCAATCTCCAAGTAGATAATCGCAATTTTTTATTTTTTTGTATGACAGCCACCCTAAAAATGAGCCTAGCGGCGCGTTAGCGTAATACTATATATTCTTTGCTAGCGGCTAAACGACAGGTCCGAATAACACCAAATTTTAAATCAGGAGTTTTAGGCAAACTTGTTAAAGTACTTTGAGTAGTTTCCTGCTGGCTCTCATTTTGAGGGTAGCTGTCAAACAAAAAAAATAAAAAATTGCGATTATCTCAAAAGCGGAATCAACTATTTGGATGTCATTTTGCATGACTCGAATATATGTGAAAATTTAAATATCAGGTGATCCGGTACAGCCAAAATGTAAACATGTGATTTAAAATAGGCAACCCTACTGTGCTGTCATACAACATTGCATGGTCATACGATGCCGCTGAGTTGCCTAGCATAATGTTGCCGCAAGTAACTCTAAATCGTTCAAATAACAGATAGGTGCATAATATTGTCGTGGGATCTTATACTATTACTGCTCAGACAAAATTAAATGTACTTAATTCGATTATTTAAAAATAATTTATTTAATAAGTTAACAGGTACAAAGTAAATTAAAGTTTCTTGATTCCACGAATCTTAAGAACTTAAGTGGAACGGAAACCCCAAAGGGTTAATAGCCTAAGAGCCAAACGATATCACTGTATGAAGATTCAACAAAAATTCATATCAGCATTTTTTTTCGTCAAAAATTAGATTAGCTGGTCTATAAAATAATTCAGTAGTAATCCACCCAAATTTACGACCGCATGATTAAAAAAAATAATAATAAAGGTATTAATTATACATTCCACAAAAGAAGGGCAAAAATGCTATAAATATTATTTACTTTACATTTAATTAATTACCTTTATTTTTACCTTTTTCCTGGATTATATACTTAATATAGGGTGTAATTAAAGGTACGCACACTAATGAAACCCCAATTTCCACTGCTTATATGGAATGCATTCGCGTAGATATTTCAGTATAATTTCAATTCTCAAAAAAAAAAAATGTTTCTTTGGAAAGTGGGTGGAATAGGAATACACCACTTACATTATAAATGATAACATTGATAACTAACTTTGTGAGGGTCAAGCACTTGAAATAAAGCGTGCACCACCAGCTGCTACCATAATTGACTGGCCATATGGGTCAGCCACTTTACACTTGAAAAAAAAAAACACAACACCACTAATTAATGTAATAGTTGCTGTAAAAAACCACCTTCGTGCTTGATGCACGCATAGGCGCGGCGCTGCACATGCCTCCGAACTCGTCGTAGTCTCGTGATCCCTCTTCATCACTCTAAACGCCCTTTTCATGCGTCGCTTTATTCCGCATCCAGAATTGTTAGCCCGCTAGGCCGTCTTCCATAGCGGGCCTTGTACACATCTTGCTGTAAAACCTCCCCACACTCGTGATAAATGAGTACCATTGTCAGGTACTCCCGATTTGTGTATCGTTAAGGTATTTTTTTCACAGATTTATAAGTAGTACAGGAAATTCTCTTCGTACTGATTTTAGTGGGAGAGCCAGCTCAAGAAATGCCTACCTCATCAAATACCCCGACAGGCTACATTTGGATCGTTAACCGACACTTAAATACGTATAAAAAATTGTATAAAATCCCCTTTGATCCATTATCAGGTGCATTTTAGTTATTATTTGGCGTAGGTCTCATTCGGGTATTCAATGAGGTAGGTTGGGGGTGTAGTAAAAGCATGTTTTTAGAGTTTGCCGAGTAATTTCGGTAGGATGCGCAATGGCAGACTATTTTTTTACTTAATTAAACAATAGTTAACCTGTACTTTCATTTGGGTATTTGATGAGGCACCTACAACATTTTTTCGAAAGTTATTATTTCAATGATCCGGCAGGATCGGCGCTGGCAGACGTTTTTAATACGTGTTTAAATTTCGGTTAACGATACAAAAATTGCATGTTGGCGTATTTTATGAGGTAGGCATTTCTTGAGCCTGCTCTCGCACTATTTGGTTCAGTTTTCAGAAATATGTCATAATTTTTACTTTTTTATCTATGATAATCGCAAATGAAGGAGACTTCACCAAGGAGGTTTTTCTACGCTTCGTAGCGTGGGTTAAAACCTCCTTGGACTTCACTTTGATAAAAATGTAAAGAAAGACCAATAATTTTTTAAACCCACGCACAGGAATGAGAGAGACAGAAAAAAAATAACGTTTTTATGACAACTAAACTATTTATTTTCGATTCTGATTCAAGAAATATGAAATAATAGAAAAAAATAGTGCCTAACAAAAATCCTAATGAGATAATAACCTTCTTAGGGATACGAGTATAATCTCCATACAGCCTCTGCAGCTGTTGCTATGTTGCTATGATAAGTTGATTTATGTCATTGTTTTTATTTACAAACAAAAATAAAACTAACACTTTTATTGATTCAAATTTGCTTGAATTAGTCAATCAGTAAACAAATCAGTGATATAATGTTAAACAGCTTGCCCAGGACAATTATCAAGCACGCTATGGAAAATGGCCTAGCAGGAAAACCATTTTGGATGCTGACCGAGAAAATGGTATTTTCAACGTGTTCAACCCACTCGAACACAATATCGGTAGTCGGCAGGCCAAGATTTCCTCCTGAGTTTGAAGAGGCAACAGCAATTAATGAATAAATGATTAATTTCTTCACCTTTTTGGCCGTCTTAACACGAAGTGACGCGACCACTTATTATGTAAACAAGTGGGGGCGGTATATTCCCAACCGACCCAATTTTTAAAGTAAGTTTTTTTATTATTATTTTTACGACGTTAATGCCAAAATGTGTATGTGAATGCACTCCATATAAGCAGCGGAGTCTCAGGTTTCATTAGTGTGCGTACCTTTGATTCCACCTTATATAGATAGATTTAATTGTGTTTCTTTTACAAATACAGGAGTATTTGTAAAAGAAACACAATTAAATCTAAAAAACAAATTTACGTAAATCTCAAAGTTGCATTAGACCTATGATAAAAATGCTATCAGATCAGTCCTTCAATGCTTTTGTTTCATTAACGTCCCTTAACATATAGTGTACTAATTCCAACAATAAAAAAATATGGAAATTGAAACGTCCAGAAATTGAAATTGTACCTTCCAGATTGAAATTTGGGTGGATTCCAAAATATAGTCTCTTAAAATTGCATTTAAAAGCCGTTTACAAAAATTTGGCCTGATATAAATTTTTTCTCCAAAATATAGGATAGCTCTTAGGGTATAAGGCCGTCCGCTAAACTCGCGCGGGCGCACGGAGCGGGGGTGGCATGTCTCGGCATTCACTGCGTGCTTAGTAAGAAAGTTATGTAAGCGCGGTGCTGTGTCACACGCAGTGAATGCCGAGACATGCCACCCGCTCCGTGTGCCCGCGCGAGTTTAGTGAACGGCCTTAACCCTTTGGGGTTTTCGTTCCGCTTAAGTTCTTAAGATTCTAAGCTGTATTGACTGAGAGACGCTTGCGCTAGGATGTGAGCATTGGTCACCTGAAAAACAATAAAAAGAGCAAGTTTAATAATGAATTTTATTTTAACAATTGTGTTCGGATAATTCTACAAAGTAGAACATTGCAAAATTTCATAACCACAGGCAGGATTCGAACCTTTTTTTATTGCAAATGGGCTTACTCTTGACCTTACTATGCTACCGTGAATGGAAATAGTGGGATACAGCTGATCCGGCGTGATGTTATGAAATTTTCGACCTCTATATGCATTTAACGTTGGGTTTGTGCTCCCACCTATAAGCCTACATAGTTAAAGCGTCTGGAGAAGAATGTTTTGAATGTTTGTGAATTTTGTGAATTTTTGTGATTTTCTACCTTGTAGAAGGGCAAGTAGGTACCTTTAAACAAGGTTATTTTTTTGTACCTGATATCCGTTTGCCTACTTATTACTGAGGTCAAAAGCAACAACTTTTGTTCTACGACTTTGCTAACAACGGTGTAAGGGACGGTGTACTGAAAACTGAAAGAGCGTGCTCAGTCAACGAAACTGAACAACTTTCCCAAAGAAACATATGTTGGGAAATGAAAAAAAAATTTGACCTCTCCATACAAACTGTTCGACCAGAGTGGGCAATTTGTATGGAGAGGTAAATTTTTTTTTTATTTTCCAACACATGTTTCTTTGAGAAAGTTGTTTAGTTTCGTTGACTGAGCACGCCCTTTCAGTTTACACACTTTATAGAAAAAAAATGAAAATCACAATTACATATTTGTAATCGGTTTCTCGAAAACGGCTTACGATTTCGATGTTTTTGGGGACGAAAAATCTATCTAGGTCTAGGTCTCATATTTCGCTTAAAATGCGTTTTAACAGTATTTCTGAGCATTTCTTGAAAAAAGTGCGTTTCAGAAACCCTATGGCGCCATCTGTTGGTGGGCTTTGGTGAAGATTATACAGCTTACGCATAAGTTAAACTAAAATAGGAGGCCAATTTGATTGTTCATATCACAGAACTATATATCGTTCGACCTGATGTTAGGGAAAACTTGTACATTATTTCAAAAGCATCATAAGCATCTTTTTGAAATAATGAACAAATAAAATAAAAAACCAGCCAAGTGCGAGTCAGACTCGCGCACCGTGGGTTCCGTACCACTAAGGTAAAAATACCGTCTTAGTTATGGGCGCGCAGTCACGCAGAAATATATTAAAAACCCGCGAGTCCAACACGCACTTGACCAGTTTTTATTATTTATTATTATTCTATAGCTTATGCACTATAAATATAGAGCTAAAACGAAAATCGAGCAAAAATCACCTTTAAAAATACGTTTTTAGTAGGGGAGCCCCCATAATTTATTATTTAATTTATTTTTAGCTACAACTGAAATACATAAACCGTGTGCTCTTTCCTGGCCACGCCACGAAAGCGATTTGAATGAGATTCAGCAAAACAAATGTCCGGCTATTAGCTCTTTTCAAAATGACATTTGTGAAGAAAAAAAAAAGATAAACTATATTGCCGATAGATGGCTTTACCAAAAGATCAACTGTCAATGTCACGTAAAAAAACAGGATTGATGGCAGAATTGTCCTTGTTGACAGAAGCCACATTATAAAATATTAGATTTGTCATTCTTTCCTTTACACTTTGTTTACAACATACAAACAAGATACAAATAAGAACAGACTGATTCATGATTATCAAGCAAGATCATGCTCGTAAAACAATTTAAAAAATTGCTATTCCTTCCATATTCGCACGGAATCAGCAACAAGACGAAGTTTCCCAGGAACTAGTTTTCGATCCATCAAGGGTACAAACAACTCTCGAACTCCTCCAATTCAGTATGTTGAAACATTTCAATTTTTGGACACACAAACAGAGGAAAATGTGGACCCATTACAACAATCAGATCAAGAAGTAGAATATCAACAAGCGGATATTTTAGTATAGATACAAAGGAACTGTATGAAAATTTCAACGAGTCAGCTAAGAGCCGCGTGGTCCAGTGGATAGGGCGTTGGACTACCAAGCCGATGGTCACCGGTTCGAATCCCACCCATCCATTAATGTTTCATCATTTGTAATTTGTTTGCCGCCGAGCTGCTACACCGAAGTTCAGTGGAAAGCGATCTAAAGTGAGGTACAAGGAAAAGAAGAAAAGTCCCAAGGAAGAGGAAACCTCAGAGGTAACTCAAGAGGGTACAGAGGGAAGACTCTGTGGAAGAGGTGCCAGAGGAAGAGATCCCGGAGGGAAGAGTGCTCGGAGGAAAGCCGCGCATAAAAGAGATCCCGGAGGGATGAGTGCTCGGAGGGAATTTGCGCATAGAAGAGGTCCTGGAGGCAAGAGGAACTCGGAGAGAAGAGTACTCAGAAAAAGTCTCAGAGGGATGAGTGTTTGGATGGAAGACTCCGTTGAAGAGGTCCTAGAGCGAGGAGTGTAGAAATTAGAAAATTTTCAGCAAGGAATTTCCATAGAAACGCTAACACTTTTATACATGCCTAGAAAATTTCCAAAAGATACTGCTTGTGTTATTTACTTTCCTTACTTCCTTGAAACATGTTTATACAATATTTATCACATGGATTCGGTTTATATATTTAGATATTTTAGTTCTCTATGGAGTGAAAGTAAACATGCCAGCCTTTTTTAATAAACCGGCCAAGTACAAGTCGAATTGGTGCCCTGAGGGTTCCGTACCTATCTACCATATGATATATTAAAAGCTTTTGCTCTTTGACTTTAAAAACTCCGCGACCATTCAACTTAACCCCTCTTTTATCGAAAAGTTCTTGAAACGGGAGCTCACCTTGATTTGTTACTATAAGTTGTGAGAAAAATTGTAATATTTAATGATTTTAGACTTTTCCTTTTATTTGTACTGTGAGACCTAGCTTCTTGCCACAAATTTCATAATTTTAGGTCAATGGGAAGTACTCTCTAGGTTTTGCTTTAGTGCATAAATGTATGGAGATGAGGACATAAAAAGCTATAACTTTTGATTGCGTCATTGTATAAAATCTAAATTTTCAGATCTTTAATGGTTTATGGACCTTAATATTCATTATCAATTTTAACCTGATACCTCTACCTGTTCGTGAGAAAAAGGGTCTTGACAGACGGACAACAAAGTGATCCTATAAGGGTTCAGTTTTTTATTTTGAGGTACGGAACCCTAAAAAGGCAATCAAATTGAGTCCACAACACTAAGCTCAAATCGAAAGGTAGCTAGTAAACGAGAGCATATCAAAAACGGCATAGGCATGTTGAAAACCTACAAAATATTAACTCAACGAATCAAACTGAAATTCTATTATCTAGTGATATTGTTTATCGCAAACAGCCTGTTTAAAATTTTGACATTTATTGTACAACTAGAGCCATCTGTCAGAGCTTTTGAAACCTTGTTGTTTTTTAAATAGTGACCTTCATGACCTTGAAAAGAGCTCATTGTCGATTATTGTCCTTAGTAAAAAAAAGTTTGTCCTACAAAGGTTTAAGAGAAATTGAAAGGAGTTTTTGGCGTGGCTGGGAAGTATGCTTTTTGGCCGCGCCACCTCGCAAACTGCAATTAAAGAGATGACATGTATACTAATTTATTCTTAAACAAATGTCCAGTTATGTCCATTCTATTAACAGGGTAAAAACTGCCAATTTCATGATGTAACATTGAATTTCTAAAATTTAAACAATTGCGTTGATTAACACCTGCGATGATGCACCTGTAATATTAGAAAAATGACTGCTCAGCATTAAAGGTCAGGCGCATGCACAATTTTTTTTTCTTGCTCGCAATATTTTACTTTCTTTTTATTTTTCTTTTATGCCGAGTAGCTGATAAAAATTGTTCTACTATTTTTTTAAAGTCGTTTAACAAGAGTTGTTGCATTTGGCCTCCTGACCTAAGCGCCTGACCTTTAATGCTGAGCAGTAATTTTTCTAATATTATAGGCGCATCATCGCAGGCGTTAAACAACGCAAATATTTAAATTTTAAAAATTCAATGTTACATCATGAAATTGGCAGTTTTTACCCTGTTAATAGAACGGACAATAACCGGACATTTGTGTAAGAATAAATTAGTATACATGTCATCCCTTTAATTGCAGTTTGCGAGGTGGCGCGGCCAAAAAGCATACTTTCCAGCCACGCCAAAAACTCCTTTCAATTTCTCTTAAATTTTTGTAGGACAATTTTTTTTTTTACTTAGGACAATAATCGACAATTACCGGACATTTGTTTCGCTGAATCTCATTCAAATCGCTTTCGTGGCGTGGCCAGAAAAGAGCACACCATAAACCGTGAAAATTTCAACTGTCAACCTATTACGGTTTATGAGATACAGCCCGCTGACAGACAGACAGACATCGGAGAAATATTACCTATTACCTAAGGGTCCTAAAAAAGAGCGTGAACAAATAAAAACAAAACAGAAAAAAATTGTTCAAAGACTAGAACCCGACTACTGGCAAATCTTGCTCTAAAAAGTATGAAATGAAACAAAAAAAAACCTGCCAAGTGCGAGTTGGAGTCGCGCACCGAGGGTTCCGTACCACCACATAATATTAATGGCATCAATTAAAATTTCAGTAACTTACTGTGCTAGATTTTTAAAGTCCGACTCGCATTTGATCAGTTTTTATTGCGTGTTGTTATTTTATAGCTTATGCACTAAAAATATACAAATTTTCACGCTTGTGAATGTTTCCGTTTTTACGATAGAGTTAAAACAAAAAATCGAGCAAAAATCGCCTAAAATTACGTTTGTAGTATCCCTACTATTTTTGCAGCCTCCATTATTTTTTTATTTTTTTTAGTATTTGTTGTTATAGCAGCAACATAAATATATATTGTGTGAAAATTTCAATTGTCTACCTATTACTGTCCATAAGATACAGCCCAAACAAAATATTGTAATAAGTTGACTTTGGTGGCATCTAATTCCTCTGTATTTAAATATTTTTAAAACACAAAACAAAGTATTTATCTACTCAACGAGCTTTAAATAACGATAATACCCCACTCGATGGGGTGGGTAAAAAATTTTTTTCGCGCCCCCCTTTAGCTGTTTGGGAGCCCCTTCATTTTTTTTTTTCATTTTTAGTATTTGTTGTTGTAGCGGCAACACATACACAATTTGTGAAAATTTCAAATTTCTACCTGTTACGGTTCATGGATACAGCCCGCTGACAGACAGACAGACAGACATCGTAGGCATATCAAGACATTTTGCATGCATTACTGCAAAAGCATATGTTACATTAAGGTTTTATCACAGTTTGGGCTTTTTCAGTAACATTTTTTTATTAAAAAACAAAAACCAGACTGCGTAACAGAAGAGAGGATCTATAGGATTTGGTTAACTTAAACTTTATAAGAAATTGCAGGCGGAGATGAAAATGCGTTATGTGGTGGATTACATTGGCGCATCAAAGCCTATATTCCACAGGGACCTGGACCCATTGCTGATTTTGGCACGTGTTAGGCAAGATTTACGGCACGTCGCGACAATCTGCTTTTCAATTCATTTGTGTAAATTAAAACGAAAGAAAAAAGGTTCACAGCTGCTGCTGAGAATCGAGTAAGGTACAATCATAGTTTGGATTGAATGATAAGTATGACCAGGCACTCTCGGAATCTTCAAATATTATTAAAAAGCCAGACTTGGAGAGTAACTCTCGGTGCCTCTTGATATAAAAAAAGCCAGATAAGAGAGGCAACTTCGGTGCTATTGAACATGAAGAAAAGCTTCATGTGCTTTTAGGCATGATATTAATTGAGGAAAATGGAATTGATGATGAAGGCGCCGGCCTTCATGTAGATAATATCATCAACAAAAATCAATCAATCATAGATAATATAAGACGGGGTGAAAGGGGTTGCAGCACTATCAGTAAGAACATGGCAAAAGGTCAGATTTTTAAGGAGAGGCGCTGAACATATAAACGTGAAGAGAACAGGTGCCTTCGACCCAGTAGAAAGCCAGACATGAAGAACCCTTGGCTCCTTTAAACATAAAACGGTGCCAGACAATTGGTGCTTACAGATAGACAGACGATAAAAAGACAAGTCTCTGACATCCCGAGTGTATGCACCGCCTGCCTTGCATCCCGGGCAGAAATTATTTCTACTTACTCGTGTACACTTTAGATTTTAGCTTCGCCGTCCTCCGCCCCCCATACTATCAGGCAGTATACCAAACACCACCAAATCATCTTCACCTTCTGCAAGTTCTGTAAGAAAAAAAAAGATTTTTAGTGTTCTGTATTCAAAGATTTATGATTCATTCTCTTAGCTAAGAAAATCGCCTGGTTATAAGACACGCAACTTTTAGTATGTTATTAAACATCATATTATCTCTTTAAAACCGCCAGGACAAAAGGTATCGAGTTATAAGGTTCCGAAACAAAATGGTAAAAGATGATACAAGAGATACAAGATATATGGAGATACAAGTACGAGGGTTAGGTCAATTGATGGTGAAATTGAGACTTGGTAAATGGAATGATGTGTAGAACTTGTCAAATTTAGTTAAGTCAAGGGCTACAACAGCGGACATTTTGAATGGAGTGAGGAATTTGTCGGAAAGAGTATGTTAAGACGATATAGTTATTTTATCTGTTGGAGCAAACGACAAAAATCAATACCTGTGTTACTACTCTCCTTGTATGTAACGCGTTATTTTTATTGAAGAACTGCAAAGAATTTACGTAACATACATTGAATAGATTGAAATCTTTGTTCCTATGCCACAATCTTGTGAATCTTTTTTTGGTGCCTACCAGAATATCAGCGTCCTCATCTACTTGAATTGATAACATTTTTACGAATTTAGAACCAGTAGATAAATCAATTATCAATAAGTTGGGCTCTGATCATTCTGGCCAGTTGGCAGTTTTCAAAGTCACGGCTAAAAAAGCATTAAAAAAGGATATCACGTGCGTACCTATCAATGAAGGTAGACTTATCCGCTTCAAAAGTACTGTTGAAGAAAAACTGCCAAACTTACCATATTGCGACAATCCAAATAAATTGTATGAGTCACTATTTACTTTAACTAAAAGTGAGTACGATGCAATATTCAAGGAAAAGAAAATTACTGTAAATGAGAATCTAATGTTTAGTGATTGGGCCACAGTGGGAATACACAGAAGCAGACTAAGGTTATATGAACTTTACGAGGAAATAACATATAACAATAGTGATGCATTTGCGCAATTTGTAAAGGATTATTCAAAAACATTTAAACGGGTTTGTGCTGCAGCCAAATCAAATTTCATTAAGAATAAAATCAAAAATAGTTCCAACATTACGAAAACGACTTGGGAAACAATAAATAGTGAAACTGGAAAATCTAAAGCTCCTCGGAATGACTTCTAGCTTAAGATTGATGATCAGATCATAAGTACAGATATAGAAGTTGCTGAAGCTTTTGAAAACTTCTTTACGAATATTCCAGTTTCAACTACCAAAACCAAACTCATCTCCCACTCTTGCCAAATCTTATCTCAAACGACACGTAGATGTTTGCAATGTAGATTTTAAATTCAGTAACGGTAATGCTTTCGTTATAATTAAAACCTTTAAATCACTTAAAATTAAAAAGACCGCCGATATAGATGGCCTTTCAGTTAAAATTGCCATTATAGAAAGCATTGCACCATACTTATCTAGTATCTTTAATAAAATGTGTAGATGATGGTGTTTTTCCTGATTTGATGAAACATTGTAAAATTATTCCGTTGTTTAAAGCTGGTAGTAAATCAGACCCCACTAATTTTAGACCTATTTCTATTCCAACTCTTAGTAAGATATTTGAAAAGATAATTTTAAATCAGATTCAGAGCCACTTTTATCGCAACAACTTGATGCACCTCAAACAGTTCGGTTTTACGAGGGGTCGATCAACAATTGATGCAGGTGTTGAGCTAATCCAAAGTATATTTGACGCCTGGGAGGAGTCAAGGGATGCCATTGGCGTTTTCTGTGATTTGTCCAAGGCTTTCGATTGTGTGCATCATGATATCATTATCAGGAAATTACACCATTATGGAATTAGAGACCAGGCTCTACGCCTTCTGGAGTCGTATCTAAATGAAAGGATCCAGAAGGTTGATGTAAATGGGAAAAGGTCACTAGGATCAAAAATTTGTATGGGCGTTCCACAAGGCTCAATTCTGGGACCATTCCTGTTTATTGTATATACTAACGATTTGCCAAACCTTGTAAACGACAAGAATGAGATAGTACTATTTGCAGATGATAAGTCTTTGATTTGTAAAGTCAAAAGACAACAATCAAATTTTGACGACGTAAATACTACAATCTCTAATGTAGTTGAGTGGTTCACCGTAAATAAAAAGAAAACCAAGTGTGTTAAATTTGTTTTGCCTAATGTAAAGCCAACTGCTACAAGCCTATTAGTGAAAAACGATAAATTGAGTCTTGTGGAATCAGCTGTGTTCCTAGGTATTACCTTAGACAACAAATTACAATGGGGACCGCATATTAATAAATTGTCGAACAGACTCTGCAGCATACGCAGTGAAAAAAATAAGAGCTCTGACGGATGTGGACACCGCGAGGTTAGTCTACTTCAGTTATTTCCATAGTCTCATGTCATGTGGCCTTTTGTTATGGGGTCATGCTGCGGATGCAAACAGCATTTTTATACTACAAAAGCGAGCTGTTCGTGCAATTTATAAAGTGAATTTATAGAGAATCTCTTCGAAATAAATTTAAAGAAATCAATATTTTGACTTTTGTGTCGCAATACATTTATGAGAATTTAATATATGTTAAACGGAATATACATATTTTTGAGAAAAATTGTGACAGGCACAGTGTCAACATAAGAAACAGGAATCAACTTGCTTCTCATGTCAGCCGTGTTCACAAAATTAGTAAAACATATAAAGATCAATGTATACGCTTCTATAATAAGGTACCCACTGATATTGAAAGTTTATCGTTAGATAAATTCAAAACTGTTATCAAGCAGAAATTGTATAATAAGGGTTATTATAAAATATCAGATTATCTAGAAGAGAACAATTCATGGGATTAGGCTACGGTTCTAACAGGCTAATTCAAAATTAAAACTCACTTATGTTTGTTGTATATCAAAACATATTTAAAAGAGCGCGTGGGTTTTTATTGTCGCTTCTTTTTTTTCCCACTATGGCGCCACATTGTTTGTGATTAATATCCAACAATGAATAAACGATTTTGACTTTGACTTTTGACTAATGATTTGTTGAATGTCATACTACTGAATAATGGATTAAATGTATTGGCCCATTATTATGAAAATTGTAAATTAATTGACATATCTAGCATTAATAAAAAAATAAGCTTGAAATCAAATATAGAACATGATTACTTAAAATATGTACACCGATATACTATTATGAATTCTGTGCCGATATATTAAAAATGTGATGAAAAGTTACGATTACAAAAAAGGTTTAGGTGTGGGAAAACTAATTGAATAGTAACCTTGGCTGCGCAGAGTCGATTTTAGTTACAAATTGACGTGCGCAAAGCTTCTCCCACCACGCGATTATTGTTCAAGTTGTTTGCCGCGCAGTACACAGTTCTTTGCGTCTTTTTATGAATTGTGCTTTCCAGTCACTAGAGTTAAAATAAATAATGGGGCTTCAAAACTAAAATGGCTGAAAAAGAATTTACGAAAGTCGTGTAGAACCTTTAACAAGATTATTATCCTTTAACAATCGAGAAAGTACACCGTCTCACCGTCATCATTTTTGTTTGGAACTGCTTAACCGATTTTTATGAAACTTAGACTGTAAGTACAAGTTAAATTGACGAAAAAGAATTATTGTAATCTGACTTTTAGTTCCTAAGATATGCGTGGACAAACATACATAGAAACATGCAAGATAATAATATACAAACTTACAAACATAAATACACTTATGAAATTTGGTAAATTTGTGTACAAGCTCGTATAGATTAACATACGCGAAAATTATGTAATTTTGACTATATTATCGAGAATAATCTAGGAGGTTTCAGGTTGGGGCAGGCAGAGACCACAGCCCTCCACCTGCTACAATCTTGACATACTTCCCTCGCTTCCTTTACTTTCATTAACCCTTTCATATACGCTCGTCGGTTTAGTGTAGTTATTAACCTGGCCAAATTAAACAAAAGGTCAAAAAAGTCACACACTTTGCAGTTTCCGTTGTTTCAAACGCCATGTTGGTAAAAACATTTAGTTGCTTGACTTACCATTTTCAGTAACATTTTCTGTAAACAAATATATTTACTGTTTTAGTAAAATAATGACATACTCGTATATAACAATTACTACCCATTCGTAAGGAAAATAGAATATCATCAACGAACTTGGATGACATGTAGACTCATACCTAGCCTATAAAGGAAGTAAGGGACAGATTAAGGCAAATACATATACTAAAACATGATCAGTCAACGTTACTGAACAACTTTCACTGAACAACTTTCAGGACGTAAAAAAAGGCCTCTCCCTCCATACAAACTATCTAATCAAGTTTTATTCACTGAAAGTTGTTTAGGTACACACGACCGCAAATCAGTAGAAACACTTTTGGACCTTATGGCGTGGTAATAACGTTGAAAAAGTTTCTACCGACAAGCGGTTGACCGTACGTTGACTGACTCGATCGTGCCTTTTCAGTATTTGCCAACCTGTCCCTTACGGGTGTAAGTTTGTATATTACCACTTAGATGATTCCGTGCTTCGGAAGGCACGTAAAGCCGTTGGTCCCGACTACTATCTACGGATGTAGTCGTTAATGAGCCATGTCAGAGGCCTTTGGTGGCTCAACAACTCTGACACCAGGGTTTGTGAGGTCGGTCATCGACCTTGCAACCCACACGATATGATGATGACCACTTATATAGGGTGACTTTTAATTAGTTCTTGAATCTTGATAGAAAAAGGTATGAATGTGTTCATGATACTGAACAACTTTTCCCAAGGAACATAGGTCGAAATGCGAAAACCAATTTTTGACCTCCCATAGAAACTGCATCAGCTGATAGCGCATTTTGTATGGGAGGTCAAATTTGGTTTTTCGTATTTTGACCTATGTTCCTTGGGAAAAGTTGTTCAGTTTCATGGGCAGAATTATCCCTTCATTTTTTTCTGGTGAATGAAAAATCACGCTGTATAACTGGTAATATACAAATATCAACCGAGCTTGTTATATTTCTAGAGATATTTCACAAATAAGATGATGTTAGAAATGTTAGAATACACCTCTCAAGTTCTCGAATAATGCACAATAGCATGTTACTTCTAATTAACAAATATCGTTCAATCTTGTCATATTTATAGAGATCTTTCTCAAATAAAATGATGACACCACTCAAGTTCTCAAATAATGTAATAATATGGGTAAAACATTTAGTTTTATACAAAATCGATCATTATCTTCTTTCTGCCCTACCCTCAATTTGTTTGTCTGGTCTGTGCAATATATTGAAATGAAATAAACAGACTGATTTACTTACGGAGTTTCTGCATCAGAGAAGGATCTTGAGTCTTGCCTGAAGTCACATAAACTGCAGCCAAAATGATCTGTAGATGATAAAGAAACAGAGATTAGTTAAGAATAGCAATAAGGAAAAAATATACAACGTGAAACGAAAGGGTGTGATAATAATAAAGGATGTGAATCTGCCCATGAAACTGAACAACTTTTCCCAAGGAACATAGGTCGAAATATGAACATGAATTTTTGACCTCCCATACAAAATGCGCAATCAGTTGATGCAGTTTCTATGGGAGGTCAAAAATTCATGTTCAAATTTCGACCTATGTTCCTCGGGAAAAGTTGTTCAGTTTCATGGGCAGATTCACATCCTTTATTATTATCACACCTTTCCGTTACACGTTGTATATTTCAAAAAACAAAATGCCCGACTGTGTAGAAAATGTTGAACTCAAAAGAGAAAAAACAAGTTGGTTCTAAAATAAAAATTGGGCAATGAAGAATAAACCATGCCATGTTTTTTGTCGATAACTACTAAAACAATCTATAAAAAATATAACTATAATAACATAAATGTATCTTTGATTTCATGATGTACTCGTATTGCAGGCGGGGACAAAAGAAAACTACAAAATATACAGGGTGTTAATTTGATTGCGTGCCTTAGCTCAGGGGTGGAATCAATATCAGTAACTAAACAACTTTTCCCAAGGAACATAGGTTGACATACGAAAAACCAAATTTGACCTTCCATACAAAATGCGCTGTCAGCTGATGCAGTTTCTTCAGGAGGTCAAAAATTTATTTTCGTATTTCGACGCATTCAAATTAACACCCTGTATTTGATGTTGAACGACCACCTCCAAACACATAATTTTAGTCCGCCCCGGTTTGTCTCCGCCTGCTATACCTCATGAAATTCAAGTTATATTTATGTTATAGTTACCTATATCTTTTTATAAATTGCTTCAATAGTTATCGACAAAAAACATGGCATGGTTCATTCTTCATTGCTCAAACAAAATTTTGAGCTTAGATTTTAAAACTTATTTTTTTCTTTTCAGTTCATATTTTTCTACACAATCGGGTATTTTGTTTTTTTGAAACATATTTTTTATTCAGTATTTTTAGTTTTATGAATGTAAGATTCGTTCAGTTAAGAATTTAATGTATCGGTAAGTTAGTAAGAAGTAATGAATTTAGATAATATTAGAATACACCACTTAAGCTCTCTTAACTGGGCAAAATTCATTTAATTTTATTGGATTTGCGTCGACACGAAAAGAAGAAGAAGAAGAAGCCCTCGAATAATGTACAGCGTTATGTTACTTGTAATAAAGAAATATCATGAAGCTTGTCATATTTCTAGTGATATTTCTTAAAGAAGATGGTACTAGAATACACCCCTCAAGTTTTGAATAATGTAAAACATCATATAACTGGTAATTATACAAATATTATCCGAGCTTGTTATAGTGATATTTCACAAATAAGATGATGTTAGAATACACCTCTCAAGTTCTCAAATAATGCACAATAGCATGTTACTTGTAATTATTAACAAATATCGTTCAAGCTTGTCATATTGGTAAGTTAGTAAAGAAGTAATGAATTTAAAAAATGTTTCCCCATTTTTTCTTCTTTAAAGGAGCCGTACTAAAATATTATACCCTATACACTCACAAAATTCTTTCTTTCTTTATTCTTTATTTTACACGAAAACATTGTACAATGTAATAATACAAATCTAACGACACCTCACATGTTGAAATATATCAAGCCGTTTAGGCTGCAGAGCGTGACAAAGAAATCGACATACATACATAAACTCGAAAAACATAACCCTCCTGTTTTGGGGCAGTCGGGTAACTACTTTGACAAGTTTCTCATTCTACCCACTAGTAAAACCTATTTGACTTAAAAAAATATTTTATTAAATGATTTTTAAATAGTAAGGTCACGATACTTACGTCAAAAAAACTTGATTACTCGTAATGTAAGGCAATAAAATTACTCTAATCTAATCGATATGTGACTGGACACTAAAATAAAAACTAAACAAAATTAATGGCGCTTTCATATTCACTCATGGGTGAGAAATACGCGAACAGGCCTTGTTAAGATGTCAAAATCAACATTAAATAAATTTAAATAACAGTTGTCAAAACGTTCTAACTCAACCTTAAAACCATTTTATCATTGTTGGATATTAAAATCTCTTAATGACGTCAGCTTAACTACATCGCTTCACAAACAAAGTGGCGCCATGGTGGAAAAAAAAGAAATGACAATAAAAACCCACGCGCTCTTTTTAATATGTTTGAATATACAGGGTTAATACAATAAACATAATTTTGAATAACCCTGTTAGAACCGTAGCATAATCTCATCGATTTTTTTTTCTAGATCTCATACTCGTATTTTGTAATAACCTTTCTCATACAATAGTTGCTTGATAACAGTTTTGAATTTATCTATCGGTAAAATTCAGCTTCAAATAATTTTATTCAATGTAGATTCATCACAGAATACTTATTGAATGTCATGCAGAATACAATGCAAATAGGGCGAGTCTACGCCGTTTCGGATCATGCTATGGCAGCGTAAAAGAAACTGCAAGAAACCACAACAGTTAGGCCTACTTTAAGAGTCGGATTTTTGCAATGTGTTTCTTGTGTTTCGCTGGAATATCATACCTCTTTGTCATTGATTTAGTCATCTAATCTATAGTAAGCTTTTTTACATAAAGTTTGCTTTACACATTCTTTAAACATTCTCTCAGGTAATTGCACTACATTGTCAGGTATTTTGTTGTAGTATCATACACACAGACCAACGAAAGATGTATTGACTTTTGCTAATCTAGTATATGGTTGATCAAGTTTGTACCTATTTCTAGTAAGTATTAAAATTATGCCTGTCACAATTTTAGGTAATTGATGAATGTTCTTCTTAGCGTACATAATGTTTTCATAAATATATTGGCATGGCACTGGCATAATGTTGATCTCCTTAAACAGTTCTCTGAAGAAATCATGAGTCCTCAAGCAATAAATTGCTCTTATAGCCCTCTTTTGTAAAACGAATACTGAATGGATATCAGCTGCCCGGCCCCAAAGCAGTATGCCATCAGATATAATGCTATGGAAGTAGCTAAAGTAAACTAGCCTTGCGGTAGCTACATCTGTTAGCTGTCTGATTTTTCTGACAGCATACGCAGCCAAGCTCAATCGACCAGAAAGAGTCGTTATATGAGGGCCCCACTGAAGTTTAGAGTCTAGTGTTAATTAACCCTAAGAAAATTGTATTGTAAACAAAATCTTATGTTTCATTATTCAATACTACGTTATGTGAGTCAGACCTGATCTCTTTAAATTTATTTCTAAGGGATTCTCTAGTCTTCATTTTATAAATTGCACGAACAGCTCGCGTATGTAGTATGATGCTCGCTTTTGTTGTTTGCATCCACAGCATGACCCCATTACAAAAGGCCATATAACATCAGTTGACTAAACTCGCGGTGTCTGCATCCGTCAGAGCTTTTATTTTTTTCACTGCGTATGCTGCAGAACTGAGTCTGTTCGATAATTTATTAAGATGTGGTCTTCATTGTAATTTGATGTCTAAAGTGATACGAAGGAACACAGCTGATTCCGCAAGACTCGATTTTTTATTTTTCTCTATTAGGTTTGTAGCAGTTGGCGTTACATTAGACAAAACAAATTTAACATAATCTAAATACTTAGGTACCATACCAAAAACTATTGTTTATGCAATGAACTGACAATATCTTTGATTGAATTTATGTTATTGAATATTTTATTTCACTTTTCTCGTAATAATGAAATTGTTAATTATTTATTGATTTATCTTTACATCTGACATTTAATATCTTTCACAAACTATCTTAATGAAATTGTATTTTTCCTTGATCTATTGCTCTGTGATATTTTATTACTACTACTATTCGTAGATATTTTTAATCGTAGACCTGATTTATTCAAAAAATCTGTTAAGAATGTCCTCAACAACAATTTCCCAAACTAGCTTTGTTTTATGTCTCTTAGTTCTAAACTTTTTTTCTTTTTTCTTTATCTGACCTTATCATACCAACACTGCATGTTAGTTATGTTTTATTTAGTCTAGGGTCCTAGCAAATTAATATATCGTTGTTTTTATTGAATCTCAGTTTTTCAGTTACTGTAGATTACCTACCCACTAAATAAAGCATGATTTATATTTGTTTTTTTAATTGTTAGTAATAGCTGTGCTCAGCTGAGCTTTTGTTAACTCATGCTGTACGTACACATTTTTGGGCAACAATCTGGATCTAAGTGTTAAATAGTTTGTCTAACCATAATGTGATTGTTATCTGTTGTGTTCGTCTTTTCAATAAATAAATAAATAAAACTTTGAAATTGCTTTTATATTTTATTGTTACAATTTCCACATAAGGGTTTTGAATTTTAATATTATTTTAAAATAAAATAATGTTAATTGAACTTATTATTGCTTTTAATATATTTAATTAAAATTTTATATAATATTGAATAACTAAAATAAAAGAAAGAAAGAAAGTGAAAGAGGCGTGATGTTATGTATGTATGTATTGAATAACAAAATTTTTATAAAATGAAATAATGATAAAATGTTAATTTGAAGTAACTTACTAAAATTGCATAATTCCCAAACAGGGTTTCATATAGAATAATACACTAGCAATAAGACGCACATGTACTCATGGAGGCAATAAAATTGTATTGAATAAATAAATGAATGAACGAACACACTTAGTTTTCTTTTCGTTAAGTAGAAGATTATTTACGGTGAACGGTCTTTTGACCTTAAAAATCAAAGGTATTATCTGCAAATAGTACTATCTCATTCTTGTCCTTTACAAGGTTTGGCAAATTGTTAACAATAAACAGGGATGGTCCCAGAATTGAGCCATGTGGAACACTCATACAACTTTTTGATCCTAGTGACCTTTTCCCATTTACATGAACCTTCTGGATCCTTTCACGTAGATACGACTCCGGAAGGCGTCTCCAGGAGTCTGGTCTTTAATTCCATAGTGGTGTAATTTCCTGATAAAATATCATAATGCACACAATCGAAAGCCTTGGACAAATCACAGAAAACGCCAACGGCATCACTTGACTCCTCCCAGGCGTCAAATATACTTTGAATTACTAGACCCACAATAGAACCACACCCACACCCTATTATTAGACCCACAATATGTACTTAATCCATGACTACAAAAGCCTCTGGTAATGATACAATTTACTGTTTATTGTAGGTACATACAAACAACTTTATCGTTTTTGTTGGGCCTACTTATTTGAAAGTCGTACAGTCTTAATAGTCTGAGGAATGTATATTTTGAGAAAAACTGTAATCTTGAAACGTTGTATTTTAATGGAGTTATTTATTACAAGTATAGTGCTTTAACTTTAACATAATTGAATAGAAAGGTTGCAGACAAATTTCAAAATTTTATATGTAACCTGAAACTCTATCTCTATTAATAGCCATTGGGTGAGAGATTCTACAATTTTCGGAAAATTAAATTAAATTCATAATAAAGCATAAGAAACCAATTTTTTTATCAATAGTCCTAATTGAAAAGTTGTTTAGTAAATGATCAGTGGTGAAACTTCTACCTGAGAGGTTTTGCGTTGGCACAGTCACATTCAAGATCCTACTACATCAATATAAAGGGTGTAAGAGACAGCCTTCCGAATACTGAAAGGGCATGATTAGTCAACGTAACTGAACAACTTTCCGCAAATAAAACTTTTAGGAAATGAAAAAAAAAATCAGCCTCTCCCAACAAAATGCCAACTTGATTGGACAGTTTGTATGGAGAGGCCGAAATTGTTTTTCATTTCCTGAAAGTTTTATTCGCTGAAAGTTGTTCAGTTACATTGACTGATCATGCCCTTTCAGTATTCGGAAGGCTGTCCCTTACACCCTGTATAACGTGTAATTGTAAATATGCAAAACGTCTTGGGGGGTAGTTCTGCCCATGGAACTGAACAACTTTAGTTGTACAACTTTTGAAAATTAAAATTTAACAATCGAATCTGAAGTTTTGCGTATTGGAAATACACGTTGTAAAAGCAAATATTAATGTAAAGCACTTACCAGGGCAACAAGAACAACGGAGTATACTTTCATGATGCTGGTTGTAGGAATCCACTGAGTGTCGATCCTGCTTCATGACCCCCTTTATATACCCCTGGAACCATAAATTTAGACAGCTGAACATATTGATGAAATCTTATACAAATCCCGAAACAATAACACTTAATCATCGGAAAGAATAGTTTTGTGAAACTGACACAATTTCGAGAACTATTTATAGATACAATACAATGCGTTTTGTTTATTTTAATCAATATTTTTAGGCCTTCATGTAATTTTAAGTTGTTTAAACAACTGTGAAAACATTCATACATTGACGTCATTCAAAATCATTTACATTTACTCCAAAGCGGCGAAGTCAGAAAGGAGAGTTATGTGTTTGACCGGCTTGAGTGATAGAGTGTAACCACAAAATTGCTTTAATAATTTTATCAAAAAGAATTGGCAATCAAAGATTTCGAATAGGTTTTAAAAAAGATGGCTAAACCACTGCCCCAGACACGTACATGTTACCGTTATTATTATTATTTATTTATTAACGAGCCTGTTGTGTCCCACCGCAGGGCAAAGGGTCATACTTCCACACATCCATTGACTATGTTACCGTTAATGTGCGAAAATCGGTTAATGTGCAGATGACCTGGCTGAGTCCGATAAACTACTATTTCGTGTCAAGTTCCTATTTTAACTTTGATCGTTTTGGGAAAAATCTTGATAGATTTGGAGTAAATTGGCAGAAAAGACAGTTAAAGAGTAAAAGATTGGTGTCGTAGGAATTATGTCATGCCACCATTTAAACCAAGTAGACATGTAACAACAACGTGAAGTTGCAGCCGCCATTAATTCAAACGAGCCATCCGAATATTATAGGAATACTCACTCAGGCTCACTGGAAACGCAGCATCCTAGCAGTTATTGAAAAACAACTTAACAAGCTGTCGAAATCTTATTTTTTAATTTTTTATTTTAGATTTTCGGTCCAAGGAAATGGCTTGTTTACTCTCCAAGCACAGGAAAAGTTTATTGTGGACCTTGTTTATTATTCGGCGGTGGAACGAGTTTTGGAAAAATCGATATTGGTTATAATGATTGAAAAAATGCATCGATAAGATTAGAAAGCCACGAAAAATCATGTGAACATAAAACATGTGTTTTGACCTTGCAACGTAGATCTCACGTTGTCGGTAGAGTTGATCATGAGCTCGCAGCTCATTTTGAAGAAGAATCTTATTGGCGGGAAGTTTTAAAGTGAGTGGTTGCGACTGTAAAGTCTTTAGCATCGCGTGCTTTACCTTTTAGGGGACATGATGAAAAACTTGGCTCTCTTCATAATGGAAACTATTTAATGACGCTGGAACTTATTGCGTAGTTTGATCCGTTTTTTAGTAAACACATCGCTGAAGATGGCGGCAAGGGAAACGGATGCACCAATTACTTAAGTTCTTCAATATGTGACGAATTTATTGAATTGATGGCATACAAAATTTTAATAAAAATAAATGATGAAATAAAGATATCTAAATATTATTCAATAATAGTGGACTCCACACCAGATATTTCCCATATTGACCAATTAACTTTCGTGATTTGATATGTTCAAGTCGATGGTACGCCCGTTGAACGTTTCCTTAAGTTTATCCCAAATGTCGGCCACAAATCACAAGAAATTGCAAATGCTGTTACTAAAACATTAGACATGTTTAAAATAAATATACTGGACTGTAGAGGCCAGTCGTACGATAATGCCGCAAATATGTCAGACATTTACAACGGATTACAGGCCAAAATAAAAGAACTATGTCCTCTAGCAGAATAACCGGAAGTAAATGAATAAGTGAATAGTAAGTGAATGTGCCGCTGAATGTACTCAAGAAGCTTGTTGGCTCTTTGGTCTCCTTCAAGAAATTTATTCATTTTTTACAGCTTCAACTGGGAGATGGGAAATTCTACAAAAACATATACTCCTCAGTAATGATTAAAAAAAAACAGAACTAATGTCAAAAGTCCATCTGACACACGCTGGTCAGCTCAAGCAGATGCTTGTAAAAGTTTGAAACAGTCCTTTCCAGATATTCACGATGCTTTGATTGCTATCGAGAGCAATCCTGATCTAAAACGTTCTACTGCATGTGAAGCTACAGGCATAAGGTTGAAATTAGAATGACTAGAAACTGCTTTCATGATCGTGTTTTGGGATTTTGTTTTAGTCCACATGAACAAAACCAACTAAAAATTGCAATCCGTTGATATTGACATCGGTACAGTTATTCAAATGTACGACAGTCTAATTGACATAGTTTCTGAAGAAAGGGAAAATTTTGATAAATTTGAAATTAGTCAAAGAATATGAAAAGGAGACAAAGAGGATACGGAAGAGAAAACTCGCAGCAGATGAATCTGCCGAAGATATTACTTCTTCATTATCGGGACGAGAAATATTCAGAGTTACAGTATATCTTGTAATTATAGACAGAATTGTGAGTGAACTTCAAAAGAGACGAGAAACGTACAGCAATTTTAACAGTAAATTTTAGTTGTTAACCAATTTGATAAATTTCAACACTGAAGAAGTTCAAAATAGAGCAGGAATGTTGGTAACTATGTATTCTGGTGATTTAGAAAATTACTTCGTTGGTGAATGCATCCATTTACGTTCTTATTTAATTACAATAGCTCGAGATGGAGAACTGCCCCGAACAACCAACATGCTTTTAAAGAATCTACGAAATAAAGAACTTGAAACAATTTACCCAAACGATGACATTGCCTTAAGAATGTGCGTATCGACGGCAGTCAGCAATTGCAGTGGTGAGCGGTGTTTCTCCTGTTTAAAGAGGGTGAAAAATTATCTTCGCTCAACCATGACGGATAAAAGGTTAAATTCGTTAGCAATACTTAATATTGAATCAAACTTATTGCTGTCTTTGAATTATGACGATATTATTGACAGTTTCGCGCGACAAAAATGTAGACGCAAAAATTTTTACTTTCATGTTTATTTTGTCATTGAATGTTATTTCACGTGGTTAATGTCAATAAATATTTTTTTTACCAAGTACTTGCTCCAACATCAGCTGTAACCTTTACCCACAGATTATATGTAAACCTCTACCACACCAGTAGTAACAAACGCCAAACTCAGTCATCCGTGTTGACTACACAGGCTAGTACTAATTATTATTTTTAATAAATAGCCGCATAGGGGCGCCAAAGAGGTGCTTGCCTAGAGCGCTCTCGACATTTAATCCGCCACTGGGAGTTTATAAGTTTCGTGATTGCGCCCACAATATTAGACGCAGCTTTTTTTATATCAAAAGACCGGATACCATCAACACCAGGTGCTTTGTTTAGCTTGAGGGTCTTTATAATTTTATGAATTTCTTTTGTTGTTGCTAGGGGAAGTAGCATAGATTTGTCTAGTGGATTTTTATATGTGTCAGGCAATAATTTTTTATCACATTGTGGCAAAATATTTTGTACATTATCTTTAAATTAGTTGGCTAACATTCCTGCAATATTATAGTACGTCCCGATTCTACGAAAGGCTTTACAAATTGATTCATCGATTGATTTAGTGACCCTGCCTGTTATTTCATTTAAAATGTTCCATACCCTTTTCATATCTTTACCATACAATCTTAATTTTTGTCTAAAGTGTCTGTTTCGGTTGCGTTTTATGATTTTATGTGTTTTATTTCTTTGTTTGTTATAGTTTACTCTAGCGATTTTATTATCAGTATCCCTTATCCAAATTTCAAACAGCTCATATTTTCTCTCACAAGCCCTAATAACTTGTTTATTGATCCACGGAGCTTTGTTTCGTGCATAATTTAATTTACACATATATTTAGATTTATTGTAGCAGTCATTTAATTTATTATTTATTAAGTTATTTATTTGTTTAGGTCAATTCATATACTCAGCTTCACTAAAATCGATTTCAGATATATATTCGTGTAGTTTATTATAATTTGTTTTCGATACACATCGTGGAGCATCCTGTACACATTGCGATCCTGCTAGCACGGCGATCGTAATGCGGCGGTCCGCCACTACAAAACAAAGCGCAAAGTTTTTTTTATTTTTTACCAGAAACTTAAATTCAAATTTGTGTGAACCTAGCTAAGACACAAAGGACTTTCATACAAACTTTCATCCCCTATTTCACCCCCTTGGAAGATGAATTTTTCAAAATCCTTTCTTAGTGGGTAGTTTTGACGAGCATAGAACCTGTGTACAAAATTTCAGATCTGTATCTATAGCGGTTATGGCTCGGCGTTGATGAATCAGTCAGTTAGGACAAGCTCTTTTATATATTTAGATTTCTACTCGCTCCTTGTTTATCGGTGAAGTTTATTTGTTGTTATTGAAGTACCTACAACGAAATCGGCTCCTGCTTAGTAAATAAATGCCTAATTGGGATCTCTTACTGCTGGGCAAGAACTATAGGAGGAACTTTACTGCATGTTGTGACCAAATGCGAGCTGGACAAACTGAATATTGGACGAACCGCTACTAAATCCAGAATCCCTCATTTAGCCATTTGTTAATTGCCTGGGGCGTCGTGGGGTGTCTGTTGCCGTCTAGGTGTGTCTAGCCGACTTTCTTCGCAAGGGTGGTACACCGTCAGGTGCAGGCGACCCACAATCTCTCACCAGTGGCTCCAAGCAGCTGCAGTGCAAGCAGCGGCCACACCCCGGTAAACCGTGTCGACTCACGGGCTAAACCTGGTAGAGGGGGATCCTTTTTACTTCGGTGGAAAGATCTTATGCGGAAACCTCCCGCACAAGAAATGCACAAAGTCTGTCTCGGCGTTTGAAGCAACCCACGCTGATAAGCAACGGACCTTGGCTGATGCGGTGAATTAATAGATGCGGAGGCAGCCGCGGTTACTACCATCCTCTTAGGTTGGGATGAGCATTTGTTTAGGGCACCTTTTCTAGCCCCCTCCCAGGCTGAGCAGGGAAAGCATTGCCTCCCTAATTTGAACATATCATGCCGAGCTCACACTGTCACCCCGTTGCAGTGCGAAAACTATCACGATGTACAACACTCCCAGAGCCGCACGCGTGCAGACATTGGACAAAGCCCGGCTTGCATCAAACCGGACCTCTCTACCTCTGGGGGGTGATCGTGGTAATTTCAACGATATTACCGAAACAAAAACGTTTGCCTAAAAAGTCAAGAGTTATCATAACTTTTGAGGCAAACGTTTTTGTTTTGGTAATGTCGTTGAAATTACCACGATCCCTGACAATTACCCTGATCATCGCCACGGGTCTTTATGCCAATCGGAGTCCATTACACTAGTAATTTTAATGTAAAAAAGAAGTTGACTGAGTACAATACAAAGTAACAAAATAAAAGAGTAACTCACAACATTTCGTATTATTTTTATCTCAACCTTTTGTATTTGTATCCTAACATAGAAAACAACCAAACAACTTCTTCGTTGTTGTTTCGCCTAATTTGAAAGTTGTTTAGTATATCCAAGGGCTATCAATAACATAGACACTGTGTACACAAGGCTACACGTCGGTGGTAACACTTTGACCTTGAACTGGTCCCTGGTTTCGGGCGTTTCTTACATAGTTCTGGTTCAGTTTTATACTGGTTTTGTTTCCACGTGCTTGCTATCATGCGTAGGTATGCATATTCACTTTGATCAATGTTATTGCGCCGCCGACTGGCGTCGTATCTTCGTTATGCTGAAGCGAGCTGTACGTGCGATGGCGGGTGTCCCAGATGATGAGTCAGCGCGCGAACATTTTATCAAATTTAAAATTTTGCCGCTCCCTTGCCTATTCAATGTGACCTTATTCATGTAGGTATTTAAATAAATCGCAATTCGAACGCAAGGGCGAATGTGATAGATATAACTTGCGCAGTAAAAAACACAAAGATCGGCTTGTCGCAGAATCACATGCACTGTTCAGATCGGAACAATCAGTATTCATTATCGGTCCTAGTGTTTTCAACCGCTTGCCAGATATTTAGAGATGCACCATCCACAATGACATTTAAATGAAACATAAAATCATAGCTTCTTGAAAATTTGTTTTATAATCATACTGACTTTTTTAAATTGCCAATGCAATTATATATCCATAAACCACACAAGATCTGAAAATTTCAATTTTTTAAACGACGCAATCAAAAGATAGGGCTTTTTATGTCCCCATCTCCATACATTTATGCAAAAAAGCAAAACCTACAGGGTACTTCCTGTTGACCTAAAATTATGAAATTTGGAAAGAAGCTAGGTCTCACAGTACAAATAAAGGGAAAAGTCTAAAATCATTAAATATTACAACTTTTCTCACATCTAATGGTAACCAATTGTGGTGAGCTCCCGTTTCAAAAACATTCATATAAGAGAGGGGTCAAGGTGTATGGTCGCGGAGGCGATTTTTGTTTTAGTTCTATTTAAAAAACGGGAACACTTACAAACTTGAAAATTGGTATGTTTATAGTGCATAAGCTATAAAATAACAACAAATAATAAAATTTGGTCAAGCGCGTGTCGGAATAAAAAAATCTAGCACATTCACTTACTGAAATTTCAACTAATACAATTATGATTATGTGGTGGTACGGAACCCTCGGTGCGCGAGTCCGACTCGCACTTGGCCGCTTTTTAAGCAATGTTGTTGTTTATAACAGATTATCTACACTTTTTCTTTGTTGTAATGTTTTGGCACTTAAAATAGACAAATAATTCATTCGATCTCTGCAATAACACTTTTTCTGAGTAATTTTTATTTAATTTCATTTATTTATTAATAAATTTACAACGGTACACGTCATCACAGTTGAAACCAAATCGATAATGTAGATTTTCATAGATAAAATTATACATTAATTAATTCACAAATAAAAATTACAAAATATAACAATTCAAAAACAATAAAATATGACAATAGATTAAAATTCAAATATATACATATCAGCATATCATGTAAAAATCAAAATTATATAATAACATTATGGTAACAATATAAATTCAAATAAATAGTCAAAAATTAAATTAATTTTTATGGCACAATAATCCCTCTTAAAACTAGGTACTGACATTTTTAGCACACTTTCTGCGAATTTGGACACTGAGCAATTAAAAAGATCAATTTTCTCTGATACTCCGTTTAAAATACGTAGAGCCTCGGTAAGCGGATCGTATTTTAAAATGTTAGTTCGACACTGTGGCAAAGCGAATGTCTCATTTCGTGGTCCCTGCCTAAACCGCATGTTTGGAATTCTTAGGTGTATAGCTTCCAATACTTGTGGATTATGTACATTTCCTCGGAAAGCTTTAAATACATAGATTCAGATTATTTATTCAATGTAGATTCTTTATAGTCCTTGAGCCCGTGACAAAATCACTTACCTGTCATGAGAACATCTTAAGATGTATGGCAACAGATCGGCAAAGTGGTGCTGAGCAAGAATCAGTTACATTTGGCATCCGAAATTTGCCGGATGTCCGAGAATTTCTTCCACTTCCGGTCAAAATTTGGGGGTGCAAGTTACGTGTCATGAGAACACTCTGAAACCCTCGGCAACATGTAGTCCTTCATTGACAGAGTAGAAAAATACAAGTCTGCCAGTTCCTAGTTTGCCGGAAGTACTTGGTAGACGGTCTCAAAGGATGGCCACCACCCACCCAGTAAACAGATCTAAGTTTTTTACTATAAAATTAAATACGCATTAATAATCATGCAAGTCTGCTACGGCTATAGTTTTTTAGTTTCACTAGTCATCGTAACTGAGTACTCCAAGGATCTGATGATGATCAGCTATCAAGCAACTGGATCTGAGGGCCAACTACACCCAAAAGCTCCAGATTTTAACTAAAATGCATTGTAGGTGGCTGCCGTTCCTAGACTTGCTGGCTCGAGAGTCTGATGATGACCAGCTGTCAAGCAACTGGATCTAAGGACCAACTACACCCAAGAGCTCCAGATTTCAACTCAAATGCTTTGTAGGTGGCTGCCGTTCCTGGACCTGCTGGCTCGAGGGTCTGATGATGACCAGCTATCAAAAAAGATTAATTTTTATTGACAATTGGGTATCATAAACAAGCTTAGCTTAACTTCATATGCCCAGCCATTGGAATCGAACGGTCAAAATTTTCTTAACCTTAATAGGGCTCATTATCAAATCATCCCCTTTTTGACCCTCTTGAAGGGTGGTTTTTCAGAAATGCTTAAACACATATTTCTTTATTTTCTACAAAAAGCTTAAAGTCAAATTTGTTTGAATCTAACTCAAGAAACAAAGGACTTTCATACAAACTTTCAACCCTTATTTCACCCCCTTAGGGGATGAATTTTGAAGAATTCTAAAACACGTTGTTTTTTATTCTTTACCAAGAGCTCAGACCCAAATTTCTATAATTCTACCTTAAAAAAACCGGCCAAGTGCGAGTCAGACTCGCGCCCTAAGGGTTCCGTACCTATCTACCATATGATATACTAAAAGGTTTTGCTCTTTGATTTTGAAAACTCCGCGACTATCCAACTTGACCCCTCTTTTATAGAAAAGTTCTTGAAACGGGAGCTCACCTTAATTGGTTACTATTAGTTGTAAGGAAAATTTAAATATTTAATGATTTTAGACTTTTCCCTTTATTTGTACTGTGATACCTAGCTTTTTGCCAAATTTCATAATTTTAGGTCAACGGGAAGTAAGTACCCTGTAGGTTTTGCATTTTTGCATAAGTGTATGGAGATGAGGACATAAAAAGCCATATGTTTTGATTGCGTCGTTGTAAAAAATTGAAATTTTCAGATCTTGTGTGGTCTATAGACCTTAAAATTCGTTATCAATTTCAACCTGATATCTCTTCTCGTTCGTGAGAAAAAGGGTCTTGACAGACAGACAGACAGACAGACGGACAACAAAGTGTTCCTATAAGGGTTCCATTATTTTATTTTGAGGTACGGAACCCTAAAAATGAAAAACTTATAGATCAACATACGGAAAAAAATCATCCCCTATTTCACCCCATTCAAGAGTGATTTAAAAATATGCTTAAACACCTATTTCTTTATTTTTTACCAAAAGCTTAAATTCAAATTTGTGCGAATCTAGCTCAAGAAACAAAGGACTTTCATACAAACTTTCATCCCTTATTTCACCCCTTTGGAAGACGAATTTTTCAAAATCCTTTCTAAGTGGGTGGTTTTGAAGTGCAGAAAACCTGTGTAAAAAAATTCAGATCCGTAGCTGTAGCGGTTACGGCTCGGCGTTGATGAATTAGTCAGTCAGGACAAGCAATTTTATATATTTAGATTTAGTAGTTTAAAATTAATTAAGTTCACAATTTAATTGAGTAGTCCTCAAGTTCGAATAGAGCCATTTTCTTGGATGCTGGTCAGTATCAGACCCTCGAGCCAGCAGGTCCAGGAACGGCAGCCACCTACAAAGCATTTGAGTCGAAATCTGGAGCTCTTGGGTGTAGTTCGTCCTTAGATCCAGTTGCTTGACAGCTGGTCATCATCAGACTCTCGAGCCAGCAAGTCTAGGAATGGCAGCCACCTACAATGCATTTTAGTCCAAATCTGGAGCTCTTGGGTGTAGTTGGCCCTCAGATCCAGTTGCTTGATAGCTGGTCATCATCAGACCCTTGGATTATCAGTGACAATGACTAGTGAAACTAAAAAACCATAGCCGTAGCAGACTTGCACGATTATTAATACGTATTTAATTTTATAGTAAAAATCTTAGATCTGTTTACTGGGTGGCGGCCATCCTTTGAGACCGTCTACCAAGTACTTCCGGCAAACTAGGAACTGGCAGACTTGTATTTTTCTACTCTGTCAATGAAGTACTACATGTTGCCGAGGGTTTCAGAGTGTTCTCATGACACGTAACTTGCACCCCCAAATTTTTACCGGAAGTGGAAGAAATTCTCGGACTTCCGGCAAATTTCGGATGCCAAATGTAACTGAGTCTTGCTCAGCACCACTTTGCCGATCTGTTGCCATACATCTTAAGATGTTCTCATGACAGGTAAGTGATTTTGTCACGGGCTCAAGGACTATTAGAGAATACTTATTGAATGTCATGCAGAATACAATTCAAATTAAGCGAGTCTATGCCTAGATTGTGAGAGCTAACTTCCTCCTAACTTCTAAAGAGTAATAGCCAACCACTCCTTGTACAAATAACTTCGGGTACATTAGCGGATAGAAGGGATACACACCGTACTGCTTACTTGTAATTGTGCTCTACATTACACTTCACTGCACTTTTTCAAGTTTTTAAGTATTATAAGTAATTTTGATTGATATTATTTACGCTGATAAAAATTCTTGCCATTAGCCTTCATCATCCTCCTTCATCATATTATTATACAGGGCGAAATTTTAAAACGCCACGCCGTGTTGCGTTTTAAAATTGACCCGTAAACGCCGTGTTGTTGTAGTGGCAACAGATAGGTGTACACATTTTGTGAAAATTTCAAATTTCTACCTATTACGGTTCATGAGATACAGCCCGATGACAGACAGACCGACATCGGAGGCACATCAACAGGGTTCCGTTTTTCACCCTTTAGGTACGGAACCCTAAAAACTAACAAATACAAAGATACTCACTTAATTGTCTTCGAAATTTTGCATGCATTACTGCTGCGAAAGCCAACTAATCTGCATTTGTTACATTAAGGTTTTATCGCGGTTCAGGCTAAATTTAAAAACAAAAACTTCGTAACAGAAGAGAGGATCTATAACATTTGGTAAACTTAAACTTTAGAAGATATTGCTGGCGGAGATGAAAGTACGTTATGTGGTGGATTACATTGGCGCGTCTAAGCCTATATTCCACAGGGACCTGGACCCATTGCTGATTTTGGCACGTGCGGCATACTAGGCAAGATTTACAGCACGCCACGCCACTCTGCTTTTTAATTCACTTGTGTAAAAGAAAATGAAAGAAAAAAGGTTTACAGCTGCTGCTGAATCGAGTAAGGTTCAATCATAGTTCGGATTGAATGATAAGTATGACCAGGCAGACTTGGAGAGTGACTCTCTGTGTCTCTTGATATGAAAAAAGCCAGATAAGAGAGGCAACTTCGGTGTTATTGAAAATGAAGAAAAGCTTTATGTGCTTTTAGGCATGATATTAATTGAGGAAAATGGAATTGATGATGAAGGCACCGGCCTTCATGTAGATAATATCATCAACAAAAATTAATCACATATAAATAATATAAGAAGGGGTGAAATGGGTGGCAGCATTTTCAGTAAGAACACGGGAAAAGGTCAGATATTTAGGGAGAGGCGCTGAACATATAGACATGAAGAGAACAGGTGCCTTCGAACTAGTAGAAAGCCAGACATGAAGGACCCTTGGCTCCTTTGAACATAAAAAGGTGCCAGACAATAAGGCGTGCCATGCCATTGGTGCTTACAGAAAGACAGACGATAAGAAGACACGCATCTGACGTCCCGAGTGTATGCACCGCCTGCCTTGCATGCATCCTGGGCAGAAATTATATCTACTTACTCGTGTACACTTTAGATCAGGATCGTCGTCCTCTGTACTCTGAATCTTCTGAATCTCCAATCAGTAACCTTTCATCGTCAACAGCTTCTAGTTGTCCTGTAAAAAAAAATAGATGTTTATTGTTTTGTATTCAACTAGCGACCCGCCCCGGCTTCGCACGGGTGCAATGCTGCTACTAAATATACTACAGAATGTCTTTATATACAACATTCACAGCTTTTTGTCATTAGACAATACAAACATGTTTTCTTTAGAGGTTACCCTTTTAGCCGTGTAAAAAACACTCAACGCTCAAATCTAAAAGTACTAATAGACGATCGGATCAGACTGCTCTGAGTTAAGCTCCGTACCACGATTTTGCCCAATAGCAAAATTGTCGTTTGGGTCAATTCGTAACGCTATTGGACAAAATCGTGGTCCGGAGCTAAATTCGGAGCAGTCCGATCCGATCGTCTGTTAGTACTCTAAGCCTGCAACACTGAATGTTTGACCCACCAAATAATTAATGGTCATTGCAAAAGATATCTTTAGTTGTTATTTTCCTCGCTAGAAAGCTCCGATGAACGCGTGCGATCGCTACTAATCATAAAGTGCTATAGTAATCCACTCAATAGAGAATAAAAGTGGAGGGTTAGCTTACAAACGGTCCGACGACTCTAAATTTGTTATCTAGGATGGTTAGTACGTGTTTAAAATGGAAAATTCACAATTTCCCCCCCCCCCCCCCCTTCGGGCCCGCCGCCATATTTTTCGCTTATACGAGTATCTTCGCTTACATGCACAGCTAGAAATGTATTATGCACAATTAGTGTAGGAAACTAAGCAGTTGACCCCGCCATAATTCTCTCAGGCAGATTTTATTTGACATGATGATAAAGTATCATGAATTAAATGTAAATTCAAAATATCCAAAAAAAAAATTAACAATTTTTTTTTTCATACATTTTAATTTTTGTATAGAAAAATTTTAAGTACTGATTTTTTTTTATAGAAGGTTTGTCTCATATAGTGTAGCCAGCAAAGTTTCATCGACTGAGGATTTCATGCGGGGGTCTTCATACAACGATCCGCTTCGTTTCCTAGACTAACTTTTGTAGAGAACTTAATTTCCTATAATTTACGTTTTAAATTTTGTTTCTAGAACTGATAGTTATGGAGATAATGCACTTTTAAAAAAGGAAAAAATCTAATTTCCTGGAAATTCCTGAAACTTCTAACTTTAGAACGCTATAATTAAAATGTGTGAAGTAAATCAATACCTAGCGGACCGGTCTGAATTGAATTACAGCGTTTTAAAGATAGAAGTTTCAGAAAATTTCGGGAAATGAGATTTTTATTTTTTTTTATAAGTGCATATCTACATAACCATCAGTTCTGAAAACAAAATTTAAAAATCCATCCTACTAATATTATAAATGCGAAAGTAACTCTGTCTGTCTGTCTGTCTGTCTGTTTGTTTGTTTGTTTGTTTGTTGCTCTTTCACGCCTAAACGGCTGAACGGAATTTGATGAAATTTGGTATGGTGATAGATGGTAACTTGGAGACGGACATAGGCTACTTTTTACCCCGGGAAAATATCTCATTCCCGTGGGAATCTACACATACAATAATACTCTAGCGGGGTTGTATCTGCTACAGCACACCGAAACTACTTAACCGATTTTGATGGGACTTTTTTTATTCAACTAAGTATCGCTGATTACGAAAACTACTACAATTTTGAAATCCAACGTGGTAGACGTAAACTACCATTATCCCCTGGGGATAAGGTTGAGGTGCGATAGGGTTGAAATGTCTAAAAATCAATATGGGTGTCGTTTGTAAGGTTTATCGAGCCGCTGATTACAAAAACTACAACAATTTTGAAATCCAACATGGTGGACGTGAAATGCTATCATCCCTTGGGGATGAGGTTGGGGTGCGATAGAGTTGATATGTCTAAAAATCAATATGGGTGTCGTTCGTATGGTTTATCGGGTCGCTGATTACGAAAACTACAATGATTTTGAAATCCAACGTGGTGGACGTGAAATACCACAACCCCTGGGATGGGGTTGGGATTCGATAGGTTTGAAATGTCTAAAAATCAATATGAGTGTCAGTTGTATGTTTATATAAGGATAGGGATAGCGGTTAAGATGGCGTTAGGGGTAGAAGCAGGGATAGGGGTAGGGTCAGGGATAGGGAGAGGGGGAGGGATAGGGAGAGAGTGTAAGGGAGGGGAAAATGAGGGGAGAGAAAGGGGGAGGGAGGGGTAGAGGGCGTGGGAGGGGGTAGAGGGAGGGGGGGTAGAGGGAGGGAGAGGGGGAAGGGGAGGATGAGTGAGGGGAAGGGGGAAAGGGAGGGGAATGGGAGGAGGGCGAGGGGGGAAAGGGAGGGTGATGGGGAGAGGGGAAGGGGGGAAATGGAGGGGGAAGGAAGGGTGAGGGGGGGAAGAGGGAGGGGCGAGGGAGAGGAAGAGAGAGTGGGAGAGGGTGAGGGAGGGGGAGTGGGAATGTAGGGGGGGGGGATACAAAAGGATAGATAGGGAGGAATAGGGACCTTTTTTACTTTTATGAATACCTCCTCGCTACCCATTCACTTCACTCCCTTTATTGCCTTCTTTTTTAAGTTCGCCTGTAACGGTTGACAATGAAAATTCCGCACTACCTACCAGTTAAATAAAATCAAAAGATAATAATAATAATTATAGATAATTGTAGTAAGATGCATTTATTCAACTTGGATAAGTACAAATGCATCTTTTACGTAGGGATCAAGAAGGATAAGCGCTCCGTAAAATATGTTTCAATTAAGTTCGAGTTCTGTTTTTTTATAAAATCTACGCGGACGAAGTCGCGGGTAACAGCTAGTATAGTTAATAAATAGGGAATATTTTTTTTTATAAAGGGTATATTTATAGGAAATTTAATTCTCTACAACACTGCAAAACACATTTCTAGCTAAAATGCATGCAATAACAAAAGATATAAGCGAAAGATACGGCGGCGGGCCCGACGGGAGCGAATTGTGCATTTTGCATTTTAAACAGTACTAACCATTCTGGATAAAATATCAAAAATTTGGAGTCGTTGGACCGTTTGTAAGGTAGCTCCCCCTCTATACGGTGGATTATAGGGCGAAGCACGGCCTACCAGCCCCACGACCGGTGGTGGTACCGCCGCAACCACTATGTCCTTGCATTTTAAATCTGTAATATCTTCGAAAATATTCATTTAAATTACATGCTGTACAGATCCATATTGATCTATATTAAATGCACAATGTATTTAAGGTTCTTAATTGGATAAGGATTAATGCTGTATTGCTTAAAATCGCTTCGAAAATAAGCCATTCTTTCTCGAAATGATAAAAAATTGTTATGATGGGTTGTCCCTAAGAGGTAGACATATACCATCGCGGACTTTTTTGTAGACCTTTTTTATTTGTACAATACTTTAGTACATTATTTTAATCTATCTCGTAGGGTTCAGCCAGCGTTTGCATTGTAAGACATCACATTAGAAACCTCTAAAATTTTCAGGGCAAAAATAACCGGCCGGTCTATTTTCTGTCGTACATTTTCATACAAGAAAGGGATCAAACAAAGCGTCAATATCTTACCTAAATTGAATAAAAATACAAATCTGATTGATGAGGTCTTTAGATAAGATCCTTATTAACAATATTGTCAAAGATGAGGTATATCTAAAATGTTCCAAAAAACCTGTGCGACACTCTAAACATTTTAATTCGCTAAATGTAAGAGATATCTATAGAGAATGAACGAAGATTGACGAAAGAGATCTACCAGGCGAGAGTGAATGGAAACGTTAGAAGGGGAAGGCCTAGGCGAACGTACCAGGACCAAATTCAGGACGTTCTGAATAAAGGCCAGGTTAAAAGTACCCTAAACCGACGAGCATGTATGAAAGGATTGATGAAAGTACAGGAAGCAAGGGAAGTATGTCAAGATCGTAGCAGGTGGAGGACTGTGGTCTCTGCCTACCCCAACGGGAAAGAGGCGTGATGTTATGTATGTATGTATATCTGACAAAATGACGTATATTTTTTTCTGAACGATGCGCGGAATTTCCTGGATACCGTGCACAGGTCTAAACTTCAAGAATCGGTAGTCAGACACCTTATTTAATGATCTCACTGTTTTTTATTTCGTTTAGGAAATATATTGACGCTTCATTTGATCTCTTACTTGTATGAAAATGTACGACAGAAAATAGACTGGCCGGTTATTTTTGGCTGTGAATGTATATTATGCATTTATTATTCATAAAAACCTTTCCCTTGAATCAATCTATCTACTAAAAAAACCGCATCAAAATTCGTTAGTACGTATCCGTATCCGTAGTTTTAAAGATCTAAGCATACACTACGCTACATACGCTGTCTGTCTGTCTGTCTGTCCCTACAGACAGACAGACAGCGGGAAGCGACTCTGTTTTATACTATGTAGTGAAGATTATTATTTCTTCTCTTAGTTTAAAAAACCGGTCAAGTGCGAGTCGGACTCGCGCGCCGAGGGTTCCGATATACCTATAGTATTTTTGGAAGCAATAAAGTCCATTTTCAGGACCGCAAAACTAAATTTGTTTGTAAAGGTTTTTTGCAGATTTCTGAAAAACTGTGCAACTTAGAAAGATCGTTTTATTTTTGCTGTAAAGTTTACATAAACCTCTGTCAACTGTAATTAATTCAGATTTTCCCTTACTCAAACTTCGGAGATAAGGGGGGGGGAATGGTATTTTTTTTGACATTTTTCATCATAACTTGAAAACTAAGAAACTTAAAAAAATACAAAAATATATTTTAAAATGTACAAGTAAAGCCCTTTCATATGATACCCCACTCGACCTAGTAGCGACAATTTGAAATTTGGCCCCCCCTATTTTGGCCCCCTTTACATTAATAATCATACTTTTTTCAAAAAATTTTCATGTGCAATTAAGTTGGGCAACTATGTTCTAAAACTATTCCAAATTTCAGCTCGATAGCGTAAGTGGTTGCTGAGATATAGAGGTGTGACAGACAGACGGACAGACAGAGCGGCACCATAAGGGTTCCTTTTTTTTACCATTTTGGTATCGGAACCCTAAAAATCGCCTGGTTATACGAGCAGCAACTTATAGTATGCTATTAAACATCACATTAAGCCAGGACAAAAGTATCGAGTGCCTGGACTCGTAGATATGCATCATAATTTTTATGTTTCCGAAACAAATTGGTAAAAACCAGCCAAGTGCGAGTCGGACTCGCGCACTGAGGGTTCCGTACGAACCTGTACGTATATAAGTAAAAGTTATGGTATTTTTATTGCTGAAAAACTTTATTATGTGATTAAAGTAACTAAAATTTATATTTGAGTTAATTCAATGAAAGGTAAATTGCGGTTTACGATTTATGACGTATTAAAAAAAAACTACTTACTAGATCTCGTTCAAACCAATTTTCGGTGGAAGTTTGCATGGTAATGTACATCATATACTTTTTTTTAGTTTTATTTTTCTCTTATTTTAGAAGTTACAGGGGGGGGGACACATTTTACCATTTTGGAAGTGTCTCTCGCTTAAACTATTCAGCTTAGAAAAAAGTGATATTAAAAACCTCAATATCATTTTTTAGACATATACATAGATACCCCAGGGTTTGATGAAAAAAAAAATTTTTGAGTTTAGTTCTAAGTATGAGGAACCCTAAAAATTATATTTTTTTCTATTTTTGTGTAAAAATCTTAATGCGGTTCACAGAATACATCTAATCCCCAAGTTTCAACAGTATAGCTCTTATAGTTTCGGAAAAAAGTGGCTGTGAGATACGGACGGTGTGACGGTTTGGCCGTCAGCGATTCCGAAATATTCAAGTTTAGGTTTATGTAACTAATATTCTCGTTGAACTTGGCTTTGACACGCTACCGCGTGTCTAGATAAACTTTTGATCAAACACATTTCCGATTAAATTGAAGTTAAAAATACCCAAATAACTTGTTATAAAGCCAGACTATAACTAAGCATTCTATTCTTAGACTATATAATACTATTCTATTAAAAAGGATGGATTCACCTTGAGAATTGAAGGTAGACGGATGAATAAAAATCTTAGGTTCGGATCGAGAAAACACAGTAAAATGCATTCGAAACTTAATCAAGACATTTAGTTCAATAAATTCAAGCTTTATTTACACGATTTCGTATTCAGAAGAATACTTTAATTCCGTTTTACCAAGAAAAATACGTCGTTAAGACAAATAATTAAATGAGAAACATAATTGATTAAAGGTAGATGGCGACAGGGACAGAGTTTCGTGATCATTGCTGCGTTTGAATTAGCGGCGGTGGTAAGGCTAGCTTTGAGCCTTCAATGTACGATGTATGGCGGTCGTCGCGTCGACGAGAGAGGAGAAGCGGGGACGCGGTTTCGCTCGGATTGGTGAGCTTGCGCGAGCAATGGAGAGGGACTGCGAGGTTTGGAATTTGGATTACTGTGGATCGGTAGCGCTGTTGAGAAAGCGCAAGCACGCGCTAAATTGAAATGTATAAAAGACGCAGTCATGAGCGGTCGCGAGTTCAATCGTTGCGAGATATTCATGAGAGTTCATTTGGTTGCTAGAAATTCATGAGAGTTCATTCGTCGGTCGGATATTCATCGGAATTATTTGTCGTCGCGAGAGATCTGTTGCCTGTCTTTTGTTGTTAGATTTTCGGCCAGTCGTTATGCTGGAATACCTGTTGAAACTCGTTCTAATTTTATTATTTGTTATGCTACGGCGGTGTGTAATTTTAAATCTTTTCAAATCTTTCGGGACGTTACGGGTTTAGTGATTTGTGCGGATATGTGCGTGTGTTCAGATTTGCAGTGTATGTGTACGTAGAAACTTACGGTTTCACAACATCTCGGCAATCGAATTGCTGGGATGCGTTACGCTACTGGATGCGAGCAGCAGCGGCTTGTAGGGACAGGCCGCCTTTCTCAGCTGTGGGCATTCATCAACAAGGCGCGGGATGCTGGAGGGACGACGCATGGTCTGTCGTCCTGTACCAGCTCCCGAGCGAAGGCTTTGTCCAGCAGTGGGCACTCCTCCAGCCGGGAGCAGGCCTGTGCCTAAGCGGACGGTTCGAGACCGTTCGTGCTGCTCTGGCAATCTGGAAGGGTCCTGGTCCAGGCAGTGGACGTTCACCGACCAGGTCTCGTCAAGGTTTAATCGAAGAAAAACCGTGAGTAATTCAAAAACTTCCTTGTCGTGTATTGCGTTGTGATAATATTTGTGCTATTCATAAAATTTGTGCGATGTGTTTGAAATGCTTATAAAAGCTGTAGAAATCGTCCTAAATCTAGTGACTTTATTAAAAGATTTATAGTAAAAAAATCACGCTAGATTACCTACTGTAGCGTTATCCGCTTATATTAGTTTTTGTGTGTTCGATACTTTTTGCTTCTTTCTCGATGTATTGACTGGCTGTTTGTATTCATTGACAGTAGATTCAAAATGCAGTGCTTGCGTCAGAATAAACGGGGCGTACACTGAATGGTTTAGCATCGAAAAAGGTGTTAGGCAGGGATGTGTAGCGTCACCTTGGCTGTTTAACCTATTTGATCTGAAAGAGAGTATGTGTGGACTGAGAATGAATGAGTTACTCATCAAATGTCTTCTCTACGCTGATGACCAAGTTATACTTGCGTCATCTGCTGACGAGTTACAGGAGATGGTAACAATGATGAATGTGGCTTTTGATAGGAAAGGAATGAAAGTTAATGTAAGCAAGACGAAAGTAATGGTACTTGAAAGAGAAGAGTGTATGACAGAGTGTACTATATTAATAGGTGGTGAACAAGTCGAACAAGTGAAGGAGTTTGTGTATCTGGGTTCTAAGTTTACGAGGGATGGAAAGTGTGAAAGTGATATCGAAAGAAGAGTGAATGCTGGAAACATGGTGAATGGTGCTCTGCATGCTTTTATGAAGAGTCAAAAGGTGTCTCACAAGGCTCGTCTGGCTGTTCATAGAGGCGTTTTGGTACCAACACTGATGTACGGCAGTGAAAGCTGGGTATGGCAGAAAAAGCATGAAAGTAGAATTACTGCAGTAGAAATGAGAGCGTTGAGGAGTATGATTGGTGTGAAATTGAGTGACAGGATTAGAAATAGTGTGATAAGAGAACGTTGTGGCGTAAAAGAAGTAGTGACTAAAATTGAGAAAGGGATGCTGAGATGGTTTGGTCATGTACAGAGGATGAATGAAGGAAGATTGACGAAAGAGATCTACAAGGCGAGAGTGAATGGAAACGTTGGAAGGGGAAGGCCTCGGCGAACGTACCAGGACCAAATTCAGGACGTTCTGAATAAAGGCCAGGTTAAAAGTACCCTAAACCGACGAACATGTATGAAAGGATTGATGAAAGTTCAGGAAGCAAGGGAAGTATGTCAAGATCGTAGCAGGTGGAGAACTGTGGTCTCTGCCTACCCCGACGGGAACAAGGCGTGATGTTATGTATGTATGTATGTAGATTCAAAATTTTGATTTTCCTTTCTCTGTGCTTATTATTTGTTTGGATACGTAATATATTGAATCAAATACTTAGTAAAATATTTTCTAAATCATAAAATACGCCAAGAAAAACCATATAAAAATCTAGAATCCAAATCTAAATCATTGAAAAAGATTTGTCTACGAGCTACAGTCAGAGAAGCTCAGTTTTCTTACCGATTTTGCTGCCTACAATTTTGTAAGTAATTTTGCTCGTACAATTTATTCCTCTTTCCTTCTTTGGGTTTCCACTTTCTTATTTCTCTATTTTATTTGCGCAGTTAAAGCTGCCCGATTACGGGCAGCAGGAACCTGCTCCATTAAGCCCACTAGAGACTTTTGTGGGTATCATTTGACAGCTGCACCTTTGCGCAAGTAACCATTTGGGTCTGCGACACCACAAACTTCAGCAGCTGCTCCGCTTCTTTTGCTCTGCTACGGGAACATACTGCACCTTCTGAAGCTTTGGTCTACTGCACTCCTCAACTCTACTGGATACCAGATAATTTTTTAACGCACTATAAGTCCCACCCGTTTTGATCCGTCTTTTCCTAATTCAAAAAGCGCCACCGGTCGCGCCATGATATTTTAGGTTAAAATCTTTGGCTGTAATCTTATTCCATTTGAACTACAATCCGCGATTCTTAGCGGAAGGTACGACTATAACCATAATTAGCTAGACGCTGTAGTAATAAGTTAGGTGGCCACTTTAAGTTATCACTAGTTTTACCAAGCGAAAGTACCTACTAGCTATAGACGGAGCGTTTTCAATTTCAATTTATTTGCTTCCACAATGTTGTTCTTAAGGTCTAATAAAGTTAATCCAGTACAATGTGGACCCTGCTATTAGGGCACCGCAATTCAACAAAGGAGAGAGGAGGACTATACATTATATATTGAACTAATCTGTAATTTTATAACTCATCTTCTAAATATTCATTTATACTATAGTAACTTTTTTTAATAAAAATTCTTTTAAACGTTTATTGAAAGTTTTAATGCATGTTTCCTCTTGTAAATACTTCGGTAATTTGTTGTAAATTCGTATTGACATTACAAATGGACTACTTGAATGTAAATTTAACTGTGATGTTGGTAATATTAATTTATTTTTGTGTCGGAGTGAGTAACAAAGTATATCTTCTCTTTGTGGTAGTAGTCTGAGTGATTTCGAACAAATTTACACAATTCCAGTATGTAGATGCACGGTAGGGTAAGATAGTTTAATTTTTGAAAATACGGCATACAACTTTCTGTCTGTTTTATGTTTGTTATGATTCTAATGAGTTTCTTTTGTAAAATAAAGAGTGAAGGAGCGTCAGTACTGTTTCCCCACAGAATTATGGCATATGAAAACCATGCGTAAGCATATGCGTAGTAAACGACAAGAGCAGTCTCCAAATCCGTTGTTTTCTTAACTTCGCGAAGTGCGTAAGTAAACTTAGAGATTCTGTTTGCTAATTTTTGAATATGGGATTTCCAATTGATATGTGTATCTATATTTACGCCTAATAGTGAGAATTATTTTACAGTTTGCATGTGAACATTTTTGTACGTGAAACTTAAGTCTAGTGATGTTTTTTGACGCGGGTGAAAGGTCATGATTTTAGTTTTTGAAAAATTGATTTCAAGGTTGTGTTTCGTCATCCAATCTGAAACTACATTAAGTATAGAAGTGAGCTTTATTTAAAGGTTTGTGTTATTTTGACAAGAAGTTAATAATGAAATGTCATCTGCAAACAATACGCAGTGTTCGGATATGATTTTGGGCAGATAATTTACGTATATCAAAAATAAGAGACACCCCAGAACACTACCTTGGGATTGATGAATTTAGTGTTAGACTTTCGGATCGGACAATTTCTAATTCTTTTGTTTGTTCGTCGTAGTGTTCTATTTCTACTTGTTGTTTTCTGTCTTTTAAATATGATTCAAACCATTTATGTGTATTACCGCGTATTCCTACTCCATATAATTTGTTTAGTAGGATGTCATATTGTACTTTGTCGTAGGCTTTAGTCATGTAAAAGAGTATTCCAATGGCATAAGTTTTACTATTGAGGATATTTAGAACTTCTTGTATGTATTTATAAACTGCTAACGTTGTTGAGCGCTTCTTGCGAAATCCATTTTGACTTTCGTCGAAAATTTTGTACTTTTCACAGAAAGTATAAACTCTGTTAAACATAGATTTTCGTAGATTTTTGAGATTGTTGGTAAAAGGGAAATTGGGCGGTAGTTACTAGGGTCTGATTTATCATTTTTCTTGTACACAGGTTTAATAATTGCATGTTTCAATTTTTCTGGAAATTCGCCTTCTTCAAATGATTGATTTATTAATATAGTTAATGGTAAAGCTAATTCGTCTGCACATTGTCTTAATAAGGTTGGAGGGAGTTCGTCGATTCCATGGCTGTACTTATTTTTTAAATTCTTAATTATATTATGTATTTCTTGGTAATCTACAGGGGTCAAAAACATGGTATTTTCAGTAGGACAAAGTACTGGGTAACCTCTCACTATGGTGCCGTCGGGAGAACTATCTCTCCTTACCGATAGATGCAAAATAACTATTGAAAGTATTTGCAATTTGTCTGGGATCCGTTATGGGGTTATCATTGACTTTTAATTTTATATTATGTTTTTCTTTATTACGTTTTTTATTAGTTCTTTCATTGACTATACTCCACATGGTTTTCACCTTATTTGTAGATTTTTTAAGTTTATGAATGTAATTATTTCTTTTGGCTGTAATAACTGATTGTTTTAGTATCTTTTCATATCTTTTATAGTATTTTTTAAGGGTAATACTGTCTGATTGATTTGTTAGAATTTTTAGTAGTCTTTTATTTTGAGAAGAATGTTTAATGCCTACAGTTAGCCAATATTTTTTATATTTAGTCCTCAGTTTAATTATTCTTTTCGGAATTGTTTGGTTTAATGTACTTATCATTATGTCTCTAAATGCTTCAAAGTTTTTATTTACAGAGTTATTGGGTTTAATAATATTATGCCAATTTAGTTCTTTAAGTTTCTGTCTAAAACTATGTATGTTTGTACTGTTGTAAAATCTTTTTTGCATATACAATGTTTTTTGAGCACATGGGTGTGGTAAATCTATACAAATGATTGTTGCTTTATGATCTGAAAATCCTAGCACTTCTACTATTGTATGTGTATTGGTATTGTGAAAATTTGTAAATATTAAATCAAGGCATGTGGAAGTTGTATTTAAAATATGTGTCGGCTGTTTTATATGTTGAGTAAAATTGTGTTCTGACAAAAAGGTTAAGAAGTTTAACACTTCTGCATTATTTTTTAGAATATTTATATTAAAGTCTCCTCCTATAATTATATTTAACTTAGCATATTTATAGTTTGAGTAAGTGAGAATTTGTTTCATCTGTTTGTAGAATAAGTCTTCCTCTCTTCTATTCCAGTACATAGTAATTATAAGTAAATTTTGTTTAGGTAACTCTGTGGCGCATATTTCTAACACATATTCAATTGACATGTCACTTCTGTCTATACTTTCAAAATGATCTTGTAAAAGCGCACAAACTCCTCCTCCTCTTCGAGATTGTCTGCAGTAGGCTGATGCTATTTTATAACCAGTAAAGTTTATTAAATCTAGTTTTCCAGGAGTCAGCCAAGATTCTGAAATACATACATACATGCATAACATCACGCCTTGTTCCCGTTGGGGTAGGCAGAGACCACAGTTCTCCACCTGCTACGATCTTGACATACTTCCCTTGCTTCCTGAACCTTCATCAATCCTTTCATACATGCTCGTCGGTTTAGGGTACTTTTAACCTGGCCTTTATTCAGAACGTCTTGAATTTGGTCCTGGTACGTTCGCCGAGGCCTTCCCCTTCCAACGTTTCCATTCACTCTCACCTTGTGGATCTCTTTCGTCAATCTTCCTTCATTCATCCTCTCCACATGACCAAACCATCTTAGCATCCCTTTCTCAATTTTAGTCACTACGTCTTCTTTTACGCCACAACGTTCTCTTATCACACTATTTCTAATCCTGTCACTCAATTTCACACCAATCATACTCCTCAACGCTCTCATTTCTACTGCATTAATTCTACTTTCATGCTTCTTCTGCCATACCCAGCTTTCACTGCCGTACATCAGTGTTGGTACCAAAACGCTTCTATGAACAGCCAGATGAGCCTTGTGAGACACCTTCTGACTTTTCATAAAAGCATGCAGAGCACCATTCACCATGTTTCCAGCATTCACTCTTCTTTCGATATCACTTTCGCACTTTCCATCTCTCGTAAACTTAGAACCCAGATACACAAACTCCTTCACTTGTTCGACTTGTTCACCACCTATTAATATAGTACACTCTGTCATACACTCTTCTCTTTCAAGTACCATTACTTTCGTCTTGCTTACATTTACTTTCATTCCTTTCCTATCAAAAGCCACATTCATCATTGTTACCATCTCCTGTAACTCGTCAGCAGATGACGCAAGTATAACTTGGTCATCAGCGTAGAGAAGACATTTGATGAGTAACTCATTCATTCTCAGTCCACACATACTCTCTTTCAGATCAGTCAAACAATTATCCATGAACAGGTTAAACAGCCAAGGTGACGCTACACATCCCTGCCTAACACCTTTTTCGATGCTAAAACATTCAGTGTACGCCCCGTTTATTCTGACGCAAGCACTGGAATCCTCATAGAGAGATACATATTGCTTGATACTCATGGTGATTATTGATGAATGCTTCTAGTACATGTTGTTTAGTATACAAACTTTGAATATTTTTATATAATATTTTAAATTGTGGATCTTTGGTCACGAAATAAATTGTTTGTAGTATTTGGGTTATTGTGTTGGTCCCGTTGTGGCTCTTCATTAGGAATCTGGTTCAATGTACTATTTTCAAATTTGTATTCCTTTCCTTCTATCCATAGTTTATTGTTCTGTATAATTGCGTGTCTTCCATTTTTCCTTGCCTCGTGTAGTATCTCATGCATTTTTTTCCTTTCTTTACGCCCGGTTTCGTCAAGGTATTCAGATATATAAAGTCCAGTATTTTTTAAGTACATTGTATTCTGGAGAAGGTGTTTCGTTATTTGTTTGGTTACAAACTCAATCATCAATGGTCGACCACGACGATGTCCTCTTCTTCCCAGCCGAAATATTTCTTCTATACTTCCCGTTAAGTCAACGTTATATAAGTCGTAGAAGATATGCAATATACGGTCGTAAAGGATGCGTTCGTCTTCGCCATGTATTTCGTTCAAACCGTATAGAACATTTTTTTTGCAACAGTTGTAAGTATTGCTTTGAAGTATTTGAGGTGTAATATTACTCTGAGAAATTTTGTTTGTTAGTTGTTGAACTTGTCTATCCAATTTAGTTCTTTCTTCCTCTAGTTTTTTTATTTTCTTATCCATTGTGTTAACTTCGCTTTGTATTTTTACTTGCTCAGTTTTTACAGTTTGCAGTTCGTTCATGAATTCCTGTTTAAATTGCTTTAGGGAGGTATTTATCATTTCCTGTATAGATGAGGATATTTCAGCAACAATCTTAGTATTCATGGTACTTAGTTTCTCGTCCAGAAGTTCACTCATGTTTAAGGTAAAATTTTGTGTAATATCAGCGTTACAATGCAGGGTGTTCCCCGATATGCTGTGTTCGGAATCCGGATCTGTGTTAGTCGAGATGTTGGTAGGCAAACTATCAAAAAGCGCGCTTTTGTTAGGAGTGCTATTTTTCTTTGGTCTTTTTGTAATATTTTTGCAATCTGTGCATGTCCAAGAGATATCAAATCTTTGTGGGTTTGCTTTGAATTGCATTGGCGTTATATTTAAACACTTGTAGTGAAAATTGGCTCTGCAAGCGCAACATTTTACTCGCTCAGCGATATTAACCGGTTTATTACACTTCGCTGTAAACAGTTTCGAAAAAGCACTTATCATTAAAAGTAGCACTGTAATTCTTCTAATTTTGACACCGGTATGTTACCTACACTACACAATCTCGTCTCTCTCGTCCTTTTTCGTCTAATGCGGCAAAATATTGCTTTCGTGGAGTTGGCGCGCGTTCCTAGGTATTACCTTAGACAACAAATTACAATGGGGACCGCATATTAATAAATTGTCGAACAGACTTAGTTCTGCAGCATACGCAGTGAAAAGAATAAGAGCTCTGACGGATGTAGACACCGCGAGGTTAGTCTACTTCAGTTATTTCCATAGTCTTATGTCATATGGCCTTTTGTTATGGGGTCATGCTGCGGATGCAAACAGCATTTTTTTACTACAAAAGCGAGCTGTTCGTGCAATTTATAAAATGAAGCCTAGAGAATCTCTTCGAAATAAATTTAAAGAAATCAACATTTTGACTTTTGTGTCGCAATACATTTATGAGAATTTAATATATGCTAAACGGAATATACATATTTTTGATAAAAATTGTGACAGGCACAGTGTCAACATAAGAAACAAGAATCAACTTGCTTCTCATGTCAGCCGTATTCACAAAATTAGTAAAACATATAAAGGTCAATGTATACGCTTCTATAATAAGGTACCCACTGATATTGAAAGTTTACCGTTAGATAAATTCAAAACTGTAATCAAGCAGAAATTATGTAAGAAGGGTTATTATAAAATATCAGATTATCTAGAAGAGAAAAATCCATGGGATTAGACTACGGTTCTAACAGGCTAATTCAAAATTAAAACTGACCGATGTATGTTGTATATCAACCTTGTACATTCAAACATATTTAAAAGAGCGCGTGGGTTTTTATTGTCGCTTCTTTTTTTCCCACAATGGCGCCACATTGTTTGTGAAGCGATGTAGTTTAGCTGACGTCATTAAGAGATTTTAATATCCAACAATGAATAAACGATTTTGATTTGATTTGATTTGATTTATCAGTTTGTTGTTATTATTTGAATTTTGCAACGGTAATTGCTTACGATTCACACTTTTTGCGGATAATTATTTAAGAAATATAGTTTAAACAGCTCTTATAGTATCTTGTAATCACTTTTCTTAAATGTTTTGATGGTTTTTAAGCAATATTGTTGTTTATATTAGATTATTTACACTTAGTCCTTGTAGTAATGTTTTGGCACTTAAAATAGACAAATTATTCATTCGATTTCTACAATAACACTTTTCCTAAGTAATTTTGCACTACACTACATTTCACTACACTTTTTGCAAGCTTTTAAGTATTATAAGTAATTTTAATTAATAATAATTGTTACGCTGATAAAAAAATTCGTGGCACTAGCGCCCTCTCCCTTTCCACGTTTTACCTGTCGCACGCATCGCGGATTTAATTCCAAAATTATTTTAATGTTATAACGTCTATCAATGATTTTTAATACTTTTAACTATATTATTTTCTGAATTTAATCACGAATCGTTCAATCGTATTTTAACTTTATTTCGTTGGATATATATTTGTGAATTACAAATCAAAAATCATACTTAACTGTGTTCTATTTGATTTAATAGCCTCCGTGGATAACAGCCTCCGTGGTCTAGTGGTTAGAGGGTTCGGCTCTCGATCCGGAGGTTCTGGGTTCGATTCCCAGTGGGGACACTGTCAAACAAAAATCTCTTTGTGCGACCTCCCCAGTTTGGTTAGGGCATTGCAGGATGAATCACCTGATTGCCCGAAAAGTTAGATGATTCCGTGCTTCGGAAGGCACGTAAAGCCGTTGGTCCCGACTACTATCTACGGATGTAGTCGTTAATGAGCCATGTCAGAGGCCTTTGGCGGCTCAACAACTCTGACACCAGGGTTTGTGAGGTCGGTCATCGACCTTGCAACCCACACGATATGATGATGATGATGATGATGATGATTTGATTTTATTAAAATATTGTGTGTTATATTTCTTTGTTTGTTTGGTTAGTTTAAGGTATGTTAGCTCTTACACTATTTTAACTAACTGCAGTACATTTTTAATTTAATTAACTTTATTTCACTGCACTACTTAAAATGTGATATTCCGGTATATTTTACGGAAACCTGTACTCCCAAATACGTTGTGTGGGAGCACTTTGGACCTAATGTCTCGGTAATAAAGCTAAGAAGGTTCCTTTTGATGTGAGATAGACCGTACAAAATGCTTGAAGATTCCAAGAAATTGTTCATAAATTCTGTGACCATGTTTAAAGACTATCAGCTTAAAATCTAGCTTGCTTATCTAAAAGATAAAAAATTTATAATGTATATTTTGGAGTAACTATTTTCCTTGACTAATATGCCTAGTCGGGTGTTGAACGGTATATTTTAGTATAAAAGTAGCTCCATAATCTAGATTAAATGAAATCTAGTACTTTACTTATTCAAATGAGATTTCGAAGGGTCCCTTTGTTGTGTAGTGGACGTCTCTGATCTAATATTATAATAAATCGGGGAAAGATATTCTTACCTACCTTCATCTACCTTTATAAATTCATCTAATTTTGATAAATGAATGAGATAGGAATGTGTCTTGTTTAGTACTGTAACAAGTACACCGCGCTTGCTATGCATTCTCCGCGGTGATTTCTTGTCGAAAGGACATTTGGTCCAGTAATATAAAATAATTTTAAAACGCCCTTCATCGAATATGCCAATATAGATTCTCTTTGTGTCCTTGAATGTGATAACACGTTTTTTATATATGCGCATTTCAATATAGCGTTCTAGTTTTACTAAATGTGTTGCGAATTATAGGCTGATGTAGCCTGAAGTGTTTTAATTCTTTCAACAGTGTAATCAATGTTTACATCGTAATAAATGTGATATTCGTTTAAACTCGAAGCGTTGTTTAAATGTCGAGGATCAGCTGATAGGACTTACAGGCAAATTCTATCTATGAGCAAACGCCCCCACGAACCCCCCAGGTTCATTATATATTGGTGGAAATACCACCTTCATTATAAATTGGTGGATAGCGCCGTAACCAAAAGATTTGGTAAAGATTGCCGACCTCACCAATAAAAACATTAAAGATGGAGATGCAATTCTCAGGAAACGAAGACATTAATGATTTTGTTGAACAATTCATCGCAATCGCCACCATTAAAAAACTTGACGATGCAGAAAAATTAGCGATTCTACCAGCTGCACTTAAGGGCTCTGCTCTAGCCTTCTATAGAACTTTAAGGAAGATTCAATATTTGATGTAATTAAAAAGGCTCGAATAGAAGAATTCGCATCTGGGGTAAGCTTCCAAGAAAAGTTTTACCAAAGAAAGCAAGAGCAAAATGAAAAACCTTTAGAGTTTTATTACAACCTTTTAGAATTGGCACAGAAAGCGAAAATCGACGATGATGCTGTGTTTATAAAACAATTTATCAAAAATTGTAAACCCTTCTATCGTGGAAAATTGGCTTATACTTTACACTCGTCGAAAAAAGATTTAAAATTGCTACTACAGCAAATGGATATGATTTATGAAGAAAAAACGAACCAATCCCTAAATATTGCAGCAAATCCAAATATAACATGTTTCAATAGTAGACACCAAGGAAATTACCAATATTCTCCTTCGCATCAGTGGAGATCTAATCAATATGGCGAACCATCGGCATCTACGCAGTTTGGAGGTCGTATGTGGCAACAGCCACCACCACAACATACTCCGTATGCCTCACCGCAAGGATTTACACCTTCGCAACGTACCCCTTATACTTCGCCCCAAGAGAGCTCTATTCCACAACATCATTCACCCACGGGAGAGAATAGGACTCCACAGCGTTCATATAATTTTCGACCTTCGACATTAAATCAAAACCGACGGAATGCGGAAAAACTTCACTGGGAGACGCTGAGAGGTGCAACAGCGCCTTCCCATGCTGCCGTTTTGTCAGCACCACCTGTGGCTAGCGTTTGCAACAGCAACACGCAGCCACCTTGCCAAGCTGAAGGTACTGCAGCATCCGCAGTGCCGAGTTTGAAGGAAGCCGCTACGGAGTCTTCGAGTTCTTCGGTCGCCGAAAACAAAGTTAAGCCTTTTATTAAAGTTTATATTAATAATAAACCCTATTTAGCACTCATTGACACTGGTGCTACTTTATCATGCATTGCAAATTCATTGTGCATTCTACAAAGTAGAAAATCGCAAAATTTCACAACCACAGGCAGGATTCGAACCTGCGTCTTCTGCGTAAGTACCGGTTGTGAAATTTTGCGATTTTCTACTTTGTAGATTTATCCGAACACAGGAAATGTTAAAATAAAATCATTTTCAATTATACGTAGTGTTACCAATTTTCAACTCGAAATCTGTCTGCAATGATGGACTAGTTGAGCTAGTACAGCAAAAATGCTTGCTAGGTGGCAGCACAAACGCAACGTTGGAATGCGTATAGAGGTCGCTAAATTTCACAACATCGGGCAGGACCACAGTAGCCTAGTTGGTAAAGCGTCTGCGGCACTTACGCAGAAGACGCAGGTTCGAATCCTGCCTGTGGTTGTGAAATTTTGCGATTTTCTACTTTGTAGATTTATCCGAACACAGGAAGTGTTAAAATAAAATCATTTTCAATTGTACGTAGTGTTACCAATTTTCAACTCGAAATCTGTCTGCAATGATGGACTAGTTGAGCTAGTACAGCAAAAATGCTTGCTAGGTGGCAGCACAAACGCAACGTTGGAATGCGTATAGAGGTCGCTAAATTTCACAACATCGGGCAGGACCACAGTAGCCTAGTTGGTAAAGCGTCTGCGGTACTTACGCAGAAGACGCAGGTTCGAATCCTGCCTGTGGTCGTGAAATTTTGCGATTTTCTACTTTGTAGATTTATCCGAACACAGGAAGTGTTAAAATAAAATCATTTTCAATTATACGTAGTGTTACCAATTTTCAACTCGAAATCTGTCTGCAATGATGGACTAGTTGAGCTAGTACAGCAAAAATGCTTGCTAGGTGGCAGCACAAACGCAACGTTGGAATGCGTATAGAGGTCGCTAAATTTCACAACATCGGGCAGGACCACAGTAGCCTAGTTGGTAAAGCGTCTGCGGTACTTACGCAGAAGACGCAGGTTCGAATCCTGCCTGTGGTTGTGAAATTTTGCGATTTTCTACTTTGTAGATTTATCCGAACACAGGAAGTGTTAAAATAAAATCATTTACAATTATACGTAGTGTTACCAATTTTCAACTCGAAATCTGTCTGCAATGATGGACTAGTTGAGCTAGTACAGCAAAAATGCTTGCTAGGTGGCAGCACAAACGCAACGTTGGAATGCGTATAGAGGTCGCTAAATTTCACAACATCGGGCAGGACCACAGTAGCCTAGTTGGTAAAGCGTCTGCGGTACTAACGCAGAAGACGCAGGTTCGAATCCTGCCTGTGGTTGTGAAATTTTGCGATTTTCTACTCTGTAGATTTATCCGAACACAGGAAGTGTTAAAATAAAATCATTTTCAATTATACGTAGTGTTACCAATTTTCAACTCGAAATCTGTCTGCAATGATGGACTAGTTGAGCTAGTACAGCAAAAATGCTTGCTAGGTGGCAGCACAAACGCAACGTTGGAATGCGTATAGAGGTCGCTAAATTTCACAACATCGGGCAGGACCACAGTAGCCTAGTTGGTAAAGCGTCTGCGGTAGTTACGCAGAAGACGCAGGTTCGAATCCTGCCTGTGGTTGTGAAATTTTGCGATTTTCTACTTTTTAGATTTATCCGAACACAGGAAGTGTTAAAATAAAATCATTTTCAATTATACGTAGTGTTACCAATTTTCAACTCGAAATCTGTCTGCAATGATGGACTAGTTGAGCTAGTACAGCAAAAATGCTTGCTAGGTGGCAGCACAAACGCAACGTTGGAATGCGTATAGAGGTCGCTAAATTTCACAACATCGGGCAGGACCACAGTAGCCTAGTTGGTAAAGCGTCTGCGGCACTTACGCAGAAGACGCAGGTTCGAATCCTGCCTGTGGTTGTGAAATTTTGCGATTTTCTACTTTGTAGATTTATCCGAACACAGGAAGTGTTAAAATAAAATCATTTTCAATTATACGTAGTGTTACCAATTTTCAACTCGAAATCTGTCTGCAATGATGGACTAGTTGAGCTAGTACAGCAAAAATGCTTGCTAGGTGGCAGCACAAACGCAACGTTGGAATGCGTATAGAGGTCGCTAAATTTCACAACATCGGGCAGGACCACAGTAGCCTAGTTGGTAAAGCGTCTGCGGTACTTACGCAGAAGACGCAGGTTCGAATCCTGCCTGTGGTTGTGAAATTTTGCGATTTTCTACTTTGTAGATTTATCCGAACACAGGAAGTGTTAAAATAAAATCATTTTCATTGTGCATTGATTCGAATATAGTTGTACTGAAGGAAAATGTTTTACAATTGAAAGCTGTAAATAATATTTTTTTAGATGTATCAGGGGAAACTAAAATCTCTTTGCTAATTGACGATTTCAAATTTTTGCACAAGTTTATTGTGGTGAATGACATTACCTGTCAAATAATCCTAGGTCAAGATTTTTTTATTTGAAAATAAAGCTATAGTTGATTTTTGTAACAATTCAGTATCTTTTGATAAAAAAAGGATAACCTTTTATGACCATAATGATTGCGACAAATCAAATGGTTCGATAGATTTCATTGAAGAAAAACTTTTATCAAAACAAGATTTTATTTTCTTCACGAGTAGGTCTGACTCCAATGTTCTATCCTGTGAAGATCAAAATTTTTTAATAAACGATCATTTGGATAAGCCTTTAAAGACTACGCTCTTGAATGTTTTGAACGAGAATGTTGATAGATTTGCGTTCAACCCGTCGCAACTACGTAGGTCTAATATTATTGACGCAGATATACTTACTACCGACGAGATTCCTGTCAGGTGCCCACCCTATAGAGTCTCACCTGCACAACGAGAGCTCATCGATCAGCAGGTAAAAGAAATGCTAAAATTAGGCGTCATCCGGGAATCTAAAAGTCAGTATGCTGCTCCTGTTGTCATTGTGCCGAAACCAGATGGGGAGCCTCGTTTCTGCATTGACTACCGTAAGTTGAATAAAAAAATAAACTCAGATAATTATCCAATACCTATCATTGATGATATTATTTCTTATTTAGCGGGTTCTCATTATTTCGCGGAATTGGATTTAAATTCGGGCTATTGGCAAACATGTATACGCAATGGTATGCATAAAACAGCTTTTATAACACCATCAGGTCTATATGAGTTCAATGTTATTCCTTTTGGCTTAAAAACTAGTCAAGCGGTTTTTCAACATATGATGGATAAGGTGTTAGGCGACATGAGATACAAAAACGCTGTCGTTTATGTGGATAATATAATTGTATTTGGGAAAACATTTGAGGAGTTTTTGTCAGCCCTTATCACTGTTTTTGATCGTTTCAGACAAGCGAACTTAACCTTCAAACCTTCAAAATGTAAATTTGGTTTTAAGGAGATAACAGTTTTGGGTTATCATGTTTCAGGAGACGGTATTAGGCCCGACTCTAAAAAACTTCAAGCTATGCAAAACGCCGCGGTTCCAAAATGCACTAAAGATGTAAAGCGTTTATTGGGCTTATTTTCGTATTACCGGAAGTTTGTCGACAGCTTTGCTGAAACCACTTTACCACTTGTGAAATTTCTAAAAAAAGGACAAAAGTTCATTTGGTTGAATGAACATCAGTTAGCGTTTGACAAAATAAAAAGATGCATGTGTAATCCGCCTATATTGTCTTATTTTTCTAGCGATCTTTCGTTAACTACGCGTTTACATGTGGATGCCAGTAATGAAGCTTTGGGCTCATGTCTTTTGCAAGGAAAAACCATCATGCACCCTGTGGCTTTTGCTTCAAGAAAGTTATCTGATGCAGAAAAAAAATATTTAACCACGGAGAAAGAGTGCTTAGGTTTAGTATGGGCTTTAAAATATTTTAGACACTATCTTTGGGGAGTGAAGTTTGAAGTAGCAACAGATCACAAAGCACTATGCTGGTTACGTGATAAAAAAGATATGTCGGGAAGACTTGCGAGATGGTCTTTATGGATTCAGGACTGGGACTTTGACATTGTCCACTGCCCAGGAAAAGAAAATGTCTTAGCGGATTTTCTTAGTAGAAATCCTTTGTTAGACCAAGAGTCTAAGCTTGACCGAAAATCCGTTATTGATGAGTCGGTTCATTTCGAATTATTTCGAATTGAAGCTGTCCAGCTTCGTACGGAGCAAAATACAGACTTATTTTGCTCAAGGATTTTGTCCGAAGTGAGACGAAGTCCACGAAATAATTATAAGGGATTTTTCATACGTGACAATGCTCTTTATAAAAGTATTAGAATTCGGGGTATGATAAAAAGTGTTTTTGTATTACCACGCTTGCTTTTTAATGATATCATGCAAGAGTTGCATGATGACCCATGGTCAGGTGGTCATTTTGGCTTAGCCAAAACCTTGGAAAAATTTAGATCACGATTTTTCTATCCAAACGCGTATAAGGAAATAGAATGCTATATTAAAGCTTGTGTCCCTTGTCAAGAGAAAAATAAAATCAATAACATTGCTAATCTTTCTCCTATAAATATTTCTAGCTTTCTCGAAAAGGTTGGTGTTGATGTCCTCGGGCCACTGCCGACTTCTCACCAGGGTAATAAATTTATTATAGTATCTTTGGAGTATGCATCTAGATATGCTATTTGTAAAGCAGTTTCACGTGTCACGGCTGAGGTGATATCTGATTTTCTTATTCAAGAGATTTTCTGTAGGTTTGGTGGAGTCAAGGAGATTATATCAGATCGAGGCACGGTTTTCACTGCACGTTTGGTAAAGGAGACAATAGAGATATTTGGTGCAAAGGCTGTCAATACTACTGCTTTCCATCCTCAAACTAATGGGTTGGTAGAAAGATTTAACAGGACATTACTTACTATGTTGTCCAAAGTCGTTTCCTGCCATCAAAGAGACTGGTGTAACCTACTTCCGTTCCTGGTTTATGCATATAATACGAGCGCTCAATCTTCAACAAAGATGTCGCCATATCTTGTTATGTATGGACGAGATCCAGCTACAACAACTAATATAGATTTAAACGTAAATATGTATGGCGTTAATTCTTTCAATGTTCAACAGAAAAGAAGATGGACTTCCCAACTTACCAGGGAAGCAATTACAAACATAAGAAGGGCTCAGTTACAGCAAAAGGCTGTATATGATAAAAAAACGAAGCCCCAACACTTTGATACAGGTAACCTAATTCTTCTATTTACACCTAGAAGATTATCACGAAAATCATTAAAATTTTCAAGATGCTACAAAGGCCCATACCAAGTGCTACATCGCATCTCAGCAACTAACTACTTAGTTAGAAAGTGTGGCGTATCTTCGCATCGCGATGTGGTCCATGTTAACCGCATGAAATTGTTTAGAACTAGGTCTCACTCACATATAGTTTAATATTTTATTAATATTTTTCCACCTTACGTTGCCCCTTTTGCAAATCGTCAATTATGCAACATTTTTGACGAAAAATACTCTTTAATTTAGGTTTGTAGGTTTTATTTTTCCATTTTAGGTGAGTTAGGTAAAATGCCTACTTAATGATATTGTGTATTATAATTTTTCCCTTTGTTTTCATGTGTACTGCTTGAGAGAAAATAAGAAGACTATCTAACACTTCCGTGTACCTAAGAAGATATAAACCAAAAATATGTAATGTATAAAAATTATAATGTTTTTCTTGGCAATGGTCACGTGTTTCGCGTGGGATCCCATTCTTGAATGGATTTTCTTGGGCATAGTTCCTATATGAACTTCCTTTCGGGTATGATTTTTTGCGCTTTACTAGTGATTGTGGTATGGAAAATATCATTTATATAAATTGAGAAATTGGTACATTTGGGATATTCATCTTACTAAGAATTCTTATTGTGAAATTTGTTATCACACGGAATTGTTAGCTAATTTGAAATTTTTTTCAATCGTACAGATTACTTAGTTTATTTTTTTTTTTGTATTACGTGAGTTCCATTCAATTTTACACCCTCTAATTTGTTCTTTTTTCTTGGTTAATAATTTTTCTTGTACAGGATACTAACTTAACTTTGTTGCTTCTTTAACTAACTTGTCTTATGAAGAATATCCTCATAAAATATTCTTAATTTTTGTAACTTTTCAGTTAATGAATATAATATTTTAGTATGTTACTTACTTAGGTATTTAAAAAAAAATTAAACATCAGAGATGTCTAATTTTTTTTTCGTTGAAGGGAGGAATGATTGTAACAAGTACACCGCGCTTGCTATGCATTCTCCGCGGTGATTTCTTGTCGAAAGGACATTTGGTCCAGTAATATAAAATAATTTTAAAACGCCCTTCATCGAATATGCCAATATAGATTCTCTTTGTGTCCTTGAATGTGATAACACGTTTTTTATATATGCGCATTTCAATATAGCGTTCTAGTTTTACTAAATGTGTTGCGAATTATAGGCTGATGTAGCCTGAAGTGTTTTAATTCTTTCAACAGTGTAATCAATGTTTACATCGTAATAAATGTGATATTCGTTTAAACTCGAAGCGTTGTTTAAATGTCGAGGATCAGCTGATAGGACTTACAGGTAGCAAATTCTATCTATGAGCAAACGCCCCCACGAACCCCCCAGGTTCATTATATAGTGGTGGAAATACCACCTTCATTATAGTACCTACCTACCTTGGCTAAAATTGCTGTGTTTTGGAGTATGACATATTAAATCACACTTCCCTTAAATTTAAAAAAGGATTTTCTACAAGTGAAATTAATGCTTGATAATATTTGGTTCTGCAAGGTGAAGCAAAAGCAAGCCTGTGGTCCACTTTTGTACTAGAAAAGGCAAAATGTCCACATTGAGCAGATCGGATTATCATTAAGCTATCGAACTAAATGTATAGTCAGATGTGCGTATGGACGTACTGAAATAATGATATCTCAATAAAATGCAATTGAGCTGAGAGGACGGGAAAGATAAGTAACATTCCTTGATCCTCGCGAGATCCTAAAATAATGTTTCTCGGGTTCGAAACAAGAACTACATCACTTATATTTAACTGATTCCTTCAATGTTTAGAGTGGGCTAAGATTAATGATGCTGACCATTGACTAGCAGTTAAGGCGACTCCTGACTTATTATCCCGACCTAAAATTAAATGTAAATTGTCTAAGTAGGTAGTCAATCATCCTAAGGCCCTGTCCATCGAGTTTGTTTTGCTGAATAGAAAATGATATCTTGTATTTATTTATATATTTTTATATTCTGGATTACAGGATGAGTCCGGAATTTGTCTCCTCCTTCCCTTTAGATATGACTGTACAATTTACTGACCTACTTACAAACTGAATTGGACTTGGAAAGAAAAGTTCCCTTACTATAATTATAAATGTTATAAAGGTATGTATGTGAATAGAGTAAGAACTCTGGCATACCTGGGCAGTCTCGGAGAGGTCGTCCGGAAGTGGTATGAGACCTACTGGAGTCGAACTTTGGAGTAAGTGTCTGTACACCAACTTTTCCTTGGCAAGTGTTTTTGATTCTTAAGTTAACGAATATAAGAATAAAAGTTTGAAAAGTGTCTTAGTTATGGATACGATTTCGCTCGGATAAATACTTACATTGAAATTTGAGAATTTATTTCCAACTGGATAGGTAGGTAATTAATACTTTTTATAAGCTTAAAAAGCCGTCACAGTTTTATTAGAAACACCGTGCCTCTTGAATCAGATCCATCAAAGGCTAGGATAGAATTGTGGTCAAAAGGATACCCCCCCGAAAGCTTATATATCCCCATATTCCCCATTGCCGAAAATCTTCCACCAGGACATGATCTTCCCTGGCTCAAATGGAAGTCACTTAATAGACTGCGGTCGGGAGCTAGCAGGTGCAGAGAACTCAAGAAGAGGTGGGGCTTCTCTGATAACGACAAGTGTGAGTGCGGCATTTTGCAATCTATGACACATTTGAGTGATTTGCGACGGAAGTTGAGTCACTTTCCTACTGCAATGAATTTTTCTGCACAGCTGGCCAGCTTCTTGCTGACAAAATCCTGTTTTCGAAGAATGAGTCACAAGAATCTCTAGCAGCAAAGGTTAACCTGCATACCACTCCTCACTCTTTTTTCATGCAACCAACTGACGTCGCTGAAGTCGAAAGCCTCATCTTCAAACTGGATAGTCGCAGTGCTCCAGGGCTAGATGGAATTTCTAATCAGATGATAAAAAGAATAAAAGATCACATAGTCGGGCCACTAACGCATATATTTAACCTGAGCCTTTCTACTGGAATCTTTCCAGATATTTGGAAAACAGCTATTGTGGTCCCTGTTCACAAGGGAGGCAGCAAGGTTTCTCCAAATAACTACCGTCCGATCTCTTTGCTCTGCACTTTTTCCAAAATGCTTGAGAGGATTGTTAACAATCGGCTTGTTAAGTTTTTAGAAAAAAACAACATTCTGTCCTCTAGGCAGTTTGGATTTCGACAGGGCAAGTCAACCGAACAAGCAGTTACCTTGGTGACGGAAATTGTGTCCTCTCACCTTGATAAAGGACATAAATGCCTCGGCGTTTTCCTAGACCTGGCCAAGGCATTTGATACTGTGTCTTTGCCAATTTTGCTACGTAAGTTGGAGTGTATTGGTATACGAGGTCAATGCCTGCAATGGTTCACAAGTTATTTAGAAGGTCGGCAGCAGTGCACAAGGGTGGGCACGACTGTTGGCAAACCGAATAATATCTCGTTTGGTGTGCCCCAGGGTAGCATCCTGGGACCTACTTTGTTCTTAGTTTATTTAAATGATCTCTCGTCTATGCTGCTTAAGATTGCAGATATTATTAATTACGCTGATGACACTGTGATCCTTTTTCACGGATTGTCTTGGGATAATGTTTTCTCTTCATCCCAAGCAGGACTTGCTAGTATTGCAAGATGGCTTGGAAACAACTTGCTAACCTTGAACACTGCCAAAACCAGCTATTTGTGTTTCCACAAAACTGCAGCATCAGCTCCACCAACAAATACAGAGCTTTTCATCCACACCTGTAATTACGAGCCATCCTCTTCATTGCTAGCATGCTCTAGTGAAAAAATCTGCAGGACTAAGACTGTGAAATACTTGGGTGTTGTAATAGATGATAAGCTTACCTTTGAACATCATATAGCTGCTACATCGGCTAGGGTAAGAAAAATTATATACATTGTGAAATTGTTACGTGATGTTGCCGATGCAGCGTTGCTTAGGTCAGTTTATATTGCGTTGTGTCAGTCTCTCCTTTCTTACTGTATTTTGGCGTGGGGCGGTGCAGCTACTACGTACCTTATTAAATTGGAGAGGGCACAACGCGCTGTAATTAAAACTATGTTAAAAAAACCAGCACGTTATTCAACTGCTTCAGTGTTTGAGGATGCTCAAGTGCTAAGTGTGAGGAGGCTTTACATCTTACGGGCTGTAATACTTACTCACAAGGAATTACTGGGCTCAGAAGTCTACACAGATTTAATAAAAAAACGTGTGTTCTCACTTCCCCTGCCTTCAGTTAAAACCGAATTTGCTAAGAGATTTAGTAACTTCAGGAAACCTTTTATCTATAGCAAGATTAATAACATGTATAAAATTTATCTATTATCAGCCCGTGAAGCAAAACATAAAGTACAATATGAATTACAAGATTGGTCCTATGAGAAATCGGAGATTTTCTTTAAATCAATATTTAGTTAAGGCAACGTTTCAGTAATAAGGGTATGTTTTTATTATATTGTAACTTAACATTGTATTAGTAATTTATAAAATTTTGTTAGTAATGTATTTTTAGTTTGTATAATTTTTATTATTTAACGTCATGTTCAAGCCGCTACAGGACGACTGTTTAATGTAAACGAAATAAAATTTCCACAAGACAGGCCTAGCCTAGTGTGGGATTTTACGTCAATTCTCTTTTGGCTGCAGGAAATATACAATCCGCATATGATGTATATATTAACTAGTTAAATCGTAAAGTACGATATTGTAAATTGCCTGTTCTTTCTGAAATAAAATTATCTTATCTTATCTTTTTGCTTTCGTGCCCTACCTCCTCAGTTTCTTGCACCCGAGAGAACTTCTCTGGAGGCAACTAAAGAGCTATTGATGTAGTCACATTTTGGGCTAAGCTACTATAACATCATTTGCAAATGATACGAAAAGAAGAGACTCCCTTGAGAGTACTTGGATTAAATCTGTGCTCTTTTTAGGGTTCCGTAGCCAAATGGCAAAAAACAGATCCCTTACAGATTCGTCATGTCTGTCTGTCTGTCAGTCCGTCCGTATGTCACAGCCACTTTTTTACGAAACTATAAGAAGTATACTGTTGACACTTGGTAAGTAGATGTATTATGTGAACCGTATCAAAAAATTTTTTTCATCAAACTATGGATAGGTCTTCAAAAATTATATTGAGGTTTCTAATATCATCTTTTTCTAAACTGAATAGTTTGCGCGAGAGACACTTCCAAAGTGGTAAAATGTGTCCCCCCCCCCCCCCTGTAACTTCTAAAATAAGAAAATGATAAAAATAAAAAAAATATGTGATGTACATTACCATGCAAACTTCCACCGAAAATTAGTTTGAACGAGATCTAGTAAGTAGTTTGTTTTTAATCCGTCATAATTCGTAAACCGCAATTTACCTTTCATTCAATCAACTGAAATATAAATTTTAGTTACCTACTAACATCACATAATAAAGTTTTTTAGCAACAAAAATACCATAACTTTTACGTATATACGTACAGGTTTGTACGGAACCCTCAGTGCACATGTATCAGTATGAAAAAAACCGGCCAAGTGCGAGTCGGACTCGCGCACCGAGGGTTCCGTACCACCACATAATCATAATTGTATTAGTTGAAATTTCAGTAAGTTAATGTGCTAGATTTTTTGAGTCCGACACGCGCTTGACCTAATTTTATTATTTGTTGTTATTTTATAGCTTATGCACTATAAACATACCAATGTTCAAGTTTATAAGTGTTCCTGTTTTTAAAATAGAACTATATAAAACTTGACCCCTCTCTTATATGAATGTTCTTGAAACGGGAGCTCACAACAATTGGTTACCATTAGTTGTGAGAAAAATTTTAATATTTAATGATTTTAGACTTTTCCCATTATTTGTACTATGAGACCTAGCTTCTTGCCAAATTTCATAATTTCAGGTCAACGGGAAGTACCCTGTAGGTTTTGCATTTTTGCATAAATGTATGGAGATGAGTACATAAAATGCCATATCTTTTGATTGCGTCTTTGTAAAAAATTTAAATTTTCAGATCTTGTGTGGTTCATGGATCCTAATATGTGGTATTAATTTCAACCTGATACCTTTACCCGTTCGTGAGATAAAGGGTCTTGACAGACAGACAGACAGACAGACAGACGGACAACAAAGTGATCCTATAAGGGTTCCGTTTTTTTCTTTTGAGGTACGGAACCCTAAAAAGGGTATATGCATAAATATTTTTAGTCGTATTTATTAAATATTATTAAATTATGTTTATTTATAATCTGAATCTATTATTTATTTATTTATTATTGGCAGGCAGTGACCACAGCCCTCCACCTCCTACCATCTTGATATACTTACCTCGCTTCCTTTACTTTCATCAACCTTGTCATACAAGCTCGTCATTTTACTGTATTTTTAACCTGGCCAAATTTTGTAATTTAAAAACAAAACTGTCAAAAAGTCGCACACTTTGCGGTTTCCGTTGTTCCAAATGCTAGTTTGGTACAAAAATGTTGTAGCTTGACTTACCATTGATCGCAATATATTCTGTAAAATAAAATATCAACTACTTTAGCAAAATAATAACCTGGAATGGAATGGAATGGAATGGAACGAAACGAAACGAAACGAAACGAAACGAAACGAAACGAAACGAAATGAAATGAAATGAAATAATTTATTGGTAACATGGTTACACGTCTATAAATTGTATACAATAAGAAATATTTTATAATTGCAAGGGTAATTTAAAAAAGGTAATATAATCATAAAATAATTCCTCGTGAAGCCAAAGCTTCATTTTGTTTTTCAAAATTTGAGTGGAAGGTGCATCACGTATTAGGTCTGGTAAACGATTGTACACCTCAGGACCTATTACGTACACGGAACGTTCTGACTTACACAATTTATGCGGGTCTGCGATAAGCCGGTTTTTGTATTTATTACTGCGGAGGTTAATGTTAAGATTGACACCCTTCCGCTGAAAATCATCTAGGTGCTCATGCACAAAAAGGGCCACATGAAGCAAAAAGAGGCAGGGTAGTGGCAGTATTTTTAACTTTGCGAAATGTTCGCGCGCAGATTCGTCGTCTGGTATGCCCGCCATCGCCCGTACCGCTCGCTTCTGCATAACGAAGACACGATTCCAATCGGCGGCGCGTGCCCATAGCTTGGTACCGTACAGCAGAAGCGAGTGTACTGTGGCGTAATAGCATGACATAACCACGCCGATATTCACCGTTTTAGCGAGGCGGCGCAGTGCAAAGCAAGCTCGACCGAGACGGGCGCAGATCCCATCGATGTGGGAGCCCCATGACAGCGAGCTGTCTAAGTGAAAGCCTAGCAGTCGGGTGGAGGTCACTTGTTGGAGGACTGTGACGCCTGCGTAAACGCGAAGCTGTTGTTGGCGATGACCATTTAACCTAAACTGTAAGAAACAGGTTTTTTCTCTGTTAAGTGCCAATCCATTCGAACAGAACCACAGGTTGAGCTGTTGCACAGTATGATTAAGAGCTGCTTCTAGCTGAGATGGTGTAGGTGCACTGACTACAGCGGTAACGTCGTCAGCATACATGTAAATTTCAGCGTTGCCGCGCGGGGTCGGCCGCAGGGGCGTCGCATCGCGTAGCTGCTGTTACGAACTCTTTGTTTAGCGAGTCGACTAGCTCTTGTTTTGTGGCGAACGGAACTCCCGCTTGGTCTCGAACCCAGTCCGTGTAATCGACCCTTTCGCGATTTTTCCTACCCAATTCGTCATTTATGACAATCCACATACATTTACTCTTATGTATATGGTTAGAAATTTATTTAGTTATTTATTTATTTATTCCTAGCCTATTGTGTCCCACTCTTGGGCAAAGGCCTCCCCCTCCTTCTTCCACTTTCTTCACCATCTTTTTCGGGGTCGTCCTCTGCGACGTTGTCCGTCCTGGGGTAACCACTGAGTGACGATCCTCGCCCACCGTTCAGGGTGCATGCGGCTTACATAGCCTGCCCAGTCCCACTTCAATCTGGCAGTCTTTCGACCAACATCAGCTACGCCTGTTTTGGAACGGATGGCAGTGTTCCTTACTCTGTCAGTTCGTTTTATACCGAGCATGCTACGTTCCATAGCTCGCTGGCAAACCTTGAGTTTGGACCTCTGGCATTCGGTGAGAGACCATGTTTGGGCACCGTAGGTTAGGACAGGCAGGATACACATGTCAAAAAGTTTGCGCTTGAGTGAGAGGGGGAGATCCCCCTTCATGAACTGCTTCATAGACCAGAAGCTTTTGCACGCATTTTCGACTCGGCGGTCGATCTCTTTTTCTTGCTTGTTATCGAAAGAAGCTATCTGGCCTAAGTAAATATACTCATTGACATATTGTTTTACCTGCCCATCTACCTGAACCCTACGTTTTGTGCTATTGGTCATAACATGCGTTTTGGTCATATTCATTTTTAGTCCAACCTCAAGGCTTGCCCTGCTAAGATGTTGTAGCATTTGCTCAAGCTCAGCTGATGTTGGTGCCAAAAGGACGATGTCGTCGGTAAAACGAAGGTTGGTCAAACGATTACCGTCAATGATTATGCCTTTACTTTCCCATAAAGTTGCTATTTTCCTAAACACCTCCTCCAGAGTACATGTAAAGAGATTAGGAGAAAGAGGATCACCCTGTTTGACACCCTTCTCTATTTTGAATTTGGAACCTGGGGAAAGGAGTTTAATAGACGCCGTGCTGGCTCCATAGATCACCTCCAAAAGCTTTACGTATGTCTCCTTAATGCCATGGCTGCGCAGAGATGAAAATATCGCGGAATGTTTTAGACTGTCGAAAGCTTTTGAATAATCCACGAAGGCCAGGTACAGGGGAATGTGGAACTCGTTGTGTTTTTCAATAACTTGGCTCAATGTGTGGAGATGGTCAGTAGTAGAAAACGAGGGGCGAAAGCCTGCTTGTTCCGGTGGCTGATGTAGTTCGAGCTGTGATTTTATTCTGTTTTGGATAACTTTCATGAAGGCTTTGTAGATATCAGAAATCAGAAATGTTTATTAACACTAGGACATCACAACACAACTCTATAAAAATACATTAAATGCTTAGCAACAAGAAGGAATATTCTCATGTGGGTAAAATACAAAGGAAGAGAAAAAAAAAGATACAGTGCTGTGACATCGGCAGTGATAAAAGGGACTCACTAAGCAAAAGCCGCAGCACGCAGGCTGCGACGCTGGTTTTCAGTGAACCCTGCTGAGTGAGGCACGGACAATAGTGTGTATAAAATATACTTACAGATATGTGGTATTAAGCTTATAGGCCTGTAGTTATTGATATCTAATTTATCGCCTTTTTTGTGGAGAAGGATGATGTTGGCGTGTAAGAATTTTTGTGGTATTTTTTCGGTAAAGAGGATTTGCTCCCCGCGCTCAGCCCCCACCCCGCAAAATGGACGCTACGGTATAAATATGGCGTCGATTTCGCGGTTTCCGTATTCCACACGCAGCAACTGGGGCAGTAACATCTAAGAAGAAGTAGCGACCAGAGCATTATCCAGCTACGGCTTCAAGAAGCTTCAAGAAGTGTTTTATTTGTATCGACATCCATCCCGGTCTGTCGTCGGCTGAGCAGGACGTCGGTCGGCGGCGAAGGTTCCTGGACGGAGTCAACGAGGAAGCAAGAAGACTGCCTACATTGGTGAGAGGTAACGAGGTGCAAGGTATATGGTACGGAGTCAAGGTATAAGGTATAGTGACAAGGTTGGAAGGTACAAGTAAGTATCTGGTCTAGGCCCAGCCTAGCAAGTACAGGTCCGAAGAAGGGAGGTAACCTCGCTTTGAAAATTCGGCTTTGGTTCCTTCCTTGTTCTTTTTTATTAACAAAAGGGCGCGAATCACCGTGAAGGTGCTCGCATCCTTTTTAAGGATACTATTGTAAAGATTGGTTATGTAGGGTAGTAATGTATCTTTTCCTATTTTTAAAAATTAGCAATTAATTAGAAATTAGTGAATTAAAATACTCACGTCTCTTAAAAGCCAACTCAGCATTATACTTTCGCGACATAGTACCAACTTTCTCTGCCAAGGCGATATCTAAAGGATATTTAGACTGGATGAAAGGGACAGGTTATGGCAAATACACATACTCAAAGGGTATGATCAGTCAACGTAACTGAACAACATTCACTGAACAAAACCTTCAGGATGTAAGAAAGACCTCTCCCTCCATATAAACTGTCCAATCAACTTTACAATTTTGTATAGAGAGGCCGATATTGTTCTTCATTTCCTTAAAGTTTTATTCACTGAAAGTTGTTCAGCTGCCGTATTCCGAAGTGAAACTACAATAATATCGCGCCGATAATTAATCTATGGTTCGACCTTTGACAGGGAAATTCCCATAAAAAGTAAATTTCCGAACTGTAGGGGAACTCCAGAAGAAAACGCCAGCATAAAGTCACTGTTCTTTATTCGACCAAAATTACAGCACAACTGAGCTCGCGTAAATCTTACACCCTTATATATTATTTCGTTTCCACTTCCTATTCCACTTCCATAGTCTTGCCAACTTAGCTGTCGACCAATCAGGAGCAAGAACGTAGCTCAAACCTATCGACCAATCGCGAGCAAGTACGTGGCTCAACGGGACGTCAATACAAGTACTTTTAATATTAGAATATTGTGATTGGTTGACAGCCAAATAGCAAGGTCGAAATCAATACAGCTACTTTTAATAATATTATAATTATTACATTCTAAAATCAACTGTAAACACTTTGTATTAAAATATTGAAATACTCATATTATAAAAAATCTAACATTCGGCCATCCGTTACAATTACACGTCCTCGTGTAAAGAAGAGCAACAAATAATTACTATACAAAAAAAAAATAAGCGAACTTACAAAACTCTAATCGTCACATCACCAGCCATAAAACATTGGTGTTTTAACATCAAGTCTACATTCATCTGAGCATAAAGTATAATAGTTTTCCTTTGCGGGCCAAGTCTCTTCTACCTTGGAACCGCTGTGTGTGTAATCTTTGCGGGCCAAGTCTCTTCTACCTTGGAACCGCTGTGTGTATAATCTTTGCGGGCCAAGTCTCTCTACCTTGAAACCGCTGTGCTTATTCTTTGCGGGCCAAGTCTCTTCTACCTTGGAACCACTCTATAAATTTTCTACAATGAAGTCTAGCTTAATACTATTATATATAACTGTGAATACTAATCTAGAATATCATTATGAACAGAATTTGTGTCGGAGCTACTGTCACTACTAAAAGAAGATGCTGAATTCGATCTTTCAAAATGTAACCATGGTTTCAGTTTATCAACCGCTACAACAGCAGAGTAACTGCGGTTGTTCTTTTTGGTTATTGGGGTATCTTCGATCTGATACCTATCCTTACCTAAAGCTCGCACGATTCTATACGGTCCCTGAAAACGAGGCACCAACTTTTTGCTCGTGCCAGTTGATTGAACCTCGCGCTCTACACTTACTAAATCACCAACACAATATTCCCTGGATTTGCTTGTATGTTGGTCATAATAACTTTTCTGTTTCTCTTGATAATTCGTAACATATTCATTAATTTCCTCTCTAATTGTTTCTATTGACATATCCCCGTCGTCGTTATTGTTATTTTCTAAATATAATTTGATTTTACCTTCTGTAAGCCCCACCAGACTGGTACCGAACAATGCCTGCGCTGGTGTTTTACCAATTCCCTTATTAAGGGTATTGTTAAGACCAAGTTGGACGTCTGGTACATAAGCGTCCCAGCGCTTTTCAACGTCAGAAGCACACTTGGCCGTAAGTGCTTCTAGTAACGTGCGGTTATAGCGCTCTACTTGGCCATTTCCTCGAGGGGTCGCAACGGCATTCAGCACATGTCTGACACCCAGTTGTTTCATAAAGTCCTTGAATTTCTTGCTCGTGAAGCAAGATCCCCTGTCCGAAACTAGACGTTTCGGTATTCCGAAAATACTAAAGTATTCTCGCAACTTATCTATGGCTATAGATGTTTTTGTGTTCCGAACTGGCTTCAGAACTATAAATTTCGTATAAGCGTCAATAATAACCAATAGGTGAGTGTTGTTTTTTGCGCTTTTTACAAAAGGGCCTACATGGTCAATGTGGAGAGTGTCGAAAGGTGCATCACCCTTTGGAATTGGATTCAGAGGTGGTTTCTTTTTAGATGACGACTTTGAGTAAGCGCACTCGAGGCAAGACTCAACATATTTCTTTGTGAAGCGTCTCATCTTGGGAAACCAATAGGTTTCCTTCAGTTTGGAAAGTGTCTTCTCGAACGCAAAATGTCCAATGTCATCGTGACAGTGTTTCATTATCTGAAACCTTACACCTTTTGGGACTACCCACTTTTCACCTTGCTCAGTCTTTTTATAGAGAAGACCATTTTTGACAACAAAGTTGGTCCGAACATCAACAATATCTTTTGAATTGGGGTCATTTAATATGGATATATTGCGTTGTATCTCAGTATCAGCCTTTTGTACAGTTTGCAGCCAGTTTGCTTCCGTAACATTCATCACCGTTGTCGATATATCCGCCGACTCGTTAGATGGTGGGTTTCTGCTGAGGGCATCTACGTAAGTCATGGACTTTCCTGGTCGATATTCAATTGTAAAATTAAATTCTTGCATTGCAATCCACCACCTAGCGACTCGCGGTATCAAGTCACGTTTTGACATTGTAGCCCTCAACGAGTTACAGTCCGTGAAGACTTTAAACTCTATGCCTATTAAGTAGACGCGGAACCTTTGTAAGCTGGCAATTAACGCTAGTGTCTCTAATTCGTAGGCAGTCATATGTTGCTCTTCGCTTGTAGTCTGGCGACTATAATATGCTACTGGTTTGAGGACACCATTCTCATCTTTTTGCATGAGAATACCAGCTACTCCCACCTTACACGCGTCAGTGTGAAGCTCTGTGTCAGAGTTAGGATTGTACAACGCCAGAATGGGTTGACGTATAAGTTCTTGTTTAAGAGCCTCAAAGGCTCGGAGCTGCTCTGATCCCCACATCCAGGTAGCCTCTTTTTTAAGCAATATAGTCAGAGGTTTGGCTATTATAGCAAAGCTTCTGACAAATCTCCGAAAGAAGCTGCATAACCCTAAGAACTGACGCACTCCATGTTGATTTATAGGCGTCGGGAAATCCTTGACAGCCTCGATTTTGCGAAGTCCAGGTCTTATTCCTTCAGAGCTCAGCTCGAAACCCAAATAATCCACTTTTCTGCTAAAAAAACAGCATTTTGACAATTTTAATGTAAGGTTTGCGTTTTGTAGCTTCTGGAGCATAAGTTCCAATTTCTCCAATCCCTCTTTGATAGTCAAAGAAGGAATGATTATGTCATCCATATATGCTGTCCCAACCTTGTTACATCTTTCATCAGTCAAATTATCAGTGTTATTGAGCACCATGTTAATAGTTCGCATGAAAGTTGATGGTGCGTTGACCAACCCGAAAGGCATCCGAGTAAATTCAAATTGACCGTGAGGGGTCACGAATGCGGTCTTATGACAGTCACTTTCTTTGATGGGCACTTGGTAATACCCTGACGCAAGATCTAGAGTACTATAAAACTTGTAGCCTGCCAGATCATCCAGTTGGTCGTCAATACGTGGCAAGGGATAATTTTCCTTGACTGTTTTTCTATTAAGTGCGCGATAGTCGACACAGAGACGAATATCGCCCGTTTTCTTTTTAACGAGAACGATTGGGCTCGCATATTGTGACGTAGAAGGACGGACAATACCATTGTCGATTAACTCCTGTACCATACTCCGAACTTTATCCTTTTCCGAAAATGGTAGCCGGTACGGACGATAAACGACAGGCTCATCGTCCTTCAAGCGTATCTCCATCTGAGTCAGGTCAGTTTTTCCCAATTCACTCAAATTAAAGGCAAAACAAGATCTATATTTATTGAGTAGGTTGGTCAAAGTTTTCAAAGAATCAGGATCCAATGTGCCGTCACTCACAATATCAGACTCCCTTATTGTTGAAAGGTTTGATGTATCCACAGATAACACTTCTTGTATCCCATTACCCGTCTCATCAGACTCGTCCAATGTAGCTCGTACACATCTCACCAGTAGCGTGTTTGCCTTAATAGTAAATGGTTTAGACGATGTTCCCTTCACTAACACAGTCCCTTTGCCGTGATTAAGCGCAAACAACCCCTTTACGACCGAATATTCCTTTCCCGTTTCAAACCGACAACTATTTTCAATGTAAATATCTCCGGTATAGACTGCATCTGCCTGAACTTCTATAGCGGTTATTCCGTCAACTACAGTGTCTGATGAGCACGAGAGTAGAAACTTTGAGTCGCAACAGATGGATTTAAAACTTAACATACTGCTGTCCTTCTCGACTACTATATGTGACTGTTCGGTAAACGTCTGCCCAACTATTAAGGGGACATGCATTACACGATCTGGTACTACCAGAATCTGTACGTCGGCACTAGCGTCGTCTATTTTCAAGTGAACTAACACTGCTCCTAATGGTTTGACAATGGCGTCACCGAAGCCTTTCAGTAAAGGCAATTTAATGTCAGCATCCCAATCAAGCGCTAACAGCTTAGCAGTGGTTTCACTCACCATAGAAGATGTGCTACCAAAATCAATAAAACATTCTACTGCTTTTCCATTAACCAGCACCTGCTTGAAATACTTTGATGACGCACTGTTATTATCGCTAATAGTCATAACGGATTTTGTTTTCTTTTCCATGTTAGGGGTGGAACTGTTATTACGGCAACTGTCTTTTGAGTGGCCATAGAGCATACATTGGTCACATCTTATGATGGGTTTTGGACAATTTGAAACGTAATGACCAATTTGGGAACAATTAAAACATTTAATGCTACTGCTACTACCACGCTCTCTATTAGAATCTTTTACGACATGGTCTGGCCTATTGTCATTATTTCTTGGCCGTTTACGTTCATTGTTTGTCTGGCTGTTCCTTACAGTTTTCAAATAAGGAAGTAATAGATCAGGTGTCTCAAAGCGAGCGGCTTCAGCCCCTAACCTGACACTTCGGTCATCTATGCCGAAAACTATGCAGTCAACGGCCTGTTTTCCAATAATAGCACAGCGATTCAACAGGGCTGTTTTTTCATAAAAGTACTCCTCCAGGGAATCGTTAAATCGCGCGCGTTTTGCAAGCATAGTTGTCAGTAGTTGACCATAATTTTCTTCAGCGGGAAAAGCGAGTTTCAACTTGTCTTGCCATTCTGGCCAAGAATATAAAACTGTGGTCAACCCCTCATACCATTTCTGCGCTAAACCCTTCAACTTTGGCAAAGCAAAATAAATGGTCTGTTGGTCTGTCCAGTTGTATATAACTGCACATTCATTGACCTTGTGCAGCCACATATTTATAGTTTGTTCCTTACGTAAAGGATCGAATTCAGGTAGCGTATTATGACCGGACAACTTGTTACTAATTGAGTCCCTACCTACTGTTTGCAAGGCACTTACTAATTGAGACAGAATGCTATCACTGTTAGGTAATTGATTTTGTGAGTCACGGTTTGTATGGTACGCTTCACCTCGCTGTCGCTGCTGGCTCTTGCTGCTTGACCATCGTTGTCGACGACGCCGGCTGCTGCCGCGCATCGGGCTGCGCGAACGTCGCGCTGAACGCCGGCTGCTGCCACGCATCGGGCTGCGCGAACGTCGCGCTGAACGACGACTGCTACTGCGCATCGGGCTGCGTGAACGTCGTGCTGAACGACGGCTGCTACTGCGCATCGGGCTGCGCGAACGTCGCGCTGAACGACGGCTGCTGCCGCGTATTGGGCTACGCGATCGTCGCTGTTTTCTACTGCTGCTGTCACGTCGGGGAGTGCGTGAGCGGCGCAGTGGAGACTGCTGCCACACTCGACTGCCGCAGAGTTGCTGCGAGCGGCGCCCACTGTCGCGCACAGGCGTGCACAACCTTTGTCGTTGTGAATGCACGCTACTCACGCGTACCAGACCGCGCGCGCGTCGCAACGGCGGTGTACCAGGGTCAACTTCGTCGTCCATTTTCCTGAAACATTATTTACGGACAGTTCCGGTTCTATACCGCTATTCTATCTGTTTATTCATCTTACCTAATAAGCTAAATACCTAATGTACATATATTGTTGCCATTAGTATGGCTGATAGTCCGAGCATGATTCTTGTAGAAGGAAAATGTATAATTAAAGTGATAAAGACTTGGCGTTTTATATAAGCAACGTAAGTATTCCATATCGGGGTAAAACAGCAATCAATACTCAATCTATGTATATAATTTTATATCTTATAAGATTCGAAAGTTGTTTAAAATACTTAAGTGATTCGAAATCACCAGCGTTTAGTAAAAGGAAAAAGAAAAAAAAATCAACTTTTCTTGTGGCATAAAACTAATAGACTCACCTTAAAAGTTATCAGGAAGAGCGTCTGTCAATGTGGGTCTTGGGCGACAATAGTCAACGCGTATGACTATATGTATAATCCCACTTCTGAAGTGTAGGGGAACTCCAGAAGAAAACGCCAGCATAAAGTCACTGTTCTTTATTCGACCAAAATTACAGCACAACTGAGCTCGCGTAAATCTTACACCCTTATATATTATTTCGTTTCCACTTCCTATTCCACTTCCATAGTCTTGCCAACTTAGCTGTCGACCAATCAGGAGCAAGAACGTAGCTCAAACCTATCGACCAATCGCGAGCAAGTACGTGGCTCAACGGGACGTCAATACAAGTACTTTTAATATTAGAATATTGTGATTGGTTGACAGCCAAATAGCAAGGTCGAAATCAATACAGCTACTTTTAATAATATTATAATTATTACATTCTAAAATCAACTGTAAACACTTTGTATTAAAATATTGAAATACTCATATTATAAAAAATCTAACAGAACGTAATTGTTGTTGTCAATCCGGTAATATCGGAGCTCCGTTAAACTTCGGAATACGCACCCAGGTACGTTGCTGACTGATCATGCCCATTTTTCTAGTGATGTTTCTCAAATAAGATGATACTAGAATGTATTCTAGCATCATCTTATCTTATGTAAATTTACACGATGTTGTACATTGTTCGAGAACTTGAACAATGTACAACAACATGTAACTTGTAATTAACAAATATTTTTTCTTACTTGTCATATTTATATAAATATTTATCAAATAAGATGATGCTAGAATACACCACTTAAGTTCTCGAATAATCTACAGCATTATGTAACTTGTAATAAAGAAATATCATCCTAGCTTATCATATTTCTAGTTATATTTTTAAATAAGATGATACTAGAAGACACCACTCAAGTTCTCGAATAATGTACAGTATCATATAACTAGTAATATACAAATATCATCCGAGGTTGTAATTTTTCTACTGATGTTTCTAAAATAAGATGATGCTGGATGATGCTGCCTGAGTTCTCGAATAATGTACAACAACACGTAACTTGTAATTAACAATTATCGTCCAGAATACACAACTCAAGTTCTCGAATAATAAATAAAATTATACAGGGTGTAAGGGACGGGTTGGCAAGTACTGAAAGGGTATGATCAGTCAACCTAACTGAACAACTTTTTCCGGAAATGAAACAATAAAATCGGCCTCTCCATACAAAATTGTGAACTTGATGGACAGTTTGTAAGGAGAGCCCGTTTTTTTTTTTTCATTTCCGGAAAGTTTTTTTAATGAAAGTTGGTCAGATACGTTGACTGATCATGCCCTTTGAATATTTGCCAACCTGTCCCTTACTCCCTGTATAACTTGTAATATACAAATATAACCTGAGCTATTTTATTCTATACTAGCTGTTGCCCGCGACTCCGTCCGCGTGGGGTTCAGAAAAAATAGCTAATGACTTTTCCCATGGTTCAAACTATCTTCGTACCAAGTTTTTATCACAATCGGTTTATCGGATTAGCCATAAAAGCGTAACAGACAGACAGACAGACAGTGCAGTTCTCGCCTTTATATTATTAGGTATACAGAGTACCGATAATACGGATTTTTGTAAATTAAACACCTCTTGTTTACGTGTGGACTGTTATCCTCCTCCTCGTAAGTGTAAAATTATAGTATAATTTCACGCGGATGAACTGTGATACGGGTTTCGTTATTTCTTATACAAAACTAAGCCTAATCAATCAATCAAATATTTAACTGTACATGTACATACATACAAAACTGTTGGACTTCACTTCTGTACCATCTTTTTAACTTGTTTCTCCCATTAAAAGACAATTCCTAAAAAACAATGATTCACATCTCTCTTTATTATTTGAAGTATTTTGATATAGGATTTTGAGATAGGATTTTTTTATTATTATTTTTATCATAAAACTAAATCTAGATTTTACCAATCTTCAGCTGTACCCACGACTTTTACACAAACAACTGGACCGGATCAAACGGTATTTTCAACAACGTATTTGGCTTTCTTCCGTTCAAAGTTATAAGCTTCAGCTCGGCTTCACCGCTTGAAACTTTAAACTCGCCTATTTTCTGTTTGAGTGAACCAATTGCAATAAAAAAAGTTTTAATATTGCACGAAAGCAACCCAAATACATTATTGAAAACCCCGTTTGAGTCGTTCAAGTAATTTGTGAGGTATTGGTGCGGCCGCTTAAAATTTCGTGAACCTTCTATGTAAGTGAACCGTTTGCAATGAAATAAAGCTTATAAGTTGCACAGAAAAAACCCCGACACGACATTGAAAACCTCGTTTAAATTAGTTCAGTAGGTGATTTCTTGGTTCTGTAGCTTAAAACTTTGCGTATCTTCTGTCAAAGTCAACCTATCGCAATGAAACTAAGCTTATATATTGCATAGGAGTAAGCCAAACGCGTTGTTGAAAGCCACGTTTGAATCAGCTCAAAAGTTTGTGAGTTATTCGCGCCTTCGCTTTAAACTTTGCGAAACTTCTATCTGAGTGAACCGTTTTCAACTAACCTAAGCTTATATGTTGCACGGAAGTACCTAATCCAAGCATGTCATGGAAATGCCAGTTGGAATCGGTACAGTAGTTTGTGATCTATTGGTGCCGCCGTTTAAACTTCGCGCACCTTCTGTCTGAGTGAACGGTTTTCAGTGAAATTAAGCTAATATATTGCAAAGAATTAAGCTTAACACGTTATTGAAAACCCCGTTTAAATCCGTTTAGTAGTTTGTGAGTTATTGGAACCGCCGCTTGAAACTTAGTGAATCTCCTGTCTGAGTGAACCATTTGCAATGAAACTAAGCATACATGTTGCATGGAGTAAGCCAAACACGTTACTGAAAACCTCGTTTAAATCGGTTCAGTTTTTTGTGAGTTCTTGGCGCCACCGCTTGAAATTTCGCGCACCTTCTGTCTGAGTGAGCCGTTTTCAATGAAAGTAAGCAAATACGTTGCAAAGAAGTAAGCTTGACAGGTTATTGAAAACTCCGTTTGAATCCGTTCAATAGTTTGTGAGTTATTTGCGCCGCCGGATGAAATTTCGCGTACCCTCTGTCTGAGTGAACCGTTTGCAATGAACGTTAATTTTTATGTTGCAAAAAAGTTAGCCAAACTCGGAAATGGAAAACCCCGTTTGAATCGAATTGATAGTTTGCGAGTTATTAGCGCACAGGCAGTTTGATACTTTACATTAGTGTAGCTTCTGATAGAGTGAACCGATTTGAATGAAACATAGCCTATATGTTGCTCAGAGCTAAGCTTAATCTACCTGCGAAAACTGCGTGAAAATCCATTCAGTAGTTTTGGAGTTTATCGAAAACATACAGACAGACAGACAGACCGACAGACAGACAAAAAATTCAAAAAAAAAATATTTGTGTTCTATTAGTCCTTTCTTATCGCCCACACTCATTTTTTGATGAATTCATCAAAAGTACAGACACGCGGTTTCTACTCTTTTATTATATGTATAGATGTATAGATATAGATTTCTCAAATAATATGATGCTAGAATACACCACTCAAGTTCTCGAATAATGTAAATAATATGGGTCAAACATGTGTTCTATACAAAAGCAATCATTATCTTCCTTCTGCCTTACCCTCAATTTAATTTTGGTCTGTGAAATACAGGGTGTAAGGAAAAGTACCGATTTCCTTTTAACCACATGTTGTGTAAGTAGAATAAAGTACATAGAACACAAAAATAAAATACTTCCTATGAAAAAAAAAGTTTAAGTTGCCAACCCTATCTTAAGAATCGCAACGCGCCCCGCTCCCCCATTCACTAACTACATAAGGACGACACTTGAGGCAAATACTCACGCTGATCGGTGCGATAGTCTTGAGTCTGGTGAGGGTTGACACAATTAAATTTTAATATTAATTTTTAAAATCTGTTATTTTTTAATTCTTTTTTTATTTTTTAAACGTGCTTATTTTCTGCGGCTGAGGTGACGTCTGCCAGACACTGCGGAACACATACAACTCGTAACATCGTTTGATGTGGCTCTGTCTAGCTCAGTACCTTCCTGTGTCGGCACCCGCCACCTGCTAGTGCAGCGACGGCAGCATCACCTCTTTCTCGAGTGGAGCTAGAGCTGTTTGGTGTCCACAGGACGTAAGGTCAGCAATAACTGATGGATCTGACAGACGTATCGTCAGTAAAATGGTTTTAATCACGCAATGTCTATCTCAAAAACCTTATTATAATGTACATGGGTAGCGACTGGTAGACTTCATAAATATAATTTAGGTATTTACTCACGTGACATTAGTAAGTGAGTATAAGATCAACTGGTTGAGTAAGAGATCACAATTTAATCATGGTGTCTGCCAGTCGTCACCTCAGCAAAATTTGATGGTTCACCCCCAGTTTCAGATTTCAGGCTCAAATTTTATCTACCAAAAAATTATGCCCGTTTTTAAGAATAATCTTATGCAGCAAAAAATATTGGTTTGCCTTGTTAACACTAAACACATCATTATACTACATGCTTCGCAAATTTAAAAAAAAATTGAGAAAATTTAAGGCGTATTGAAAAAAACTACTTACTCATACGATTTTTTTTAATATTTTTAATTTATTAATTTACTCCAAGGAAAGACAAAATTCAGTCAAGTTTTTTGATTTTTAACATCTTTTGAATTTTTATAAATTTGCTGGCTGGCTGTGTCAAAAGTTCGATGTCATTTTTCATTAATTATTTTTTAAATTAAAAATCAGTGTTATCAAATATTTTACTAACTTAGGTAGTTCAATACATGCACAAAATTACACAAAAATACAATTATCAACAAAAACTTGCATAATTTCTGGGATAAGAAAATAGAAAGTTCACGTCTACTCAGTAGGATATTACAAAAAAATGCACCTCAGCGGCAGAGGGTTATTGTTCTTTATTCTACTTATAGAACATGTAGTTAAAAGGAAATCGGTACTTTTCCTTACACCCTACATATTGAAATGGACTAAACAGATTGATTTACTTACCGCCTTTTTTCTTAAAAGAATAATCTTCAATCTTCTCTGTAGTCGCATGAACTGCAGCCAAAATGACCTTTAGATGATAAAGAAATAGGGATTACATAGAATATCACACACACAAACAAAAGAAATAAGAAAACTACTGTGACAAGTTTCTCATTGCACCCATTTGTAAAACCTATTTACTCCCCATTTGATTTTAAAAAATATTTTAGTAAATTATTTTCAGATAATCACAATATTTGCATCAAAAAAACTTGATTAATGTAAGCCAATAAATTGACTCTAATCGAATCCAAATCTAACTGTACATTAAAATAAAAACTAAACAATATTAATGGCTCTTTTATATTCATTCATGGGTGAGAAGTACGCGAGGAGGCCAAGTTAAGATTTCAAAATCACCATTAAATAAATTAAAATAACAGTTGTGAAAAACGTTCATGATGCAAAGGTGCCAATTACGCCTGCGATGCAGCATTTCCACGCTGTATGGTAGCAATGGACTGGACAGACTTACATAAACAACATTTGGCTAGCACCCTAAACGAACCACGGCAGCAGCAAGAGGTCATCGAGTGTAGGCAAAGAAGCAGTTGACCCCAACATAAATTTCTCAGGAAGATTTTATTTGACAGGATGATAAAGAATCATGAATTAAATATAAATTCAAAATATCCAAAAAAAAAATATTACAAAAAAAAAATTATACATTTTTTGTAATTTTTGTATGGAAAAATTAAAAGTACTTACCGACTCTTTTTTGGATTTTTTATAGAAGGTTTGTCTCATGTAGTGTAATACCCCAGCAAAGTTTTATCGACTGAGGATTTAATGCGGGGGTCTTCATACAACGATCCGCTTCGTTGCCTAGACTAATCCCCTGATTTTTTTAGACGACGCTCAATTAGATTTATAAGAAAACCGGCTAAGTACGATTCGGACTCGCGCACCGAGGGATCCGTACCTCCACATAATATTAATTGCATTAGGCGAAATTTCAGTATCATACTGCGCTAGATTTTTTGAGGAGGGTATTGTGGTTGACACGTGTGTAAGTATGTGGGTATGTACCTTACCACCACAGAGTGGTTACCACCTACAGCCTCAATGCCTATCAACCGATCTGCACAAATGAGGTGTCAAAAGATTTGTTCTGACGCAGGGATTTGCACTTAATAGGTGACGTCATCATAAAGTGACCCCTCTTCGGAAGAGGGACCAAATAGAGGGCATTAAATGTTTTCTACTGAAAAGGGCTTGAAGGGTATTTAATTAAAGCAGACATTTTACGTATCTTAAATCCATTTCCATAATTCTCCTAATTAAAACAGTTTCAAAAATATTAGTAAATAAGTACAACCGTCAAATAATTTCAGAGTTAATGAAATTAAAGTAACTTAATAATAACACTGTAGTGTATTTTATATTTAATAATAATGCTAGTAAACACATTACTTCATAAATTTACTCGTTAAAAATCAGTAAGTAGATACAGAAGCCCAAAAAGCAAAAAATATTTAAATCAATTTTTTAATGTACTCGCGCCAGTTTTAAATTGTAGTTTGTTTGTTTCGTCCTTTGTATATTGTGCGTCGAATGCGTGTATGAATAAACGTTTTTATCTATCTATCTATCAAGCTGTGTGCGTAAACGTTCGCTATCGATAGCAGAGTTGCACCGCCACCCCCAAGTAACACACCACAAACATTGAGCCGTAGTAGGTTTAAGCGTCCATGAATGATAGTTCCTACTAGATTACGATTAGTAGTAGTTTTGTGCGAAATGGTGTAGATCTCCATGGTTCTGCTCTGCTCGCATCCACGCCGGCTTCCCACTTGTCCTCCTGTGTGTGGTCCTTTTCGGATCTACTCGTTTCTGAGTCGATCCCGCAGAGAAACCCCAAGCACAGCCCTTTGGGTGACCTTGAGCTTCCTTATAAGGAACATTGTGAGCCACCACGTCAGTATAACGCTGCCTAGCCGAGTCCGATTTGGCTAGTAACTTCTTTCTTTAAGTTGGATTTATACCCCAAGATAATTAGATTTTGGCCTAGACAAAAATCGGAACCAAGATTTTCTTTTTGTGGTTTATGAAGTCTTGGAAGTAATTACATAATTACTTAAAATTAAGCATATCACCAAATGGGACAAGGCGGCAGATTAAAAAAACCCTATTATATAAATAGTTACTGTGGCAAAAATGCCAACTAAACGAAATGTTTTCTGGGCTCGTTCAATGATAAACTTTTAGTATTTTACAAACTAATTAAGCACCTAAGTTCTTAGGTAAAGCTTAAATTAAAAAAATCCCACTAAAAGTTTTATTTCTTTTTGTCTGCTCGGGCAAAATACATAACTATCTCGTGACTTTTTGTACTTCACAATTTTGTTGTACTTGATCAAACAGTCATAAAAGTGAACAAAATATGTTAAAGCTTTACAGTGGTATAATTATTGAGGGTTTTCTCTTTGGCCAAAATAGTTAACTGAATGAAAAGTGTTTGATTATACTCTAAAACTGTACTTACATTGATTAATTTGAAAATTAAACATTTCAGGCAATAGCGTATCTTTTTCTATAAAAATTACATTATAAAACGCTTTATATCGACCCTAAAGAAGTAGAAATAAAGTTCATAATTGACATTAACATAGTACACGGCTCGTGATTGCACGGTACGGCAACGTCGCATTGCTTCGCTGTTTTTTTCGGTACGCGCTTCGGAATTTAAAGTTAAATATGAAAGATGAAATATTTACATCGGTTGTAGTAAGCTGAAAATATTTTTGATCTTCTAATCTAAATATATAAAACAGCATGCCCTGACCGACTGACTGACTGACTGATTCATCAACGCCGAGCCGTAACCGATAAAGCTACAGATGTGAAATTTTGTAGGTAGTTTTTTTGTACGTCAAGACTACCCATTAGGAAAGGATTTTCCGAAATTCATCCCCTAAGGGGTTGAGAAATGGGGTGGAAGTTTGTATGAATATTCTACAGGTTTGACATGAGACTCAAAATAATTGTGGATTTGATCTAATGAAAGGGAAAAACCGGCCAAGTGCGAGTCGGAATCGCGCACCGAGGGTTCCGTACCACCACATGATATAAATTGTATTAGTTGAAATGTCAGTAACTTACTGTGGTCGATTTTTGAAGTGAAAACTTCTTTAGCGGCGCTTGGCACTTTTTAAGATGGGGAAAAAATTATTAACTCGCATCAGAAGTCGCGTCAGATCTCGGATGAAGTATAGAAATGGATTTGAAAATAAGCATACCAAGTTAGAGCAGGCTCAATATATACAAAACTTCTAAAGTGTGATAAAGACCAAAACATCTTTTTTGTCTTTGTCATAGCAGGCCTGTCTGTGAAATAGGCAGCTTTTTCCAAGATCAAAGGAGTGCGACTTCTGTAAACTTGTTTACTATTATATATTCTGCGGTCATAGTCTCGGCTTTTTATGTTGTGCACAACGTGATATGTGCACGACAGACTTGACGTACTGGTTTTGATCGTTATTTAAAAGCGAATCCTAAATGTATGAGATCTACATTTTGGATGACAGCTGTCAAGACCCTAGACTACTCATGTGCTGAGACAAATGATAGGTCTCGGATGACAGCTGTAAAACTAAAAATCGCTATAACTTGAAAACTACAGACCCTAGACTACTCGTGTACTAAGACAAATAATAGGTCTCGATGAGATCTACATTTCGGGTGACAGCTGTCAAACTAAAAATCGCTATAACTCGAAAACTACTGACCCTAGACTACTCGTATGCTGAGACAAATGATAGGTCTCGATAAGATCTTCATTCCGGATGACAGCTGTCAAACTAAAAATAGCTATAACTTGAAAACTACTGACCCTAGACTACTCGTGAGCTGAGACAAATGATAGGTCTCGATGAGATCTACATTTCGGATGACAGCTGTCAAACTAAAAATCGCTATAACTCGAAAACTACTGACCCTAGACTGCTCGTGTGCTGAGACAAATGATAGGTCTCGATGAAATCTACATTTCGGATGACAGCTGTCAAACTAAAAATCGCTATATTTCGAAAACTACTGACTCTAGACTACTCGTGTGCTGAGACAAATGATGTCTTGATGAGATCTATATTTCGGATGACAGCTGTCAAACTAAAAATCGCTTTAACTCGAAAACTACTGGCCCTAGACTACTCGTGTACTAAGACAAATGATAGGTCTCGATGAAATCTACATTTCGGATGACAGCTGTCAAAGTAAAAATCGATATAACCTGAAAACTACTGACCCTAGACTACTCATGTGCTGAGACAAATTATACGTCTCGATGAAGAAGTACGCGAGCAATGGCGCGATTGACCCTTACAAAAAGCATAATATTCAAAAATTCTAGTTTTTACTTCTGCCGGCACTCTCGGAGTGCAACCCGTCCTTTTTTGAGTCCGACTCGCACTTGATCAGTTTTTATATTTTATAGCTTATGCAGCATGAGATACAGCCCACTGACAGACAGTCAGACAGACATCGGAGGCACATCACTCGTGGTGTGAAACATCTGCTGGTGTACCCCAAGGTGGCGTCTTGTCCCCACTCCTTTTCGCTTTCTTCATTAGCTCTATGACTTTCCCAATCGAATCTTCGTACCACCTGTATGCTGAAGATCTCAATATATACTCTCAAGCGGGAATTAATGACCTTGGAAAGGCCGTATCTGATATATTGCTGATCTGGCTTATGTCTCAGAATGGAGTAACTCTCACGGATTGCAAGTGAATCCAAATAAGACACAGGCCATAGTAATTGGCAGTCACTGGTTCGTTTTAAGGGTCGACTTTGGATCTCTCCCTCAAATCGTCTTTTACGGGGAAAGTGTTCCATACGCCCAAACTGTAAATAACCTTGGCATACTTTTTGACACCACACTTTCGTGGAAACTTTTTGATACCACACTTTCGTGGAAACCACAAGTGGCGGAGTTAAGTTGAAAGCTTTTTGGTGCGTATGGATCACTGAAAAAGCTGCGAAATTTCTTGCCGACCAGTACAAAGATTGCTCTTGCACAATCGTTACTCCTACCTATCTTGGATTACGCTGATACCTCCTACCCTGATGTCCCTCAAAACTGCATAAAAAATTATTTTGACGATGCCAAAAAATAGTCATGAAATAGTCATAAATAGTCATCATAAGGAAAATAATAGTCGCGTTACAATTCTAGTTATAGCTATGGTTTGCTGAGGATTATGGGCATAGGCTGTACACAGAATCTTCAGCTTTGATGCAAGCAAACCGTGGGGACTATCGACTTTATTTTTATTTTCAAAAATTGTCATGAAATTTTCGTCTTGACTTACAAATTCTCGAAAATAGTCGTTTAAGGATTTCAGAGTTACAGGGGTAGCTTGCTGAGGATTCTGTGTATTGCATTTCACGGACGCAGATTCCTGCAGAACGTTTAGGTTTTTCTGTTCGATACTGATGTCAAAAAATAGTCAAGAAATAGTCGTCTCAAACCACAATCACTTTGTTCTGGTTTACCTTGACATCACAGAAGAGATGCTTAACAAACTGCAGCGGCTTCAGAACCTGTGTATAAGGTTTGTTTTTGGACTGAGAAAGTACGATCATGTGTCGTCCTTCCGAGCTCAGTTAAAATGGCTGCCCATTCGCCGTCGAAGGGATGGTCATATTCTCTCTCTACTGTACTCTATTCTATTCCTTCCTTCCACCCCTTCATACCTCGAAGAAAGATTTCAATTTAACATCTCTCAAGATCGTACTCTACGCTCCTCTCTTGACCTTTCCCTCTCTATACCTTCTTAGTTACAAAATATTTATAAGTTTCTTGCTATTTATTACAAAATTTTCATATAGTAATTCTTATATTGTTTTATATTAAAAAATATATAAATAGTGTATCTAAATGAACCTCTAAAATATTTTCCGTCCAGAGCAAATTGAAGGATTCTAAAATAAAACCCTAAACGCAAATTCCTGTATTCAATAGGTGACCAAAGAATATTTTGCAGCCGTGTGATACTCGTACACTCTAATCCTGTACTATTAAACGAGCAATATTTGTATAGCAATATATATAGGTAAATTTGAATTTGTTATCGGTTTCTCTAAAACTGCTCCAACGATTTAGATGAAATTCACCATACGGGGGCGAAAAATCGATCTAGCTGGGTCATGTCTGGGAAAATTCGTTTTCCTCGTATTTAACAACACATTCAAAAGGTACGATAACTTATGTCCTCATCTCCATATGTTTCATAGGTTATGCAGCATGAGATACAGCCCGCTGACAGACAGACAGACATCGGAGGCATATTAATATGGTCCCGTTTCTCACCCTATGGGTACGGAACATAAGGAACCATAAAGTCTGAAATAATTAAAGTTTACAACCTTTCTCACAACCAATTAACGCTAGCTTCCTTTCAAGTACATTCTTTTTAAAGAGGGGTCAAGATTGAGGGGTCAAGAGCAAAAGCTTAGCACGCTGGTCCGACTCGCACTTGCCCGGTTTTTTGTAACACTGTATATCTTCCTACAACGATATTTTCTCTCTTCAATGGACAGTTTGAAGTGTTGTTGTTTGTGCAAGCAGGCAGCCAGACACTTGCAGCCCACTCTAGCTACTTGGACTGTTGAAATAAGAACACTTAAAAGCCTGATATTATGTCAGGCTTGACATATTCTTGACATTACGTAGAGGAAAAAAGTCTCGGGGTGCACGGCACGCCATACCGGTTCTCGCTCGCTTGACGCGATCTATTGAATTAAAAATCAACTTTTTTAACTTTTTATAATTATGCTTAATTTTAAAAATAAAGGAAAGAACACATGATAAAAACTGTAATTAAACAAAAAAATTTCAGTTGGTATTTTTGCTGCAACATTAAATACAAAAATATTTAACTTTAGATTAATATGCTTAATTTTAGGTAATTTGCTCAAAAACTGTCCTGGACAGCCTATCAAATTAAAAATAATTTGGTTGCCATTTTTGCCTAGACTTTTATGTAACTTGCATACAAATTTGCTTATAAAAAAATATGCGCGGATATTTTTTGCTTAGTTTTAATTGAAGTAGGTACCTTGGAACCCACATCAAAAGTTTACCCCATCAGATATTAGTTACGATTTTTGGCTTGACTTCACATGCATAAACAAACAAAAAAAATGATTTTATGGAGAATCTAAAAGCCAGCCAATTCATTTAAAAATATTTTTCACATAGATGTTCCACCACCTATTACAATATATAGCAACTTTATAGTAAATCGACGGTTTCGATTTATGTCCAGCCAATTAAAAATTACAGCTTCAGGACTCGGCCTATTAGTCAAGGTATACGTATTCATCAACAACTTCGAGTGTAGACTTAGCAATTTTGTGTGAAGTGGGAACATATATCATTTTCGTCTTATTTATGTTGATATGAAGATCCAGCATTGTGCTGAGATCTTCCAGGGTATCAGCCATTATGAGCATAATATCATCGGCAAATCGAAGGTGTGTTATGTAATACCGTCGATGTTAATGCCGATTCTTTACCAGTCAAGTAGTTTGAAGTCGTCTTCCAAAGCAGCGTTGAACAGTTTAAGGAGATATTTTACAGCATCTCCCTATCTCACCTGTCGCTGCATTCCAATTCCAAATGTTTCGAATCCTGAGACGATTTGAAGTAAAGGCGTTTTTGTACAATTCTCAACACTTGACAACTCTGGAGAGATCGTAGCACAGCCAAATCAAATCGAATGTTTTCTCATAGTCCAAAAACGCAAAACAAAGTGAATGGTTAATACTCTTTGAAGGAGTATGTGTTTTAAGGCATTTATCTATTCTATAGTGTTTAAAAATTTAAAAACAAGTGTTTCTGAACACGAATGAAACACTACTTATACCATACCAAAGGTCATCAGTATAGTCAACTGTCTACCTAACCTATTACTGTTCATGAGATACAGCTCAAACAAAATTTTGTAAAAAAAGCTGACTTTGGTGGCATCTTATTCCTTTGTTTCTGAATATTTTTTAACACTCAATTTTTAATACTCAACGAGTTCTAAACAACAATACCCCACTCGATCGGGTAGGTCAAAATTTTGTTTTGCGCACCCCTTTAGCTGTTTGGGAGCCCCCTTCTTTTTTAATTATTTGTTATTGTAGCGGCAACAGATATACACAATTTGTGAAAATTTCAAATTTCTATACCTATTACGATTCATGAGATACCTACAGCCTATTGACAGACAGACAGACATAGGAGGCATATCAATAGGTTCCCGTTTCACGGAACCCTAAAAATGATATAAAAAGAAACACTTACCATGATAACCAGAAGAACGGAAAAGAACTTCATATTAGCAGTTGAAGCGAACTTGACTGAGTGTCGATACTGCTTCATGAGGGCCTTTATATACTCTGGATCAAACTAGAAAACAGATGCACTGATGACGTGACTATGTTTATCTTTATCTGCGTCTGTATTAACCTTCTTTCTATAAATATAAAAAAGACAATATACAGCGTGTAAGGGACGGTGTACCGAAAACTGAAAGGACGTGCTCAGTTAACGAAACTGGAGGGTGATCGTGGTAATTTCAACGACAATAACAAAACAGTGGTTCCGTGTAGTGCCGGCAAAGAATAGTACCCATAAATACCTGTGGGTGTCGTAAGAGGCGACAAAGCCCTATAAACTGGAGGATGGGCAGCAGCATCCTCATTTGTATCTTACATCTTACTTACTGCGGTCACCTACAACCGCGGTCCATGGTGCCAGCCGTAACGCTAACAAGCGAGGTGACTATGGTACTTCAATATAAATTTTTGTAATAAAATAATCCTACTAATATTAAAAACGCGAAAGTTTCACGTAAAAACTACTAAATGGATTTCAATGAAACTTGGTACACATATAGGTTAGGTCCTGGACTAAACCATAGGCTACTTTTTACCGTGGGAAAACACTTCTTTCCCACGGGAAAACGCATTTAATGCGGGTGAGACCGCAGATTCTGCGCAGACGAAGTCGCGGGCACCAGCTACTACTTACATAAATTAAAAAACCCTTATTATTTAAATACAACACACGATTTTTTTATCTGTTATATTTCATACGAAAAAGTAAGTTTTTCCTCATTTTTGCCAAAATTCCGTCTCATCGTTGGTCGTATCAGCCACGTTGAAGAGCACTCTTATGTAAACACTATTGGCGTGTTAAGAGGGTCGATATTTGCATTGACGATCGCTTAGTTATATATTAGTTATATATATTCGCCTTAAGCAGTTGATGTCTTCTAAGCTTTCACTTCTACGAGTGCGTGACGCTTCACCTTCGGTACAACGGATATAAAGCTAGTACAGTCAACGACAGGTCAAGCTTGACACTCGAAGTGTGACTCTAACCCGTACGTCTATTGAAATAAGAACGGTACAAAGTCCAATGTGTCAAGTTTGATGTGCTCTTGACTGTACAAATCTCGAATGCTTTGGAGTGCTTCGGGCTTCGCACGAACATTTCCTTAAAGTTACTTATTGAATAGAAGAAGACCAACACTATAATGGCAGCTTTCACTTCACTTTCACGAGTTTGCGCACTTATCAATTTGTTATTATAATTTTAACTAGCTGTTACCCGCGACTTCGTCCGCGTAGATTTTATAAAAAAACAGAACTCGAACTTAATTGAAACATATTTTACGGAGCGCTTATCCTTCTTGATCCCTACGTAAAAGATGCATTTGTACTTATCCAAATTGAATAAATGCATCTTACTACAAACTTAATTATCTTTTGATTTTATTTAACTGGTAGGTAGTGCGGAATTTTCATTATCGCACCCCAACCTCATCCCCAAGGGATGATAGCATTTCACGTCCACCATGTTGGATTTCAAAATTTTTGTAGTTTTTGTAATCAGCGACCCAATAAACCTTACAAACGACACCCATATTGATTTTTAGACATTTCAACCCTATCGCACCTCAACCTTATCCCCAGGGGATAATGGTAGTTTACGTCTACCACGTTGGATTTCAAAATTGTAGTAGTTTTCGTAATCCGCGATACTTAGTTGAATAAAAAAAGTCCCATCAAAATCGGTTAAGTAGTTTCGGTGTGCTGTAGCAGATACAACCCCGCTAGAGTATTATTGTATGTGTAGATTCCCACGGGAATGAGATATTTTCCCGGGGTAAAAAGTAGCCTATGTCCGTCTCCAAGTTACCATCTATCACCATACCAAATTTCATCAAAATCCGTTCAGCCGTTTAGGCGTGAAAGAGCAACAAACAAACAAACAAACAGACAGACAGAGTTACTTTCGCATTTATAATATTAAGTATGGATTTTGCAACGGTAATTGCTTACGATTCACACTTTTTGAGGAAAATGATTAAAGAAATATAGTGTAAATAGCTCTTTAGCGTCTTGTTATCACTTTCTTAAACTTTTTGGCGTTTTTAGGGTTCCGTACCTCAAAATAAAAAACGGAACCCTTATAGGATCACTTTTTTGTCCGTCTGTCTGTCTGTCAAGACCCTTTATCTCACGAACGGGTAGAGGTATCAGGTTGAAATTAATAACATATATTAGGATCTATGAACCACACTAGATCTAAAAATTTCAATTTTTTTCAACGACGCAATCAAAATATACGGCATTTTATGTCCTCATCTCCATACATTTATGCAAAAAAGCAAAACTTACAGGGTACTTCCCGTTGACCTAAAATTATGAAATTTGGCACGAAGCTAGGTCTCACAGTACAAATAATGGGAAAAGTCTGAAATCATTAAATATTACAACTTTTCTCACAACTAATGGTAACCAATTGTGGTGAGCTCCCGTTTCAAGAACATTCATATAAGAGAGGGGTCAAGTTGGATGGTCGCGGAGGCGATTTTTGTTTTAGTTCTATTTTAAAAACGGGAACACTTACAAACTTGAAAATTGGTATGTTTATAGTGCATTAGCTATAAAATAACAACAAATAATAAAATTTAGTCAAGCGCGTGTCGGACTCAAAAAATTTAGCACAATAACTTACTGAAATTTCAACTAACACAATTATGATTATGTGGTGGTACGGAACCCTCGGTGCGCGAGTACGACTCGCACTTGGCCGTTTTTTTTAAGCAATGTTGTTGTTTATAACAGATTATCTACACTTGTTCTTTGTTGTAATGTTTTGGCACTTAAAATAGACAAATATTCATTCGATTTCTGCAATAACACTTTCTTCTGAGTAATTTTCATTCAATTTCATTTATCTACATCTATCTTCACTAATATAATATTATAAAGAGGAAAGATTTGATTGTTTGTTTGTTTGTTTGCATCGAATAGGCTCCGAAACTACTAGACCGATTTGGAAAATTCTTTCACCAATAGAAACCTGCATTATTTGTGATCATCATATCGTGTGGGTTGCAAGGTCGATGACCGACCTCACAAACCCTGGTGTCAGAGTGGTTGAGCCGCCACAGGCCTCTGACATGGCTCATTAACGACTACATCCGTAGATAGTAGTCGGGACCAACGGCTTTACGTGCCTTCCGAAGCACGGAATCATCTAACTTTTCGAACAATCAGGTGATTCATCCTGCAATGTCCTAACCAAACTGGGGAAGTCGCACAAAGAGATTTTTGTTTGACAGTGTCCCCACTGGGAATCGAACCCAGAACCTTCGGATCAAGAGCCGAGTGCTCTAACCACTAGACCACGGAGGCTGTTGATGAACATAGGCTATAAAGTATTTTCAAAAAAGTTAGGGTTCCGTATGAAAACATCGATAATGTAACCCAAGGTGTAAAAAAAATACCAAATAGCATCCTTATATCGCGTACGCTGCCGAAACTATTAACAATAGAGCAAAGTGATGTACTACAGGTTTATAGAAGACATTAACATATACAAAAAAATCCGCGATATCATATGTCTAACTATTACAGTTAAACATTGTGTATTGTGACATCACAATAACTACTTTTTCATGTTAAAATATGCAATAGTAACGCCGGTACAAACTATATAGGCTACATTATTCGTACCTAATAATCCTTATCCAAATAAATGATTTTTATTCAAGGCTATACCTGTAAATTACTTTTTGAATTATTGAAATCTGACATAGCATTCAAAAGTTATCATGAGTGTAATCAAAGAAATGAAACAAATATATAGCCACCTTCCGCAACAATGATGGATGCTATGTACTCACTGTGCACCGCCCGCCCGCCCGCAAATAAATGCGCATGCGCAGGCAACTGCAACACAGCAACCACCCAAAAACACTCTACACGTGTTTCGCCTCTACACGAGGCATCCTCAGGAGATGTTAGACCGACCAGTGCCAAACACCGAGTGAGCATCGTCGCCCCATCGCCCTCTATTTATACCAGTCTGGTCCCCTCCAATGCTGACGCATAGACACGTCGCGCGTTGTTTTAGTCATACGATCAGGTGTTTTTGTCGTTCTACCGTCAATTTTCATATAAAATATGAAAGTGGTTTTCATGTGGAAGAAAGAGACGGAAATATACGCAACAGTGGAGAGGAGGAAACGTTAATTTGTTCATTAAATATAGTTCCAGTCCTACTATGTCGTATTATTTCTTGTTGTTCCAATACGCCCAGTCTCAAGCCTTTATTACAAGTGTGAAGAATATTGTATGAATGGCCGTCTGGCAAGTGATGGTTTGAATCTAATAAGTGTTTTGCAAAATGTGATCTCTCCGGACGGCCATTCCTGTACGCAGAAATGTGTTCTTTATAACGTACATCAAAACTACGGCCAGTTTGACCAACGTATACCCCGTTACATTCGTTACAAGTTAATTTATACACCCCTGACCTCCTGCCAACCTCAGTCTTTTCTTTACCATTGCAAACAGTCCGGCGAATAGTGTTGTTAGTTTTGAACGCCACGTCTCCACGTCTCTTTCTTCCACATGAAAACCACTTTCATATTTTATATGAAAATTGACGGTAGAACGACAAAAACACCTGATCGTATGACTAAAACAACGCGCGACGTGTCTATGCGTCAGCATTGGAGGGGACCAGACTGGTATAAATAGAGGGCGATGGGGCGACGATGCTCACTCGGTGTTTGGCACTGGTCGGTCTAACATCTCCTGAGGATGCCTCGTGTAGAGGCGAAACACGTGTAGAGTGTTTTTGGGTGGTTGCTGTGTTGCAGTTGCCTGCGCATGCGCATTTATTTGCGGGCGGGCGGGCGGTGCACAGTGAGTACATAGCATCCATCATTGTTGCGGAAGGTGGCTATATATTTGTTTCATTTCTTTGAGATGGACTTCCGCAAAGTAACGCCTGATTCTATTAACTATGAGTGTAATCGTTACCAAAATTGAATTTAAAGAAACAGCGCTCTAAGTGACTGTAATGCTTTTATCTACAAGAGAGAATAGACACGAAAAATTTGGCTTATGTTTCCTGTATGTATATGAGTGTAATCTCACGCCTATATCCCTTCCTCACGGGGTAGGCAAGCAGGGCATCAAAGAGTGTATGTGATGATGAGAAATCTAGCTTTGTCTATTACTTAAGTACCTAAACATTTAATTCAAAATATTATCCAAATTTTCTTTAAAATGTACTCTTTTTAGGGTTCCGTACCCAACGGGTGAAAAACGGGACCCTATTAATATGCCTCCGATGTCTGTCTGTCTGTCAGCGGACTGTATCTCATGAACCGTAATAGGTAGACAATTGAAATTTTCACAGATTATCTATTTCTGTTGCCGCTATAACAACAAATACTAAAAACAAAATATAAATAATGGGGGGCTCCCCTACTAAAAACGTGTTTTCCCACAGATTAAATAATAGTAAACTAACGTTTAGTTTTTCTGAGCGATTTTTGCTCTCGAGTTTTGATTTAGCTCTGTCGTAAAAAGGGGAACACTTACAAGCGTGAAGATTGGTATATTTGTAGTGCATAAGCTATAGAATAACAACCAATAAGAAAAACTGGTCAAGTGCGTGTCGTTCCGTGTGGTAGCGGCAAAGAATAGTACCAACCAATCTCTACCTGTAGGTGTCGTAAGAGGCGGCTAAGGGTTTTCAAACCGGAAGATGGGCAGCAGTATCTTTCCGTGTATCGCACCATCTTACATACTGCGGTCACCAACAAACGCGGTCCATGATGCCAGCCGTAACGCTAACAAGCGTGGTGACTAAGGTACTTCCCCTCCAAATTCTTCTAGCTAGAGCTGGAATCCTGGAGGGAGCTCCCTGTCCTGTAGTGGACGTATTATGGGATGTTATGATGGTTATGATGAAGTGCGTGTTGGCTAGAGCGAATTAAATGCACTTCTGCGTGACTAAGACGGTATGACTGCTCATAACTAGGACGGTATTTTTACCTTAGTTGTACGGAACTCTCGGTGCGAGTCCAACTTGCGCTTGGCCGGTTTTTTTAGTAACCCTCGACGCAGCAAGAACCTATATCGAAACCCGTGCGAAGCCGGGGCGGACCGCTAGTTTAGTACTAAATTTACAACGGTACACGTCATCAAAGTTGAAACCAATTCGATAATGTAGATTTTCATAGATAAAATTATACATTAATTAATTCACAAATAAAAATGACAAAATATAACAATTCAAAAACAATAAAATATGACAATAGATTAAAATTCAAATATATACATGTCAGCATATCATGTAAAAATCAAAATTCTATAATAACATTATGGTAACAATATAAATTCAAATAAATAGTCAAAAATTAAATTAAACTTTATGGCACAATAATCCCTCTTAAAACTAGGTACTGACATATTTTATCACAGTTTCTGCGAATTTGGACAGTGAGCAATTAAAAAGATCAATTTTCTCTGATACTCCGTTTAAAATACGTAGAGCCTCGGTAAGCGGATCGTATTTTAAAATGTTAGTTCGACACTGTGGCAAAGCGAATGTCTCATTTCGTGGTCCCTGCCTAAACCGCATGTTTGGAATTCTTAGGTGTATAGCTTCCAATACTTGTGGATTATGTACATTTCCTGGGAAAGCTTTAAATACGTAGATTCAGATTCAGATTATTTATTCAATGTAGATTCTTTACAGAATACTTATTGAATGTCATGCAGAATACAATTCAAATACTTCCTCCTAACTACTAAAGAGAAATAGCCAACCATTCCTTGTACAAATAACGTCGGGTACATTAGCGGATAGAAGGGATACACGCCGTACTGCTTACTTGTAATTGTGCTCTACATTACACTTCACTGCACTTTTTAAGTTTTTAAGTATTATAAGTAATTTTAATTGATATTATTTACGCTGACAAAAATTTCTTGGCATTAGCCTCCTTCATCCTCCTTCATCATATATACATATACACAGGGCGAAATTTTAAAACGCCACCTGGAGGGAAAGTACTCCAAATATTTACCACATTATCTAACGAAAGAAGAATCTAACAAAATTGCGCTTTTAAGCTAAATGTTTCCTACAGGATCGCTAAATCGCGCTTTTAATACACTTCTGCGTGACTGCGCGTCCCTGACTTAGACAGCATTTTTACCTCAGTGATAAGTCACAAGAAAAACTTACTGAAAACAATAAATGATACATAAACAGTATTCCCACAGGCCATTGCACCTTTCGGATTGGACTTTTATTAGGAATTTTAGTTTTGGTACGCCACGGAACCCTCCGTGCGCGAGTCTGACTCGCACTTGGCCACTTTTTGTAAAAGGTAAATGATTCGGGTCCGGCCGGTACGCCCCCATTCCAGGTCGCCCCTGGCCGGTATACCCCCACATTGAAAAAATTTATATTCCGCTACGCCCTCGGCCGGGAGCAGCCGGCGAGTGCTAAAAGCGAATTAAAACTTACTTGTACTACTGCACAAATAACTATTTTGCTGCAAAAAATATTATTCTACGGCTCAAATAATTTATTATGCTGCACAAATAATTATTTTGCTGGACAAATAAATTTAGAGCTGCTCAATCAGGATTTTTGCTGATCATAATTTGCTGACAAACTTGAATTTGATCACCTGTCTGATTCAATTAAATGAAATTCAATGAAAAACAAACGATGGCTAGTAGTTCAGTTCAGTTGAGCGATAGTAGTTCAGTCAACAATCTCAGCCTAGGTATTCAATTGAACGCCGGCAGTCAATCAACCGACTAGGCATTCAATAAACTGCCTGATTAAACCAGTAGGCTGCGACACATATTATATATATCTGACACTTGACTGGTGTCTATTAGATATCGTTGGTTAGGCTGCTTTTTATTACAAAGTTAAGGTGATGATGACGATGAGATTTAATTGTGAATGCTGTGCGTTTTAATAAAAACTTGTTTAAAAAAAATACGTACTTATGATTATTTTCCTTTTTTTGTAGATATTTTTTACCTTTCTGTTGTACCGCACGAACCTCAGATCACGTACGGCGAACCATTTTAAGTTAAACTATTTTAACAGCCGCGTTTTAGCGTAAAACAGTTCAGCCTAGAACAACATTCTAGATGGTGGATTACGAAAAACTTACCCTACTCTCTAAATTAAACCTTAAGTTGTATAATATAAAATGAATGTAAAGATTGAATGTAGGCTAAAACTTCCGTTTTCGCGTGATGCGTGAGTGAGCAAAAAACATTACAAACAGACAAACAAAAATTCTAAAGTCATTGATTGACTTATATTAACCATAAATCATTAAAAAAATAATCGTGCAAAATTAATATGCATTGTTTAAATATACCTAAAAGATGTGTAATATTTGTACAACTGTGAAAATAATATAATATTTATATGTGAAATTAAAATTACGTTACGGCGTAGGTAGGTAGCTATGCCTCGTGTACGCCAATCCACGACACATAATTTTTTACTTTTTATACCGGCAACATGAAAAAAAAAACCGGCCAAGTGCGAGTCGGACTCGCGCCCTAAGGGTTCCTTACCTATCTACCATATGATATACTAAAAGCTTTTGCTCTTTCATTTCAAAAACTCCGCGACCATCCAACTTGACCCCTTTTAAATAGAAAAGTTCTTGAAACGGGAGCTCACCTTAATTGGTTACTATTAGTTGTGAGAAAAATTGAAATATTTAATGATTTTAGACTTTTCCCTTTATTTGTACTGTGAGACCTAGCTTCTTGCCAAATTTCATAATTTTAGGTCAACGGGAATTACCCTGTAGGTTTTGCTTTTTTGCATAAATGTATGGAGATGAGGACATAAAACGCCATATATTTTGATTGCGTCGTTGTAAAAAATTTAAATTTTCAGATATTGTGTGGTTTATGGACCTTAATATTTGTTATCAATTTCAATCTGATACCTCTTCTCGTTCGTGAGAAAAAGGGTCTTGACAGACAGACAGACAACAAAGTGATCCTTTATGGGTTCCGTTTATTTATTTTGAGGTACGGAACCCTAAAAATTTTAAAATTTATTACGGTTCATGAGATACAGCCCGCTGACATATAGACAGACTCACCCTTTGGGTACAGAACCCTACAGACATTATTTAAGAGCTTTCCCCCAGCCAACTAGCGCCCCCATCAGTTAAAAAAATATTACTCGCTAAATACAAAACTTATCGAAAATCTGTCTTACAAAATTGAAGTAAAGGTACCCTAGTTTATTTAGAACCTATCAATCCTGAAAAATATAGTACACTGTAGATATAGATACAAAAAGAGCGAAACACGGCCACTTTTAGCAGTTTTTGTAGCTGTAACTATATACAGTGAACTGTTTTTTCAGGATTGACAGGTTCTAAATAAACTAGGGTACCTTTACTTTAATTTTCTTAGACAGATTATCGATAAGTTTTGTATTTAGCGCGTAATATTTTTTTAACTGATGGGGGCGCTAGTTGGCTGGAGGAAAGCCCTTAAACACAAATACTGAAAGGGAAGGAAAAAGGTGCCGCTGACTAAAAGTTAGGGTGCTTTCCGGTACCTTTTTTAAAAATTAAACTAGATGGCACTGTTAGTTAGCACTGGGAGACTGGAAAATGGCAACTCTGATACTGGATGGTCATGGACCTCGGATCAATGAGCCGGTTTTTGAAAAAGAAAAACTAGTTTTAATTTTCTTGATAGATGGCGTTGGTGTAGGAAAATTTAACTGTCAACTTATTTTTTCCTAATGTTGTCTAAGGAGGTTTATTTACTTCACGCTTTATCTACGAGTATGACAGATTTATTTTAAGTTCTTAAGCGATTCTCTCCGTGTGGTGCCGGCAAAGAATAGTACCAACCCATACATACCCGTGGGTGTCGTAAGAGGCGACTAAGGGTTATAAACTGGAGGATGGGCAACAGCATCCTCCTTTGTATCTTACATCTTACTTACTGCGGTCACCTACAACCGCGGTCCATGGTGCCAGCCGTAACGCTAACAAGCGAGGTGAGGTGACTATGGTACTTCCCCTCTACATGTTTCCAGCAAAAGCTAGAATTCTGGAGGGAGCTCCCTGTCCTTTAGTGGACGTTTCTTGGGATGTTATGATGAAGCGATTCTCTTCAGCGCCGTCTATCGACACCTTTGAATACTCAGTTGACGCTTAGCTGCGAAACCGGCTCATTATAGAAATGGATTTGACATCCAAATAGTCATACCAAGTTAGAGCAGGCTCAATATATACTAAAGTTCTAAAGTGTGATAAAGACCAAAACATCTTTTTTGTCTTTGTTATAGTCTCGACTTTTGATCCGAGTCTTGGACGGTCACCATCACGGAATCAGTATGACCACAATTTGTAAATACTAAAGAGATATTATTATTCCACGGTAAATACCTTTTTCACGTTTAATTCGAATACTCAAGTACTACTGGATTTCGGTCCGTATTTTTGGTAGAATGTACGGTGACAACTTAAAGTCTGTGGGTCAAAAGAGGCACTCTCGCTCATGAACTAGAGTTCAAGTTCAGAATCCAAGGTAGGCGTCCGCCATAAAAAAAAAAGTTAAATCACTACGTTTCTAAATATCTGATTGTTTTCTTGTGAAAAGGTTTTATATAAAATACTAATTTAAAAAAAAAAGTAATTACAACAGTATCCTAGTTAGGCGTCCGCCATAATAATAGTTTAAGATACAAGTTCCGTAAGTAGGGTTATTACAAACGAGTTGACGTTTTGTAAGCCCGAGACGAAGTCGAGGGTTTACCATCGGCACGAGTTTGTCATAGCCCTTACGGACGTGTATCTTACGACGTTTTTCAATACATTTGTGAGAAAACCGGTATAAGTAATACACTTGGTAAAGGAACCAACCATGGGTACTGTCAGCCTCTTGTCAAATTATGTTCTCCTGGTACTCTCCATTTCATTTTAAATATAGGTAGGCAGTCGTCACCCAGGTAAAAAGTCACCACTGTAGTATTTTTACAAAATAATTTTATGATCAGTAAAAACTCCTTGGTATATACTTTTTTTACTTACCGCACTAGTTCGGTCAGTAACTACTTACGAGCAATGTTTACGTCTTTGTAAGTACGTTTTTCGAGCAAATGTATTGAAAAAAAAGTTAAATCACTACGTTTCTTATGATTATGATTTGACAGTTGAAGTAACTCAAATAAGAATTATTCAGTTTCTATGATCGTATGAAAAAACAGTTGATTGATGTTGTCAAATATCTGATTGTTTTCTTGTAAAAAGGTTTTATATAAAATAGGTACTAATTCTAAAAAAAAAATTACCAACAGTGATCAGCGTACCATCCATCTAGAACTAAAACAACGTAGGTTTCAAACGTCAAGGAAAACTCTTTATCAAATGTAATTCGATTGAATTAAAATAATTTATTTTTAATGTTAACACGTACAAAGTGAATTGAAGTTTCTTGATTCCACGAAAATCATACAGAGGAGTCAAATCATTGGAGTTTCCGTTCCGCTTAAGTTCTAAAGATTTTAAGCTGTATTGACTGAGAGACGCTTGCGCTAGGATATGGATATGAGTAGTCGTCACCTGAAAAGTAATAATAAGAGCAAGTTTAAAAATTGATTTTATGTTAATACTCGTGTTCGGATAACTCTACAAAGTAGAAAAATGCAAAATTTCATAACCACAGGTAGGAATCGAACCTGCGTCTTCTCTGAACTAGGCTACCGTGATCCGGCGTGATGTTGTGAAATTTTCGACCTCTATATGCATTCAACGTTGGGTTTGTGCTCCCACCTAAGCCTAGATAGTTTCTCCGTTGCTGACGGAGAAGACGCAGGTTCAAATCCTGCCTGTGGTCGTGAAATTTTGAGATTTTCTTCTTTGTAGAAGGGCAAGTGTATACATATTTGTAATTGGTTTCTTGAAAACGGCTCTAACGATTTCTGTGAAAATCTGTGTGTTCTGGTCAAAGTCAAGAGTAAGCCTATGTTTAATATAAAGGAAAATATTTTATAAGAAATCTACGAACCGAAAGATAAAGCAAGGGCTTTCTGCGGTTATTATGATTGCAAAAAGATTAAGTATCTATTTTGTTCCGGGGGTTATAATAGGGGACGAAAAATCGATCTAGCTACGTGTCATATCTGGGAAAATTCGTTCAGTTTTTTTTTTATCACTTTTGTGGTACGGAAGCCTCCCTTAATTTTTTATTTTTTTTAATGTTTAAAATATTTTGTAAAAAATTATGACTGGTGGCATCTTATTCGTTTTTAAATATTTTTCACAACAAAGTATTTTTCTACTCAATGAGCTCTAAACAACGATAACTCATGATCGTGTAGGTCAAAAAAAATTTAAGCGCCCCCTTTATCCCCCCTTAATTCATTTTTAATTTTATTATTTGTTGTTGTAGTGGCAACAGATAGGTATATACACATTTTGTGAAAATTTCAAATTTCTACCTATTACGGTTCATGAGATACAGCCCGATGACAGACAGACCGACATCGGAGGCATATCAACAGGGTTCCGTTTTTCACCCTTTAGGTACGGAACCCTAAAAACTAACAAATACAAAGATACTTACTTAATTGTCTTCGAAATTTTGCATGCATTACTGCTGCAAAAGCCAACTAATCTGCATTTGTTACATTAAAATTTTATCGCGGTTCAGGCTAAATTTAAAAACAAAAACTTCGTAACAGAAGAGAGGATCTATAAGATTTGGTAAACTTAAACTTTAGAAGATATTGCTGGCGGAGATGAAAGTACGTTATGTGGTGGATTACATTGGCGCGTCAAAGCTTATATTCCACAGGGACCTGGACCCATTGCTGATTTTGGCACGTGCGGCATACTAGGTAAGATTTACGGCACGCCACGCCACTCTGCTTTTTAATTCACTTGTGTAAAAAGAAAACGAAAGAAAAAAGGTTTACAGCTGCTGCTGAATCGAGTAAGATACTCGTATAATCATAGTTTGGATTGAATCATAAGTATGACCAGGCGCCTTGGAAGAGTTCCTCTAAGCCAGGCACTCTCGGAATCTTCAAATATTATTAACAAGCCAGACTTGGAGAGTATTTCTCGGTGCCTCTTGATATGAAAAAGCCGATAAAAGAGGCAACTTCGGTGCTATAATTGAATATGAAGATGACCCTTATGTGCTCTTAGGCATGATATTAATAAAAGGAAATGGAATTGATGATGAGGCTGACCTTGGTGCCTACATGTAGATAATGTCATCAACAAAAATCTGTCAAATATAGATAATATAAGAAGGCGTGAAATGGGTGGCAGCATTTTCAGTAAGAACATGAGAAAAGGTCAGATATTTAGGGAGAGGCGCTGAACATATAGACATGAAGAGAACAGGTGCCTTCGAACTAGTAGAAAGCCAGACATGAAGGACCCTTGGCTCCTTTGAACATAAAAAGGTGCCAGACAATAAGGCGTGCCATGCCATTGGTGCTTACAGAAAGACAGACGATAAGAAGACACGCATCTGACGTCCCGAGTGTATGCACCGCCTGCCTTGCATGCATCCCGGGCAGAAATTATATCTACTTACTCGTGTACACTTTAGATTTCAGGATCGTCGTCCTCTGTACTCTGAATCTTCTGAATCTCCAATCAGTAACCTTACATCGTCAACACCTTCTAGTCCTTCTGTAAAAAAAAATAGATGTTTATTGTTTTGTATTCAACTAGCGATTCGCCCCGGCTTCGCACGGGTGCAATGCTGATACTAAATATACTACAGAATGTCTTTATATACAACGTTCACAGCTTTTTGTCATTAGACAATACAAACATGTTTTCTTTAGAGGATACCCTTTTAGCCGTGTGAAAAACACTCAACGCTCAAATCTAAAAGTACTAATAGACGATCGGATCAGACTGCTCTGAATTAAGCTCCGTACCACGATTTTGTCCAATAGCAAAATTGTCGTTTGGGTCAATCCGCAACGCTATTGGACAAAATCGTGGTCCGGAGCTAAATTCGGAGCAGTCCGATCCGATCGTCTGTTAGTACTCTAAGCCTGCAACACTGAATGTTTGACCCACCAAATAATTAATGGTCATTGCAAAAGATATCTTTAGTTGTTATTTTCCTCGCTAGAAAGCTCCGATGAACGCGTGCGATCGCTACTAATCATAAAGTGCCATAGTAATCCACTCAATAGAGAATAAAAGTGGAGGGTTAGCTTAAAAACGGTCCGACGACTCTAAATTTGTTATCTAGGATGGTTAGTACGTGTTTAAAATGGAAAATTCACAATTTCCCTTCGGGCCCGCCGCCATATTTTTCGCTTACACGAGTATCTTCGCTTACATGCACAGCTAGAATTGTATTTTGCACAACTAGTGTAGGAAACTAAGCAGTTGACCCCGCCATAATTCTCTCATGCAGATTTTATTTGACATGATGATAAAGTATCATGAATTAAATGTAAATTCAAAATATCCAAAAAAAAATTAACAAATAATTTTTTTCATACATTTTTTTTTATTTTTGTATAGAAAAATTTTAAGTACTGATTTTTTTTTTTTTAAAGAAGGTTTGTCTCATATAGTGTAATACCCCAGGAAAGTTTCATCGACTGAGGATTTCATGCGGGGGTCTTCATACAACGATCCGCTTCGTTTCCTAGACTAAGTTTTGTAGAGAACTTAATTTCCTATAATTTACGTTTTAAATTTTGTTTCTAGAACTGATAGTTATGGAGATATGCACTTTTAAAAAAGGAAAAAATCTAATTTCCTGGAAATTCCTGAAACTTCTAACTTTAGAACGCTATAATTCAAATGTGTGAAGTAAATCAATACCTAGCGGACCGGTCTGAATTGAATTACAGAGTTTTAAAGATAGAAGTTTCAGAAAATTTCGGGAAATGAGATTTTTTTTTTTTTATAAGTGCATATCTCCATAACTATCAGTTCTGAAAACAAAATTTAAAAATATAGTTAATAAATAGGGAATATTTTTTTTTATAAAGGGTATATTTATAGGAAATTTATTTCTCTAAAACACTGCAAAACTCATTTCTAGCTAAAACGCATGCAATAACCAAAGATATAAGCGAAAAATACGGCGGCGGGCCCGACGGGAGCGAATTGTGCATTTTGCATTTTAAACAGTACTAACCATTCTGGATAACATATCAAAAATTTGGAGTCGTTGGACCGTTTGTAAGGTAGCTCCCCTTCTATACAGTGGATTATAGGGCGAAGCACGGCCTACCAGCCCCCCGACCGGTGGTGGTACCACCGCAACCACTATGTCCTTGCATTTTAATACTGTAATATCTTCGAAAATATTCATTTAAATTACATGCTGTACAGATCCATATTGATCTATATTAAATGCACAATGTATTTAAGGTTCTTAATTAGATAAGGATTAATGCTGTATTGCTTAAAATCGCTTCGAAAATAAGCCATTCTTTCTCGAAATGATAAAAAATAGTTATTATGGGTTGTCCCTAAGAGGTAGACATATACCATCGCGGACTTTTTTGTAGACCTTTATTATATTATTTAATGAATTTAATCACGAATCGTTCAATCGTATTTTAACTTTATTTCGTTGGTTATATATTTGTGAATTATAAATCAAAAATCATACTAAACTGTGTTCTATTTGATTTTATTAAAATATTGTGTGTTATATTTCTTTGTTTGGTTAGTTTAAGGTAAGTTAGCTCTTACACTATTTTAACTAACTGCAGTACATTTTTAATTTAATTAACTTTATTTCACTGCACTACTTAAAATGTGATATTCCGGTATATTTTACGGAAAACTGTACTCCCAAATACGTTGTGTGGGAGCACTTTGGACCTAATGTCTCGGTAATAAAGAAGGTTCCTTTTGATGTGAGATAGACCGTACAAAATGCTTAAAGATTCCAAGAAATTGTTTATAAATTCTGTGACCATGTTTGAAGACTATCAGCACAAAATCTAGCTTGCTTATCTAAAAGATAATAATTTTATAAAGTAGTTTGCCTAAATTTTGGATTAACTATTTTCCTTGACTAATATGCCTAGTCGGGTGTTGAACGGTATATTTTAGTATAAAAGTAGCTCCATAATCTAGATTAAATGAAATCTAGTACTTTACTTATTCAAATGAGATTTCGAAGGGTTCCTTTGTTGTGTAGTGGACGTCTCTGATCTAATCTATATATATCTATATATATATAAAAGAAGAAGGTGACTGACTGACTGACTGACTAACTGACTGACTGACTGACTGACTGACTGACTGACATATCAACGCACAGCCCAAACCGCTGTGTCTAGAGATTCCAAATTTGGCATGTAGGTTCCTTATGAGGCCTAGGGGTGCACTAAGAAAGGGTTTTACAAAATTCCATCCCTAAAGGGGTAAAATAGGGGATGGAAATTTGTATGAAAGTCCGTCAGTTTTTAAGTTAGGATCTTAAAAATTTGTATTTAGGCTGACGACCAAAAATTAAAATTTACGTGTCTCAGGATTTTTGAAAATTCGACACCCTTAAGGGTGAAAAAGGGGATGAAGTTGAAAATTCTTTATTTTTAAAGTAAAATCCACATAATTTATTAATTAGGCATTAATGATGTAATTCTATGCAACGTTCTTCACTGTTACTAAAATTCGACCCCAAATTCAACCCCTAAAAAAAGGAAATGGGGTGAAAAAGTCTAAAAACCAATATGGGTATCGTTTGTATGGTTTATCGGGTCGCTGATTACGAAAACTACAACAATTTTGAAATCCAACGTGGTGGACGTTAAATACCATCATTGCCTTGGGATGGGGTTGGGGTGCAATAGGGTTGAAATGTGAATATGGGTGTCGTTTGTATGGTTTATCGGGTCGCTGATTACGAAAACTACAACAATTTTCAAATCCAACGTGTTGGACGTGAAATACCATCATCCCCCTGGGGATGGAGTTGGGGTGCGATAGGTTTGAAATGTCTAAAAATCAATATGGGTGTCGTTTGTATGGTTTATCGGGTCGCTGATTACGGAAGCTACAACAACTTTGAAATCCAACGTGGTGGATGTGAAATACCATCATCCCCTGGGGATGGGGTTGGGGTGCGATAGGTTTGAAATGTCTAAAAATAAATATGGGTGTCGTTGTAAGGGATAGCGGTTAAAATGGCGTTAGGGGTAGAGGTAGAGGTAGAGGTAGAGGTAAAGGTAGAGGTAGAGTTAGGGGTAGAGGTAGAGGTAGAGGTAAAGGTAGAGGTAAAGGTAGAGGTAGAGGTAAAGGTAGAGGTAGAGAGGTAGAGAGGTAGAGAGGTAGAGAGGTAGAGAGGTAGAGAGGTAGAGAGGTAGAGAGGTAGAGAGGTAGAGAGGTAGAGAGGTAGAGAGGTAGAGAGGTAGAGAGGTAGAGAGGTAGAGAGGTAGAGAGGTAGAGAGGTAGAGAGGTGAAGAGGTAGAGAGGTAGAGAGGTAGAGAGGTAGAGAGGTAGAGAGGTAGAGAGGTAGAGAGGTAGAGAGGTAGAGAGGTAGAGAGGTAGAGAGGTAGAGAGGTAGAGAGGTAGAGAGGTAGAGAGGTAGAGAGGTAGAGAGGTAGAGAGGTAGAGAGGTAGAGAGGTAGAGAGGTAGAGAGGTAGAGAGGTAGAGAGGTAGAGAGGTAGAGAGGTAGAGAGGTAGAGAGGTAGAGAGGTAGAGAGGTAGAGAGGTAGAGAGGTAGAGAGGTAGAGAGGTAGAGAGGTAGAGAGGTAGAGAGGTAGAGAGGTAGAGAGGAAGAGAGGTAGAGAGGTAGAGAGGTAGAGAGGTAGAGAGAAAGATTTCGGACCTCCTTGCTTCGCTCGGAATAGATACCTTGCTAATTTATTTTACTATGGGATGACATCTGCCAACGTGTCCCAAATTTTTATGTCAAATCATCAATGATCACTAGGAAATATTCAAAATAACCCGTCAAATCCATAGAACGACGCCTTCACTACCTTGTGACAACTTATTTCTTTAATCCTCCTTCTAATTACCCTCATTTTTCTATGGGTAGAGAGGTAGAGAGGTAGAGAGGTAGAGGTAGAGGTAGAGGTAGAGGTAGAGGTAGAGGTAGAGGTAGAGAGGTAGAGGTAGAGAGGTAGAGAAGTTGAGAGGTAGAGAAGTAGAGAGTTAGAAAGGAAGAGAGGTAGAGAGGTAGAGAGGTAGAGAGGTAGAGAGGAAGAGAGGTAGAGAGGTAGAGAGGTAGAGAGGTAGAGAGGTAGAGAGGTAGAGAGGTAGAGAGGTAGAGAGGTAGAGAGGTAGAGAGGTAGAGAGGTAGAGAGGTAGAGAGGTAGAGAGGTAGAGGGGTAGAGGGGTAGAGAGGTAGAGAGGTAGAGAGGTAGAAAATTCAGCTGGATCTTGAATTATACTCATTGATTTGCGCAGGGTTAGTCCTGTTTTTCCTTAATTTAAAATTACCCCGAAATGACGGGAAAATATCTCATTGCTTCGGAAAACCGGTAATAAAATAAATTCGAAATCCACGCGAGCGAAGCCGCGGGCAACAGCTAGTATATATATAAAAGAAGAAGGTGACTGACTGACTGACTGACATATCAACGCACAGCCCAAACCGCTGGGTCAAGAGATTCCAAATTTGGCATGTAGGTTCCTTATGAGGCTTAGGGGTGCAGTAAGAAAGGGTTTTACAAAATTCCATCCCTAAGGGGGTAAATTAGGGGATGAAAGTTTGTATGAAAGTCCGTCAGTTTTGAAGATAGGATCTTAAAAATTTGTATCTAGGCTGACGACTAAAAATTAATATTTATGTGTCTCAGGGTTTTTGAAAATTCGACACCCTTAAGGGTGAAAAGGGGGATGAAGTTGAAAATTCTTTATTTTTAAAGTAAAATCCACATAATTTATTATTTTGGCATTAATGATGTAATTCTATGCAACGTTCATCACTGTTATTGAAAATCCACCCCAAATTCAACCCCTAAAAAAAGGGAAATGGGGTGAAAAAGTCTTAAAACCAATATAGGTATCGTTTGTATGGTTTATCGGGTCTCTGATTACAAAAACTACAACAATTTTGAAATCCAACGTGGTGGACGTTAAATACCATCATTCCCTTGGGATGGGGTTGGGGTGCGATAGGGTTGAAATGTGAATATTGGTGTCGTTTGTATGGTTTATCGGGTCGCTGATTACGAAAACTACAACAATTTTGAAATCCAACGTGGTGGACGTGAAATACCATCATCCCCCTGGGGATGGAGTTGGGGTGCGATAGGTTTGAAATGTCTAAAAATCAATATGGGTGTCGTTTGTATAGTTTATCGGGTCGCTGATTACGTAAGCTACAACAACTTTGAAATCCAACGTGGTGGACGTGAAATACCATCATCCCCTGGGGATGGGGTTGGGGTGCGATAGGTTTGAAATGTCTAAAAATAAATATGAGTGTCGTTTTTATGTAAGGGATAGCGGTTAAATTGGCGTTAGGGGTAGGGATAGGGGCAGGGATAGAGGTAGAGAGGTAGAGAGGTAGAGAGGTAGAGAGGTAGATAGGTAAAGAGGTAGAGAGGTAAAGAGGTAGAGAGGTAGAGAGGTAGAGAGGTAGATAGGTAGAGAGGTAGAGAGGTAGAGAGGTAGAGAGGTAGAGAGGTAGAGAGGTAGAGAGGTGGAGAGGTGGAGAGGTAGAGAGGTGGAGTGGTGGAGAGGTAGAGAGGTAGAGAGGTAGAGAGGTAGAGAGGTAGAGAGGTAGAGAGGTAGAGAGGTAGAGAGGTAGAGAGGTAGAGAGGTAGAGAGGTAGAGAGGTAGAGAGGTACAGAGGTAGAGAGGTAGAGACGTAGAGAGGGAGAGGGAGAAGGAGGGGGAGAGGGAGGGAGAGAGGGAGGGGGACGGGGTGAGGGAGAGGGAGGAGGGAGAGGGAGAGATATAGAGGGACGGGGAGGGGGAGAGGAAGGCGGGTGGGAGAGAGATGGAGAGGGTTTCAGTTTTTCTCAATTACTTCTGCGAATTGGCTCTGTTTTGAAATATTACATAAAGGTGTCTCTCATCTCTCTCTTTACATTTGTTAGGATACTGCTGCTAAGTTCCTCTGTTCTGAGTAATTTATGAGTAACGTCTGTATATTATATAAAATTCAGCTGTGAATTACACTCATTGATTTGCGCAGGGTTATTCCTGTTTTTCCTTAGTTTAAAATTACCCGGAAATGACGGGAAAATATCTCATTGCTTCGGAAAACCGGTAACAACATAAATACTAAATCCACGCGAGTAAAGCCGCGGGCAACAGCTAGTATTATAATAAATCGGGGAAAGATATTCTTACCTACCTTCATCTACCTTTATAAATTCATCTAATTTTGATAAATGAATGAGATAGGAATGTGTCTTGTTTAGTACCTACCTAACTTGGCTAAAATTGCTGTGTTTGGAGTATGACACATTAAATCATACTTCCCTTAAATTTAAAAAAGGATTTTCTACAAGTGAAATTAATGCTTGATAATATTTGGTTCTGCAGGGTAAAGCAAAAGCAAGCCTGTGGTCCACTTTTGTACTAGAAAAGGCAAAATGTCCACATTGAGCAAATCGAATTATCATTAAGCTATCGAACTAAATGTATCGTCAGATTTGCGTATGGACGTACTGAAATAATGATATCTCAATAAAATGCAATTGAGCTGAGAGGACGGGAAAGATAAGTAACATTCCTTGATCCTCGCGAGATCCTAAAATAATGTTTTTCGGGTTCGAAACAAGAACTAAATCACTTATATTTAACTGATTCCTTCAATGTTTAGAGTGGGCTAAGATTAATGATGCTGACCATTGACTCCTGACTTATTATCCCGACTTAAAATTAAACGTAAATTGTCTAAGTAGGTAGTCAATCATCCTAAGGCCCTGTCCATCGAGTTTGTTTTGCTGAATATAAAATGATATCTTGTATTTATTTATATATTTTTATATTCTGGATTGCAGGATGAGTCTGGTATTTGTCTCCTCCTTCCCTTTAGATATGATTGTACAATTTACTGAACTACTTACAAACTGAATTGGACTTGGAAAAAAAAGTTCATCATCATCATCATCATATCAGCCGAAAGACGTCCACTGCTGGACATAGGCCAAAAAAAACCACTACCACCACCGTCCACTGCTGGAAAAAAAAGTTCCCTTACTATAATTATAAATATTATAAAGGTATGTATGTGAATAGAGTAAGAACTCTGGCATACCTGGGCAGTCTCGGAGAGGTCGTCCGCAAGTGGTATGAGACCTACTGGAGGGTCCGGAGGAGGGGGGCCCTCCCCCTGAAAAGGGCCACATCTCAGAACAAAAACCTCCTTGCTTCGCTCGGAGAAGAAACCATGCTATTTTTTTTCAGTATGGGATGACAACTGCTAGCATGTCTCATGCCATGTCAAGTCGTCAGTGATCACATCCTACCAAATTAGATGAACGACGCGTTCATTGCATTTACAAAGTTTATAGGATTATTGTAACTTGTTGGGATTTTAACGGTTGAAAATATTTCCTAAATTATATGTTGTAAACATTGTGTAAATTATAAAAAACATGTAGAGAATAACTTGAAAATATCGTGAATTTATTCTTAAGTTGCTCTCCATATTAGTGATTGTTCTTTTTAATAATAACGTGTGTAGTTGATGGCTGTACATCTTCAAAACAACAAAACGAAAATTGCAAAGAAATTTTGTCTTTTCATCTGTAAGTTTTATTCAGTATTTTTCATGTTTGTGGATTATTATCACAAATATTGCATAAAAAAATGTCAACTTATCATTTCTACAGTCAGATAATATGGAAATTGTTACGTATTTTACTGTAATTTATCGTTTTTTGTGGGATCATGTTGGAGTTTATGAGTGATGTATTTTTTATCGATAGTAGGTAGTATTTTTACTTTCGAGCTGAGCGAGAAAGGTGTATTCGTGAAAAAAGTTGCACAAACTTTCTCAAAAATGTGTTCTATATCACTTAAGCAAGTCCCCTAAAACTGTCCGTCTGTCGGTTGGTCGGTCTGTCCGTCACGCTTTGGCCTAGCGGCTAAACGAATGGTCCTATTAACACCATATTTTTAATTTAAGACTTTTATTTCCGAATGGTTTTTTGCTGGCTCTCATTTTGAGGGTAGCTGTCATTCAACAAAAATGAAGAATTGTTTTTTTTTTTAAAAACGGTTCAAATTATTTTTATGAAACTTTGCTTGACTAAGCATCTCTATGCAAGGTATCTTGCGCCATCATCAATTTGTCTGTGTGATTCCATATAAGGGGTGTTCCTGTACTACCAAAACGTAAACTTGTGATTTACTCATAGGGTCAGTGCACCACTAGATGACCAAGCACTAATTAATAGCTGACCAAAACTTAAATTTGAACTGAAAGTAAGAAAATTTAAAAATACCGCGATTTTATATAGAATTTAACTATGTTGGCGTCTTACAATAAAGTTATGGGTTTGTCTAGCTAGTACTTTAGTATGTTTATTCGAAGTGGTCATGCAATGTAACATTTGAAAAAAAAAAAACTTTAAGAAGCATATTTTGTAAAGTCCTTAACACTTATTATATCACAAGCCTAACTAATTCATAGTCGAACATTTAGAAGTGACTGAAAGTAGAACTAATAATTTAGTTTTTTTATGAATTTCGTCATAAAACCGCTTAAATGGTCAACTAGTGGTACCTACATTGACCCTAACTGACTACATTAAGTTTGTATTATTTTCTATAATTTTAATTTTGTTTTGGTTATCTACCTGAATGGATATTCAATTTGATTGTATTTTGTGAAAATTTAGTACACAGGATGTACCAAAAACTTAAAGAGCTTTACAGTTGTTAATAAAATGAGTGAAACCATATTCTGATATCCACATTAATGTTTATTGGCAAAAACACTTTATATTTACTTGTACATTTTCTCTGTTACAAAACCGTATTACGCCATTACACACAAGGGTCCATAAACACTACAGACTTTAGCATAGATACTAAACATACAGTGTCGCCAGTATAAATGCACAATAACTAACACGCCTCCTTGCATTTATAATGCAACACCACACATTTATAACAAAACATTCTCTACTAACTTGGCAAAACTTTATCTAACTTATCTTAATTATTTTTCACATTTAACATCTCTCTGAATTTTATGAATTTAACATTTCCAAGTGCTTTTGTAAATATATCTGCAACATTATTTTCTGACTCTATCTTTACAATTTCAATTATTCCTTTCTTAACATTTTCGTGAACAAAATGATAGTGAACTTCAATATGTTTAGAATTCTTTGTAAAATTTCCGTATTTAGCTATAGCTACTGCTCCTGAATTATCTTCATATAATTTAATTGGTTTACAAATTTTAGTGAAAACATCATCCATTAGACAAATCAAAAAATTAATCTCTGTGACAGCTTCTGATAACGCAATATATTCAGCAAAAGTAGAAGACTTTGTGACACTGTTCTGTTTCTTAGATTTCCAAAAGATGATATTTCCAAACAGTCTAACAACAAATCCAGTAGTAGATTTCCTATCTACAGTATCACCGGCCCAATCAGCGTCTACAAAACAATCCAAAATATCTGCATTGTCACTTTTACAATATTTCAATTTAAAGTCCTTAGTCAAGTACAAATACTTAAGAACACGCAAAGCATACCTAAAATGTGTCTCATCATAACAATTTTGAAATCGGCTCAGATAATTTACACTGAAAGCTATATCTGGTCTAGTACCAGAACTTATGTACAACAGTGCACCTATCAAATTTCTATACTTAACATCCTCATTTATATCCGATTTTTCTAGTTTTAAATTTATTTCCATTGGTGTCTTATAAAGTTTTGCATTTTCTATATTATAACGCTTAGCTAAACTTTCAATGTAAGATTTTTGACTCAAAGTCAAAGTATTGTCTCGGTCAAAGTCATATTCAATTTCAATACCAATATATGTTTTAACTTTACCCATGTCCTTCATTTTAAATTTGTCAGATAATTTGTTTTTTATGTCAGCAATAACTTTTTTATTTTTACAGCAAATTAAGAGATCGTCCACAAACAACAAAATGTAAATGAGCAAGTCATCTTCCCTTTTGACATACAGACAATAATCATATTTACTTCTGCGAAAACCAAGAGTTGTGAGAAAATCATTAAAACATTCATACCATGCACGAGGACTTTCTTTTAAACCATACAATGATTTATTTAATTTATACACTTTTTCAGTACCATCTTCATAACCAACTGGCTGTTTCACATACACTTCAGACAAAACTTTGCCATTTAGAAATGCTGTTTCCACATCCATTTGGTGAATATCTAAAGAATTTTGACAACAATATGACAGTAACAATTTCAAAGTAGGCATTTTGGCAACAGGGGAATAAGTGTCATCAATACAGTCAGTTTGTTGAAAACCCGTAACCACTAACCTGGCTTTATATTCACTTTCACTTTTCTTCTTATAAATCCACTTGACATCAATCACCTTTTTGTCCTCGGAGGGTTTGCTTACAAGTGTCCACGTATTGTTTTTCACCAGACTGTTCATTTCACGATCCATTGCTGCTTTCCAATTCTTTGATTCGTCACTAGTAATCGCCTCCTGAAAATTTTCTGGAACCATAGCATCACAGTAATTTACACTAATACAATAATAACCATATTCTTCATCGAAACGTTTTGGAGTTTTAATTTCTCTTCCAGATTTCGTCTTTTTCTTTTCATCTTTGATTTCATCATCACTGTATAGTTCGTGTGTTTCTTCCTTTTCCTTATATTTTGTCTTATCCTTATCGTTTTCATTTATACCTTTAAAATTTTCTCCTTCGGTCGGTTTTTCCTTTTCTGAATCACTTTTACTTTCTTTGTTTTCTTCAACTTCTTCCTCATTTTCCTCTTCAAATCCACATAGAGTTACATCTTCTTCTATTATGTCACAATGTCTAGCAATTTTCACTCTGTCGTTAATCAATACTCTATATCCAGTTTCAGTATATCCAAGTAAAATTCCAACTTCTGCCTTCTTGTCCCATTTGGATCTTCGTCTTTCTTCTGGAATTCTTACAAACACTTTACTTCCATACATTTTTAGATTTTTCACTGATGGTTTCCTTTTGAAGAATATTTCATATGGTGTTTTTCTTTCAACGGTGTTAGTCAAAATTCTATTTTTCAGATATGCAGCTGTTTTAATTATCTCTGGCCAATATTTCCTTTCAACTTTTGCTTCTGATAAAAGACATCTTCCCATATCCATTAATGATCGGTTGTATCTCTCTGCTGTTCCATTTAATTCATGCACATATGCCGGACAAGGTTTTATCATTATACCTTTTTCTCTCGCAAATTGAAAAACTCTCGCATTCATATATTCTTTTCCATTGTCACATCGCAGTTCTTTTATCATCTTTCCAGTCAAATTTTGTACTTCGTTTACATATTGCTCTAAGCATTCAAATACCTCATCTTTTGTCCGGATACAGAAAACTTTGACTAATCTGCTATAGTCATCTATAAAACTCAAAAAGTATTTTTCTCCATGATCTCCTGCTGTTTGATGTGGTCCATTCAAATCTGTGTGTACAATCTCTAATATGTCCTCTGCTCTTCTTCGGTTGTTATGAAACGGTAAGTTATGCATTTTATTTTCAATACATGTCGCACATTTTAAATATTCCTGTTCAATCTCTTTGGGTAGTCCTTCCAATGATTCATTTTTACACATCCTTTCCAAGTTATTAAAATTGACATGTCCAAGTTTACGGTGTAGTTTTTCTTTCAATGTCATTTTAGTTTTACTTATGTTCACTTCTATATTTTCTTCGTTGACATAACTTTTCATTTTGTATAATTTTTCATCCTTTATTGCGACGGCAATAAGCTGTCCATTCGGGTTGTAAATTTTTGACAGTCTCCCTTTTGAAACGACTGAATTTTTGTCAGTAATTTTTGCATAACTTAACAAGTTTGCTTTCATCTCCTTCACATAAAAAACATTAGTTAACCTAACCTCTGATCTTTTGCCATAAACTGGGAAACAAGCTCTAATATTTCCAACTTTTGTAGCCTCTAACGTTCTGCCGTCACCAACTTTAACTTTTATTGGCTTTTTCAAAATCTCATATGTTTCGAAATACTCATCAGAATTTATAACATGATCGGTACAGCCACTGTCCAACAACCACTCTATTTGTCCTTTCTTGCTCACATTTTCATTTTCCATATATGTATTGTTTATTACAGTTGTATGAAATGTATTACCTTGGTTGTCTTGTCCTGTGTTTTGAAAATTTCGCCCTCTATGAAAATTTCTGCTATTAAATGAGCTACGTCCACGACCTCTATAGTTAAATCCACGACCTCGACTACTATTTATGTTACCTGAGCGACAATCTTTTTTCATGTGGCCCATCTTTCCGCAGCCAAAACATTTGTAATTATTCTGGAATGACGACCTCGCTTGACTTGCTTGAAATACACTTGACCTTTCATTTGTCGCTTCATTTTGCTTAAGCTTTATTTTGCTTTTTAGGTAGTCTACAGTTCTATCTCGTTCTGGTAGAACGTCTATCAAATCACCAATGTGACTATAATTCTGTGGTAAGGATTTCAACATGTAGTTTAGTTTTTCTTGCTCTGTTATCACTGCTCCTGCTTGCTTTAATTCGTTCACAGCTTTTTCAAAATCGTCAAAGAATAAGTTCACATCAGAGTAATTGCTTAATTTGACACTTTCTAGGTTACTTCGACACACTATTTGCAACGCAGTAGACTTTTTCAGGTACATTTCGTCAAACTTTTTCATTATCTCAAATGCAGAATCCAGTTCGCATACATATTCCAACTGTTTGTTTGTAATTGCGCTGTAAATGTAATTAGTCGCCTGGATATCACGATCGTCCCAAGTTTCATCATCGGTTTTAGTTTTCGTTCTTGTTACTACATCTTTACATTTTTTATACTGTAGGAACTTTAGAATGCGAATCTTCCAGTTGTTATAGTCCATTCCATCAAATAATGGGATATTTATATCACTACTTCTAGACGCCATATTCTTCCCGGTTTCCTCACTTTTCTTCGTACTATTACACTGTTTACTCACTCTGATTCTTATAACCACGCTCTGCTACCATGTTAACTAACAACAGTCGACAAAACTGAACAACTATTCATAAGAAACAGAGTTTTGAAATTTAAAAATCTGTGAAAATTCATATAAAAGGTGTTCCAGTACTACCAAAATTTGAACATGTGATTTGTTCGAAATCGTTTACGGTTGGTTTGTTTTAATATTTTACAATTCGAGTTCCGAATTCGTGTGGTAGAACATTTTTCAGAAAAACCTTAATAAACGTTTGTAATTCCATACTATGTGTAGGTATGGTATTACAAATTTAAGTTTGCGGTTGACAGTTCTAATTGCATATCGCGAGAAAGTAAGTGCAGTGCTGCTGTACCATTTATTATATTTTACAACATTCAACGCGTTTTGTTTTCATTCTGGGTTCGATTCCCGATGGGGACACTGTCAAACAAATATAACTTTGTGTGTCTTCGCCAAATTGAAATGTCTCAATCAGCATGAATCATCCTGAATCAACAAATTGTAAGAAAATTAATAAAAATACTAAATTAATCTACATAAAATTCTCTACAAAAAAGGTTTGAAAGTTTTTCGCTACAAACAATACTGACAAGCAATTCTTGTGCTCATGCAACGCTTTGGCTCACAAACGTATGAAGATTCTGGGTCAAGCTTATCCGAAACCAGAAGACTACAGGCTCCTTGTGCTCTAAGGTCCAATAAGGAACTCAGCTCCACGTTATAAGGCAAGATAAGATACACGAAATTTCGCTTGAAAATTTATTTGAGCTACTTAGAAGAAAAACACAAACCCGTATTTCAGCATTTTTGCAAAACCATCCCAAATGGATTGAATTGAGGGATAAAAGTTTGTTTTAAAATCCTACATAATTTGTATGTAAGCTCATGAAAATAAAAAAAAGATCCTTTATTCATGAAAATAAAAAAAAAGATCCTTTACACCTCCTACCCCTCTTGCCTCCACCGCTACCGTCCATTACTTTTAGTAAGTAAGTAAGAAATTTGGTATCTTTAATATTAAAACACCTACGTAAGAAATCACCTGTAGTAAAAAAATGCAAAAAGTATTTTTTTTTTATGAATTTAATCACAGCTTTTAACAGATTTGCCTTTTATTAAAGTTTAGTACTTCAACTTTTTGGTCAAAGTTTCGACATCGATTTGTCCTTGTGTAACTTATCGACTATCGATAGATGAAAGCATGCCCACATCCCTACTTGTGACGAATTATTTCTTATATATTACTTCTATATGAGGTCAAATTTCTTTGGGCCACATAGACTACAATACTAGCCTCTTGACTTTCTACCCTGCTGTTACGTAATTGTTTAATTTACCCTTTTCCACTCACTTAACCTTACGATTTTTAACCTGTTGTGTGTACTTTTCCTGTGTTATTTTTACTTTTGGTCATTGTTGAATTATCTTCAGACATAGCGTTAGGTCTTAAGCCAGTAGTTCGATCACAAGCCAAATTATTCATTTTAACAGGGTTCAATAGTAGGGAACAATTTTAAGGAAATGCTATTTTTATGCGTTGGAGTTAAATTATTAAGTTAAAACAAAAAATAATTAAGTCAGGTTAGCACGTGTTCGTTTAGCAAGTAAGTTAGTTAAGAAAGTTAGATAGAGATAAGGAGAAGCTAGTTAGATAGGAACGTTTTAGTTAGGTACGATCGACTAAGTTAGGCAGGTAGGAACGTTTTAGTTAGGTAGGTTAGTTACAGTTTGGTGCAGTGAGCCATGATGTCGAGTCAGGCTTGCAGCTAGGGTGAACTGTTACAACGGACAGACAGACAGACATGACGAATCTATAAGGGTTCCGTTTTTTGCCATTTGGCTACGGAACCCTAAAAAGGGACCCTTATGGAGATACAAGTACGAGGGCTAGGTCCATTGAAGTTAAGACTTGGTAAATGGAATGATGTGTAGAACTTGTCATGTTTAGTCAAGTCTAGGGCTACAGCAGCGGACATTTTGATGGAGTAAGTTCATTACCTATCGGAAAGAGTATGTAAAGACGTTATAGTTATTCTATGTGTTGGAGCAAATGATAAAAATCCATATCTGTGTTGCTACATGCTTTGTAACACATTATTTATATTGAAGAACTGCAAAGTATTTTTATTGAATGTTGACCAATGATTTTTTGAATGTCAAACTACTGAATAATGGATTATATGTACTGGCCAATAGGGTGTTTTCAACCATTTTTTAGGGTTCCGTACCTCAAAAGAAAAAAACGGAACCCTTATAGGATCACTTTGTTGTCCGTCTGTCTGTCTGTCTGTCAAGACCCTTTATCTCACGAACGGGTAAAGGTATCAGGTTGAAATTAATACCACATATTAGGATCTAAAAACCACACAAGATCTGAAAATTTAAATTTTTTATAACGACGCAATCAAAAGATATGGCATTTTATGTCCTCATCTCCATACATTTACTCAAAAATGCAAAACCTACAGGGTACTTCCCGTTGACCTAAAATTATGAAATTTGGCAAGAAGCTAGGTCTCACAATACAAATAATGGGAAAAGTCTGAAATCATTAAATATTACAACTTTTCTCACAACTAATGGTAACCAGTTGTGGTGAGCTCCCGTTTCAAGAACATTCATATAAGAGAGGGGTCAAGTTGGATGGTCGCTGAGGCGATTTTTGTTTTAGTTCTATTTAAAAACGGGAACACTTACAAACTTGAAAATTGGTACGTTTATAGTGCATAAGCTATAAAATAACAACAAATAATAAAATTTGGTCAAGCGCGTGTCGGACTCAAAAAATCTAGCACATTAACTTACTGAAATTTCAACGAATACAATTATGTTTATGTGGTGGTACGGAACCCTCAGTGCGCGAGTCCGACTCGCACTTGGCCGGTTTTTTTTGTTTGTTGTAGCGGCAACAGATATACACAGTGAAAATTTCAAATTTCTACAGAAAGACATCGGACCGATATCAATAGGGTCCCTTTTTCACCATTCGGGCACGGAATCCTAAAAACTTTGTTGAGTCTGAAAAGGAAAACAGTTGAAGTTTTGTTCAAAATTATATCGTCCATCTCACACCAGTGTCCAATAATATTAATTCTATAACTTTAACTTCTTAAATTCGTATTCTATAACTTTTTAAATTCTGTATTTCAGTCTCAGATTGAGTAAAATTTTCCCCCGTAAATTGTTTTATAAATTGTGTGCAACTTCCCACTTCCTATTCGTAGTAGTTGAATAACATTTTTTAACATTTTACTTCGTTTTCTAAAACTTTATTCTTTATTCTGTTTCTCAGTCTCATATTGAGGCAAACTCTCCCCTTTGAGATTGTTTTATAAATTGTCTGCAACTTTCCACTTCGTAGTAATTGACTTTATGTGTATTATGTTTGGAATGAAAACTCCTCCTAAAGCTTTTCCGAACAGATATCAGATAAATTCGAATTGCCTTTTTGTCGAACTTTGGAGTAAGTGTCTGTACACCAACTTTTCCTTGGCAAGTGTTTTTGATTCTTAAGTTAACGAATATAAGAATAAAAGTTTGAAAAGTGCCTTGGTTATGGATACGATTTCGCTCGGATAAATACTTACATTGAAAGTTGAGAATTTATTTCCAACTGGATAGGTAGGTAATTAATACTTTTTATAAGCTTAAAAAGCCGTCACAGTTTTATTAGAAACACCGTGCCTCTTGAATCAGATCCATCAAAGGCTAGGATAGAATTGTGGTCAAAAGGATACCCCCCCGAAAGCTTATATATCCCCATATTCCCCATTGCCGAAAATCTTCCACCAGGACATGACCTTCCCTGGCTCAAATGGAAGTCACTTAATAGACTGCGGTCGGGAGCTAGCAGGTGCAGAGAACTCAAGAAGAGGTGGGGCTTCTCTGATAACGACAAGTGTGAGTGCGGCATTTTGCAATCTATGACACATTTGCTTTCGTGCCCTACCTCCTCAGTTTCTTGCACCCGAGAGGACTTCTCTGGAGGCAACTAAAGAGCTATTGATGTAGTCACATTTTGGGCTAAGCTACTATAACATCATTTGCAAATGATACGAAAAGAAGAGACTCCCTTGAGAGTACTTGGATTAAATCTGTGCTCTTTTTAGGGTTCCGTAGCCAAATGGCAAAAAACATCTCCCTTACAGATTCGTCATGTTTGTCTGTCAGTCCGTCCGTATGTCACAGCCACTTTTTTACGAAACTATAAGAAGTATACTGTTGGAACTTGGTAAGTAGATGTATTATGTGAACCGTATCAAAAAAAATTTTTCATCAAACTATGGATAGGTCTTCAAAAATGATATTGAGGTTTCTAATATCATTTTTTTCTGAACTGAATAGTTTGCGCGAGAGACACTTCCGAATAGACGGAGAGCGCGTGGTCGTCAACCCTACCTCATCGATTACCAAGATGCGACTAATCTAGGGTGATGCACGTTAAAAAGTTATATCCGAATCAACAGGGTTGCCTGGGCGCAACCTGGCAGGTTTTGTACAGTGGGCAAAAAACTTGACATTTTTTGGGCAAAAATTACCTCATCGAATACCAAATAGGTACATAGTACATTCGATAGTACTCATCAAGGAGTGCCTAAATCAACAGGGTTGCCTCACTCAATCCTGGCACATTCGGGAGTCGGCCTGATTTTAAGGTGGTCAAAAATGGCAAAAATTACCTCATCGATTACCAAGTAGGTACTTATTACAACTGATAGAGCTCTTCAAGAAGGGGCAAAATCAACAGGGTTGCCTCGCCAAATCCTGGCACATTCGTGAGTCGGCCTGATTTTAGGTTGACAAAAAAATACAAAACTTACTTACGATTATGAGTAATGAATTGAAACTCATACCATTTGAAGGTTCTAGACATCTTAATAATATTTGCTATAGTATGCCGACACTTAAAACTCATGTTTCATATTATTATACAGGATAGAAAGTTAAGATGGGGTACACACGGCAGCTACTATAAGCTTTATAGCTACAAAAAAACTTAGTAGAGAGACTAACCCTAACTTTTAGAGATATTTTGACCTACATTCACAGATTTTGGAAAAAATGTACAGTCAACAAGAAAAATGGCAATTTTCACTTATGTTTTTTTTTTCATTCCATTTGAGCTTCTTATTGATAAAGAACATATTTTCTATGGGGTCAACCGACGTTAATGTATAAGAACTGTCAGAAAGCACAAAATTATTTTCCTATACATGTAATAGGAGAAACAGAAATTTTTATGAACCTTTTTTACGAAGCATTCTATCCTCTTGTTACTAAGAAACAAAAGTCTAAAGGTCCACCAGGGTAAAGGTATTAGAACTCTTAGAATCCTATATATCCTAAATCCTAATCCAGAACTCTCAGTATTCTACTGACTTTTAGGGCCATTAGCAATTTCCAAGTGGGCAAAACACATTTTGGGTAACAATTACCATTACGAATGTAGATGTAGTGGATGTATGTGTGTGTATTTGTGTGTGTGTGTGTGTGTGTTTGATTGGCTCTATGACTGCCACGTATATGGTCCTGATGGTGTCCGAATTTAATCCCCACGAAATTTTCGCTGCTCTGGCCAACTGTTTATAAATATTAGCGACTTTTAGTAGAATTAAATTAGATTGGAATGAAAATGGAAATGATTAGAAATTAAGTGGAACTGAATTCTACCTAAACTGAAATTAAATTTGAGCCATTGGAATTAAAATGGAACAAAGTTGAAACTAAATCATAACTGAATAAAAAATTTATTGGAATTGAATTATTTTAAATTAAAATTTGAATAATGGAAACTGATGATCCTAGTCAATTAGCTCTTAAAGGAAAATTATAGGTCTCGAGGAGATCTTCATTTCGGTTAATATCAGTCAAACTTAAAACCGATATATCTGTAACTACTATCCCTAGACTATTCATATATTCGCACAAATGATAGATCTCGTCAACATCTATATTTTAGTTGTCAACTGTCAAACTTAAAACCGCTACAACTCTGAAACCACTATTCCTAGACTACTCATATGTAAGGACAAATGATAGATCGCGTCAAGACCTTTATTTCGTTTAACAGCAGTCAAACTTAAAAGTTAAAATAGCTGTAACTTAGAAAATACTGCCCTCAGACTACTCTCATACAGGGACAAATGAAAGATCTTGTCGAGATCTTTATTTCGTTTGACAGCTGACAAATCTAAAACCACAATAACTCAAAAACTACTAACCCTGGACAACTCGTATGTTCAGACAAATGATATATCTCGTCGAGCTCTTTATTTCGGTTGACAGCTGTCACACTCAAAATCGCTATTACTTGGTAACTACTGACCCTAGACTACACGTATATTCAGACAAATAATAAATCTCGTCGAGTTCTATATTTCGGTTGACAGCTGTCAAACTCAAAGTCGCTATAACTCGGTTACTACTGACCCTAGACTACTCGTATGTTTGGAATAATGCTAGATCTCGTTGAGATCGCCATATATCGTAAATTAGCGATGAAAGACTAGCTCTGTTTGGGGAAAAAAATGTTTTTTTGACTAGGTTTTCACTTCTAGTGAAATAAAGTCTCATATCTCGTAAACTCGTGATATGAAAATACTTAATGTCGGAAAAATATTAATTTGACACTTGCAGTGTAGATCTCTTTGAGACATATATTTTTTCCTCAAACAGTGCTAGTCTAACATAGCTAGTTTATGAGATATGGCCGTTTTTAATTTGACAGCTGTAAACTGTATTTAAGATCTCAACGAGATCTATCATTTGTGCGAACATACTAGTAGTCTAGGGTTAGTAGTTTCTAAGTAATAGGTATTTAAAGTTTGACAGCTGTCAAACGAAATAAAGATCTTGACGATGTCTATCATTTGTCCGAACATACAAGTAATCCATTGTCAGTAGTTTCTGAGTTACAGCGATTTTGAATTTGACAGCTGTTAAACAAAATAAAGATTTCGATGAGACCTCTCATTTGTCCTAACATACGAGTAGCCTAGGAACAGTAGTTTCAGAGTTATACTCGTATAGGGGTCTGATCCAAATGGCAGACATTGCATCGGCCGACAGATAGACACCTAAGACCCTATAAGTGTTCATTTTTTCAATAAGATCAAATCTTCTTCTTCTTCTACTGCCTAGCGTTATCCCAGCCTTTTGCTAGGGTCCGCTTTCCGGCTTAATTTCTCCACTTTGCCCGGTCTTTGGCATCCTCTGTGGTGAGGTTGGTCTCCTTCATGTCAGCCTTCACGACGTCCAGCCAGCGTTTCTTAGGCCTGCCGCGTTTTCTAGGACCTTGTACAGAAAGTGCAAGGCACCTGTTCCCGACATAGTCTGGCGCCCTGCGGCCCATCGAAGGCGGCTTTCCTGCAGCTTATCCGCTACGTCGCGAACTCCAAGGCTGCCACAGATGTGCTCGTTACGAATACGAACACATCCATCGCAGCATCTTCATCTCCGCGACGTGAAGCTGCTGAACATGCCTTCCCAGGACCGGCCACGCCTCGCTTCCGTACAACAGTACTGGTCGGATGATGCTCTTGTAAACAAGGCCCTTAAGTTTCACCGGCATCCTTCGGTCACGGGTGACACCGGTTACATCACGCCATTTTGCCCACGCAGCTCTTATTTGGGCTTGGACGTCATGGTCAATTTCCCCAGAGTTGTGCAATACAGATCCAAGGTTTTTAAATTTGTCCGTCTTCGAGACGTATTCAGCGCCGACTTTTATGGGATCCGGGTCTGTACTGCCGCAGGCCATGTACTCGGTCTTCGACACATTTAGTTTTAAACCGCCGTTCTCTAGCGCACCCTTCCAGTGGTTCACCTTTTGCTCCAATTTCTGCTTGTCCTCGTCTGTCAGCGCAATATCATCGGCATACATCATAAGCCAAGGAGATGGCTCATGGACTTCCACCGTAACCACGTCGAGAACTACGCTGAACAGAAAGGGACTCAGGGCTGAGCCTTGGTGGACACCTACAGTGACTGGGAATGGGTGAGAATCGCCAACGGCGGTTCGAACCACGGATACCGAGTCGTGGTACATGTCTCGGATAGTGTCAATATAGGCTTGTGGTACGTTCTTCACCTTTAGGGCCCACCAGATTACCTGGCGCGGTATGCAATCAAAGGCTTTATGCAGATCAAGAAACGCCATATATATCGGTGTTTTCTTCTCTCTGTACGCCTCAGCTAATACTCTTAGGGCAAATATAGGATCTATCGTGCCACAGCCAGGGCGGAACCCATATTGACACTCCGAGATAGTGCACTCTTGCCGGAGCCTAGTATCGATTATGCGCTCGAAGAGTTTCATGGTGTGGCACATGACCGTAATACCGCGGTAGCTTCCGCAGTCTTGTACACAACCCTTGCCTTTGTAAATTGGTGTAATGATGCTCGATCTCCAAGAGTCGGACATTCTACGGCTGGTGAGTATGAGGTTAAAAAGGTCAGTAAGTAAAGCTACACCACGAGCACCCATCGATTTTCATGCTTCAATCGGTAGATCGTCCGGGCCCACGGAGTTTCGGTTCTTCATTGTGCGAAGACATTTTTGCACCTCGTCAAGTGTTATAGGGGTAACAAGTCCAAGATTAGGAGGCAGGTCTGGAGGCGACACGTCAGCGTGTTGCTTGTTCAGCAACTCACTAAAGTAGCTGCGCCATCTTTCCTTCACTCGCGCTTCGTCGCACACCAATGTACCATCAGTTTCTTAACACAAAGACATTTGGTTATGTCTTGGGTAGCCTTTTCTCGAGCTCTTGCCAAACGAAAGATGGTCTTTTGGCCTTCTTTGGTGTCGAGAGTATCATACAGCGGTGACAGCTGTTCATGACGGGATTTGGCAACAGCTCGCTTGGTGATACATTTAGCGGCTTTATACTCGCCGCGGTCTTTGGGAGAGTCACTATCTTGCCACTTTTTGAAGAGTGTTTTCTTCTCCAGAACTGCCTTCTGTACCGAATCATTCCATCACCACGTTTCTTTGTCGATGAGGAGTGTGTTGATTGCTGACTGCATCCTGTTCCAATGACTATCCGCGGACTCATCTTTGTTAGCGCTTAGATCTGAGCTAATAGCAGCTTCGCGGAATTCATCGCTTTTGGGTCCATTCAGCAACCACCATTTGGTTTTCGGTCTGCGTCGTTCGGGCATCTTCTTTTTTGGTACTAGCAAAATATCCATGACAAGTAAGCGGTGTTGTGCTGTGAGACTTTCTCCGGGAAAGACCTTACAGTTAGTTACTTTTCCAATTTGGCTTCTCCTTATGAGTAAGTAATGTTTTTTCTCATATCGATCTATTTTCTAGTAAACCACACGAATTTAAAAGGTTGTTAATTGAACTTTTAAAAAGTAAAATTTTTTAAGTCTTAGGTGTGGTTGTAGATTTATTCACACATAATATAATACTGTATAGTTAACTATTCGTCCGATTATTGTTTTTCTACTTAGATCTTTTGTGGACACTCCAGGTCCGTGAGTTATACAGGTTTAGAATATAAGTACTTTACTTAAGACCGTCTGTTGTCATAATAAAAAAAAAAGTAGTCTATTTGAGTGGAGTGTGAGCCACTTTTGTACGTTATGAGATGTTCAGGTTTCTTCTGGAAAAACGTATTCATGACAGCTAGATTTGATAGGAGGCAGGTGCTGAGAATTGAATCCCCCTCTGCATTAACACTACCATAACCAAAGCAACCGTGTACTTGTTTGAAATCCTGTGCCTTTGATCCTACATGGCCGTTCAGGTCACCTCCAACTACTACATTCTCGGAATTTGGGATGCGGTGAAGAACGTCCTCTAGTTCGTTCCAAAAGGCTTCCTTTTCTGATACTGGGCAGCCGACTTGGGGGGTCAAAGCACTAAAAAGATGGGTAATGGCGCCTTCAATTAGTAACTTCCCCCGAAGAAGTCGGTCGCTCAGCCTGTCGACTTCTAGAAGACCCTTCTGGAAATCTTCGGAGAGCACCACCGCGACGCCGTTTCTTCCTGTGGGAGAGCTGAATAAGAAGATCAAATGGAATGGAAAAAAATATTTGTGAAAACTGCAATTTTTCTTGTTGACTGTACATTTTTTCCAAAATCTGTGAATGTAGGTCAAAATATCTCTAAAAGTTAGGGTTAGTCTCTCTACTAAGTTTTTTTGTAGCTATAAAGCTTATAGTAGCTGCCGTGTGTACCCCATCTTAACTTTCTATCCTGTATAACAATATGAAACATGAGTTTAAGTGTCGGCATACTATAACAAATATTATTAAGATGTCTAGAACCTTCAAATGGTATGAGTTTCAATTCATTACTCATAATCGTAAGTAAGTTTTGTATTTTTTTGTCAACCTAAAATCAGGCCGACTCACGAATGTGCCAGGATTTGGCGAGGCAACCCTGTTGATATTGCCCCTTCTTGAAGAGCTCTATCAGTTGTAATAAGTACCTACTTGGTAATCGATGAGGTAATTTTTGCCATTTTTGACCACCTTAAAATCAGGCCGACTCCCGAATGTGCCAGGATTGAGTGAGGCAACCCTGTTGATTTAGGCACTCCTTGATGAGTACTATCGAATGTACTATGTACCTATTTGGTATTCGATGAGGTAATTTTTGCCCAAAAAATGTCAAGTTTTTTGCCCACTGTACAAAACCTGCCAGGTTGCGCCCAGGCAACCCTGTTGATTCGGATATAACTTTTTAACGTGCATCACCCTAGATTAGTCGCATCTTGGTAATCGATGAGGTAGGGTTGACGACCACGCGCTCTCCGTCTAAAAGTGGTAAAATGTGTGTCCCCCCCTGTAACTTCTAAAATAAGAGAATGATAAAAATAAAAAAAATATGTGATGTACATTACCATACAAACTTCCACCGAAAATTGGTTTGAACGAGATCTAGTAAGTAGTTTGTTTTTAGTACGTCATAAATCGTAAACCGCAATTTACCTTTCATTCAATCAACTGAAATATAAATTTTAGTTACCTACTAACATCACATAATAAAGTTTTTTAGCAATAAAAATACCATAACTTTTACGTATAAACGTACAGGTTTGTACGCAACCCTCAGTGCGCTAGTCCAACTCGCACTTGGCCGGTTTTTTTTAAATGTCCACTGGATGGCGCCGCATATCAGCATGAGGAAAAACCATCATAATGCCACCATGTATCAGTATGAAAAAAGGGAATATGCATAAATATTTTAAGTCGTATTTATTAAATATTATTATATTATATTTATTTGTCGTAGAGCGACTCTCATTTCGAATTTCCCGCGGTATTTTCAAAGACAAACGTTCGAGCTAGCAGCACCCATGCAGTGGCCCAAGCACAGCGAAGCTACGCCAAACATTTCCGTACCAGTGTGATGTTAGACGATGATGTTGGCAATGATGGCTTTATTTAGATCGTGAGGTTGGTACTACTATTACGAATGGCGCGTAAAGGGGCGTGGTTTGTGTCAGTTGAGCCAACACGTAGCAACGTGAAGACGAGGCCGCCATTTTCAACAGCTCATTCTTCTTCGAGATTTTACCACGTCAAGTTATAAAGTGATAGTTGGCCGCGAGATGAAGCCTGCAGCCGCTGGCGGATGACCCGTGGCAATTCTGCGATGACAGGAGCGACCCTTTAATGACAGCTAAGTGTTTATGATCGTTTCTGCCCTAGACTGTGAGATTTTAGGTTATGATACGCGAATACCTTTTGTGATAGTAAAACACGGTGCACTGTGAGTTTGCTGTAGTTGAACATGTGAATAGAATCTTAGAATAAGCCTCCAACGTTTGGGGTTGACAGGATTGTGCCACTTAGTTAATTTTACATTAAAACAACAGGTGGCACAAGCAGTCCTGCGCACCGCTGTGTTTACCGACGACGTGATTGAGGAGAATACCGTATGAGAGGTCAATGGCAAGTCAGGATGAATGATCGTTATGCAAGTAAGATACACTCGATTGAATTAGGCGATTGTCAAAGATGTTATCGATGTCTGCTACAGATAGTTCGGCCAATATCGTGTTCTCTGCTATTCCTGATGTCTATCCCTTGCCCACATAGTGCTATCCCTCTTCGCCCGAGTTCGTGTCTTCGACATATTTATAATCTGAATCTATTATTTATTTATTTATTATTGGCAAGCAGTGACCACAGCCCTCCACCTGCTACCATCGTGATATACTTACCTCGCTTCCTTTACTTTCATCAACCCTGTCATACACGCTCGTCATTTTAGTGTATTTTTAACCTGGCCAAATTTTGTAATTTAAAAACAAAACGGTCAAAAAGTCGCACACTTTGCGGTTTCCGTTGTTCCAAACGCTAGATTGGTACAAAAATGTTGTAGCTTGACTTACCATTGATCGCAATATATTCTGTAAAATAAAATATCAACTACTTTAGCAAAATAATAACATAAATACAATGATTACCCATTCGTAAGGAAAATAGAATATCATCAACGAACTTGGATGACATGTAGACTCATACCTAGCCTCTAATGGATGTAAGGGACAGGTTATGGCAAATACACATACTCAAAAGGCATGATCAGTCAACGTAACTGAACAACTTTCACTGAACAAAACCTTCAGGATGTAAGAAAGACCTCTCTCTCCATAGAAACTGTCCAATCAACTTTACAATTTTGTATAGAGAGGCCGATTTTGTTCTTCATTTCCTTAAAGTTTTATTCACTAGAGTTGTTCAGCTGCCGTATTCCGAAGTGAAACTACGATAATATCGCGCCGATAATTAATCTATGGTTCGGCCTTTGACGGGGAAATTCCCATAAAATAGTTATTTGTTATGCAAGGCAGCAAAAGCGTTATTTGGCATGAGTGCCTTGTATTGAAACCTGAGCAAGCGAAGGATTCTAGAATTGAACCACGAGCGAAGCGAGTGGTTCAAAAGAAGAATCCTGAGCGTAGCGAAGGTTTCAAGGCACGAAACGCAAAATAACTTTGCTGCCGAGCGAAACACAAAATTTTTCACCTCACTAAAGCGAGGAAGCAGCCAGTACCGCAGCGTGGAGGTCTGCCATACTGCATCACGTTCGAATTTCAAAAACCTTTTGCCCGCTAGCGGCCAAAAATCGCTTTTGGCCGCAGAAAAACCTTTTGCCAGCTAGGGGCCAAAAATCGCTTTTGGCCGCAGAATTTAACCGACAAACCAAAAACTTTCGAGCTAGTGAGGTGAAAAGTAAATTTCCGAACGTAATTGTTGAACGTATCCGGTAATATCGGAGCTCCGATAAACTTCGGAATACGCACCCAGGTACGTTGCTGACTGATCATGCCCTTTCAGTATTTGCGAGCTTGTCATTTTTCTAGTGATGTTTCTCAAATAAGATGATACTAGAATGTATTCTAGCATCATCTTATCTTATGTAAAGTTACACGATGTTGTACATTGTTCGAGAACTTGAACAATGTACAACAACATGTAACTTGTAATTAACAAATATTTTTTCTAACTTGTCATCTTCTATATATATAAAAGAAGAAGGTGACTGACTGACATATCAACGCATAGCCCAAACCGCTGGGTCTAGAGATTCCCTATTTGCCATGTAGGTTCCTTATAAAACCTAGGGGTGCACTAAGAAAGGGTTTTACAAAATTCCACTCCTAAGGGGGTAAAATAGGGGATGAAAAATTGTATGAAAGTCCGTCAGTTTTGAAATTAGGATCCTCAAAATTTGTATTTAGGCTGACGACTAAAAATTAAGTTTAACGTGTCTCAGGGTTTTTGAAAATTCTACACCATAAGGGGTGAAAAGGGGGATGAAATCGACTAAATTTATTGTTAAGGCATTAGGGTTGTTATTCTGTGGAAAGTACATCACTGTTATTGAAATTCTACCCCAAATTCAACCCCTAAAAAAGGAAAATGGGGTGAAAAAGTCTAAACACCAATATGGGTATTGTTTGTATGGTTTATCGGGTCGCTGATTACGAAAGCAACAACAATTTTAAAATCCAACGTGTTGAACGTGAAATATCATCATCCCCTGGGGATGAGGTTGAGGTGAGATAGGGTTGGAATGACTAAAATCAATATGGGTGTCGTTTGTATGGTTTATCGGGTCGCTGATTACAAAAACTACAAAAATTTTAAAATCCAACGTGGTGAACGTGAAATATCATCATCCCCTGGGGATGGGGTTGAGGTGCGATAGGGTTGGAATGTCTAAAAATCAATATGGGTGTCGTTTGTATGGTTTATTGGGTCGCTGATTACAAAAACTACAAAAATTTTGAAATCCAACGTGGTGGACGTGAAATTCCATCATCCCCTAGGGATGGGGTTGAGGTTCGATAAAGTTGAAATGTCTAAAAATCAATATGGGTGTCGTTTGTATGGTTTATCGGGTCGCTGATTACGAAAACTACAACAATTTTGAAGTCCAACGTAATGGACGTGAAATACCATCATCCTCTGGAGTTGGGGTTGGGGTGCGATAGGTTTGAAATGTCTAAAAATCAATATGGGTGGCATTTCTATGTTAGGGATAGCGGTTAAATTGGCGTTAGGGGTAGGGATAGGGGCAGGGATAGGGTAGAGGTAGAGGTAGAGAGGTAGAGAGGTACAGGTACAGGCACAGGTAGAGGTACAAGTAGAAGGAGGAGGAGAAGGAGGGGAAGGGGGAGGGGGAAGGGGAGGGAGGGGAGAGGGAGGTGGAGGTGGAGAGGGAGAGGGAGGAGGGGGAGGAGGAGAGGGAGGAGAGAGAGAGGGTGAGGGGGGAGAGGGAGAGAGAGGGAGAGGGTTTTAGTTTTTCTCAATTACTTCTGCGAATTGGCTCTGTTTTGAAATATTACATAAAGGTGTCTCTCATCTCTCTTTCTACATTTGTTAGGTTAAGTGACAACTTTAAGGCATAATACTGCTGCTAAGTTCTTCTGTTCTGAGTAGTTTATGAGTAACTTCAGCTGGATCTTGAATTGTACTCATTGATTTGCACAGGGTTAGTCCCGTTTTTCCTTAGTTTAAAATTACCCCAAAATGACGGAAAAATATCTCTTGTTTCGGAAAACCGGTAACAAAATAAATACGAAAACCACGCGACCGAAGCCGCGGGTAACAGCTAGTATTTATATAAATATTTATCAAATGAGATGATGCTAGAATACACCACTTAAGTTCTCGAATAATCTACAGCATTATGTAACTTGTAATAAAGAAATATCATCCTAGCTTATCATATTTCTAGTTATATTTCTCAAATAAGATGATACTCGTACTAGAAGACACCACCCAAGTTCTCGAATAATGTACAGTATCATATAACTGGTAATATACAAATATCATCCGAGATTGTCATTTTTCTAGTGATGTTTCTAAAATAAGATGATGCTGGATGATGCTGCTTGAGTTCTCGAATAATGTACAACAACACGTAACTTGTAATTAACAATTATCGTCCAAGCTTGTCATATTTATAGAGATATTTCTCAAATAAGATGATGCTAGAATACACAACTCAAGTCCTCGAATAATAAATAAAATTATACAGGATGTAAGGGACGGGTTGTCAAGTACTGATAGGGTATGATCAGTCAACCTAACTGAACAACTTTCAGTAAACAAAATCTTTCCGGAAATGAAACAATAAAATCGGCCTCTCCATACAAAATTGCGAACTTGATGGACAGTTTGTAAGGAGAGCCCGTTTTATTTTTCATTTCCGGAAAGTTTTTTTTACTGAAAGATGGTCAGATACGTTGACTGATCATGCCCTTTCAATATTTGCCAACCTGTCCCTTACTCCCTGTATAACTTGTAATATACAAATATAACCTGAGCTATTTTATTCTATATTTCTCAAATAAGATGATGCTATAATACACCACTCAAGTTCTCGAATAATGTAAATAATATGGGTCACACATGTGTTCTATACAAAAGCAATCATTATCTTCCGTCTGCCTTACCCTCAATTTAATTTTGGTCTGTGCAATACAGGGTGTGAGGAAAAGTACCGATTTCCTTTTAACCACATGTTGTGTAAGTAGAATAAAGTACATAGAACATATTAATTATAAAAAAATAACATAAAAATAAAATACTTCCAATGAAAAAAAAAGTTTAAGTTGCCAACCCTATCTTAAGAATCGCAACGCGCCCCGCTCCCCCATTCGAGGCAAATACTCACGCTGATCGGTGCGATAGTCTTGAGTCTGGTGAAGGTTGACACAATTAAATTTTAATACTAATTTTTAAAATCTGTTATTTTTTTATTGTTTAAACATGCTTATCCCTGTGCGGCTGAGGTACACATACAACTCGTAACATCGTTTGATGTGGCTCTGTCTAGCTCAGTACCTTCCTGTGTCGGCACCCGCCACCTGCTAGTGCAGCGACGGCAGCATCACCTCTTTCCCGAGTGGAGCTAGAGCTGTATGGTGTCCACAGGACGTAAGGTCAGCAATAACTGATGGATCTGACAGACGTATCGTCAGTAAAATGGTTTTAATGTACATGGGTAGCGACTGGTAGACTTCATAAATATAATTTAGGTATTTACTCACGTGACATTAGTAAGTGAGTATAAGATCGACTGGTTGAGTAAGAGATCACAATTTAATCATGGTGTCTGCCAGTGGTCACTTCAGCAAAATTTGATGGTTCACCCCCAAAGTTTCAGATTTCAGGCTCAAAATTTATCTACCAAAAAATTATGCCCGTTTTTAGGAATAAACTTATGCAGCAAAAAATATTAGTTTGCCTTGTTAACACTAAACACATCATTATACTACATGCTTCGCAAATTCTCGAAAAATAAAAATGGTGAAAATTTAAGGCGCATTGAAAACAAACTACTTACTCATACGATTTTTTTAAAATATTTTTAATTTATTAATTTACTCCAAGAAAAGACAAAATTCAGTCAAGTTTTTTAATTTAACATCTTTTAAATTTTTATAAATTTTCAAAGATGGCTGTGTCAAAAGGTCCTAGTTCGATGTCATATTTCAATAATTATTTTTTAAATTAAAAATCAGTGCTATCAAATATTTTACTAACTTAGGTAGTTCAATACATGCACAAAATTACACAAAAATACATTTATCAACAAAAACTTGCATAATTTCTGAGATAAGAAAATGTAAATGTGAGATAAGAAAATTGCGCCGCTGTACAAGGGAAAAGGGTTACAACAGGACTGCAAAAATTACCGCGGGATAAGCCTTCTTAGTGTCGTCGGCAAACTGTATGCAAAGGTTTTGATTGAAAGAGTGATGAAAGATACTGACGAAAAAATATGGGATGTACAAGCGGGATTTGGAAAGGGAATGGGATGTACAGATCAGGTCTTTTCCTTGCGGTGCATAGCTGAAAAGTTTTTGGCTAAAAACCAAAAAGTCTACTGCGCGTTCGTGGATTTGGAAAAGGCCTATGACCAAGTGGTGAGGAATGAATTGTGGTCAGCATTGTCTTTGTATGGGGTAAACGGGCATCTGATTCAAGCACTGAAATCTCTGTATGAGGATTCCAGTGCTTGTGTCAGAATAAACGGGGCGCACACTGAATGGTTTAGCATCGAAAAAGGTGTTAGGCAGGGATGTGTAGCGTCACCTTGGCTGTTTAACCTGTTCATGGATAATTGTTTGATTGATCTGAAAGAGAGTATGTGTGGACTGAGAATGAATGAGTTACTCATCAAATGTCTTCTCTACGCTGATGACCAAGTTGTACTTGCGTCATCTGCTGACGAGTTGCAGGAGATGGTAACAATGATGAATGTGGCTTTGGACAGGAAAGGAATGAAAGTAAATGTAAGCAAGACGAAAGTAATGGTACTTGAAAGAGAAGAATGTATGACAGAGTGTACTATATTAATAGGTGGTGAACAAGTCGAACAAGTGAAGGAGTTTGTGTATCTGGGCTCAAAGTTTACGAGAGATGGAAAGTGTGAAAGTGATATTGAGAGAAGAGTGAATGCTGGAAACATGGTGAATGCTGCCGCACAAAACATAAACGCAGTAAGTCGCATTTTCGCGCCAAAAGAGTTGAGAATAGGCGCGAAATGCTTGCAGTAAGGTCTACAAGAATCAAAGACCCGTTTTTTAATATCTACATTATAAAGGTGAAATTCAAAAATCATAACCGCAGTATGGCTCGAGTTTTTTTACGACCAGTTAATATTACTGCAGTAAATGCACTTGCTGCAAATTTTTATTAAACAGCTCTTAAATAATTCTTGTGATGCATAATATATGTGCAGTAAGTACTTAAAGTAGGACTTTACTGCATTTATAATAATGCATATTTAGAGCTAATGCAGTGGATTTGCATATCACATTTGCAGTAAGCACATTTATGGCGCTTATTCTAAGGAATTATAAAAAGTAAAGAAAGGAGGGTCATAACATAAACACAGTGATAACTGATGACACAAGCTACATTACATTTTTTATTATTTACAAATTGCTTTTCTATTCGATTTGCGGGTATCGCGCTTACCGCGCACGCGAAATATTTGATCTTGTTTGTGTGTTGATTTTAGGTTTTAGCGCGTATAAGAAACGTTATGTCCGTGTAGTTGTGTGGGTGCGCGTTGCAGATAGTAGGCGTGTGCAAGTAGGAAAGCTAATTAGGGTAATTTGACTTGTTAAAGCGAGATGAATGCCGCGGGTCAGCAAGTGTTTCCCATCGTATTTTTTTCGCAGTTGCTTACTATCCTTTGACCTTGACACAGTTCTGTTATCGCTTTCAACGACCGTTTTTAACGACCTTGTGTTTGGATTAAATTGTAATATATGCAAGCGATAGATAAAATATGGAGGAGAGAAAAAAAGCTTTAGGTACTAGACAACAGTTTAGAAATACCTTAATGCAACAAGCTCAGGCCAAAGAGAAAATGCGTCAGGACGAACCCCTCCAATCGCTTAGTGAAAGCAAGGATTCTAAAGGTAAGTGACTTACCTGTTTAGTTTACTTATCTAGATATTCGTAGGCGGCTAGGTATTTGGTCGGGTAGGCAATTATGAACATCTTTATGTGTGGAAGCGGCTGTGAGTGCCAGCGCAAGCGCAAGTACTTGTTTACCTATAACCCTTAGACGAGCAGGTAGGTAGATGGCGACAGGTAGTTCGGTAGGTCAATAAAGTGTATAGGTAGGTATTTACATAGTTACATTAAATATACACCCGTGTGGTGCCGGCAAAGAATAGTACCAACCCATAAATACACGTGGGTGTCGTAAAAGGCGACTAAGGGATTATAAACTGGAGGATGGGCAGCAGCATCCTTTTGTGTATCGTACCATCTTACAAACTGAGGTCACTAACAACAGCGGTCGCCACCCGCAACGCTAACAAGCGTGGTGACTATGGTAAATCCCCTTTTATTTTATTTTATTTTATTCGGATAACTTACAGCCTTGCTAATTAAAATAATTGTAGTTATACAAGATGCTAGTATCTAGTTCTGGAGGGAGCTCCCTGTCCTGCAGTGGACGTTTAATGGGATGATATGATGATGATGATTAAATATAACTGGTAAAAGTAATTCCGTCTGTCTGCTGTTTATGTAGGTGCAAGGTAGGTATTAAAGGAGCTGGTGTGACAATTTTTTTTTTGTTGAGCTTGTTGTTCTATGATGAGATGACGCACGAATTAAAACGAAGGTTTAGGGTGGTAGACCATAATAATTTGTTAGGCCAAATACCTGTACCTACAAAATAATGTATATTATTTTTCTTTTTTAGTGAATTTTATGTGGTAAAAAAATCTAGCTAAATAACCTTCGCACAACTTACACTCATTAAATTTATTTTACGGTTGTACAAACTGTAATAACTTTGCCATGTTACATCTATATTTCGAATAATTATCTACAGTTTGTGACATACGTACGTATTAAAAAAATAAAAATACCTAGTAGGAGTAAAATTTTAATGACTTAATAATATTTGTACCTATCTATTTACTACAAATTGCTAAGTAGGTGTAGGTATTTAAGTAGCAAAATACAATAGGGGATTTTTTTTTCAGGGTCTGTTTCAAATGATCAGGTTAAAATACAGAACGACATGTTAAATGATTTGGAAAAGAGTAATAATGATTGGATCAGCGCACTATACTGCGATGAAGTGTTGCTACCGTCAGAAGAAGATCATGTTTCGGACTTAGACTGTCAGAGTCCAGTCGATCCTTACGCAAATTCCGATGATCATAGTAATGATGCTGATTATGTTCCGGATCCTGAAGATTCAGATGACTCGGACGTAACAATTTGTAAGAGCCCAGTAAAAAAGATTGTGTTACTAGGAAATATTTCATCGAATAAAAATGATAACCCGCACTGTGATTATGAAGACTGCAAAAAAGAAATATTTAGTACTTGTGGTCACTGCCTATGCTTTCTTTGCTGGGAACATTTTGATGATGATGTTGCTTATACTGACTGTAAACGCCATAATGTTTTCATGCCTAAGAAACAGTCTAAGTCGACCAACAAAGAAAACATTTTTCCATCTACGATAACCGGCCATGATAGTTCCCAACAAAAAAAGTTTCATATAATATCTAACGAAATTGTAAAAAAGGCTAATGAAGCTAACATTATTAACAATATAACTAACCATAAGATGGAAGCGCAAAAAACCTTTACTAAGGAAAAACAAAAGAGTTGTTTTAGTGAATCTCGTTCTCAGCATTGTGAATATCGCGACTGCAAAGATACTGTTTTTACCACTTGTGACGACTGCTCGTGTCTGTTATGCCTTAATCATTTCGATAGTATAAAAACAGAAAACAAATGTAATGAACACATACCTCCTGCAACTTGTATAATAAATAACGACGATAGAAAACAGCGCGAGAATAAAAAATGTGTAAAAAAATTGGCTGAGATATCTAAATTATGTGAAAAAAGTGATTCTGAATCAAACAGTAATAAAAGTCTTGATAATGATTCGAAAGATGAGCAGCATTGTGAGTTTATTGACTGTAAGAAAAAAGTTTTTACCACTTGTGACACTTGTTTTTGTTTGTTATGTGTCGATCATTTTCCTAACTTAAAATCGGATATTAAATGCTCTCAACACAAACCAAACAGCACCGACTTAGTAGCAGAAGGTCCTGCACTAACCAAAGATGGAAATTTAAGGAAGAGAAAACTGTTCGAAGAGAATTTGGAGACCAGAATAAAAAAACGTGAAAAGTTGAACGATGTAAAATTTGTCATAAAACCACCCTGCTCTTGCAATAAAAATTGTTCAGAGAAATTTGATGAAGATTTTAGAAAAAATATTCACAGCCGCTTCAGAAAATTGAACTGGGAGTCGCAAGGACTATTTATTAAGGGACTGGTAGACGTATTGCAAGTAGAGCGAAGAAAAACTAGTACAAAGAACATTTTAAAAAGAAAAGTTTCTCATGCTTACCATCTTATTTCAGAAGACGATCAAAGAATTGAAGTGTGTAAATATTTTTTTCTAACTACTTTAGGTTTTAATCCAAAGAATGATCGCAGGGTTTTGCAGGCTATAAGAAAACCGGTTGATCAACAAACAATTCTAAGAGGAAAGTACATCAGGGAAAACAAAATAAACAAAGAAATTATAAAGCAACATATTCAGAAATATCAACCATCTATTTCACATTACAGGCGAAAGCATGCTCCCAATCGTTTATACCTGCCCAGTGACATAAACATAGCTTCTATGTACACAGATTTTTGTAATGAATATCCCAATATCCAAATATCCTCGGAATATTACAGGAGGATCGTAAGAGTTGATTTTAATATTTCATTTGCAAATTTAGGTCACGAAGAATGCGAACAATGCGCTTATTTTCACCAGCATAATAAAAACCATGTTCTTAATCCTGATAAAGAATGTGAAGTTTGTTACACATACCAAATACATCATGAAAGATATAAGACTTCTCGAGCGGATTATCAGCGTGATGTCGAAAAATCGAAGAAATTGAATGATGAAATTGTTTATTGTTCAGTAGATTTGCAGAAAGTGATCATGTTGCCACGTATAGACCAATTTAAAGCAGCCATATTCTGCCCGCGCGTGATCGTGTTTAATGAAACATTTGTCCCATTGGGAACAGCTTCAGAGAAAAATCTTCCATTTGCAACAGTTTGGCCGGAAACTATAGCCGGTCGAAACCAAGAGGATATAATATCAACTTTTAGGGCATTTCTTGTTCATAACCGAGACGCTAAAGACTTTGTACTTTGGGCTGATAATTGCTCATCGCAAAATAAAAACTGGGCATTTTTTTCATTTCTCGTTAACATCATTAACAGCGACTTAATTTCAGCTGAAACAATAACGATAAAATATTTTGAGTCTGGACATTCCTTTATGAGCGCTGACAGTTTTCATCACCAGGTTGAACTGTCCCTAAAACGCAAAAGCAAAGTTTATGACTTTGACGATTTTGTATCTGCTGTTCAGCAGTCTAATTCTAAGAAGAACGTAGTAAAGATAATGACGATTGATGACTTCTACGAATATAAAGACTTTTCTTCACAAACAAAAGTCCGCAAAATAACGCCTCGATGCTATTTAAAAAATATTGTGTGTGTTAAAGCACAGAGAGGCAATTTTTTCCTAGAATATAGCTCTAGTGAGCAGATACAAGCCACTTTGGATTTTCTTCCTCTGAAAATTGTCAAATCACGCAAATTTCCTGAAATAAACAAAAAAAAATCCTTAAAAGGAATAACTAAAAGCAGAAAGGAAAATATTTTAAAAAAATTAGTACCGCTCATGCCAGAAAATAGGAGAACGTTTTGGATGAATCTGCCGACTAATAATGATGAAGATCATGATAATGGTGATAAAGATAGTTTGTTCGTGGATTAATGTTCAGTAAATGTTCTTCATCTTTGTTTTTGTCAGTTCAGTGTAATAAATAAATAAAAATGTGATTCTTGTATTTGTCTCATAATTTTATTTCAAAACCAAAACAGTAAATTTAGTCCTAATAAGCTTATATTTACGAATGTTTTTAAATCACGAAAACAATTATGTTATCACTAACGCAGTAAGTACAGAAATGACAATTTAGAAGCGCAGTAAAGTACGTTATAAAGGTTCTTTACTGCATTTATGTGAAAACTACAACTATAAAATATACATGCTAGTCCTAGTCATAACATGTTTTTTAAACTTTAGAGCACTTAATAAAAATATTTTTAAATATTTTACGATAAAAATGAATTCCCCGTCCTCGTTTCCATAGAAATACTAATTAAAATTTATTAAAACGATACATAAAAGGGTTATATTATAAGATTAAAATTCGAAACTTTGAGCGCGTTTTACTCAAAAGTACTAAGATGTTCCATACTGCACTTACGATTTGTGCGGCAGAATGGTGCCCTACACGCCTTTATGAGGAGTCAGAAGTTGTATCACAAGGCTCGTTTGGCTGTTCATAGGGGTGTTTTAGTACCAACACTGATGTATGGCAGTGAAAGCTGGGTATGGCAGAAGAATCATGAAAGTAGAATTAATGCAGTGGAAATGAGAGCGCTAAGGAGTATGATTGGTGTTAAATTGAGTGACAGGATTAAAAAAAAGTGTGATAAGAGAACGGTGTGGCGTAAAAGAAGACGTAGTGACCAAAATCGAGAAAGGGATGCTGAGATGGTTTGGTCATGGAGAGTGGATGAATGAACGAAGACTGACGAAAGAGATCTACAAGGCGAGAGTGAATGGAAACGTTGGAAGGGGAAGGCCTAGTCGAACGTACCAGGACCAAATTCGGGACGTTCTGAATAAAGGCCAGGTTAAAAGTACCTTAAACCGACGAGCATGTATGAAAGGATTGATGAAAGTACAGGAAGCAAGGGAAGTATGTCAAGATCGTAGCAGGTGGAGGACTGTGGTCTCTGCCTACCCCGACGGGAAAGAGGCGTGATGTAATGTAAGAAAATAGAAAGTTCACGTCTGACAGATTACTCCTCAGTAGGATATTACAAAAAAATGCACCTCAGCGGCAGAGGGTTATTGTTCTTTATTCTACCTATAGAACATGTAGAAATCGGTACTTTTCCTTACACCCTACATGTTGAAATGAACTAAACAGATTGATTTACTTACCGACTTTTTTATCAAAAGAAGCATCTTCAATCTTCTCTGTAGTCGCATGAACTGCAGCCAAAATGACCTTTATATGATAAAGAAATAGGGATTACGTAGAATATCACACACACAAACAAAATAAATAAGAAAACTACTGTGACAAGTTTCTCATTGCACCCATTTGTAAAACCTATTTACTCCCCGTTTGATTTTAAAAAATATTTTAGTAAATTATTTTCAAATAATCACAATATTTGCATCAAAAAAACTTGATTAATGTAAGCCAATAAATTAACTCTAATCGAATCCAAATCTGACTGTACAGTAAAATAAAAACTAAACAATATTAATGGCTCTTTTATATTCATTCATGGGTGAGAAGCACGCGAGGAGGCCAAGTTAAGATGTCAGTATCACCATTCAATAAATTAAAATAACAGTTGTCAAAAACGTTCATGGTGCAAAGGTGCCAATAACGCCTACGCTGCAGCATTTCCACGCTGTATGGTAGCAATGGACTGGACAGACTTACCTATACAACATTTGGCTAGCACCCTAAACGAACCACGACAGCAGCAAGAGGTCATCTAGTGTAGGCAAAGAAGCAGTTGACCGCAGCATTAATTAAGTTGTTCAGTATCATGAGTACATGCATATCTTTTGCTATCAAGAACTAATTAAAAGTCACCCTATATAGTGTAGGCAACAGTTGACCCCAACATACTTTTCTTAGGCAGATTTTATTCGACAGGATGATAAAGAATCATTAATTAAATATAAATTCAAAATATCCAAAAAAAATACAAAAAAAAATTCATACATTTTTTGTAATTTTTGTATTGAAAAATTAAAAGTACTTTCCGACTCTTTTTTGGATTTTTTATAGAAGGTTTGTCTCATGTAGTGTAATACCCCAGCAAAGTTTTATCGACTGAGGATTTAATGCGGGGGTCTTCATCGATCCGCTTCGTTGCCTAGACTAATCCCCTGATTTTTTTAGACGACGCTCAATTAGATTCATAAGAAAACCGGCTAAGTACGATTCGGACTCGCGCACCGAGGGATCCGTACCTCCACATGATATTAATTGCATTAGTTGAAATTTCAGTATCTTACTGCGCTAGATTTTTTGAGGAGGGTATTGTGGTTGACACGTGTGTAAGTATGTGGGTATGTACCTTACCACCACAGAGTGGTTACCACCTACAGCCTCAATGCCTATCAACCGATCTGCACAAATGAGGTGTCAAAAGATTTGTTCTGACGCAGGGATTCGCACTGAATAGGTGACGTCATCATAAAGTGGCCCCTCTTCGGAAGAGGGACCAAATAGAGGGCATTAAATTTTTTCTACTGATAAGGGCTTGAAGGGTATTTAATTAAAGCAGACATTTTACGTATCTTAAATCCATTTCCATAATTCTCCTAATTAAAACAGTTTTCAAAAATATTCGTAAATAAGTACAACCGTCAAATAATTTCAGAGTTAATAAAATTAAAGTAACTTAAAAATAACACTGTAGTATATTTTTCATTTAATAATAATGCTAGTAAATTAGTAAAACATATAAAGGTCAATGTATAATAAGGTACCCACTGATATTGAAAGTTTACCGTTAGATAAATTCAAAACTGTTATCAAGCAGAAATTGTATAAGAAGGGTTATTATAAAATATCAGATTATCTAGAAGAGAATAATGCATGGGATTAGGCTGCGGTTCTAACAGGCTAATTCAAAATTAAAACTGACTTAGGTATGTTTGTTGTATACTGAGGTTGTATATCAAAACATTTTTAAAAGAGCGCGTGGGTTTTTATTGTCGCTCCTTTTTTTTCCACTATGGCGCCACATTGTTTGTGAAGCGATGTAGTTTAGCTGACGTCATTAAGAGATTTTAATATCCAACAATGAATAAACGATTTTGACTGACTTTAAAACACATTACTTCATAAATTTACTCGTTAAAAATCAGTAAGTACTCGTAGATACAGAAGCCAAAAAAGCAAAAAACATTTAAATCCATTTTTTAATGTACTCGCGCCAGTTTTAAACTGTAGTTTGTTTGTTTTGTCCTTTGTATATTGTGCGTCGATGGCGTGTATGAATAAACGTTTTTATCTATCTATATATCAAGCTGTGTGCGTAAACGTTCGCTATCGATAGCAAAGTTGCACCGCCACCCCCAAGTAACACACCACAAACATTGAGCCGTAGTAGGTTTAAGCGTCCATGAATGATAGTTCCTACTAGATAACGATTAGTAGTAGTTTTGTACGAAATGGTGTAGATCTCCATGGTTCTGCACTGCTCGCATCTACGCCGGCTTCCCACTTGTCCTCCTGTGTGTGGTCCTTTTCGGATCTACTCGGTTCTGAGTCGATCCCGCAGAGAAACCCCAAGCTCAGCCCTTTGGGTGACCTTGAGCTTCCTTATAAGGAACATTGTGAGCCACCACGTCAGTATAACGCTGCCTAGCCGAGTCCGATTTGGCTAGTAACCTCTTTCTTTAAGTTGGATTTAGTCAAGGTATTCAACAACTTCGAGGTTAGACTTAGCAATTTTGTGTGAAGTGGGAACATATATCATTTATACTTCACCTTCTCGGAAAGTACCTCAGTCCTGTTTTAAAAACTAAGGAGAAGATACGTCATTTCTATGGTATAAATATGCGGGGGGAAAAGTTATATGGAAATCCATTGTTAACGTGTTTTAGCGGGATGGAATTTTGTATGAAAATCCATTGTTAACGTGTTTTTTAGGGTTCCGTACCTCAAAAGAAAAAAACGGAACCCTTATAGGATCACTTTGTTGTCCGTCTGTCTGTCTGTCTGTCTGTCTGTCTGTCTGTCTGTCTGTCTGTCTGTCTGTCTGTCTGTCAAGACCCTTTATCTCACGAACGGGTAAAGGTATCAGGTTGAAATTAATACCATATATTAGGATCCATGAACCACACAAGATCTGAAAATTTAAATTTTTTACAACGACGCAATCAAAAGATATGGCATTCTATGTCCTCATCTCCATACATTTATTCAAAAATGAAAAACCTACAGGGTACTTCCCGTTGACCTAAAATTATGAAATTTGGCAAGGAGCTAGGTCTCACAGTACAAATAATGGGAAAAGTCTGAAATCATTAAATATTACAACTTTTCTCACAACTAATGGTAACCAATTGTGGTGAGCTCCCGTTTCAAGAACATTCATATAAGAGAGGGGTCAAGTTGGATGGTTGCTGAGGCGATTTTTGTTTTAGTTCTATTTAAAAACGGGAACACTTAGAAACTTGAAAATTGGTATGTTTATAGGGCATAGGCTATAAAATAACAACAAATAATAAAATTTGGTCAAGCGCGTGTCGGACTCAACAAATCTAGCACATTAACTTTCAACTAATACAATTATGTTTATGTGGTGGTACGGAACCCTCAGTGCGCGAGTCCGACTCGCACTTGGCCGGTTTTTCTTTCTTAAATTTAGATCAAAATCTGTCGATAACCTATTTTAATATCATAATGCCAAAAAAAGAAAAAGTTTTTATCTCTAAGTCCACGAAATGATGCTGGCCACCTACACTTTTCTGAGAAAACCATTAATTTGAAAAAAGAACGAAACCAAAATGTGGAACGAAAGCGCGCGCGCGAATTAGGTACCTATTCTTGAAAATCACCGTGTGATAAAATTTTACTCAATAAAATCATAATTTCTGTTTTTTTCATATCAACAGGGAAAAATCATAATGCATAAATATAAATTAGTGTTTAATTGTTAAATTTTATAAAGTATTACTAACATTTTAACACTATCAGGGTAAAATAAAAAAGTTTAAACCTCCAAGCGATATTTTATCACCCAGTGATTTTCAAAAATTGGACCCCTGTTTTCTTTACAAAGTTGTTGGAAGTTTTAATTATAGTTTTGTTGGTGCGTGCTTTTTACAAAAAATGTCGTCAAATAGTGACAGTGCTGAAGAGTTTTTGACACCGCTAGAACTACAAGAAAGTGCGCAAGCGGTTATTGATTGCCTGAAAAATCTCGAAAAAATACAACAATGAGGTATGTGATAGTTTTATACGTTGAAAAAGCGAGCAAAAAGCGCATTGATTTTCGGAAACTGTTTTGCTTGCTTATTATAGTGAAAAAGCGTATAAATATAAGCCAAGTCTTTGTATTCCATGTTGAAAAGTACCATATTGGCAAGACATGATATCAGTATAATGGAATACAAAAAACTTACATCATATCTGAAAAGGAAATCTGAAATATTTTCCTCGTAGGTGAAGTATAAAGCACTATGTATCACTCGAAAGAAAGTGCGATTCCCAACTCGGGTGTATTGAGCCCTTCGGCTTCGCCTCAGGGCTCAAACGACACCCTTGTTGGGAATCAGTCACTTTCTCCTCTCGATGAACAATGTACTATTTCGTCTTATTTATGTTGATATGAAGATCCAGCATTGTGCTGAGATCTTCCAGGGTATCAGCCATTACGAGCATAATATCATCGGCAAATCGAAGGTGTGTTATGTAATACCGTCGATGTTAATGCCGATTCTTTACCAGTCAAGTAGTTTGAAGTCGTCTTCCAAAGCAGCGGTGAACAGTTTAAGGAGATATTTCACAGCATCTCCCATTCTCACCTGTCGCTGCGTTCCAATTCAAAAAGTTTCGAATCCTGAGACGATTTGAAGTACCTAAAGGCGTTTTTGTACAACTCTCAACACTTGACAACTCTGGAGAGAACGTAGCACAGCCAAATCAAATCGAATGTTTTCTCATAGTCCAAAAACGCAAAACAAAGTGAATGGTTAATACTCTTTGAAGGAGTATGTGTTTTGAGGCATTTATCTATTCTATACAGTTCAAAAATTGAAAAGCAAGTGTTTCTGAACACGAATGAAACACTACTTATACCATACCAAAGGTCATCAGTATAGTTAACTGTCTACCTAATACTGTTCATGAGATACAGCCCAAACAAAATTTTGTAAAAAAAGCTGACTTTGGTGGCATCTTATTCCTTTATTTCTGAATATTTTTAACACTCAATTTTTAATACTCAACGAGTTCTAAACAAGAATACCCCACTCGATCGGGTAGGTATTTTGTTTTGCGCCCCCCTTTAGCTGTTTGGGAGCCCCTTCTTTTTTTATTATTTGTTATTGTAGCGGCAACAGATATACTCACACAATTTGTGAAAATTTTAAATTTCTATACCTATTACGATTCATGAGATACCTACAGCCCATTTACAGCAGACAGACATAGGAGGCATATCAATAGGGTCCCGTTTTACAGAACCCTAAAAATTATGTAAAAAGAAACACTTACCATGATAACCAAAAGAACTGAAAAGAACTTCATATTAGCAGTTGAAGCGAACTTGACTGAGTGTCGATACTGCTTCATGAGGGCCTTTATATACTCTGGATCAAACTAGAAAACAGATGCACTGATGACGTGATTATGTTTATCTTTATCTGCGTCTGTATTAACCTTCTTTCTATAAATAAAAAAAGACTATATACAGAGTGTAAGGGACGGTGTACCGAAAACTGAAAGGACGTGCTCAGTTAACGAAACTAACAAGCGAGGTGACTATGGTACTTCCCTTCTACATTTTCCAGCAAAAGCTGGATTTCTGGAGGGAGCACCCTGTCCCGTCGTGGACGTTTCATGGGATGTTAAAAGTTATGTTAAGTCTTAACTAATTGTTTTAGGCAAACGTTTTTTTTTTTTTTTAATATCGTTGAAATTACCACGATCACCCCTCCCCCCTGAACTACGAGTACTTTCCCAAAAACACTTTTGGGAAATGAAATAATAATTTGACGTCTGCACTGCATACAAACTGTTCGATCAGATTGAGCTATTTGTATGGAGAGGTCAAAATTATTCATTTTCCAAAAATGTTTTTTTGAGTACGTTGTTCAGGCTACATGAAGTCCGAATTGCCAAATACTGGTCCAAAAATGTAAGTGTTGTTATCGACTCGAATGATAAAGAACACAACCTGTATTATGTTGTTGTTCACAAAATGCAGAAAAATAAAATTATTCAGCAGCTGTTTTACAGTTCAATAAAATATAAACTCTACCAGCAGTCACTTTAACCGCATCGACTTTTAGAATTCTAATTAGTTGACGTATGCTTGTTTATGTATCTTTCTTTTTAGGGTTCTGTACCGAAATGGTGCCAACAGGACCCTATGACCATTCTAAGCCTATAGTCTGTCCCTAATAGATAGCCTATAATAGGAAAGCAAAATATATGTTATTGTGGCGGATTAACTAACAAACAATAAAAACATAAAAGTTAAGGAGTTCACTTTAAAACGTACAAATTTTCTTAGACATTTTTGTTACAGCTCTATGCAGTATTTTTTATTACAGTTTAAATAATCAGACCATCATCATAACATCCCATGAAACGTCAACTGCAGGACAGGTAGTTCCTTCCAGAATTCCAGCAAAAACGCTTGGCTTAACTTGGAGGGGTAGTACCATAGTCACCACGCTTGTTAGCGTTGCGGCTGGCACTATGGACCGCCGTTGTTGGTGACTGCAGTAATAAAGATTGTACGATAACTAGGAGAACGCTTCTTCCCATTCTCCAGTTCATAATCCCTTAGTCGCCTCATACGACACGGTAGAGATGGGTTGGTACTATTCTTTGCCGGCAGCACACGGGCGATATATAATAGTTGACTTGGTTGACTTGGTATAGGGCACCGGGTTTAGACAGAGAACGCACATTCCACGAAGCTAATCGGAGTTCCATAATTCCTCGCCGTATGTCGTTTGTTTTGGGATCGGATCGGTTATATTCTCTGTTCGGTTTCGTAACTATTGTGTTTGACGTGGGACGGCCGTTAACCCGCCGCACAACCCCCAAAATGCTGGAGGACCACACCCGTCGTTGGTCAGCGAGTCCATCGGACTTAGCCGAGTAGCATAGCTATGCTGCACTACCGACCGTTCCCCTATCCGCCACCCGGGGACGCTCCTCTACGCCGTGAGGGCCAGCGCGAGGGATATATAATAGTACTAGGTTATTTTTTTGGACCTGGTTTCCTTTTGCCCACTTATTAGTGAGGTCAAAAACAACAACTTTTGTTCTACGACTGTGCTAACAACGCACGAAAAATTTTCAACTTCCCATACAAAATGGGTCGGTCACGTCACCACTCAAAGTAAGGAAATCAGGTCCAAAAAAATATAACCTTGTATATATGTCGTCGGCCAATAGTTGAACTGGGCCGATCGAGATCTGCCTGGGCACATCAACATGTGCCTGCATTTCGTGATCTGGCGAATTATTTCATGATATGCCCAATATAAAATTGGGCCGATTGATGAGAGCCCTCATCGAGATATGGCTGGGCGTACCGTAATGTAGTTCCGTTTCGCGATGATTGTGGCGCTGTTTGCGCTTTGTTTGTTGTGTATTAGGTAAGGTAAGGTTTTATTATCTAGTAAAATAATTTTTATCTCAACTTCATTTTATTTCCTTGTACTTTGATCACCCTACAGACAGAATCGATTTGCCCAAGCATGGCCGGCAAATCGTCAAACGTTATGCTTTGAACGATATGGCGGGTATTAGATAGGCAAATCAATAAATGCCGGCGTATCATGATGTGGCCTACGACATAATATATAGCAACAATTCATAAAAATCGGCCTAGTAAGAGTCGAACTCAACAAAATTGGTCCCAGTAGCTAACACTTCTGAATGTGCGGCACCCTCGGTGCGCGAATCCGTCTTGCTTTCTTCGACTTGTCGGGTTTATTTATGAACAAGCTAGTCATGCGCAAGCGCTTTGCCCCCATGTTGGAGCCTACGTCTTGGCTAAAACATATTATTAGCGGTCACAGTGACTTTGCGGCTGTAGCAGTTCAATGTTTGACATTTCAATATGGGATTATACAAGGTTATTTTTTTTTACCTGATTTCCTTTTGCCCACTTATTAGCGAGGTCAAAAGCAACAACTTTTGTTCTACGACTTTTCTAACAACGCAAAAAAAAATCGACTCCATACTAAAGTGGTCACGTGACCAACCCATTTTGTATGGGAAGTTGAAAATTTTTCGTGCGTTGTTAGCAAAGTCGTAGAATAAAAGTTGTTGAAAAATTCGACACCCACGGGTAGAGATAGGTTGGTGCTATATTTTTGAAGGATACAGTGGAGAATGGGCAGCAGCGTCCTTTTGTATATTGCACACTCTTACATACTGCGGTCACCGAAAACCGTGATTCATTGTGCGAGCCGCAACGCTAACAAGCATAGTGGCTATGGTACCCTTTTGGCCCATAGAGTCCACTTCCCATAAGGTCCACTTCCCAAAAGGTCCACTTCCCATAAGGTCCACTTCCCAAAAGGTCCACTTCACATGCGCCACCCTGCAGGAGAGCAGAGATCATCTGAAAAAGAAAGTAACACTTAACATTCTAAATGATTTAAAATAAATGGTACAGCAGCACTGCACTTACTTCCTCGGGATACTCAAGGAAAAACTATCAACCGCAAACTTAAATTTGTAATGCCATACACATAGTATGGAAATACAAACTTTTATTTACGTTTTTTCCAAAAAAATGTTCCAATTAAATATACTTACTTACCTACAGATCAATTCAGAATTCAAATTGTCAAACATTAAAACAATCAATACTCCAGTAAAAATACGGTTTTGCAAAACATTAAATGTTAATAATAGGTCTTTACCTATGAAATTGCCGAAATTTTCTTACAGATTAATGAGATCATAATTCCTATAATTCTAATGCTATTTTTTCATTTGTCTTATATTTGAAAGATGACTTCAAGGTTATCAATTTCCGAATAAAATAAAGTTTTTATTTTTAGTTTGATATATAAAATTAAAGGTTCGAAAATTCTTCGTCTTAAATGTCGTCCGATTTCATCATTAGATTTGTTATATTTTTTTACAGATAATATTTTTCGTAAAAATTGAATTTAAGCTTCTGTTAGCTTAATGTCTTCCCAATAATGCTTACAAAAATGAAAGAAATTTGATCTATAATTCCTAAGAAAAATGCAAAAATGTGTGTACTGAAAATTGAGTTTACCTAAAATTCGCCATATAAAACGGCAATTTCATAGGTAAAGACCTAATAGCTACTTTTTGTGTATATCGTATCTAAATATGATGTTAAGACACAATATTTACGAATCCACCTAAAATTTAAATCGGAATATTTTTTTCTAAATACAGCTTAGGCAAAAATAGTAATAGACAATTATATACTTTATATCATAGATAAACAATTATATACTCTATATATATAAAAGAAGAAGGTGACTGACTGAGTGACTGACTGACTGACATATCAACGCACAGCCCAAACCGCTGGGTCTAGAGATTCCAAATTTGGCATGTAAGTTCCATATGAGGCCTAGGGTTGCACTAAGAAAGGGTTTTACGAAATTCCATCCCTGAGGGGGTAAAATAGGGGATGAAAGTTTGTATGAAAGTCCGTCAGTTTTGAAGTTAGGATCCTCAAAATTTGTATTTAGGCTGACACTAAAAATTAAATTAAAGGTGTCTCAGGGTTTTTGAAAATTCTACACCATAAGGGGTGAAAAGGGGGATGAAGTTGAAAATCCTTTATTTTTAAAGTAAAATCCATATAATTTATTATTAAGGCATTAACTTTGTAATTATATGCAAAGTTCATCACTGTTATTGAAATTCCACTCCATATTCAATCCCTAAAAAAGGGAAATGGGGTGAAAAAGTCTAAAAACCAATATGGGTATCGTTTGTATGGTTTATCGGGTCGCTGATTACGAAAACTACAACAATTTTGAAATCCAACGTGGTGGACGTTAAATACCATCATTCCCTTGGGATGGGGTTGGGGTGCGATAGGTTTGAAATGTCACAAAAAAAATATGGGTTTCGTTTCTATGTTAGGGATAGCGGTTAAATTGGCGTTAGGGGTAGGGATAGGGGCAGGGATAGGGAGAGGTAGAGGTAGAGAGGTAGAGACGTAGAGAGGTAGAGAGGTAGAGAGGTAGAGAGGTAGAGAGGTAGAGAGGTAGACAGGTAGAGAGGTAGAGAGGTAGAGAGGTAGAGAGGTAGAAAGGTAGAAAGGTAGAAAGGTAGAGAGGTAGAGACGTAGAGACGTAGAGAGGTAGAGACGTAGAGAGGTAGAAATACAGGTACAGGTAAAGTAGAGGGAGAAGGAGGGGAAGGGGGAGAGGGTGGGAGAGAGGGAGGGAGAGGGGGAGAGGGAGGGGCAGGGAGAGAGGGGGAGGGGGAGGGGGAGAGACAGGGGGAGGGGGAGAGGAGGGGGGGAGAGAGAGGGAGAGGGTTTTAGTTTTTCTCAATTACTTCTGCGAATTGGCTCTGTTTTGAAATATTACTTAAAGATGTCTCTCATCTCTCTCTTTACATTTGTTAGGATACTGCTGCTAAGTTTCTCTGTTCTGAGTAATTTATGAGTAACGTCTGTATATTATATAAAATTCAGCTGGATCTTGAAATATACTCATTGATTTGCGCAGGGTTAGTCCTGTTTTTCCTTAGTTTAAAATTACCCCGAAATGATGGGATAAATTATAATTTCCCTGGACTAAAATATCTCATTGCTTCGGAAAACCAGTAACAGCCTAAATACGAAATCCACGCGAGCGAAGCCGCGGGCAACAGCTAGTATTATATTAAATTCAGCTGGATCTTGAATTATACTCATTGATTTGCGCAGGGTTAGTCCTGCTTTTCCTTAGTTTAAAATTACCCCGAATTGACGGGAAAATATCTCATTGCTTCGGAAAACTGGAAACAACATAAATACGAAATCCACGCGAGCGAAGCCGCGGGCAACAGCTAGTTTTACATATAGGCATCAAAATCCACTATAAATATATTTAAAAATTATATTTTTTTTTTAATTATAAGATCGACACTTATTTTCATATATAAGACCCAATAAAGTCAAGGTAAAATAATAGAAATAAACTGAGCTAAACTTAAACTTTTTAAATGTAAGTGATTCTTATATACAGGGTGTTAATTTGATTGCGTGCCATAGCTCAGGGACGGAATCAGTATCAGTAACTGAACAACTTTTCCAAGGAACATAGGTCAAATACGAAAAACTACATTTGACCTTCCACACAAAATGCGCTATTAGCTGATGCAGTTTCTATGGGAGGTCAAAAATAGATTTTCTTATTTCGACCTATGTTCCTTGGGAAAAGTTGTTCTGTTACTGATATTGATACCGCCCCTGAGCTATGGCACGCAATCAAATTAACACCCTGTATATTCACAGAAATCCCATACAAAATAAAAAAAAAGTTTTTTGTAATCGGTGGTTTACAAAGATTTTGTAAACATTTATGTTGGATTTGCCAAAAATGTGAGTACTTAGCACTATTTAAATTATTAGAAAGCAAAACGGCTCTATTACTATTTTGGTTGCGAAGATAAACTTTATTGAAATTTCGTGATATAAAAGTTGAATAATACAAAAAAGGTAATATTTTTAGGTGGATTCATGTATAATATGAAAGTATGTATACATAGCAAGCCGTAAATAAAAACAATAATCTATTAACATTTTTTTCCGTAATTCCATATTTTTAAAATCTTTGAACGGCAAAATAAATAAATAAATGGGGTAAATTTAGGTGGATTCCATTAAAAAACTTCACACAGAAATATAATCTATCGATCTGAAAAAGAAACACGGCTATTACAAATTATTTCCGTTTCGCCATACAATGCTCTCGTAATTTTACTGGAGTACAAACCTCAAACGATTTTGAGTAATACACGTTTATCTTTAGGTAGTACTGGAACACCTTTTATATGAATTTTCACAGATCAATGGATAGGTACTACCGTAGGATACTTGCATGGAATTTTTTTTTAGTTTCCCAACACATGTTCCTTATGGATTATTGTTCAGTTTGTAACGGGCCGATGGTCCGACACGGAATTACACGAAGAATATAATAGAGTATATTCTATTTTAGGAGTTTTAAAATGAGTAATAATACAATAGGAATCTTAATATAAATGATCATAGATTTTGTTCGACTCGTAATGAAAATAAAGGCCATATTATGCATTATTACTTAAAATAATTGCTTGAAAATACTCGTCTAGCGCCGCGAATCGGCGCATATTAGAACCTCCTTGGTTAAAGTCTACTTGTCAAACAGGAAATAGAAATGTGTGAGGGAAGTGGGTAGGATTGGAGGCGTTAGCCGTAGCTGCTGGTTTATAGCTCTCTGATTGGCTGGTTTGGGCGGTCTTATCTCTAAATTCGAAACGTGTGGAACATGGAAGCTACATCGCCCTTTCTTGCTGCGACCGCACGAGTACAAGATGGACTCCAAAAAAAATGTGAGAAAATTCTTCAAAAAAAAAGTAACCGTACGCCGAGTTTCGTCGCTACAACTGACAAAAGCTAAGTATCTAGGGCATTTCGTCACCCAATTAGTAAATTAAGTTCAATTCGACATTGCGATTAAATGACGCTTTCCTAAGTTGCCCACCGATGGCGATCTTTGTCAAGAAAATTATTATTTTACTAAATATTTTTGTGTTATAGCGACCTTTGGAGCTCTAAACGTCAAAACGCGTGTTGAGTAAGAATAAAAACCAATACTTATAGAGTAGTTTTACCCGAAGGGGGACTAAATGCCTTAGTGCTTAGTTCATCTTCTCTTTCAAATTTACAGGAGGTCTATGGACCATGTGAAATAGGAACCAAAAACTACAAACCATTTGAGCGCAGGGAAGCTGAGCGTCCAATTCCAAGCCAGCAGCAGTCCAGACGACCCAGTCATCATTACAGTATGCCAGTCGCAGACGGGTAAGAAGATTTAATATTTACTTCTCAAATCGACCAATCTACTTTGAATGATTTATGCCAGTCAATTATCTGAGCATATCTATCCTTCTCTGGGATTCTATACAATCAATTTTACTAACTTTAAAAGGTATAGCTACAACTGAAAGCTACTACCCACTTCAATATAAAATTCAATTCTAAGTCTGTTATAAAGAAGGTCTTTTTGGCTCAAATGCTGCAAATGAAAAACGCATTTGATTCATCTAATAAACTCATTCTTTTCTATGCCACAAGCTAAGATACAAAGCTGATGATATATAAATTCGACTTTGGGAAAGACAAAACCCAGTATATTGCAATACATCCATATCGGGGTTGCAAATACAACAGGAGTCAGTTTGTAAGTCATCTCGCACATAGAAAGTAATAAAACACCTTTATCTATATGGAAAGATTGAGCTGAAAGGACTCGATATATTTCAGGCCTTTACATTGTTATTGTTAAAAATAAACTAAATTTCCTTGAAGGAAGTCAAATATCAATCTTGGAGAAGTTTAGATATACTATTTTGATGTTCTCATGTACCATTTACAGCCTTCGGATCTACCTGCTTCCTTTCACACAAATTATTTACAGTACCTATAGACTCATACTAATCAATTCTAACATTTATTCTAGAAAATTAATTGTATAGGAATTCAACTTATTCAGGGCCCGCACTCAAACGAATTAGGGTTACTCGTTGATCACCTCGTCGGGTCCAAAAAGCAGCTTCAACATCTCATCGGCCATTTTATAACTAGGACAATCCCAATACATAGGCTTCAAGAACTACAGGACTTTCCTTAGATTTCCCTTAGGTTCAGCTAGGATAGTTAAACATTTAGATATACTTACATCAATAGACAGTTAAATTTATACACACCTTCATGCATAAATACAACTTAATAGCTTAGGCTAGGTTAGGAGACATTACAATGTGGTGCTGCGAGCCGTGCCCAGTATGTCTTAGAATTTATGTTACTACAAACATACATACATAACATCACGCCTCTTTCCCGTTGGGGTAGGCAGAGACCACAGTCCTCCACCTGTTACTACAGTTATTATTTTAGAACTAGACCCAGCAACCGTCACAATCTGGTGCCGTGAGTCATGATGTAAAGTTAGGGTTAGGCAGGCCGCTACAAGTTTAGTCTACTGAGCAAGCCCTTTCAGTTTTTGGTACACCCTGTGTACTAAATTTTATTCAAAAAAATCATAAAGAATATCCAGTCAGATAGACAACCAATCCAGGATTAATATTATAGAAAATTTTAATAAACTCAATGGAACCAATTTTGGGTAAATCACATATTTAGGATTTGGTGGTACAGGAACACCCCTTATATTAAATTACACAGATCAATTGATACTGGCCCAAGATATCTTACATGGAGATGCTTGGTCATGCAAAGTTTCATCAAGATTCTATGAGCCGTTTTTGATAAAATTTATTTTTTTCATTTTCATTGTATGACAGCTACCCTCAAAAAGAGAGCCAGCCAGAAACCACTTAGAACCCTTCGATAGATTTGCATAAAACTCCTAAATTCAAAATATGGTGTCAATCGGACTATTCGTTTAGCCGCTAGGCCAAAGCGTGACGGACAGACCAACCGACGGACCGACCGACCGACCGACCGACCGACCGCCCGACCGACGGACGGACATTTTTGGGAGACTTGTTTTTTATGATGTATAAGTGATATAGAACACATTTTTGAGAAAATAAGAAAAACTTTTTTTTTTTCACGAATACAATACCTTTCTCGCTCCGCTCGAAAGTAAAAACTAACCACTAAAAATTGTGAGACAAAACTAACATGCTTTACTTATTATACGAGCAGTAATTGTAAGCCCGTTCACTAGGCGGAGAGCGAGCAGTAGGCAACCCTACCTCATCGCATACTAAAAAGCGACCTATCTAGGCTGGTGAACAATGAAAAGATGAGTCTAAAAAAATTAATAGTTTAATAAACACTAGAAAAACACGCTTTTATAAAAGCACGTAAAAACCAAAAATAAATTATGGATCTTTCAAGTTGTCTCTACGAGTATTTCTGGGATGAAGTGTAAACTATGTGCTTTTATTTATAATATTTGATTGTAAAAGCGTGGGGCGGTGGAATAGGAAAGACTTTCTTGTAAACAAATAAAATATATGTTCCCGAGGTCATACGATTTTAATAATTATACATTTATAGGAGAGATTAGTTGTTTAACAAGAATCCGAGAAAAAACAGCCATACTTAATTACTTCCAGGTCAAATAATAATTTCCCTGGACTACTGAACGAAATGTGTTTCATACATATGGAGCCATACATGGAGCCACACAAGCCGATTTCTTTTGACATACCTACCTGCAAAATGTGTTGGCAAGCTTTGGAATAAATGTAAAAACTAGTCAAGTGCGAGTCGGACTCGCGCACCGAGGGTTCCGATATATCTATAGTATTTTTGGAAGCAATAAAGTCCATTTTAGGACCGTAAAACTAAATTTGTTTGTAAAGGTTTTTTGCAGATTTCAAAAAAACTGTGCAACTTAGAAAGATCGTTTTATTTTTGCTGTAATATTTACATAAACTTCTATCGACTGTAATTAATTCTGACTTTTCCTTTCACAAACTTTGGAGATAAGGGGAGGGGAATGGTATTTTTTTTACATATTTCATCACAACTTGAAAACTAAGAGCTATAAAAAATTCCAAAAATATTTTCACCAGAAGCTTAAATTCAAATTTGTGTGGATCTAGCTCAAGAAACAAAGGACTTTCATACAAACTTTCATCCCTTATTTAACCCCCTTGGGAGATGAATTTTCCAAAATCCTTTCTTAGTGGGTGGTTTGACGCACATAGAACCTGTGTACAAAATTTTTGATCTGTATCTATAGCGGTTACGGCTCGGCGTTGATGAATCAGTCAGTCAGTCAGGACATGCTCTTTTATATATTTAGATTTAGTTGGGCAACCAAATTCTACAACTATTCCATATTTCAAGTCGATAGCATGAGTGGTTGCTGAGATATATAGGGTGACTTTTAATTAGTTCTTGATAGAAAAAGGTATGAATGTCCTCATGATACTGAACAACTTTCCCCAAGGAACATAGGTCGAAATACGAAAATCAAGTTTTGACGTCCCATAGAAACTGCATCAGCTGATAGCGCATTTTGTATGGGAGGTCAACTTTGGTTTTTCGTATTTCGACCTATGTTCCTTGGAAAAAGTTGTTCAGTATCATGAGTACATGCATATATTTTGCTATCAAGAACTAATTAAAAGTCACCCTATAGAGGTGTGACATACAGACAGACAGACGAACAGACAGACGGACAGACAGACAGACAAAGTCGCACCGTAAGGGTTCCTTTTTTTGCCATTTTGGTATCGGAACCCTAAAAATGGATCGTAGTTCAGTAGTTCTAGAGATTACTACAAATAAACTAATAAAATTTGTTTAAAACATAAGTAATATGGGTAGATTTTAGTGAGAAAAATAAATAAGCATTTTTCAGTTTGCATTATGGATCGCTAAAATGGCAACTGGGTTTGTTTTACTCGACGTAGATACTGTCAAGATCAACCTTGACACTTGCAATGCTGTGTATTGTAATTTTATCTTTTATACCTATATTGAAATAGCAATATGGTATAAAGTCCAATGTGTCAAGTTCTTGATTGAACAGTCAAGAGCATGTCAAGCTTTGTATCGTTCTTATTACTTACGCCATTGGCGCTACAGTCGCGCTGCAAGGTAAAGTTTGACCTGCTGTTGGTTGTACCTACCTACATAAATCAACAAAAATATACTTCCTGTTTGTACAAATTGGACGAAAGAAATTCAATTTGTTTTATGAAATTTACAGTTTACGACTAAATTTATAGCAGCATATTTTCCCAATTTTATTGTTTCCTGTCGTAATAAAAATACTCTTTTCTCAAAAGAGTTGGTTTCAAACCTAGACTCTGAGGGTAAGGGAAGTTATCCTACCTCATCGAGTACAAGAAATTTGCAACTTTGTGGCGATAGTAGTAGCCTACTACTCGTAGGTCCACTTTACGTTGGTCTGCCAATGCGCAACCTGGCAGGTTCGGTACAGTCTGAGATAAAAGTGGTTATGTCATAGAGTACATGAATGAAACCTGTTCATAGTAGTAGAGGGTACCTAAATATTGTAGCATCGCTACATTAATTTCTCTATTGCGCGCAAAATTTTGAAGTTCTTTGTGACTTGAGTAGAAAAAAAAGATACGCGTTGACTTTTTCTTGGTCAATCATTTCCCCATTTAATCTATCATTTATTTACGTATTGTACCATGCTCTTTGCAGCAGCCCGCTGTCTACTGCTTTCTGCGGGCGTCACCTCTAGTTTTTGAAGTTTTTCTTGCCCTGACAGCACTCACGCCAGATATGACATGGAGACAGACACATGGAGTTCTGGATGGAAATACTTATAGTCTGTCGGCCAGGTCTACTACACTGATACGTGCAGATCCTGTGCCACGTTCCGGTACCTGTGTGCACTACCAAACTGACCGCAAGTTAAAGTAGTATAGTTAGCTTTAGACTGATTTAGGTAGGTTAATGATCTCTTAAAACCCTACTTTATCATAAAAAATATATACAATATATATATATATACTTTTTAATTATAAGTAATTGTTGTTTCTCTATGCGTGTTTGTTTTTTGAGGAGTTAGAGCACCAACAAATTTTATTTCCACTTTTGAATTCTGTGCTTTACAATCAGTAAAACACCACAGGTCTGTCTTACATTCTCTTGGCAGTTTCGCTAGTCCGACCACGAACTAAGACTCAAACAGCACACCTGTTGTTTTTAGTTTTATACAAGTACGTTCTACTTTCGAACAGGTTTCATTCGTGTACTCCATGACGTAATCACTTTTCTCTCCGACTGTACCAAACTTCTCAAGTTGCACATTGGCAGACCAACGTAATGTGTATCTAATATGTCACTTTTCTCTCAACAATATTGATAATTCCTTGTACCCGATGATGTTGGATAACTTGCGGTGCCCTCAGAGTCTAACCGTCCCTTCGGTTTCGGTGGACGAAGTTGGAAGAACGAAATTCGTACACTACCGAAGCTTTAACGAAACTGTCTATCTGTCCGGTTGTTAAGGGCTATCATCATGACATCCTATGAAACGTCCACTACAGGACAGGGAACTCCCTCCAAATCCTCCTCGTAAGAGGCGACTAAGGGTTAATGAACCAAAGGATGGGCAGCAGCATCCTTATGTGTATCGTATCATCTTACATTCTGCGGTCACCAACAACCGCGGTCGATGGTACCAGCCGTAAAGCAAAGGGGTATAAAACAGACAAATTAAAAAAACAAAAATTTAAAACATAAAATAACTTACAAGAAACGAACAAGTGTTTTTCAGTTTAGAGCGCTTAAATGTATTTGAAAAACAAAATGACCTACCTTATCGAGTGGGGTATCGTTCTTTAGAGTTCGTTGAGTGGATAAGTATGACTTCCCATTTTTTTATTCATTTGGCAATCATCATCCCATATATGAGGACATTAATTCTGCCAGTCTCGTGTTCTAGAACATTCTTCAGTTATTGAATTTCTTCACTTTTTAGAAGTTAAAAATATGGCGAACCGCCAGTGTCGAGTGGGGAAATTGTTCATTGCTCCCCAATATAGACTTTACAAAAGAAATGTCCATGACTTTTTGAGACAACACAAACTGGGTTCAAACACGAGATCGCTTGAAATCTTCATCAGCTGCGCACTCCGTAGTTAATTCACTGCATAAAACACTATCTTTAATATCCATTAAATCACTACATACACAAAAAACAAGAATTTCAACCGAGCAGGCAAGAGCCCACGCCAAGTTCCCGCCAAAAAGTCAATGCTCTATAAAGTCCTAATGAAAAAGTTAACATACTTTTAAAATGTTACTCAGACCATTAAACTAAACAATTTTCCCCGAGGAACAAGGTCGAAATAAGGCTATATCAGGCACAAGTCCGATAGGATATGGAGTATTGCTGCCGCCTCTGGGATGGGTCTGCAAAATACCATCTGGCCAATCTTACTGCAATCGAAAAACGTGCCAGGAAGATCATTGAAAACGATACTCTAGTCGAGGTAAAGCTGCAGAGCAGTGTTGGTATGCTACAAAATGCATTTCGGTGAGTGTGCATCTGAATTGCACGACCTGATACCACCATACCCCTTCCTCCAACGTGGGACTAGATGGGTTGGGATTGCACCCCTATGTCGTAGGCACACCTCTTATTCTCACGAAACGCCATGCTTCTTAGTTCCTAATGCGCACAGCTAAGGAATGGAACTCTCTCCCTGCCGGACCCTCCTTAAGATTAATATGAAAACGCATCAGAGTGAGAGAATGGTAAATCCAAGTTTGGACATTCAAGTTTGCAGGCTGTAACCAGAGCTGTTTTTAAGGTATTGATTCCTACAATATCAGTATTTTAGTTTTCCCAAACAATATTCGCAAGCATTCAGTATAATAAAAGATCGGCATACTTATACAATAAAATCATAAAGAAATTAATATCTACTCGAAGCAATACCATGAATGTAGATCGTTTCTTACAAAATGGCTTAAAAGTAAAACCTACAACGAAACGGAGACTTTATTATTATATACATAATACCTACAGGTTAACACCACTCACAGACACTCACACATACACACACACTTACACACACTCACACTATACAGGAAATTGACAGTACTCTCCCTCGTTATTTTAAAAAGTAACAATGTAAGAAGCCTGTGAAATAATCCTGTAGAGATGAAAAAAATGTCTGCTTTTATCGCTAAGTAAACGAGTTAAAACCAATCATCTGTATTTTAAAACACGAAATCACAATACGACGGTATGCGCACCAAGCTTTTTGTTGTGTAGAAGCAAGAAGAAGGAATTGTTGGTGAAGCATAAATTGTCAAGAATTTGTGATCAAGAAAAGTCAGAACCTTCAGTCAGTTATAATATAGTGGTGAAATTGTGGATATTTCTGACTACTTAGTTATATAGAGTCTAAAGAGATTCCGATGAAAATATTGTTGTTACGCACGTGAACATCGTGAGACTGAAGAAACGTCTTATCTAAATGTTCGTTTGGTTTGTTGTAAATGTTTGTTTACTAAGCTTCCCATTTTTCTCATGTATTTTTTAGTTGCATAATATTCCGCATGCTATGACTTTCAGTAAATATTATGCATATAATTTGCTTTGAATAAATAAAACTATATCTACATCTGATGTCTTTTATTGCTGCTCTTCCTTGAAAACTAAGAAAAGTAAAAGAGAAATAAATGTTACTCAAAAGACTAGTATCATATCCGAAAAATAAATGTAGTCAAAGATTAAAAATCAGAACAAATAAAAAAAAACAGAGTTGTCAAAATGACTTGATGCGGGCATCAAACCTCCTTGGCATTCTTAAAGCGAGTTTTGACATAAAGGAGATTCCCGTCTGATGCGTTAGTATCCCTCAAAGATTTTGGAAACTACGCCAGGGTTTTTCTTACGTCAATGGTATCCCTAATAGTCCTTGAGCCCGTGACAAAATCACTTACCTGTCATGAGAACATCTTAAGATGTATGGCAACAGATCGGCAAAGTGGTGCTGAGCAAGAATCAGTTACATTTGGCATCCGAAATTTGCCGGAAGTCCGAGAATTTCTTCCACTTCCGGTCAAAATTTGGGGGTGCAAGTTACGTGTCATGAGAACACTCTGAAACCCTCGGCAACATGTAGTCCTTCATTGACAGAGTAGAAAAATACAAGTCTGCCAGTTCCTAGTTTGCCGGAAGTACTTGGTAGACGGTCTCAAAGGATGGCCACCACCCAGTAAACAGATCTAAGTTTTTTACTATAAAATTAAATACGCATTAATAATCATGCGAGTCTGCTACGGCTATGGTTTTTTAGTTTCACTAGTCATCGTAACTGAGTACTCCAAGGATCTGATGATGATCAGCTATCAAGCAACTGGATCTGAGGGCCAACTACACCCAAAAGCTCCAGATTTTAACTAAAATGCATTGTAGGTGGCTGCCGTTCCTAGACTTGCTGGCTCGAGAGTCTGATGATGACCAGCTGTCAAGCAACTGGATCTAAGGACCAACTACACCCAAGAGCTCCAGATTTCAACTCAAATGCTTTGTAGGTGGCTGCCGTTCCTGGACCTGCTGGCTCGAGGGTCTGATGATGACTAGCTATCAAAAAAGATTAATTTTTATTGACAATTGGGTATCATAAACAAGCTTAGCTTACCTTCATATGCCCAGCCATTGGAATCGAACGGTCAAAATTTTCTTAACCTTAATAGGGCTCATTATCAAATCATCCCCTTTTTGACCCTCTTGAAGGGTGGTTTTTCAGAAATGCTTAAACACTTATTTCTTTATTTTCTACAAAAAGCTTAAAGTCAAATTTGTTTGAATCTAACTCAAGAAACAAAGGACTTTCATACAAACTTTCAACCCTTATTTCACCCCCTTAGGGGATGAATTTTGAAGAATTCTAAAACACGTTGTTTTTTATTCTTTACCAAGAGCTCAGACCCAAATTTCTATAATTCTACCTTAAAAAAACCGGCCAAGTGCGAGTCAGACTCGCGCCCTAAGGGTTCCGTACCTATCTACCATATGATATACTAAAAGGTTTTGCTCTTTGATTTTGAAAACTCCGCGACTATCCAACTTGACCCCTCTTTTATAGAAAAATTCTTGAAACGGGAGCTCACCTTAATTGGTTACTATTAGTTGTAAGGAAAATTGAAATATTTAATGATTTTAGACTTTTCCCTTTATTTGTACTGTGATACCTAGCTTTTTGCCAAATTTCATAATTTTAGGTCAACAGGAAGTAAGTACCCTGTAGGTTTTGCATTTTTGCATAAATGTATGGAGATGAATAAAATGTAATTCAATACCTTAATACAAAAATTGGACGATGCTGGAGTTCACGGTCCGGTCTTAGAATGGTGCAGAAACTACCTGCAAAATAGAACTCACCACGTTAAAATTGGTCAGGCCCTCAGCGATCCGGTAAAAGTGACGGAAGGAACTGCACAAGGTTCCGTCCTTGGCCCGCTTCACTATTTATCCTACGTGAATGATATGAACAATTGCGTAGATCAGTGTACCATCTATCAGTTCGCAGATGATACCTGCTTGATAGCTGCGGACAGAGATCTAAAAGCCGCGGAACGGATGCTACAACACGACTTTGACCTAATCTGTCGATGGTCACACGACGCAGGACTCGTACTTAATGCCGATAAGACCAAACTGTTGCACGTACATTCCAATCAGTGCAGGACTGTTTCACCGGTGAAGATTGTAGGCCATAATCATCAATGCCTGCACTCCTATACAACTCCCATACAATGTGGATGCTTGCCGTTACAACAGGTTACCGAACAAAAATATCTGGGGCTGATAATTGACCATAACTTTAACTGGGGTCCTCACATTAATCTAGTCTGCAATAGGTTACGTGCTGTAATGGCAAAATTCTATATACTCCGAAACCGAGTACCATATAATATCAAATTGGCTATGTACACGGCACTGGCTGAAAATATTATATCCTACGGGTTAAGCAGTTACGGTCGAACTTTTAAATCATATCTCGATCAGATATATAAGCTCCAAGTAAGACTTCTTAAAATGATTATACCATATAATATTAAACAGACACTACAAACGGATGAAGAACTATTTAGATTTTGTAAAATACTACCAGTAAATATGAAATTCAAACTCCAAATTCTGAAAGAACAATTTTTTAGGACTGAAATTCAGCATCCAATTTCTTATAAAAAACCTATAATAACGAGACAAGTGACCAACAACATACTAACGAAACCTACTTTTATAAATTACTATGGTAAACGAGTATCGGAGTATATCGTACCCGAACTAATTAACCAAATACTAAACAAAATTAGGAACAGTATCACACCAAATAATATAGCCTCAGTACTCAAACAAGAAATGTTCAAAAAACTTGATGCAGAGCTCAAATAAATCTTTTTTAAATCAACTCTTGACTGAGAAAATTGGAGCAGCCTGTTTGTTCAGAGACATCAAACCGGTTTCTGGAGGAACACTGCGTGCAGAGCCCACTCGCTCGGCTATGTATGCAGCGTATAGATTGTCATTTATAGTGAGTTTTACACTTTGTTATTGATTATTTATCTTTTCGTGCTTTCGTTATAATTTATTTTGTATTAATCTTTGTGCGGATGAGGATAGCGTCGAGACAAACCTACATAGGTTTAACGGTGCTAGTTATAAGTTAGTTATAAGTTTATGTAATAAAGATCAATAAATAAAATAAAAATAAATGAGGACATAAAAAGCCATATGTTTTGATTGCGTCGTTGTAAAAATTGAAATTTTCAGATCTTGTGTGGTCTATAGACCTTAAAATTCGTTATCAATTTCAACCTGATATCTCTTCTCGTTCGTGAGAAAAAGGGTCTTGACAGACAGACAGACAGACGGACAACAAAGTGTTCCTATAAGGGTTCCATTATTTTATTTTGAGGTACGGAACCCTAAAAATGAAAAACTTATAGATCAACATACGGAAAAAAATTATCCCCTATTTCACCCCATTCAAGAGTGATTTAAAAATATGCTTAAACACCTATTTCTTTATTTTTTACCAAAAGCTTAAATTCAAATTTGTGCGAATCTAGCTCAAGAAACAAAGGACTTTCATACAAACTTTCATCCCTTATTTCACCCCTTTGGAAGACGAATTTTCCAAAATCCTTTCTTAGTGGGTGGTTTTAAAGTGCAGAAAACCTGTGTAAAAAAATTCAGATCCGTAGCTGTAGCGGTTACGGCTCGGCGTTGATGAATTAGTCAGTCAGGACAAGCAATTTTATATATTTAGATTTAGTAGTTTAAAATTAATTAAGTTCACAATTTAATTGAGTAGTCCTCAAGTTCGAATAGAGCCATTTTCTTGGATGCTGGTCAGTATCAGACCCTCGAGCCAGCAGGTCCAGGAATGGCAGCCACCTACAAAGCATTTGAGTCGAAATCTGGAGCTCTTGGGTGTAGTTCGTCCTTAGATCCAGTTGCTTGACAGCTGGTCATCATCAGACTCTCGAGCCAGCAAGTCTAGGAATGGCAGCCACCTACAATGCATTTTAGTCCAAATCTGGAGCTCTTGGGTGTAGTTGGCCCTCAGATCCAGTTGCTTGATAGCTGGTCATCATCAGACCCTTGGATTATCAGTGACAATGACTAGTGAAACTAAAAAACCATAGCCGTAGCAGACTTGCACGATTATTAATACGTATTTAATTTTATAGTAAAAATCTTAGATCTGTTTACTGGGTGGCGGCCATCCTTTGAGACCGTCTACCAAGTACTTCCGGCAAACTAGGAACTGGCAGACTTGTATTTTTCTACTCTGTCAATGAAGTACTACATGTTGCCGAGGGTTTCAGAGTGTTCTCATGACACGTAACTTGCACCCCCAAATTTTTACCGGAAGTGGAAGAAATTCTCGGACTTCCGGCAAATTTCGGATGCCAAATGTAACTGATTCTTGCTCAGCACCACTTTGCCGATCTGTTGCCATACATCTTAAGATGTTCTCATGACAGGTAAGTGATTTTGTCACGGGCTCAAGGACTATAAGTAGTTTGTGGCTAAACCGGCTAGTGAGATTGGGGTCAAAAGCTCAGCAAGGAGGTCCGAAATCTTTGCAAAAGCTCACTTATTGTCCATAAAAAATTCTAAATTTACATAACTTTCAAGGCAGACTCGTCAGACTTTATCTCGTCTCCGTAGAGAAGGAACTTAGTGAAAGTCATGGAATCAGAATGTACTAAGTCAAAGTTGAGTTAAAATAAGTGAGTTTTAAGTTGGTAAGAGAGGCGCAGTCTTAGTTGTATGGTGCAAAGAAACAACGACAGCGAAAAAATATTATAAACCAAATCTCACTTAAAAATCACAAGTTGACAACAACGGTAAACTGTCAAGGTCTCCTACAGCAGAATGCTCATAACGGCGAGATCCCTTCATTTCTATGACCTGGTTTGCCAATATAAAAATAAACACATATTGAGAAGCAATTTTTAAGATACGAAATTAATTATAATCATTAGCTTTCATGTTAAAGACATGTCTTCAAGCTATCATTGATTGGCTGAAACGAAGGTCTCGTTGAGTTGGCTCCGACTTAATTATGGGTCTGACTTTGTTAAATAAAGTTATAGTTTTGAAAGGCATAGATCAGGCTTAAATATCACTACATATTTCCTAGCCGGAGTAAAAAGACGGGCGGAAGCACGATCGGGTCGTGCCTCAATTTTTTTAAACAGGGTACCCGTAACAGGGGGGACATACATTTTACCACTTTAGAAGTGTCTCTCGCACAGACTATTCAGTTTAGAAAAAAATTATATTAGAAACCGCAATATCATTTTTGAAGACCTATCCAAAGATACTCCACACGTATGGGAATGATGGAAAAAAAATTGAGTTTCAGTTCTAAGTATGGGGAACCCTAAAATTTGTTGTTTTTTTTCTATTTTTGTGTGAAAATCTTAATGCGGTTCACAGAATACATCTACTTACCAAGTTTCAACAGTATACTTCTTATAGTTTCGGAAAAAGTGGCTGTGACATATGGACGGACAGACAGATAGGCATGACGATTCCATAAGGGTTCCGTTTTTTTGCCATTTGGCTACGGAACCCTAAAAAGGTTATACCAGTAGATTCACTACTTAACGCACTTTACATAGATTACAACTGTACAATATTTCTGCGTTTGATATGACTTATCTAGTAAAGTAAAGGCTTGTCATCGCCTTTTGATAATAACATCATGAGTGTAACTACCATTTTTATTCTAGCCTGGAAACATACTTTCGAAGATCGCTTCTGCTTGTAATTTGTAATTTGCCTCCCCTATACAAGGCTTCTAAGTTGGAGCGCCCGACAGTGGAATCTGTTTTCCTAACGAACACCAACTTAAATTAGAAAGCTCAACCCAGCTGCGGATCTCACATACAACTCAAATTGGCTCTTAGTGTGTTTTAAATTCACCCCTCCATACTTGTTTTTAATTGGTGCGTTTTGTGATTGTTTTGACCTTTTTCATAAAGCTCGATTCATTAGTTTACATTTCTACGACATCGACTATCTAAAATATTGGAATTGCGCAATAATGGTTCATTACACCGCGTGACCCAGGACGTATCCAGGTATCCTATCCAGGTCAGTGTATTCGTCAAAATAAAAGAATTTATTAAAAAGACAAGTCCTCAGCCTCAACCGAACGAACCTCCGAATAGTTGTGAGCACTATTACAGGACACATTCCGCTCAACAAACATCTATTCATAATCGGCGTCACGGATAGCCCTATTTGCAGGGGCTGTCTACACTACACGCAGAAGAAACAGACAATCACGTCATCCTGGATTGCGACGTGCTGGCCGACCAACGGGCCAAAATCCTCGAGAACGCGAAGCCTGTGAATGTCCCAGGAGACTTCTGAGCTTCTGGAAGGAGCTGGGCTGGCTTAAATAACCAGTCTCACCTGCACGCAAAAAGGACCAAATAAGAGTTTAATTGCGGAAACAGGAGCCCACTAACATAACATAAAGACAAGTCAAATATACAGCATAATTTGTTTATCACCTCGAATATTTCAGCATTTTAGTGCTCTTACTGGAATACGAGTACATCCTTTGTCCAAATGTAAAAAGAAAATTGACTTCATAATATAAAAGATTCATCCGCTGACATGGAGTCCGCTGATAATGAATGCACATTTTGTATGGGAGGTCGATAATTTTTATTCATGTAAATTCATTTTATGTATGTACTAGCTGTTGCCCGCGGCTTCGCTCGCGTGGATTTCGTATTTATGTTGTTACCGGTTTTCGAAGCAATTAGATATTTTCCCGGCATTTCGGGGTAATTTTAAACTAAGGAAAAACAGGACTAACCCTGCGCAAATCAATGAGTATAATTCAAGATCCAGCTGAATTTTATATAATATACAGACGTTACTCATAAATTACTCAGAACAGAGCTACTTAGCGGCAGTATCCTAACAAATGTAAAGAGAGAGATGAGAGACACCTTTATGTTCAGCGCTGCGCTGGTTTTAGCTTAAACTGGAATTGTTGCCACTTATTTGCGGCCGTGTGTACATGGTGGTGGGTAATTTTTAAGAATAATATAAGATTAGAAGTAAAGTGAGTGCATAATAAGCGCCAACAAACAGTTTTACTGTTTGGCGCTACAGAACAAAAATGTAATGTGATTTAAATAATGATGTTGAATAAATAAATAAAATAAATGTAATATTTCAAAACAGAGCCAATTCGCAGAAGTAATAAAACCTCTCCCTCTCTCTCCCACTCCCCCCTTCCTCTCACCCTTCCCTTCCCTCTTTCTCTCCCCCTCCCCCTCCTCCCTCTCCCCCTGCCCCTCCCTATCCCCCTCCCTCTCCCTCACCCCCTGCCCCCTCCCTCTCTCCCTCCCTCTCGCCCTTCCCCTCCTTCTCCCTCTTCCTCTCCCTCTACCTCTCTACGTCTCTACCTCTCTACCTCTCTTACTCTCTACCTCTCTACCTCTCTACCTCTACTTCTCTACCTCTCTACTTCTCTTGCTCTTTACCTCTCTACCTCTACTTCTCTACCTCTCTACCTCCCCCTCCCTCAATCCCTCCCCCTCCCTCTCTCCCTCCCTCTCTCCCTCCCTCTCTCCCTCCCTCCCCCTTCCCCTCCTTCTCCCTCTCTACGTCTCTACCTCTCTACCTCTCTACCTCTCTACCTCTCTACATCTCTACCTCTCTACCTCTCTACCTCTCTATCTCCCTACCTCCCTACCTCCCTACCTCTCTACCTCTCTACCTCTCTACCTCTACCTCTCTACCTCTACCTCTACCTCTCTACCTCTACCTCTCTACCTCTACCTCTCTACCTCTACCTCTCTACCTCTACCTCTCTACCTCTATGAAAATTTGTATGAAAGTCCGTCAGTTTTGAAGTTAGGATCTTCAACATTTGTATTTGGGCTGACGACTAAAAATAAATATTTACGAGTCTCAGGGTTTTTGAAAATTCGACACCCTTAAGGGTGAAAAGGGGGATGAAGTTGAAAATTCTTTATTTTTAAAGTAAAATCCACATAATTTATTATTTAGTTATTAATGATGTAATTCTATGCAACGTTCATCACTGTTATTGAAATTCCACCCCAAATTCAACCCCTAAAAAAGGGAAATGGGGTGAAAAGTCTAAATACCAATATGGGTATCGTTTGTATGGTTTATCGGGTCGCTGATTACGAAAACAACAACAATTTTGAAATCCAACGTGGTGGACGTTAAATACCATCATTGCCTTGGGATGGGGTTGGGGTGCGATAGGGTTGAAATGTGAATATGGGTGTCGTTTGTATAGTTTATCGGGTCGCTGATTATGAAAACTAAAATAATAATGAAATCCAACGTGATGGTCGTGAAAAACCATCATCCCCTGGGGATGGGGTTGGGGTGCGATAGGGTTGAAATGTCTAAAAATCAATATGGGTGTCGTTTGTAGGGTTTATCGGGTCGCTGATTACGAAAACTACAACAATTTTGAAATCCAACGTGGTGGACGTGAAATACCATCATCCCCTGGGGATAGGGTTGAGGTGCGATAGGTTTGAAATGTCTAAAAATAAATATGGGTGTCGTTTCTATGTTAGGGATAGCGGTTAAATTGGCGTTAGGGGTAGAGAGGTAGAGAGGTAGAGAGGTAGAGAGGTAGAGGTAGAGGTAGAGGTAGAGGTAGAGAGGTAGAGGTAGAGAGGTAGAGAAGTTGAGAGGTAGAGAAGTAGAGAGGTAGAAAGGAAGAGAGGTAGAGAGGTAGAGAGGTAGAGAGGTAGAGAGGAAGAGAGGTAGAGAGGTAGAGAGGTAGAGAGGTAGAGAGGTAGAGAGGTAGAGAGGTAGAGAGGTAGAGAGGTAGAGAGGTAGAGAGGTAGAGAGGTAGAGAGGTAGAGAGGTAGAGAGGTAGAGAGGTAGAGAGGTAGAGAGGTAGAGGGGTAGAGGGGCAGAGAGGTAGAGATGTAGAGAGGTAGTGACGTAGAGAGATAGAGGTACAGGTACAGGTAAAGTTCCTCTGTTCTAAAAATGAGCGAAAAACGTAAAACAGCGCGAATCCGCTCCGTTCTAGCACGCGCATTCTGCCCTTTGTTAGAAAGGGAGGTAATTCAACTCTTATCAGCACCTTAATTAAAGGATGTGATTCTGTCCGTGAAACTGAACATCTTTCTTTAAGAAACATAATTTAAAATACGAAAAAAATTTTTGACCTACGATACAAAATGCGCTATCAGCTGATTCAGCTGTTTCTATGAGAGGTAAATTTTTTTTTTCGACCTATGTTCCTCAGGGAAAGTTGTTCAGTTTTATGGGCATACTTACATCCTGAAGGGCGGTGTATCCCACTACTTCCATTACGAATTTCCATTGATGGAAATACTGAGACTGTTTGCGACTGCTTATTCCCACTATTTCCCTTCATTGCTTTTACAAAATATAATGGAATTATGTTATTTGTTGTGACTTTACATCATCCCTAAGTTGTAACGAATTATTTCTTTAATCCTATAACTCTTATTTTTCTGAGTATATACCACTGACCTCTATACAGGGTGTTAATTTAATTGCGTGCCATAGCTTAGGGGGTGTTTCAGTAACGATGAAGGAACACAAAAAAAATATAAAAAAAAATCCTACTTATTTTTTTTTTATCATCAATGATTTTTTTTTATAATTTATCAGGTATTTTGACGGTCCTAAGCCCGTTAAAGTATGAAGGGAAAATTGGAGTCACACACAAAAAAAGAAAGGATTACTTGATACTCTCGCGCTGGCTCGGTGATAGCACGGTGGCCCTCCGTGTTAGTTTAGTTTCAATGGAGTTTATTTTTTTTTAAGTAGGATTTTTTTTGTGTTCCTTTATCGTTACTGAAACATCCCCTAAGCTATGGCACGCAATTAAATTAACACCCTGTATATTGTATATATAGAGGTCAGTGGTATATACCCATTCTATACCACTAATCGTTTCTCTAGCTGCATATATTTGTTTGTCGTGCATGATAGTAGGTTAACTCTCGAGACTATAAACCGCTATTGTTCGAAATTCAAGCTTCGATCTGCGGTACTAACATTCAAACGAAACAATCCAATAGAAAGGAGATTCCATGAACTGAATCCAATTTTATTTCTTTTTCAGCCAAGCAAACTGGCCACTTACGTGTATTCAATCGGCGCAGAACGTCCAACGTTCGATTCGAATTTAGAATTCAAATGGCCATCGATTCGTTCTTCTTTGCTGATTGGTCGATAGGAGTCGTCACTAGTTTGTTTCCAAGATTGAGTTGGAAATTTCTATAGAATTTCAAATCCTGGCACATTTTTATTACATCTTGTTTAAATTAAAGTGCGGTAGGTAGGTACTAGGGTTATTACAAAGATTTCGGACCTTAGCTGTATTAGAGATATGGTAATGCCCCCTTCTACTATTGGTACATAAAAAAATCGACTGTCACATCTAATCTAATTTAATCTAGCCTCTAGCGTCCCACTGCTGCCCAGCAGTGGGACGCTATAGGCTAGATTATTGCCTCCCCTTCTGCTTTTAATACGCATATAAAAAAAAAATATATATATGTTTATTTTGCATTTAACAAAGTATATAAATAAAATTAAAGGAAAACTCTGGATAAGACTAGACTGGCTTTTATACTTATACTTACAAGTTTACAAGAAGAAATAGTCGAACGATTAATTTTATTCTAGTCGAACATTACACAAATTAAATAAACAAATTACACTAAAATATTAATTTCGCTCAAGTTTTGGTCAAAATATAATGCATTGGACTAAGAGTGGCGGTGATATCCGCACACGTCGCTAGATAGCGCTGACTGTATTTTAAAACGCGCTTATGTTTGTTTCTCCGATAACCTTATATGGCGAAGTGGCAACCGGGTGCGTTACAGTCGTTTACGACATTCTTCTACTGCGCTTGAAAACGTTTGCTAGGGATTAGGAGGGATTATCTGCATTTCGTTGATTTCGCTTATTATTTCGTGAGGTTTGCTAAGGTTAATTAGCAGGTTGTTATTATAACAATTCGAAGATTTGAATAGCTTAAGAATTTTATGATTAGTGACAGATTACTGATTATATTGACACTGTCTAGGTGAACCCAAACAAGATACCAAAAATGCAAGTTTACCGCAATTATTGCAATTTCGAATGTAACAAAAGAAGGTTTTTCTGATCGAATTTTTACTGAGGTAAATAAAAAAAAATCTTCTGGCAAAAAACTTCCTATAGCAAAGACAAAGGAAAAATCTAATATTTTAAAAATTTTACATCAAAATATTCAGGGTTTTTCCAGCAAAATTTTAGAAGTTGAAATGTTCTTAGAAAAAACTAAATTTGACATTTTATGTCTCACTGAACACTGGCAAAAAGATCACCAAATGTTAATTAATTATGATAATTATTGTATAGCCAGTTCTTTCAATCGAAAGTCTGCTTTACACGGTGGGTCACTGATTTTAGTTCGTAACAGTTTTAAAATTAAGAACCGTACAGATATTGTTGGACTTTCGGTTGAAAGATGTATTGAAATATCTTGTGTTGAGCTGGACAAGCATGTTGTAGTATGTGTATACCGACCTCCCGCTTATCAAAATTTTTCTTTGTTTGAGTTAGTAATGGAAGATGTTTTAAAAATAGTGACCAAAGTAAATAAGTTTGCGGTAGTGTGTGGCGACTTTAATGTAAATATTTTAGAAAATACTTCCTATAGTACCAAACTTTAAAGTCTTTTTAAAAGTTATAATTTAGAGCATGTATTTTTTGAACCTACTAGGGTGACGTCATCCTCGGCTACCTGTATTGATAACGTATTTTGTAACTGCGATTATTTTGATAAAAGTATCATAAACTCGCTTCAGTCGGACCACTCGGGTCAAAGTGTTACTTTTAATTATTCTCGAGTAACCCAGAAGATAGATATAGAAACCAGGAGTCTAACGAACGACAGGTTAGAAAAGTACAAAAACACGTTACTAGAAAAACTGCCCTGTCACAATTATAATCCTAACAACCCTAATAACTCATATGAAGATTTATTCACATTGATTAATACTGAATGCAGTAAAATTTTCACTATTAGGAAAAAGCAAATCATTGTAAAATTCAAGTTCAGTGACTGGGCTACCGCTGGTATTCGCAAAAGTAGAGACAGACTTTTTGAATTATATGAGATAAGGAATTATTCAAATGACGACAGTTTCATTGAATATGTAAAAAATTATTCAAAATTGTTTAAATTAGTTTGTTTAAAAGCAAAATCATTTTTCCTACGGAAAAAAATACAGTCTGCTGATAACAAAATTAAGGCTGTATGGAATGTTATAAACAGTGAAACTGGTAAAGTGAAACCGCGTGACAATCAAATCACACTTCATACAAATCGCGGAACCATTAGTTCAAACGTAGAAGTGGCTCAAGAATTCGAAACCTTTTTTACTAATATTCCTTTGAAAACAACAGAGTCACTCAATTCATCATCTTCACTTGCTAGCGGTTTACTTCAAAAGAATGTGGACGCCTGCGAAACTGAATTTGGGTTCAATCATGTCACCCCAAACGAAATTGTTAAAGCCTTTAAAAGTATTAAAATGAAAACTACTGAGGACCTATGGGGAATGTCAGTAAAAGTCTGCAGTGCGATCATTGATACTATATCTCCATATTTAGCTGTTATATTCAATGATTGTGTCGATCATGGTACTTTTCCTGACTTAATGAAAAAAAGTAAAGTAGTTCCATTATTCAAAGCTGGTGACAAAAAGGATCCCAGTAATTTTAGACCAATATCAGTCTTACCTGTACTTAGTAAAATTTTTGAGAAGGTCATACTCAATCAAATGCTTTCGCACTTTAATAGAAATAACTTACTACATGACCATCAATTTGGTTTTACGAAAGGGCGCAGTACAACGGATGCCAGAACTGCACTTTTAAAATACATTTTTGGCGCGTGGGAAAAATCTGAAGATGCTATTGGTATCTTCTGTGATCTATCCAAAGCATTTGATTGCGTAGATCATAGCACATTGTTGTTAAAACTTGAACATTACGTTGTTAAGAATAATTCACTTAAACTACTTAAGTCATATTTGGAAAACAGGATTCAAAAGGTACAAGTAAACAAAACGAAATCACTGGGACCTGTTGTCAAAATTGGCGTACCTCAAGGGTCCATATTAGGGCCATTTTTATTCCTTATTTATATTAATGACCTCCCTACTGTAGTGAAGAATCTGTCAAAGATTGTGTTATTTGCTGATGATACTTCATTAATATTCAATGTAAGTAGAAAATCACAAAATTATAACGAAGTCAATGATGCACTTGGACAGATTCATGCATGGTTTACTGTTAACAATTTAGTCCTAAACGCCAAAAAAACTAAATGTATTAAATTTGCACTACCAAATGTAAGGTCTACTTCACATAACATAGTATTGAATAATGAACCATTAGATTTTGTAAATAGTACAGTTTTCTTAGGGTTAATACTAGACTCTAAACTTCAATGGGGCCCTCATATAACGGCTCTTTCTGGTCGATTGAGCTCGGCTGCATATGCTGTCAGAAAAATCAGACAACTTACTGATGTAGCTACCGCAAGGCTGGTTTACTTTAGCTACTTCCATAGCATTATGTCTTATGGCTTACTGCTTTGGGGCCGAGCAGCTGATATACATTCAATATTCGTTTTACAAAAGAGAGCTATAAGAGCAATTTATTGCCTGAAGACTCGTGATTCCCAGAGAGATCTGTTCAAGGAAATCAACATAATGACAGTGCCAAGCCAGTATATCTATGAAAATATTATGTATGCTAGAAAGAACATTCATCAATTACCTAAAATTTGTGACAGGCATAATTTTAATACTAGAAATAAGCACAAAATTGATCAACCATATACTAGATTAACTAAAGTCAATACATCTTTCGTTGGTCTGTGTATACGATACTACAACAAAATACCTGACAATATAGTGCAATTACCTGAGAGAAAGTTTAAAGAATGTGTAAAGCAAACGTTATGTAAAAAAGCTTACTATAGATTAGATGACTATATGAATGACAAAGAGGTATGGTGCTCTGATATTCCAGCGAAACACAAGAAACACATTGTAAAAAGCCGACTCTTAAAGTAGGCCGTGCTGCAGTGGTTTCTTGCCGTTTCTTTTACGCTGCCACAGCACGATCCGAAACGGCGTAGACTCGCTCTATTTGAATTGTATTCTGCATGACATTCAATAAGTATTCTGTAAAGAATCTACATTGAATAAAATAATCTGAATCTGAATCTGAATCTGAAACATATGGCTGGCCTATAACAACAAATAATAAAAACTGATCGAGTGCGTGTCAGACTCGCGCGTTTTTCACGACTGCGCATCGATAAATAAGACAGTGTTTTTACCTCAGCGGTACGGAACCCTAGGTGCGCGAGTCTGACTCGCACATGGCCTGTTTTTTTATTTACGAAAGTGCGATCATTTAAATATCCTTTAATTTCCGTCGGCAACTTATTGTAAAAAGCGGGTCCCATAACTACGCGTAATAATTATAATATTACTAGCTTTCCGCCTGCGGTTTCACACGCATTAAATGTGTTTTCCCGTGGGAATGAAGTGTTTTTCCGCGGTAAAAAGTAGCCTATATGCTATTCCAGGACCTAACCTGTATGTGTGCCAAGTTTTATTGAAATCCATTCAGTAGTTTTTACGTGAAAGAGTAACAAACATCCATCCATCCATTCATACTTACAAACTTTCGTGTTTATAATAGATCTTTACCTATGATTCTAATGCAATTTTTTTCATTTGTCTTATATTTGAAAGTTGACTTCAAGGTTATCAATTTACGCATCAAATAAAGTTTTTAATGTCGTCTTAAATGTCGTCCGATTTCATCATTAGATTTGTTATATTTTTTTACAAATATTTTTCGCGAATTAAGTTTAAGCTTCTGTTAGCTTAATGTCTTCCCAATAATGCTTAAAAAAATAAAATAAATTGGATTTATAATTCCTAAGAAAAATGCAAAAATGTTATAGACCGTAAGGGCACTGCACCTACGTCATCTAGTACACGAAATTTGCAACTTTGTAGCGATAGTAGTGGCCTAATAGGTCCACAAAACGTTGGTCTGCCAATCCGTAACCTGGCAGGTTTTGTACAGTTGGAGAGAAAAGTGGTTAAATGACAGATTACACGAATGAAATCTATTCGTAGAAATAGAAGGTACCTATACAAGTAAAAAACAACAGGTCTGCCTTGCATCCTCTTGGCAGTTTCGCTAGTCGGACCAAAAATGTGGTCGGATGTAATTGGAGCACAAATTTGGTCGGACTGGCGAAACTGCCAAGAGGATGCAAGGCAGACCTGTTGTTTTTTACTTATACAGGTAGGTACCTTCTATTTCTACGAATAGATTTCAATCGTGTAATCTGTCATTTAACCACTTTTCTCTCCAACTGTACAAAACCTGCCAGGTTTCGGATTGGCAGGCCAACGTTTTGTGGACCTACTAGGCCACTGCTATCGCTACAAAGTTGCAAATTTCGTGTACTAGATGACGTAGGATAACATGCAGTGCCCTTAAAGTCTATTAGTACTGAAAATTGAGTTTACCTAAAATTCGCCATACAAAACGGCAATTTCATAGTTAAAGACCTATTAATAGTATAATATAATATATAATATATATAGTAGGAAGGATAGGATTTGCTATGGCGTATTATATAAACGCAGCGCGCTTCCGTTCTGTTGAAATTATTTGAAAGTATACCTTCGAGCAGTCTTCAGAAATTCTTTCATTAGCCAAACAAAGCACCCACTAGCCAGTAGGCAGTATTTTTCTCCCCAAATAGCCTATAAATTTTTATTATTGCCACTCTTACTTGAGGTACAGAGGTTTCTTAGATAAAAAGCTTGTTTTATTATGTAAGTGGTCATATTCGGTTGTATTTCCTACCAAGATGTTGGAAGACAAGATGTCTTGCGTACGTACTTACTTAGCTTTTTAGGGTTCCGTACCCCAAAAAAATATGAACCCTTATACTACCACTTTGTTGTCCATCTGTCTGTCAAGACCCTTTTCTCCCGAACGGGTGAAGGTATGAAGTTGAGATTACAACAACACAATCAAAAGATATGGCTATTTATGTCTCCATCTCCTTACATTTATGAATTAAACCAAAAACTTTATATTTCCCGTTGACCTAGACTAATTAAATTTGGCAAGAAGCTAGGTCCCTTAGCACAAACAAAGGAAAAAGTCCAAAATTTTTAACTATCACAACTTTTCTCACAAGTAATCATTACCGATAGGGAACATGCACGATTTTTATTTATTTAAGAAATTTATTCTCATTCATGTAATAAACAGACTTGTAAAACTATTTTTCGAATAACTATAATATTAAAAAAGATATAAGCCATTGAAAATTTGTTTCTGTCTCTTTCTAGCAAAACGAAATTTAATATTGAGTTTATATGGCCGTAGTGAATTGTGACGTCACTATTCATGTCGGATCTCTCTGTCGAATTAGTAGTTTTAAATGCTTATATCGGCCGTATTTCTTAGCTGATTTAAATTTCACTTTTTGTCATCTCTACTACGGTATTTTCATATTTTGTTAATAAATGCGACTAATAAAATTTATGCATGTTCCCTATTGCGGGGAGCTCCCGTTGCAAGTACATTCATATAAAAAAGAGGTCAGGTAAGAGTGGGTGCGGTGTTTTAAAAATCAAAGAGCAAAAGCTTAAAGAATATACCGGTTATTTTTGTTTATACAGGATGTTAGGGTAAACATTGTGATCCTTGAAACTGTGCATTCTGACCGTAAAACTGAACCATTTTCCCTCAGGTTGAAATCGGATTTCAAAAAATTGGCTTCACTTAAAAACTCCACCAGCTGTATAGCATTTTGTATGGGAGATGATTTTTTTTTTCGTGTTTCGACATAATTTTTATGGAAAGGTGTTCAGTTTTAGGTTCTGAAAGCTAGCTTTAAGGATATATATTTTTTTACTTTGCTTAGACTATCTAAAGAACCATTGTTTTTGTTAAAGCAGCGGATTAAAATACATGTAAAAAATAAAGGTGACTACGCATCCACCTTTTGTTCCACAGTTTTGAGGAAATACCCTCAGAGGGAAATACGACAATATTTTTTATACCATTCCCCATCTAAAAAGATTATTTTATTCACTGAAAACTGTGAATAAAAAGCACTTTTAATCACTATTTTGGTGTTTGAATTTAGAACACACCAATATATTCGACCTCCATCAAAATGCTATACAACCTCCTTAAATGTATGTTTTCGCTTAAATCTTTCGTATTCTCGTATTCATAGAGTATAGTATGCAACTTTCGAATAAAAGGGATTGAAATCGAGGGCCATGAATCACTCGCGTCGCTCAAGATTCTAACACTTGAATCACGAGCGCAGCGAGTCCCTGCGGTCGTGATTCGGTCGTTAGAATCCTTCACTTGCTCGTGATTCATCTCTGGCCCTCGCTTTAAATCCGTCTTTTATTCACTAATAGCATAATAAACTATGTATTTTTTTGACTCTCCATAAAAGTTGTCATTTGAAATTGAAGGAATGAAAAACCAAAAATATTTGACCTCTGGAATGTAGATACTGTAATGAACTAAATTACACCCTTTATTTGACATCTTTAGTTATGTTGCGATGTGGATCACAATTTCATATTATTTTATAAGGACGACACGATTCAATAAACCTTTTTTCTGTAGATTTATCTTTCAAAGAAAGGTCTGTCTTTACCGAATCCCATACAGATTTGAAAATTATTTTTTTACGAATTAGATACATCTTGTGCATAACTCTTGTGTAACAGTTTCCAAAATCGACATTTAGTTTTTAATTTAAACGAAAAACAACGCAAAATACATCAAATCAGCTAGATTCCACTCTGTTCTCACACGCGCAATTTGCTGTTTGTTAGAAAGAGACAGTTTTAACCTGCCTATCGAAACCAATGATATTTTTTTACAATTATATAACCGAGTATCGAAACACGAAAAACGCCCTAGCTTTTATATCAGAAGTTACACAACACAGGAGTCTTGCTTTTCATTAGAAGATTCACTACGTTTCAATATTAAAAATATTGAGAATTCTAGGTATATACAACAGTAAAAATACTTTATACTTTATTTCATGATAATAGGGTTGAAAATGTTTCCACTAACGAGCGGTTCTCCGTACCTTCAAATATTTTATTTACTTACGCAACTGAAGCAATCTTTCCAAGGTCTTTGCAGCATAATTTACAAGTTGCTCGTAAATACCGGAGTGGGACGTTTGGGCGGAATAAATTCTTGCACAAGCATTCAGGATTCTTGGCAAGTCACAAGAGCAGTAAGTCTTAACTTTGGCTGAGCCTTGCAGGAATCCTCATAAGGTTTGCAGAGGCATCTTGCAGCCAAGCCACTTACCTAGCGGGGATAGCTTGGAAATGTTGGAATGTGGACCAAATGAAAATATACATACAGTAGAATCCGTTTAGTACACACGGCCGTACATCGGTAGAAACACTTTTAGACCTTATGGCGTAGTAATAGAGTTGAAAAAGTTTCTACCGACAAGCGGTTGACCGTACGACGTCGCTTATAACGACCGACCGATTTTAGCGACGCATATGTTTTATTGATTTGTTAAGAAATAACGTAAAAAAAATACTTTTTAGTACGATGTCCGGATAGAGCACCGGTCCCTTGAGTGTCGTTATAACCGGATTCTACTGTAAATGTTGGTGATCACGTGGATCGTAATGACTTTGGTCAAACGGCGTTGCAGCAGGAGCAATAAAAGATGGTACGCTGTATATACTGGATATATTGTATCAACAACACAGCGTACACACCACGTCAGAAATATGATTATTAAAATATTTATAAAATAATGAAACGCAGAAATTCGCTTATTACACAGTGAGTTACCAGAGCAGAGAGAGAAAGAGAAACGTCAAACGAAAGAGCTGCTACTTAAACCTCCTTGCGTCAAACAGTGACGTACATGTCAGAAAGACATAAGCAGCATAAAGTTGCCATTGTCAATAAATAAGTAAAGCCAGTTTGTGGGCCATAGACGTTCCAACAGTAAATCCATCCATCTTCAAATTCAAAACCTAAACAAAAAATACTTCTAGAACATTTTACCAGTTTAGGCGAAAAAGCCTATTTTTTCCTGAAAAAATATAATGTGGGTTACATTCCCCGCGGCTTAATTGAAAGAAAAGTAATTAACATCAATATCCGATGAATCCTCCCTTGGTTGAAAATTGATTCATTTAATTGGTTTCGGACGCAATTTTTCTTTTTCCACCCGATCGTGTTCAGGGGCTGAAACGTGCTTAATTTCCAATGAAATGTTGATTATTATCATTAAAATTGTATATTTTTTTTAATTTTAATTATGTATACGTCAAAGAATCTTATATGAACCTCCTATGGTATATGTACAGTCGAACCAACTAATTCGTGACCCATTTTGACAAGAATTCGTTCGAAGCTGTCAAAGTAATAAGATTTTCTTCCTTGTCATTTTGAAAGAATGTTTGAGCGAAATTCAACCAGGCATGAGAATAAGCATAAGCCGGGTCGTGATTCAAATTGGTCGACTGTACACACTATTTTTCAGATAGACCACAGGATGTAATAAAATCATTTTGTTTGAACCTGCAACTATAGATTCAGATTATAAAACTGAACAACTTTTTGTATGGAATTTTATACTTCCTACATAAAGAAACTATATCAAGATGTGATAGCGCATACTGTTGATAGCAATGCAAATGTTTTTAGGGTTCCGTACCTCAAAAGAAAAAAACGGAACCCTTATAGGATCACTTTGTTGTCCGTCTGTCTGTCTGTCTGTCTGTCAAGACCCTTTATCTCACGAACGGGTAAAAGTATCAGGTTGAAATTAATACCATATATTAGGATCCATGAACCACACAAGATCTGAAAATTTAAATTTTTTACAATGACGCAATCAAAAGATATGGCATTTTATGTCCTCATCTCCATACATTTATTCAAAAATGCAAAACCTACAGGGTACTTCCCGTTGACCTAAAATTATGAAATTTGGCAAGAAGCTAGGTCTCACAGTACAAATAATGGGAAAAGTCTGAAATCATTAAATATTACAACTTTTCTCACAACTAATGGTAACCAATTGTGGTGAGCTCCCGTTTCAAGAACATTCATATAAGAGAGGGGTCAAGTTGGATGGTCGCTGAGGCGATTTTTGTTTTAGTTTTATTTTAAAAACGGGAACACTTACAAACTAGAAAATTGGTATGTTTATAGTGCAGAAGCTATAAAATAACAACAAGTAATAAAATTTGGTCAAGCGCGTGTCGGACTCAAAAAATCTAGCACATTAATTTACTGAAAGTTCAACTAATACAATTATGATTATGTGGTGGTACGGAGCCCTCGGTGCGCGAGTCCGACTCGCACTTGGCCGGTTTTTTTTTATGTGACGACCTACGAAGTTGTTTATTTTGTGGTGGGGATGGTTTCTTGGTTTCACAGTTTCAGTTTTTGGAAGATCTCATTTTATACTCTGTATTATACTGGGTTATTTTTGGAGTCCTAACAAAATTTAGTTTCCGCCTCACAAACTCGGAATTTTTTTCTTTATCGGTCTAAATCTGCGTGCTTAAGTCATTTTTGAACAACATCATGAGTCATTTTAAAATCCATTCATTCATTTAATTGCCTTCATGAGTAAATTTGCGTGTTATTGCTAATGTTAAGTTCTACGTAAAACCCTATTTGGGCATTATGCAATATTAGTTAGGTAGGGGAGACCGGGTACGATTGAACCAGGTCATGATTGAAACATTGCGACTTTCTCAATAACCATAGTAACTACGCATATGACGAAACATTTGTGGGTCAATCGGCCATCTCCGGAAGTTTAGACAGTTACACTCGAGCCTCCGAGCGAAGCAGCCGTGACCAGCGCCCGTACAAGATTTTCGCGCAAAAAAGTAAATAACCTGCATGATATAACTTTTGTCATAAAATCTGATATACTTATCTTACAGTTGTTATTTTTATTTAAGAGTGTCAATTTGTTATTGTGGAGGGGTTTTTTCACAATTCTTGATTTGAATTGAAGTTGATTAAGAATAAATTTAGACTTTGAAATAAAAAATGCCGGCTGGAGACGATTAAACCACATCGTCTGGGTACTGTTGAAACGTTTCAAACGTCCTCGTGTTTCGATCGTCCCCAGATTGTTATTTTTTCTTATTTATTTATTTTCATTAAAATATTACAAATACATTATCACAGGTATACACCCAAAACGACAATGCAAAAATATTAAAATATAAATAAAAATAACATGCCTTATTTTCTAACAATTTTTACATAAATATTTTAAAGTGGTCTCTGTGAACTTCACCAATGTACAATGGAAAATATCAATGTGTTCAGAAACACTATTTAATATGCTTAAGGCAGTGGTAATAGGTGCGTGCTTCATCAAGTTCGTTCTGCACGTTGGCAGAGTAAATGTCCGTTGTCTCGGTCCATAGCGCAGCCGTGTGTTTGGTACCTGAACTTCAATTGCTTCGAATATGATTGGATTATTTAATTGTCCACGGAATATTTTGTTGTGGCGTATGTGGCTAGAGCCAGTCGTCTTCTGACCTCTAGTGTATAATAGCCTACCATTCCTATGATAAACAGTGTCGGGTACATTAACGGATAATACGGATAGACTCCAAACTGTTTTAGGTAAAGGTGCCTCAGAAATTTGTTTTGTAGTTTTTCTATCATACCATTGTACTTTTCCTCTTGCGGGTTCCAAATTATTGAGTTATTCTCTAGTTGGCTTCGCACTAATGCATTATATAACGATTTTAAGGCAGGTATGTTGTTTAGCGCCCTGGTTTGGCGTAAAACAAAACCTAATTTCTGGTATGTTTTCTTACATATCGTCACTACGTGATCTCGGAATGCAAGATTGTCCGTTATCTTGACCCCTAAGTCCCGTACGACAGTAGCCCGCGATTATAGCACCTCTTCAACCTTGTATTCGTACTTATATGGCTGCTTTGCACGAGTGTATGACACGATATGACACTTTGAAATATTAAAAGTTAATTTATTATCATGGCTCCACTAGACTACCCTGTCAATATCACTTTGCAGTTTTTTACAATCACTGACGCCATTTATACCTACAAATAATTTTAAATCGTCAGCAAATAACAAACAATTCGAGACTTCAAGAACATTGGGCAAGTCATTGATCATCAAGATGAATTCTAATTCTAATTTTTAACGGTCGCTAAACACGTTGTAACAAAATATGATGTCTTGGTGAGAATGTTTTAGAGCATGTACTTTAACAACAATAAGATATGATATGTATTACTAATTTTAAGTGTCATGTTTGTTAATTCTCCAGATGAAAATAAATAAATAAATAATGGTCCTAAGTTACTACCTTGGCTAACGCCTGATGTTGTAAGAAAAGTATTTGATATATTTCCCGCATATTCCACATATTGTTTACGCTCGGCTAAGTAACTCCCAAAAAAAATTAATAGATCGGCTGTGAAACCCAAATTAGCAAATTTTTGCAGAAGTATGTCGTTGTTGACCGTATCAAATGCTTTTCGCAAATCAAAATAAGCCACGTCCAATTGACCCCAGTGCGCTCATCCAGGGCGGACACAGCATACTGCATAAAAACCATCAAGTTAGTGTGTATCCCTCTGCCAGAACGGAATCCATGTTGCGCATCTGTGAGATATGGGCTTATTTGTGGATAAATCTTTTTATACAAAATAGACTCAAATACCTTGGCAAAGGTTGACGGTATTGCCACTGGTCTATAATTAGATACGTCTGTGCTGGTACCACCTTTTGGAACCGGTGTCATCCGCGTTATTTTCCAATGTTCTGGATAAGTGGCTGTCTTTAAGCACAGGTTAAATATATGCCATAAGGGCTTAGCGAAAATGGATGAACAGTCCTTTACGATGTATGGTGGTATATTATCCGGACCAGCAGATCTCTTGGGCTTTAACCGTTTGAGACCTTCTATACCTCACTCAATGACAAATAAGGCACATGCACTCTCTCAGTAAATGAAGTAGCTGACTTCGCTGCTGCATCCGCGTCTAAAAGAGGAATCTCCGGATCGTACACCGACCCAAAAAACTCAGCAAAGGCACTTGCACATTCAGATTCACATAATTCTACACCATTTTTAGTAACTCGAGGCTTACTTCTCTTTGCTCTTTTATTCTTCACAAAGGTCCAAAAAGATCTAGGGTCCTCAGCAAACTGCTTCCCTACTCTCATTAATAGTTGTAAGGTGGTCGAAGAGACAAAACTGTAGTTCCTCATCTGAATTTTTTTAGTTTCAATAGTTGAATAATATGAAACGTTAATAAAATATGATTTTAAAACAGATTTTTTAATTTTAAGCGATTTAGGTGACAATACAGGTGACCTATTTCAGATTTTTAAAATGCCACTTCCGTAAAAATTATGTTATGGTTGAAACATTGTTATAATTGAAACATGCCCTTTTGTATGAGATAAGATTATCTATTTTTACTACGATTGTATGCCGTTTTAGCTTAATATCACATTAAAACTGTGAATATTTAACATATTGGAACTAATTAGTATAACTGAGATCTCTAAAAGAACCTCATAAAAAAATATCCTGCTTTTAAATTTGAAAATATGTAAACGATCATAAATTTTGATATGTTTATGCTAGGATTACCAACTTTTTACAGCCTTATTGAATACTTTTGTTGGGTCAAGATTGACTGTAGTTCGTTGCAAAACTTGTTTTGTTTCGATATTATTAGACTGTTTCAAACGTCCACGAGGACTGTTTCAACCGTCCCTAGTACGGGGTCAATTGAACCATTCTCCCCCGTCCTCTTTTAACGGTAATTGAAGCTTTTATGTTTGAGATCAGAATCAGAATCGTTTATTTGCGAAAACATGGTAAGGATTACAGAGGTGGTACAAAAATATAAAGTGATCATGTACATGTTTTGCTAATTTTGGTTTAGCATGCAAATTTTTAGAAAAATACCTTAAAAATTAAATTTAAACAAGAAGAATCGAAAAAAAGAAATACAAATCAGTCAGGAATAAAAATTAATAAATTGTTAAATATAAATCTCAAAATGTCAAACTTAAACCTAAGATTTTTTCTTCGAAAAATATTCCCTTAAATTATAATAGGCATTGTCAACTAAGTACTTGTGAAGTTGTTTTTTAAAAGAGTCCAGACTAGAAATATTGATTATATCTTTAGGAAGAGCGTTATACAGTTTTGGTGCCATTCCAACTATACTTTTATGAAGCAGTGCAGTTTTACAGGAATGTAGACACAGTTTGTCCTGTCGACGAGTACTTTTGACTTGAGAAAAAAGATGCATATTGGTACGAACAAACATTACAGTCTCAAAAATATACAACGATGAAAATGTTAGTAGTTTTAAGTCTATGAAATGTGGTCTACAACTATCAGTTCGTCGTAAGTGGCAGATAGCTCTAATACAGCGTTTTTGTGCTTTAAATATTGCATCTATACCGGTCGCGTTTCCCCAGAAAATTATACCATATCTTAATACTGATGCTACAAGTCCATGGTAAGCCATTAAAACTGTATTTCGATTGGCTGTTTTGCTAAGTTTGCGCAGAGCAAAAGAGCTTTGGTTGAGTCTCTCGCATAAACTATTGATATGAGATTTCCAGCTCATGTTGTAATCTAAATGAAGGCCTAAGAATTTAGTTTCATCTGTTTGCCCAATCACTGTTGAGTCGTGCTTTACAGTAGAATTGAGTGGCACGGGATTTCTTTGTTTGAAATTTATAATTTTTGTTTTGCTTAGATTAATCTTCAAATTATTAGTTTCTAACCAATTTATAATTTCTGAAATACTAATTTGAATGTCATTTTCGTTAGAGTAAAGAATTGTGCAATCATCAGCAAACAGAATCATTTTATTATAAGATGTCAAATTAACTATGTCGTTGATATAAATAATAAATAATAGTGGCCCCAAAATGCTTCCTTGTGGAACTCCGACATGTACAGGATTTGCACGAGAAGAGTATATTGTTTCTGTTTTTGTTTTTGGACAGACCCTAGTAATATGCGTTACTTGTGTTCTGCCACTAAGATACGATCTTACGAGATTGTGGACATTACCTCTTACACCATAAGTTTCAAGCTTTTTTAACAGTATTTTATGATCAACGTAGTCGAAGGCTTTTGTCAAATCCATAAACAACGCCAAGACAGGGATCCTCTTATCCATCCTAGTATACACAGTATATAACATGTCATATATAGCCATATTAACGGATTTATTTTTTCGAAAGCCTTTCTGTTCTGCCACTAAAATATTACTATTTTCAAAGTAATTATAAATAGAATTGTAGATAATTTTTTCAATTATTTTAGAAAAAACCGGTATAAGTGCTATAGGTCGATAATATTTTACATTTTCTTTATCGTCTTTTTTAAAGAGTGGTTTTATAACAGTTGTTTTTAGTTTTTCGGGAAACACACCATGTGCTATACATAAGTTAATTATATGGCTTAGTGGCTCCGCTATGAGAACTGAAACAAACTTAATGACCACAGTACTTATGTCGTCATAGCCAGTGCTGTGAGTATTTTTCAGATTTTTTATTATTCTATACACTTCATGTGGATCAGTAGGCCTCATGAACAACGAGCCTAACCGCTGCTGATTTGAACAAGTTGGATTACGATGCAATATGTGTGGTTGAGATTTGTTATCTGCACTGAAGTAATCATTGAAAGCTTGGGCAATATCGATTGGATCTTTTAGGATGTTACCATCGCTACACCTAATTTGTGTAATACTGTCCTTCGGAAACTGTTGCTTTGTTTTATTTATTATACGCCATGTAGCTTTAGACTTGTTTTCAGCGTTAGAGATGTAGTAGTCATTTTGCGATTTTTTCGTTAAATTGATGATTTTGCTTAGCAATTTTGAATATGTTTTAAATTTGCCCTTTTCTCTTTTATTTTTTGTAAGTCTGTAACTCCAAAGAAGTTTTCGTTTTCGCTTGCTACAACGCCTGATGCCTTTGGATAGCCAGGTTGGTCTAGTTTTATTGGTAAGTTTGATTTTAATGATTGGGAAGCATTGATCATATAAAAATTTAAACATGTCATAAAATAAATTAAATGATTCATTGGGACAGTTACTGTTAAATATGTCAGTAAAATTCAAACTCTCTAAATAGCCATAAAATTTTGTCATATTATCCTTGGAATAGTCACGTTTCATTTTGAACCAGGCCGGTAGGGTACAGAACTTTTTTACCGGACAGTGAAGGACTTGACCAGTATGATCAGATAGAGCAAATTCAAAAATCTTGCTTTTACTACCTCGAACATTGTGAATTATATTATCTAGACATGTACCACTTTCAAGTCTTGTAGGTGCGCGTACTGAAAATTTCAAATTATATCCCTGTAATATTCTTTCGAACTCCATAGAATATTTAGTTTTTTTTAAGATGTCAATATTGAAGTCTCCGCATAATATTATTTTATTATTAAAAGCAAATAAATGCAAAATGTCATAAAGGTTATTAAAAAAAATGTCAAAATTTTGAGCTACTGATTTACTTTTTGGACTTCTGTACATGCATATGATAACAATGTCATGGTCAATCAATTGAACAGCGCAACACTCTATAGTATTAAGAACAACATATCGGGATACTTTTTCTAGCACTTTAAATTTTATATTGTCTCTAACCATTATACACGCACCTCCGCTACGATTTTTACGATGACAAGCAGCTGCAAGTTTAAAATTCGGGACATTCAGTACATAGCTGTCACCACTTAACATGTTATGCTCAGTTACACATATGACATCAATACCACTGCCTATACCTTCCAGTTCATCTAGACTCTCATCCAAGAGATCTTGTTTACTTATGAGACCATTAATATTTTGATGCAGTATATTAATGTGTTTCAGAACGAAAAAAATCAGCTTTATTTTGAGATAAAGTCCTAACTTCACTTTTAGATGTTACTTTGTCCACGTCTGATATAAAATTGTCACATATTGTATCTGTCTGTGTAACCTTGTCTGCGTATAAAACTTTGGACATTGAGTTGTCGTCAGTCTGTGACTGCATTTCTGTGATTGCTGCTTGATAGTTCTTAAAATTATTCTTGTAACAGATATGCAAGATCTCTTTTAACAAACAACGGCACACATGGGTCGCAAAGTTATTGCGAAACGGTATTTGTTTACCGTACTCTAAGTCCAAATATATTACATTCGCGTACCTACCACATATCATTTTGAGTTCAGAATTTAATTTATGTTCATTAAGATGTTTGTTTCTAGGTATTTCGCATACAATTACATTAGTGTTAGTAAGAGATTTTAACCTTAGAAGCATATCACACTTAAAATCAAAAGGATTACTATCGTTTGTGCCGCTCATTATAATAATAAAATCATTTTCACCTAATTTAGAAAAATCATCTTCACAAAAGTCTAACACGTTAGCCGTTTTTGCTCCATGTTTCAAATAGCAGAATACTTGAAAGTCCGAACCGACCAGTTCCTGTAAGTGTTTTCGAACTCCTATACCCTGTTGATCAGCCAGAATATATATGTTCTTCTTTTTCCTCTTTATCTCTTCCTTGGCAAATTGTGGAGAGGGCAGGTCCGCAACTGGTATGTCTATTGTTGTTGAATTTATATTAAGTTGTGCTTCATGTCCATTCTTTCCTCCTTCTGTTTTATTGTCTTTGACTTTCTCTTTGTCTGTTTCTCCTTTCCTTCTTTTGACATCAATTTGAACTCCTTTATCTTTGTCTTCTTTATTAATATTTTCTGTTATTGTGCTATCTCCGGATCCATTTGTATGTATGGATGTAAAAGTATCATTGGCTATACGGTTGTCATATTCATTTATTATGTCAGATAATTCTTGTCGTAATTTTTCGTTTGTATGTTTTAACTCCGACACTTTGTCTATTATTTTGCGAATTTTTTGTTTGAGCTTTTTTATGCGCTTAGCGTTAGTTTTTATCTTGTTGACTTTGATCGGATATTTCGAGTTCTCCGGAATTGTAGTTTGGGTTGATTGCTCTGCAGTTTGGTTTTTGTTCCTTGGTGGCGGTGATATAGTCTTAGGTTTGCCTACATATTTCATTCTCTGAAGCTGGGTACAGTGTTGACTAGGACTGGGAGAACCTGATAGTATTTTAGTCGGTGTGCTGGAGCAGATTCTCTTGAGATTACTAATAACTTTTTCTTGGCTACAGCATTCTTTCTTTAAATCAGCGACCTCTAAAATCAGTTTTGCTGAGAAAGTGTCTTCGGTTTTCAGCTTATTTTTTAGTACGGCAATTTCATTTTTGAGTTGTTGAACTTCCTCTTGTAGATGCAAATTCGACGAGTAATCATCGGATTGCAATCGTCCTTCTGATATGCATGAGTCATCATAAGAGTTGCGCAAGTTTCTATATTTTTTGTTATTGGTCACATTACTGTATGACGAATCCATATTTATTGTTTATGAATAGAAAATTAATTTTATGGAAACTGTCTTAATTTTATTTTTTGTGTTGTCAAGATTGGCAATATGATAGATTAATATTGACAGGTGTCCAATCAGCTGATCATTTGTGGTAAATTCTTCGACTTAAATTTTTTAAATTCGATTCCAAATGCTAAAAATTTACGTAAATATGGTAAAGCTTGCCAGTAGCGCCCTCTCTTATGAATTGTTACTTCTTAGTTTCTTGTTATTGTCGTTACAATTAGTCTTTTTGCTTCTTATTAATATATTAATCAGTACTTGAAAATAAATATTAATAAAAACTCGTCAATAAAAAAAAAAATCCGACACCACAGGTTCGAACTCTCGGCCCACTTGCTTAGGCCTGTCTTACTTCCGCTGCGCTATTGACTCTGCCGCGTTGCTGACGAAATAACGCGACCCTTTCTAATTCAGTGTACAACTTGCAAAGTTGATGACCTTGAGTACCGGACGGGCATAACAACTAACAACATTGATCGATCACTTGTCATAAACGTGATATATTTTCGACCGTTACGTTAAGTCTATAAACCACTTGTTTATTGTTTATTAAAATTCACAGTTTTTTTACTTGTTACAATGTAATTGTTTTTTTGATATTAAAATTTAATTTCTATGCTGTTATGTAGTGTAAAATTGTCACTGAATGTTTAAGCACTGAATATTGCTATAATCACTAATGATTCACTAGAACCTTCACATGTATTACTGCATTGTTCCATTTAGCACTGCTTTATTAAGTTGAAATACTGAATAACTTGATTAATATATTTTTAAACATTTTAATTATGAAGACTCGATGTTTTGTGTTTTGACGCCCTCTCGCGTCTATATATAATAGATACAACTATTCTATAAATTGTATTTCATAGCCAGTTTACTATCCTTTAAGCCATGTTTACATCCGATCTTTAAATATTAAAGATGGCTCCACTACACACAATTGAAGCAAAACTATTTCAATTGTACCCGGTCTAACTACTTAAAATTTAAATATTATTGTTATTACATCTTATCACAATTTTAGTTTCTAGTCTAATATTAAACCTAACAGTATTAAATATTATATAAAATTTACATTTTAAATACATTTTAAAACGCCATAATAAATTCCATAAACATAATTTAATTTTAAAATAATATTATAAATAAGAACGTGCTGATGATAATTGTGGTATATAAAGTACCTGGCTCTATTCGTTAGCATTTGCCTTGCTGTAGTAAATTGAAAAATTGTGTTTCGTTCGGCAGCAAAGTTATTTTGCGTCTCGTGCCTTAAAACCCCAAGCGAATATCTGGGATTGAGCCTTCCTGAGCGTTCCTGAGCGTAGCGAGGGTTTTAATGCACTTTACGCGAAATTACTGTGCTGCCGAGCGAATTATACAATTTTCACCTCAAATGCTAATGAATAGAATCTTATACCTATAATTCATCATCACGTTCTAATTTAAGAAACTTTTTCCATGCTAGTGGCCAAAAACACTTGGGGACGTGCAATCCATGTCAGACTTGCTGACGTGCCCTACTTCTCCAGTTTCCTGCACTCGAAGGGACCTTTTAGAAGGCAACCAAAAGGCTATTGATGTGGCCTCGTTTTGGGCTAAGATTCTGTAGCTACTTTTTGCCGTTGACTCGCAAAGAAGAAGAAGAAGTTTAACTGGCGTCATAAAGTGATTGAAAGTGATAAAATAATATCTTTATATGAATAAAAGATACTTTAACTTTGACTGTAAGACTAAGAACATATAATACTTACTTACATTATCAATGAAACTGAGCAGTGACAAACTCGGCACTATTTCGTCAACTTTGTTTCAAATGTATGCAAAGTGAAATACGAAGCTTCTATTCCAAAAGTTTGTTTTTACGATGATGGTAAAAGCAGATTTGGAGTTTTATTGCACCTGCAGTTTTAACACCTTATAGCGTTGTCAAAATAAAATCCCTAAAGACACTTTGTTGCTTGTCTTTTCGACTTTTAAGTTTTTCAAGCAAGATTTGTATAGGAATGCAAAAAAAAAAGAAAAGAGAGTTGTTCTTAGGAAATTTGTTCAGAATTGTGTTCTAAGTAACATTAGTTATTTTCACCTCACAAGCTCACAAAACTGAGCCCTATCGGTTGAAATCTGCGTGCTAAACTCATTTTTGGCCGCTATACTAGCTGGAAAAGGTTTTTGAAATTAGAACGTGATGATGAATTATTATATCAAGCACTAGGCGCTATTTTTAAGCATTTTCCTTGCTGTAGTGAGGTGAAAAATTGTGTTTCGCTCGGCAGCAAAGTCATTTCGCGTCTCGTGCCTTGAAACGTAGGTGAGTAAAGATTATTATTTGCCTGAAAATCTCGCTACGCTTAGAATTCTTCTTCGCTAGCTCGAGTTTCAATACAAGGTACTAGCGCCAAATTACTATTTTGGTGCCTTGTATAACAAATAACTATTTCGTGTCCAACGATAAGATGAAAAAAAAAATATCGTGATTTAAAAAAATTCATTGGGGAACAGTTCTATTAGAAGTTGTTCATTTTCGTGGTGCCGATCCACATGTTATTTTTTTACGTTCTATACTTAGTACCTGGAAGACCGAGCTTCGCTCTATAACAGCCACTTCAGCCATAGATTTATATAGTCAAGATAGGGTCTAGGGAACAAGCGGTTCAAAATTTCCCCATACAAGAAAAAATAGCGCCGTCTGTGAAAAATCGCGTGAACTACGTTGTGTAGTACTTCCGTCGGTGCTAAATACACGGAACGGAAATAATATGGCGGGAAAAAACAAAACAAACTTTTTACTGTTTATATGTGATTTAGGCCTGGTTTTTGAGTTTCATTAATTGGATTATAGTCAAAAACAATAATAAGAAATAACGATAATAATAATAAGAGTATATTGTTTCTTCAAATAAGAACATTCCATTTTGTTGGTAAGTCTATTTGCATCCAACGTTGACAATATGACTGACAACGACTGACATTTGTTGGTCCTAAACGTCAGATTTCGGACCAACGAATTGGGGACAGTGTAACGTGCCGATGGGCTAGTACTTATATATAAGTAAACGACTTCAGCATTAAAATATCATTGGGTGAGCAAACTATGCTACCCGCCAACAGATGGCGCTGTAGGGGTTTTGTCTAAAACGCTGTATTTTAAAAAATGCTTAAAAACACGGGGAAAATCGGGAAAATGAATTTTCCCAGACATGAGATCTAGCTAGATCGATCTTTCGCCCCCGAAAACCCCGTATGTAAATTTCATCGAAATCGTTGGAGCTGTTTCCGAGAAACCGATTACAAATATATATACGAATATATATTATTATACAAATATTGTATAGGATTGGGTAAAGATTTTTATACACCACAATTTCGCTCTTCCTTCGCTTCGAAACCTCTAAAGAAGTAAAGATGTTGATTTTATCTTCCCCAAGTTGTCAAGTATTCTGCCCTCATGAGTACAGGTACTATAACTGTCTTCGTAAACTCACTTGTTTATTATTTTTCCTCGATATCTTTGTAATGAAGGTTTTAGAAAAATGCGAAGCAAAGGGTGGTTGTTATTTATATTACTGCTTCCCTTCCGCCTTGCGTCTGCGTTCGTCTAAGTTTATCTAGAATATACTTTTGAAAAAAATTGTGTTGAGTGGGCGCCTATCTACATGGTGAATTTGAAAAGATTCGTCAAATTTTGAGATTGAGTTCAGACCACGAAACTTAACAACTTTCCCCAAAAAAAAAATCGATCTCCCATACAAAATGTATGGTCAGCTGACTGACTTTACTATGAAAGGGTAACATTTTTTTTCGTCCGATGACCTATGTTCCTAGGCGAAAATTGTTCAGTTTCGCGGTCTGAAGTCAATCTCAAAATTTGTCAAATGTTTTCAATTTCACCCTGTAGAGAATTACTACGAATACTACTTTTATATCGATAGATGGCACCAGTCTCTCTACTGCATATTATGAAATCAAATAGTAAAGTATGGCCATCGTAATAGGTCTTTTCTGACAGCTGTCAAACGTATGCAAAATTACGACCGGCACAGAAAAATGAACCCTGTGTGTTGGTGTTACGGAAACGTCAAAACGGACTTATCACGTTGGCCCTACTTTAGTAACTGAAATCCATTGACTTATTATATTGGTCGAGGATCCAATTCCAAGATTGTATAGGAAGTTCTCTTCGAAACTCTACTTTTCCTCTCATTGCTCATCAGTCATTCATCACCGACTCCCCACTTTTTCTCAACCTGATGACCATATTTTTTGTTCGTTTTATTTTATATTGTAATGAAGCTCCAGCGACACAATCCCCGAGCTTAGTGCAGGAGTCCATGTAACTATGATGTATACTCGTACATACCTAATTACTCATGTGGTTTTTTCAATAAATTTTATTATTATAAATGAAATTTAGGAACAAAACAAAAGTCCAATGTACCAACATTGATTGAAATTTATAGCAAATACAAGCTTGAATGTTGTGTAAAATAATCGGATTGAAATCTCGACAGGCAAAAAAGACGTTCCCCTCCAAAACATCATTTACTTTTCATCGACTTGCCGCCATAAAATTTAACGAGAGAAAGACAAACATTTTGATAGGCGTGGAACAAGGCTTATATCCACTCGATTTAGAAAAACTAAAGATATACTCCGAGGGAAAAATAGCGAGGAGGAATATGCTCCACGCGGTTGATGTTGGACATCCTTATCGCGTACCTATACACTTTGACAGACGAGTGAAGCTAGCTTAGTAGCCATAGATTTATATATTCAAGATAGGGTCTTGGGAACAAGCGGTTCAAAATTGCCCCATACAAGAAAAAATAGCGCCACCTGTGAGAAATCGCGTGAACTACGTTGTGTAGTACTTCGGTCGGTACTAAATACACGGAACGGAAATAATATGGCGGGAAAAAAACAAAACAAACTTTTTACTGTTTATATGTGATTTAGGCCTGGTTTTTCAGTTTCATTAATTGGATTATAGTCAAAAACAATAATAAGAAATAACGATAATAATAATAAGAGTATATTGTTTCTTCAAATAAAAACATCCATTTTGTTGGTAAGTTTATTGCATCCAATGTTGACAATATGACTGACAACGACTGACATTTGTTGGTCCTAAACGTCAGATTTCGGACCAACGATTTGGGGACAGTGTAACGTGCCGATGGGCTAGTACTTATATATAAGTAAATGTTAATGTTTGTAGTAGCTTAAAAAAAGACCACTGTAATAGGTCTATTTTGACAGCTGTCAAACATATGAAAAATTACGTCCTGCAAAGAAAAATTAACCCTGTGTGTTGGTGTTATGAAAACGGACTTCTCACGTAGGTCCTACTTTACGAGTAGTAGTCTTTAAAGTTAAAGCTCTAAAGCTAAATCTATTGCTGTCACTTTCTTTTTCAACAAAACAGAAAGAGTCAGCTATAGCAACTGGCGGTACCTATGTAGTTGCAGGTTTTAAAGCATAAGACAGCATTTGCCCAAAAAATTATTTTATATTCTATGGAACGTCGTCGTTCGTAGATCAATAAATTAAGTATAAACTCATGTAGAAATACTTACTTGCAATCTGGAATTGGGAGACAGGGGACGGCATAAAAAATACTACTGTAATCGAAGATTATAATGGATTCAGTAGGTACTTCAGGCGTGTTCCATGCATGTTCTAGACAGGTAAACTAAAGAAAACGGAAATAAAATAATAAACACTAAAATACAAAACATTGAACTATAGAGTAAATAAAATACTAAAATACAAATACTAAACATAAGACGTGTAACATGTTTTATTTGGTATTATTTCGTTATACTGGGGAAATGTTTCTTTGGGAAAGTTGTTCAGTTTCGTTGACTGAGCACGCCCTTTCAGTTTTCTGTACACCGTCCCTTACATCCTGTATTACTTTCGCACATCCCAAGATTGGTTTCATCTCAGGCTTGTTCTCATAAAAATGCCGTAAAATAAGAGGGAATCTATTCGTACCCCGTAAAAGATATTTCCCCATTATTTTAAGGTAAGAATATAAAGCGGAAATAGAAATGTTCTGCTTCGAAAAGCGTTCTTTATGTCATAAAAATAATAATAATCATTTTGACAATGAAATAACTTGTTTGGAAAATTTTATTGATTTTTAGCTTATTTGTATAAATCTGTTTGAACCGTCACCTGTAATTGGGTTACCATTTAGTGTTAAGCTCATATATGTTACTCGATTATAATTGTATTGGTGTGTAATCTGTAGGTGACCTTATCTTTAAATAAATAAATGGGAAAATCGTAAAGTATTTTATTATTCAGATCTGTGGCAATGTAGATCAGAACTCTGCCTCGCTATGACATTTGTATCCTTAACATTTTTGAATAAAATTTTTATTCTTGCATTAGATGGATTTTTCGATTTTGTTGATCATACGCTTCCAATATCGACACAAAGTTACTACTAAAAATCTAACTTGAACTCTAGGTATTGATATTCAAATTGTACGCCATTACGTCTCGCAGAAATATTGAATCAGAACTTACAATAACCAACACTGCACTGGCAATTGTTAACTTTCATAAAAGGCTAGCAGTAGTACATCGCAAGCCCATGTTAATGTTATGAACCATATTTTTTTAATGTTAGCCTAACCCGACATTAAAACAAACTAAGTAGCATGAGAGATCGTAGACCTAGTGCCCGAAGTCGAACCCAACAACATGGGAGAGACCAAGGCTGCAAGGCTTCGCTGGCTCGGCCACGTGGAGAGAATGGCAGCGGATCGGGCCGCCAGAAGAGCTTACGTGGGATGACCGAGTGGAAAACGATCAGTCGGTCGTCCTAGGTACAGACGGGGTGACGAAGTGTGGAAAGTCCTGGATGCCCTCCAAAGAGCCGATTGGCAAGAAGCGGCACAGAACAGGAAAGAATGGAGAACTCTCGTGTCGGAGGCCAAGATCATCTTGGGGCCGCTGAGCCAGCGTATTAAGTAAGTAAGTAGCATGAGAGTTTGTATAGCATTTTTTTGTGTGAAGAGTTTGGTCTCTGCAAACTTTTTAAAATAACGAAATTTGTTACATTAAGGGCCGTCAAACTATTGCTAGGAGTGTCCTAAACAAGTTAGGGGCGATTCTTAAGTTTAGTGCAAACGGCCCTAAAATATTTAACAAGAATTTTGTATTATACATTGGCGTAAGTTTCTGGAAGTTGTAGGACAAAAATTATTGCATTTTGAAAGGTTTCAGACGGCAGATTTATTTAAACCTGTTATATAAAAGATAATTTTTACGTTTTAACGCTTTTGTGGGAAGTATACATCGGCTTGCATATTGGGTACCTATTCCTTACGCTGGTCACGTGGTCACGTATCCAAAGGAACTCGCACGTAACAAAATGTCGCCCGATTGGGATATCTAGACAGCCGTGTGAAAATTTTAAAATATACTTAGTTGTAAAGGTTTGAAATTAGTAACTACAGATGCCTGAAATCATTTTTATAATAGGCGTGTACAATGTATATAATAAAAACCGGGCAAGTGCGAGTAGGACTCCCTTGCTAACTGTTCCTTAGCTTTTGCCCTTTGATTTATAAAAACCACGTCCACTCAAACTTAACCCCTTATTAATATGAATGTACTTGAATCGGGAGCTCACCTTAGAAAACTTGTAATATTTACTGATGTTACACTTTTTCATTTGGTTGTGCTATAAGATGTAGCTTCTTGCCAAATTTCATGGTTGTAAGTCCACAGGAAGTACTCTGTAGGTTTTTGTATGGAGATGAGGACACAAATGGCCGTATCTTTGATGGTGTATTTGTAGAAGCTTGAAATTTCCATCCTATACTATTAAACGAGCAATATTTGTATATATATAAATATATATATTTGTAATCGGTTTCTCGAAAACGGCTCTAACGATTTCGATGAAATTTACCATACGGGGGTTTTTGGGGGCGGATCTATTTAGGTCTCATGTCTGGGAAAATTCGTTTTCTCCGCGTTTTTAAGCATTTCCGTTTAAGACAAACACCTACCTATAGTGCCATCTGTTGGCGGGTAGCATAGCTTGCTCACCCGATGATATTTTAGTGTTGAAGCGGCTATTATAGAGCGAAGCTTGGTCGCCCAGGTACTTTGATATTAAGTTCAACCTGATACCTTTACCGGTTCGTGAGTGTGGGTCTTAACAGACAGATGGACAACAAAGTGATCCTACAAGGGTTCCGTTTTTCTCCTTTTGAGGTACGGAACCCTAATTACATTTAGTTTCAAAACGAAACTCGTTAACAAGATCTTTGGTAACCGGTGGTGTCATTCTGATCATCATTTCCACATGTAATTTATACTACACTTGACAAATTGGAGTTCTATTGTCTTTAGATTAATGACTGAAATCGCTTGGGGGCTGATTCTTGTACACCTAGTTGATATTATATTACGCAAAAATTGCGAGTGATTTATTTAGCAGTTTAGCACCAATAAGCAATGTGCCGGTAAGCTTTTTCGACTGTTATGGGAGTTAAACGACAAAGATACTGAATAGCATAGATTTTGTTCAAGAATAGATTGATTTATCGGTCGATAGTTGGCCGATTTCGAATAACTGTAATATGCGCATTTGCATACATCTTATTATTAAAGTGTCTGTCTACCATCACATTACCTTCTTTACGTCTACCCGCAGCCATAACCAGTGAAACAAGACCTGCCTATTTTATCTGACCGCTCTGGGTGTCTTGGGTCTACTCATGTTTTTCGATGACCATAGTTATATTTTTGTCGTTATACGAGTAATATGTTGCCCGCTGTGATTCCATATCGATTAGGCATATCTTCACATTCCGTTTTCAATATATCGTCCTCGTGAAAAATCATATACTTACTTTGTAGGATTCTTTCATCAGGGATCGAATATTTTAATCTGATTTTAGGAAAATCCACCTTGCCTTTGAGACGTATTGTTCGATGTCAGAAATTAGCGGTCTTTGCTTCGGACTCTCAAAATAACGACCGTTTCAAATGTTACTTCCTACAATGATATAACGTCTTGATGGTTTGATGGTGACAGCCCTGAAATAGATGATGATCGTGCTATAATTATAATTAGCGATTGTCAAAAGCATTTAGCGGTGGATTTATGATACCATATGACAAATTGCTACACTAGCGTGTGGTAGTTACATTTGTAAAATACCTTGTGTAAATTGTGAGAATGCGGATATAAAAGATCAGCTCCAAATTATCTCTCTCGAGATTCAGAGGCCTATTTTTAGTGTTCCGTATCTCAAAATAAAAAAACCGAACCCTTATAGGATCACTTTTTTGTCCGTCTGTCTGTCTGTCTGTCAAGACCCTTTTTCTCACGAACGGGTAAAGGTATTAGGTTGGAATTAATAATGAATATTAATGTCCATAAAACACACAAGATCTGAAAATTTCAATTTTTTACAACGACGCAATCAAAAGATATGACTTTTTATGTCTTTTAGGTCAACTTCCCGTTGACCTAAAATTATGAAATTTGGCAAGAAGGTAGGTCTCACAGTACAAATAAAGGAAAAAGTCTAAAATCATTAAATATTACGATTTTTCTCACAACTAATAGTAACAAATTTAGGTGAGCTCCCGTTTCAAGAACTTTTCTATAAAAGAGGGGTCAAGTATGATATACTTTGTGTTGTTATTGCTTGATAGAACTCCAATGTATTTATATAATTATATTATATTGGGGGACATTTCACACAAGTTCATCTGATCCCAAACTAAGCAAAGCCTGTACTATGGGTACCAGAGACTGATGTACATACATAAATAGATAAATAACACCCAGACACAGAACAAACACTTGTGTTCATCACACAAATGTTTGCCCAGGACGGGACTCGAACCCGCGGCCCACGGCGTGTGAGGCAGGCTCACTACCAACCACACCAACGGGCTTGTCGAATAATAAAATAATAAAACACCATTTTCACACTAGCTTCATAATTTATGTAGTAAAATTTATACAGAGTGCGACCGGTTTCGACTTAACATCGTCAGGCACCTGACCAGGCACCACCTGTTTAATTACATAAAAAAAGAGGGGTCAAGTTGGATGGTCGCGGAGTTTTTAAAATCAAAGAGCAAAAGCTTTTAGTATACCATATGGTAGATAGGTACGGAATCCTTAGGGCGCGAGTCCGACTCGCACACTCTGCCGGTTTTTTTATTGCTCACCATGGCTGAGTGGCCTAAAAGCCACGGATATACGCTACAATAGTAGATTAGTAGCCAAGGGCTGTAAGGCATCAATTGCAGCCCGAGATATTTAGGCGCACGAGCGCAGCGAGGGCGCCTTTAGTTCGAGGGTGCAATTGATGCTTACACCCGAGCTAACTACTCTGCTTTACATCTCGATTGTGAGGTAAGTAGGTCCTCATTACCCCCTAATGGGGCTTGTAGGTGACCAATTAGCGCTCTAGGGTAATAATGTAGCTAGAAAAGCCCTAGGGCGGTAAGTAATTAAAAAAAAAAACCGCTAAAAAAGACAATTACTTACCGCCCTAGGGCTTTTCTAGCTACATTTTTTTTTTGGGGTAATATAATAGTAATATAAAATACCCATTTGGGGGTAATAAGGACCTACTTACCGAATATGAGAGATTTAAATAATATTAAGCAAAGTAGAAAATCGCAAAATTTCACAACCAAAGGCAGGATTCGAACCTGCGTCTTCTGCGTAAGTACCGCAGACGCTTTACCAACTAGGCTACTGTGGTCCTGCCCGATGTTGTGTTTTTCTACTTTGTAGATTTATCCGAACACAGGAAGTGTCAAAATAAAAATCATTTTCAATATTAAGCAACACCAAAGATACAGCCTCAAAATCCTTACCGACCAAACACAAAAGTATAAATGGTTCAATGACTTCTATAGCAAAAGGTAGGAAATAAAAAAGTCCCTTTGTCATAATTTTCCTGCGATGGGAGTGTCCGAGTATTGTTTAGCAGTTACCATTTTAAAACGTCATTAGCACGAGAGCCGGACGCTTTTCAAACACCTTCCGCGATTATAGTACCAGAGCTTACGTCAAATTTTGTATAAAGTAAAGTAAAATAATTGTATTTCCTCTACAAAAAAAACATGGGCAAAAAAGTAGGCACAATAAAATGTCTGTAGAGGCTGGTTCCTAAGCTAGGTAGTCCTGTGTTTTAGGCAACCAGGCCTCCACCTCCAGAATGAATGAATACAATTACAAATGTATCATGGTATCCTTAATTTAAGTTCTAATAAAATGTTAGTCTGGACCATTTAGAGTAGGAAACAAATGATAATTAAATTTTCTCAGAACTAAAACGAGACCTATTTTGACAACAAAGGTTTTATGGGGTTTTGGACATCACAGAATCCAGAAATCAATGTTGTCAAGCCGAAATCCTACTAGATCAAAACAGTCAAAAAATAACCAAGGCTAATTTACGGTGTGAGGTTTTTTGTTTTAAAACTGTTCCTTAGGTCCCCCTGAAAATATCTGGAAAATTCTCCGTTGATCCCATGTACGCTCCCCCCTCCCCACCCTCAAACAGGTCCCTGATTTTTTTTTCATTTATCTCAGAAACGGTTAAAGATAGATGTGAATCGTTAACGTTACTTTAATAGGGAGTATGCATGTCATATAAATTAACTTAATTTTTTTATTTCCGATACTTTATTGCCCTGACATTACACCTAAACCAATATTTTCTTGTTTAGTGTGGATTTAAATGCACAAAATATTAATTAAAAAGTGATAAATAAGCGAGGGAAGTTCGAATTTGCAAAAAGCCTCGCCATTGGTCGAATCGAAACGTGACGTCACGCGCTATGTCGTAGTGTCGATATTCATACTGTGCTGTTGTATTTGGAAGAAAAATTCGACTTAGCTCAGAGACCCTTCGTACAAGAAAGCTGAAATTTTGTACGAATACGTATTTTATTCACGCCGAGAAAGTGGTAAAATAAAATCTAACAAAATATTTTTTTTTAGGGTACCTCCCCTACAAGTAAAGTGGGGGTGAATTTTTTTTGTTCACCGCATTGTGTGGAGTGTCGTTAGATAGGTCTTTTAAAAATAATGTGAGTTTGCGAAGATAATTTTTCGGTTAAGGGATCCGTTTGCGTAATACTTAGCTTGAAAGCGAAATTGTTTGTTGGAATCACCCCGCCTTTCCTGCCAGATAAACTGTTGTTATTGGAAATGTATAAAAATTCACAGTAGTAGTATATATGATGAAATTGAAAGGACAACTATCACAGACAGCTAAGTAGGCTTTGCAGGTAAACAAGGTACCTAGCTATAGCGGAAATAATAAAAATTGTAATATCAGTCAGGCGCTAGGACCTCGCTGAGCATATTAGGAGGTAAAAAGTTTATGTTATTAACGTTATGAAATACTTAAGCAAAACCTGCTCTGCAAAAAAAACTACAGAACCCTATACTGCGCGTGGCCCGATACGCACTTGGCCGGTTTTATGAATTACGGATTCGTTTGCGAAAAAATTTGCTCAAAAGGGCAATTTATTGTCAGGGTCGTGTCCCCCTGCCAGCTAAACGGTTAATATGGAAACGTGGAAAAATATACAGTGCTTACCACCACATGAATATGAAGAATTTAAAAGAAAAACAACTAAGTTAGCTTTACAGGTTAACGAGAAATAGTCAAAATACTGAAAACAATGGAAATTGCAATCAGGCGCTGAATCTCGCTGTTCGTTAGGAACCTGCTTAACAATAATCATTTCTAAGATAACTATGGAACCCTATGCGCGTGGCTCGACACGCATGTTAACTATACAAACATGATAAACTTACATTAAAGTGATCTTCACAACAATTTTAATTGGATATTGAAAATACTTCAGTTCTTCTCATCACCTTATACTAGTTTTTTCGTGTTTTCACATCTCTCGGATCCGCAAAAACCACATTTTCTGTAAACTTCTCATAGTATTTGGGCACTTTGGCATAAGACAATACCCTATAAAATGTATTTTTAGCATTTTCCATCATCGAATAGCGATTAAAACTGAAGATCTTCAGGTTTTACCTTTACAAGCCTATAGTGAACAATACAGAACGCGGCATGTGACGTCATCCAAAACGCGCAAAAAATGGCGGCGTTTATCCATGCCAAATTTAATCGATTTTTCACATATTACTTTATGAAAATATTTGAACATTTCTAACAGTATTTATATATTTAACCATGGTATAACGATGTAAGAAGTAAATTAAACAAATAAAAAAATAGATGAATACTCCCTATTGTTATAAAATTACCAACCCGTTGACACCTAGTTTATTTCAATGTGACCTATAGTAGCTGAAATATAGGGTTAAGTTTGCACCAAAATGTTCGAAATCCTACTCATTTAGACAACTATTACCAGAAGCTTGCTAAGAGGTATTCAGTTGTAAGTGCAAACTTAACCCTATATTTCAGCTACTATATAGGTCGCATTGAAATAAAACAGGTGTCAACGGTCACATTATCTTAACCCGTTTCTGAGATAAATGAAAAAAACTAAAATCAGGGACCTGTTTGAGTGTGGTGAGGGGGGAGCGTACATGGGATCAACGGAGAAATTGCACCTTTATTTTTGTTAATTAAATTGAGAGTGCTGATAATAGGTCTTTACCTATGAAATTGCCGAAATTTTCTTACAGATTACTGAGATCATAATTCCTATAATTCTAATGCTATTTTTTCCATTTGTCTTATATTTGAAAGTTGACTTCAAGGTTATCAATTTACGCATAAAATAAAGTTTTTATTTTTAGTTTGATATATAAAATTAAAGGTTCCAAAATTGTTCGTCTTAAATGTCGTCCGATTTCATCATTAGATTTGTTATATTTTTTTACAGATAATATTTTTCGAAAATTAAATTTAAGCTTCTGTTAGCTTAATGTATTCCCAATAATTCTTAAAAAAATGAAACAAATTGGATATATAATTCCTAAGAAAAATGCAAAAATGTTAGTACTGAAAATTGAGTTTAACTAAAATTCGCCATACAAAACGGCAATTTCATAGGTAAAGACCTAATATATTGCCAACAAACTGTCATGCAGTTTGGCGAATATGAATTACATAATGAATTGTATATGTATTTTTCTGAATAATTTCTTAATAATAATTTCATATTTGAAGACCCAATATTGTACGGGGGCTCCTGCACCATCGTTTCCACATCCCCGCCCTATTCGTGTGCGTAATTTACGAATACTAATTTATTATTTGTTCTTTGTTTTATATTTTATATTTTACATACATGATTTAAGGGGCTTTCAGGCTTAATTCATAAATGTATGGGACGGTAACACCCATTGTGTAAGGTTTTTTTTGTATTTTTAATCAAAATTGTACACGACCACTTTATTACCAGACGACAAACGCCCCCTTGGATCAAAGGTTTTATAAACAAAAAGAAACAAAGTGATCGTTCATTTCAAAACTGCAACTGTGAATTTTATTTAGATCGTGAAACTAAATAACGTTTATAAAGTATGTACCTACCTAGCTTAAAACCGAAAAAAAATCTTCTGAAATAAACTGAAAAAAAGAATTTAAAACAAATTTTGTATCACCATTGCCCTAACCTTATTCCGTTTTTAGGGTTCCGTAGTCAACAAGGAACCCTTATAGTTTCGTCATGTCCAACTGTCTGTCTGCGACTTAGCTCAGAGACCAATGGCCTCTTTGGCCTGACGACTACTATCATTGACAATAGCCGGGACCAAAGGCTCAACGTGCCTTCCGAAGCACGGAAACGTTTTTGTTGTTATTTCACTGGCGGTCACCCATCGGGGTTCTAACCACGGAAATTTTGTATGGTAAGTCAACTTAATTTTTCTTATTACTATGTTTCTTAGGGGCAGTTTTAATCTCCGAAGTTTGGGAAAAGAAAAATCTAAATTAATTACAGTCGACAGAGGTTTAAGTAAACATTACAGCAAAAATAAAACAATCTCTGTAAGTAGCACAGTTTTTCAGAAATCTGCAAAAAATCCTAAAAATATACTTTATTTCTTCCAAAAATACAAGGTATATCGGAACCCTCGGCACGCGAGTTCCGATATTAGTATAAAGTGACATTATTTTTTAGGTTGAAACCAGTAGGTACATGCAGACGTAGTCCCAGGCAATAGTTAGTATACAACCTGTAACGGAAAGGTGGGATAATACTGAAGGGTGTGATTCTGCCCATAAAACTGAACAACTTTTCCCAAGATACAGGTCGAAATACGAAAATCAAAATTTGACCTCCCATTCAAAATGCGCTATCAGCGGATGCAGTTTCTATGGCAGGTCAAAACGTTTTTTTGGCAAAAGTTATTCAGTTTCATGGGCAGTAGTGTAGGCAACGAAGCAGTTGACCCCAACCAAGCCCTTAACATAAATTTCTCAGGCAGATTTTATTTGACAGGATGATAAAGAATCATGAATTAAATGTAAATTCAAAATATCCAAATAAAAAATCACAATTTTTTTTTGTAATTTTTGTATGGAAAAATTAAAAGTACCGATTTTATTTTATTTGGATTTTTTTATATAAGGTTTGTCTCGTGTAGTGTAATACCCCAGCAAAGTTTCATCGACTGAGGATTTAATGAGGGGGTCTTCATACAACGATCCGCTTCGTTGCCTAGACTACAGATCCACACCCTTCAGTATTTATCACACCTTTCCATGACACACTGTATAATAACGCTAACTTTATGGTTCCGGTTCTCAGCTTATTTATAGCTATTTATAGCTATTGTACAAAATAAACTTTTTTCGCTATTCTCTGCACAAAAGTTTCGATTTGCTCACGCTCCAAACTTATTCGTCACTTAAAGAATAGTTCACTCGCTCTATCGAATTATTAAACTTCTTACAGGAAAAAGTTGTTGCTCTGAAAGGGGGAAAAAAGAGTGTTTCGTGAAAAGTTCCACCTTCTTACGAAACACTGAATAGTAAAGTAAGTTTCGCTTTTCAACGTGCAACAAAACGGTGTGCTAATATGCTAAAACTATGCCCGAAAATATTTTCCTTCCCATAGAAATAGCGTCATTTGATAACGCATTTTGTATGAGAGGTATTTTTTCGTATATCGACAAGGAGGTTGAAGTAACAGCACTTTAATCAAAGTATCCATTAATTCTTGCAGGGGACCTCCATACTAAAATGTATGGATATTTATTAAATCCCAAAAACGTAGAATTTGACTTGGTACCAATAAATGTTATTTATTACCTTAGATGAATGATTCGCTGCGCTCCGAATCAGTTATCTAAGGTTATTTTATTACTACAGTTTTTTCTGGTAAACATACTTACCCTTCCGGAAAAAAAGGTTGTTCAAAATCACGCATAAAATGGCTATTACGGATCAATTCACATGTGAAAATATATATTTTCAATTTCGCACATTAGATTTTTTAAAGAAGTCTTGATTTTTGTAAAATTTTAACGGGTTGTTTGTAACCCTAGTCGGTCGCAGCAGGGTACGTTTTTCACTTCAGTACCTCATTATCATTAATGTATTTGACGGATACTATATAATTTTTAATTTGTGTATTTCGACCTATGTTCAGTTTCATAGTCATATTCTCAGAACAAAAACCTCCTTGCTTCGCTCGGAGAAGAAACCTTAGACTATATAATACTAACGTATAAAAGACAGATTGTATTGAGCATTAGTTCATAACCACGTTTTATCTCACTTCAACTAGAAGTGATTCATCGTAATAGAAAGAGCTAGAAATATATCGTCTGGTTATACTCGATTCTCCCCCGCCACAGGCATTTTTTGGTCGGATTATAATGATAAGCATAATCCGACTAAAAATGCAGGATCCATAAACATAGGACAAAACCCCTCCTTTAAGGTGTCACTTAATTTGGAAGGTTTATGCCTCCATTTTTCTGTCAGACTGTGCAAGTTGTTGTTTATTTGCTTAGTGGTTGTTTTTGCAAAATTTTAGTATAAAAGTGTGTTTCAGCCAATGTTTTGAGCTCAGAAATTGCTCAGAAAGTTAGTGAAAAATGTTTTGTTGCGTATTAGGCTGCAATGCCCGAGAAAATTACAAAGAAAACAGTGCCGAAGTCATATCGTATCATGCGTAAGTATTTTTTAGTTTATTTTTGATAATACGCAATATTTTGCTTCACGAAATATTGTGTAGTACTCAATACATTGTGGTATATTAGGTGTATGCTCAATATCGCATTTTATTAGTAAATTTTACATAAAAATATGATGATAAACATTGATATCAAAACATGATATAGTGATGGGATTTCTTACATCGATATATTTTTATCCAACTGCGGCGAAGCACAAATCTCGTACCTACCAAATGGCTTGATATATTATATTTTAATTTTATGAGGTGTTCAGCTAGGTTTTAGTAAAATTTTAAACACTGATGCCATATTTTCAACTGATGGTATTGTACATAAAATACGTTTTGTTAAAGGCTGATTATGATTGTTTATCTATATTGAAAAAGACAACTGTTGGTTGTAACAATATCGTAGCCTGGGAGACCAATAAACTGAGATACACCCTTAACCCTTTGATAGCATAGTTTATAACTTATGACTTTGTACATAAAATATATTATGTTACAGGTTAATCATTGTTAATCAATAAGTACATAGTGAAAAAGACAACTGATGGTGGAATCAATATTGGAGAGGACAATAAAGTGAGTTATGTTTTAATAGTTTTTAACGGCAACAAATTAAATGATTCCCAAAATATTTTTTTATACCCCAATACACTACAGACAAAATGGATGAAAGTACACCAAATTGGCTGAACGTACACCAAATTTGGATAACCGTTTCGGTTAAGTTGTGTAAGGTTATCTTGCGACCACAACGCATGAGCCGAGCGAGCGGAGCGAGCGTGCCGCGGCCGCTGCCGGCGAAGTGCCAGAAGCAAATTCGGTGTACATTCATCCATTTTGGTAGGCAAAATTTGGTGGATATTATTTGGTAAAAATTTACTCAAATTTGGTGGCACGTTAATACATCCGTTTTTAACTTATGATATTGTACATTAAAATGTATTTTGTTACAGGTGTTTATGTTTGTACATTTTAAATAAGGAGAGAAAACGACAACTGTTGGTGGTATTAATATCGGAGCCTGGAAGGCCAATAAACTGAGTTTTGTTCTAAACCCTTTCATAGAATAGTTTTGAACTTATGATGATGTACAAAGTAGAAAAACGCAAAATTTTACAACCACAGGAAGGATTCAAACCTGCGTCTTCTCCGTCAGTACCGGAGACGCTTTACCAACTAGGCTACTGTGATCCTGCCTGATGTTGTGAAATCTGCGACCTCTATACGCATCTCAACGTTGTGTTTGTGCTACCACCTAGTAAGCATTAGCTGTACTTGACTACTAGCTCAAGTAGTCTATTATTTCAAAAAGAATTCAAGTCGAAAATTGGTAACACTACGTATTGATTGAAAATGATTTTATTTTAACATTTCTTGTGTTTGGATAAATCTACCAAGTAGAAAATTGCAAAATTTAATCATTTTGAATTATACGTAGTGTTACCAATTTTTGACTTGAATTATATTTACAAAAATAGGACTTGTTGAGCTAGTACAGGTAATGCTTATTAGGTGGAAGCACAAACGCAACGTTGAAATACGTATAGAGATCGCAAATTTTACATCATGCGGGACCCTGAGCCTAGTTGGTAAAGCGTCTCCGGTACTGAGAATTTGGCAATTGTCTACTTTGTAGATCTATCCGAACACAGGAAGTGTTAAAATAGAATATTCTTATGATATTGTACTTAAAAATGCGTTTTGTTACAGATTATTATGATTGTTAATCTTGAGTACGTAGTGAAAAAGACAACTGCTGGTCATGAAGAATCATGAGTGAAACCTGTACTAATAATAGCTTTTTGTACATTTTATTTAAGTATTAGTAGTATTATTAAGTATTAAATACACTGCCTAATGGAAAATAATAAAATGATTATCCATTGTCATAATGATAGTTATTGTTAAGGATATACCTATTTAAGGATATTTTTTCTTTAAGCTAAAAATAAAATTATAAACTTATATCGGCCTTTTTATTTACATAATACAAGTTTAAAAATAAGTAATCCATAATAATAAAAAAAATCTGATATTATTTGTTTTTTTTTTCACAAATTTTGTCACCTGTATCCAAAATTCATCGATATAAAAATCGACAATACCTCATCACTACTTGATTATGACAGTTAAACAGTGTGACGTCACAAATGTCAGGCGCTGAAAGCATTTGAGACGGCTTACACGGGGGGTTTGGAAGAAACCATGCTATTTTTTTTCAGTATGGGATGACAACTGCTAGCATGTCTCATGCCATGTCAAGTCGTCAGTGATCACATCCTACCAAATTAGATGAACGACGCGTTCATTGCATTTATAAAGTTTATAGGATTATTGTAACTTGTTGGGATTTTAACGGTTGAAAATATTTCCTAAATTATATGTTGTAAACATTGTGTAAATTATAAAAAACATGTAGCGAATAACTTGAAAATATCGTGAATTTATTCTTAAGTTGCTCTCCATATTAGTGATTGTTCTTTTTAATAATAACGTGTGTAGTTGATGGCTGTACATCTTCAAAACAACAAAACGAAAATTGCAAAGAAATTTTGTCTTTTCATCTGTAAGTTTTATTCAGTATTTTTCATGTTTGTGGATTATTATCACAAATATTGCATAAAAAAAATTCAACTTATCATTTCTACAGTCAGATAATATGGAAATTGTTACGTATTTTACTTTAATTTATCGTTTTTTGTGGGATCATGTTGGAGTTTATGAGTGGTGTATTTTTTATCGATAGTAGTATTTTTACTTTCGAGCTGAGCGAGAAAGGTATTGTATTCGTGAAAAAAGTTGCACAAACTTTCTCAAAAATGTGTTCTATATCACTTAAGCAAGTCCCCTAAAAATGTCCGTCTGTCGGTTGGTCGGTCTGTCCGTCACGCTTTGGCCTAGCGGCTAAACGAATGGTCCTATTAACGCCATATTTTTAATTTAAGACTTTTATTTCCGAATGGTTTTTTGCTGGCTCTCATTTTGAGGGTAGCTGTCATTCAACAAAAATAAAGAATTTTTTTTTTTTTAAAAACGGTTCAAATTATTTTTATGAAACTTTGCTTGACTAAGCATCTCTATGCAAGGTATCTTTCGCCATCATCAGTTTGTCTGTGTGATTCCATATAAGGGGTGTTCCTGTACTACCAAAACGTAAACTTGTGATTTACTCATAGGGTCAGTGCACCACTAGATGACCAAGCACCAATAGCTGACCAAAACTTAAATTTGAACTGAAAGTAAGAAAATTTAAAAATACCGCGATTTTATATAGAACTAGCTGTTGCCCGCGGCTTTGCTCGCGTGGATTTCGTATTTATGTTGTTACTGGTTTTCCGAAGCGATGAGATATTTTCCCGTCATTTCGGGGTAATTTTTAACTAAGGAAAAACAGGACTAACCCTGCGCAAATCAATGAGTATAATTCAAGATCCAGCTGAATTTTATATAATATACAGACGTTACTCATAAATTACTCAGAACAGAGGAACTTAGCAGCAGTATCCTAACAAATGTAAAGAGAGAGATGAGAGACACCTTTATGTAATATAGCTGTTGCCCGCGGCTTCGCTCGCGTGGATTTCGTATTTATGTTGTTACCGGTTTTCCGAAGCAATGAGATATTTTCCCGTCATTTTGGGGTAATTTTAAACTAAGGAAAAACAGGACTAACCCTGCGCAAATCAATGAGTATAATTCAAGATCCAGCTGAATTTTATATAATATACAGACGTTACTCATAAATTACTCAGAACAGAGGAACTTAGCAGCAGTATCCTGACAAATGTAAAGAGAGAGATGAGACACACCTTTATGTAATATTTCAAAACAGAGCCAATTCGCAGAAGTAATTGAGAAAAACTAAAACCCTCTCCCTCTCTCTCCCTCTCCCCCTCCCTCTGTCTCTCCCCCTCCCCCTGTCTCTCCTCCTCCCCCTCCTCCCTCTCCCCCTGCCCCTCCCTCTCCCCCTCCCTCTCCCTTTTCATCAACCCCTCCCCCTCCCTCACTCTCCCCCTTCCCCTCCTTCTCCCTCTCCCTCTACCTCTACCTGTACCTACCTACCTCTCTACCTCTCTACCTCTCTACCTCTCTACCTCTCGACCTCTCGACCTCTCTACGTCTCTACGTCTCTACCTCTCTATCTCTCTACCTCTCTACCTCTCTACCTCTCTACCTCTCTACCTCTCTACCTCTCTACCTCTCTACCTCTCTACCTCTCTACCTCTCTACCTCTCTACCTCTCTACCTATCTACCTCTCTACCTCTCTACCTCTCTACCTCTCTACCTCTCTACCTCTCTACCTCTCTACCTCTCTACCTCTCTACCTCTCTACCTCTCTACCTCTCTACCTCTCTACCTCTCTACCTCTCTACCTCTCTACCTCTCTACCTCTCTACCTCTCTACCTCTCTACCTCTCTACCTCTCTACCTCTCTACCTCTCTACCTCTCTACCTCTCTACCTCTCTACCTCTCTACCTCTCTACCTCTCTACCTCTCTACCTCTCTACCTCTCTACCTCTCTACCTCTCTACCTCTCTACCTCTCTACCTCTCTACCTCTCTACCTCTCTACCTCTCTACCTCTCTACCTCTCTACCTCTCTACCTCTCTACCCCTCTACCACTCTACCACTCTACCACTCTACCTCTCTACCACTCTACCTCTCTACCTCTCTACCTCTCTACCTCTCTACCTCTCTACCTCTCTACCTCTCTACCTCTCTACCTCTCTACCTCTCTACCTCTCTACCTCTCTACCTCTCTACCTCTCTACCTCTCTACCTCTCTACCTCTCTACCTCTCTACCTCTCTACCTCTCTACCTCTCTACCTCTCTACCTCTCTACCTCTCTACCTCTCTACCTCTCTACCTCTCTACCTCTCTACCTCTCTACCTCTCTACCTCTCTACCTCTCTACCTCTCTACCACTCTACCTCTCTACCTCTCTACCTCTACCTGTCCCTATCTCTACCCCTTACGCCAATTTAACCGCTATCCCTAACATAAAAATGACACCCATATTTATTTTTAGACATTTCAAACCTATCGCACCCCAACCCCATCCCCAGGAGACGATGGTATTTCACGTCCACCACGTTGGATTTCAAAGTTGTTGTAGCTTTCGTAATCAGCGACCCGATAAACCATACAAACGACACCCATATTGATTTTTAGACATTTCAAACCTATCGCACCCCAACTCCATCCCTGGGGGATGATGGTATTTCACGTCCACCACGTTGGATTTCAAAATTGTTGTAGTTTTCGTAATCAGCGACCCGATAAACCATACAAACGACACCCATATTGATTTTTAGACATTTCAAACCTATCGCACCCCAACTTAATCCCCAGGGGGACGATGGTATTTCACGTCCACCATGTCGGATTTCAAAATTGTTGTAGTTTTCGTAATCAGCAACCCGATAAACTATACAAACGATACCCATATTGGTTTTTAGACTTTTTAACCCCATTTCTCTTTTTTAGGGGTTGATTTTGGGGTAGAATTTCAATAACAGTGATGAACGTTGCATAGAATTACATCATTAATGCCTAAATAATAAATTATGTGGATTTTACTTTAAGAATAAAGAATTTTCAACTTCATCCCCCTTTTCACCCTTAAGGGTGTCGAATTTTCAAAAACCCTGAGACATGTAAGTATTAATATTTAGTCGTCAGCCTAAATACAAATTTTGAAGATCCTAACTTCAAAACTGACGGACTTTCATACAAACTTTCATCCCCTATTTTACCCCCTTAGGGGTGGAATTTTGAAAAACCCTTTCTTAGTGCACCCCTAGCCCTCATAAGGAACCTACATGCCAAATTTGGAATCTCTAGACCCAGTGGTTTGGGCTGTGCGTTGATATGTCAGTCAGTCAGTCACCTTCTTCTTTTATATATATAGATTTAACTATGTTGGCGTCTTACAATAAAGTTATGGGTTTGTCTAGTTAGTACTTTAGTATGTTTATTCGAAGTGGTCATGAAATGTAACATTTGAAAAAAAAAAACTTTAAGAGAATATTTTGTAAAGTCACTTATTTATATCACAAGCCTAACTAATTCATAGTCGAACTTTTAGAAGTGATTTTGAAAGTAGAACTAATAATTTAGTTTTTTATGAATTTCGTCATAAAACCGCTTAAATGGTCAACTAGTGGTACCTACATTGACCCTAATTGACTCCATTAAGTTTGTATTATTTTCTATAATTTTAATTTTGTTTTGGTTATCTACCTGAATGGATATTCAATTTGATTGGATTTTGTGAAAATTTAGTACACAGGATGTACCAAAAACTGAAAGAGCTTTACAGTCGACAAAACTGAACAACTATTCATAAGAAACAGAGTTTTGAAATTTAAAAATCTGTGAAAATTCATATAAAAGGTGTTCCAGTACTACCAAAATTTGAACATGTGATTTGTTCGAAATCGTTTACGGTTGGTTTGTTTTAATATTTTTCAACACATTTGCTCATAAAACAGCTCTATTTGCACTGTATTTAGGTCCATAATCCAGCTTATTAAAAACGCGTGCTTTTCTCATTATATATTATAGCACTAGTTATATAATTTTTATTTTTTTTATATTAATTAGTTGCACGTTGTTTGTGGCTGAGTTGGTAATTTAGAATGCAATAATGCTATTAAAAAGAAGTCTGATGATATTAAAAAGAAGTCTGTTTAATTAACACCCATAGCAATATTGTTATTTGTCGTCCGAAGGATTCTAGGATTGAGCCACGAACGAATCGTGTGATTCAAAAGAAGAATCCTGAGCGTAGCCAGAGTTCCAAGCCACGAGACGCGAATTAACTTAGATCATATGCCTACAAATAGCACCAGTATCTTATAATAATAAAATTGATCACGTTCTTATTTCAAAAATCTTTCCCACGCTAGTGGCCAAATATATTTTTTTACGCAGATTTTACGGATAAAGCAAAGTTTTCGGAGCTATAGTGAGGTTAAAAGAATGTTGTTGTTTCATTTTTCATGAAAACTTTAGCAGAACAAAATTGAAAGTTGTTCACGTTTCTAAGGTGTACTGTTTACACGCTGTATACGAAGCTGATTGAGTTGATTGGTACGAATGGGTATTTCTTAATTAAGCAGTGTAAACAGTGTATGGTGTCTCAATTTACCACCAGTCTAATGCTTTTACGGAAAATATATATCTTAGAATTAAGCTTTAATTTGACAAGTTTAAAAAAAAAGACAAAATTAAAACAACGATAATTTAAGTCTAGCACTGTGCGATGATGTGTGACTAAACTTGCCTCCAATAAATATTCGAATTTGGCATTTGATAAATTTCGAATCGAGCTCAAAACCCACTGAAAAGAGAAGTTTAAAAGACTGACAAATTACAATTTTTTTTCATATTATTATTTTATAAGTCAAAAAACATATACCTACTTAATGTATTTTCTGAATGCAAAAAGTCATGGATTCAAATTAAGGTAAAAAGGAATACCAAAGCTCATCTTTACAACTTTTAATAACAAACTAGTGCAAAAATAAGTTTTGATTAAATGTCTTACTAACCTTAATACGTGCACACTTTACACTTAGATCTATACCTACCTACTTGGTTTTAAAGCAATTTATCCAAAATACAAACATTTTAATCACAGATCGCTTTGTGGTGCTAAAGGAAAAGCTTTACATTACAATTAATACTAAAAGATATAATAGGCACAAGCTCAATCAGAGGGTCTGACTAAACCATAAATTTATTATTTAACGTCTTTACTGACGTGACTAAACGGCTAAACAACGTGACATTTAACGAAAGCGCACGTCATTAAATGCATGGGATGAACAAAGAATTTATACAGGGTGTTAATTTGATTGCGTGCCATGGCTTAGGGGGTGGTTCAGTAACGATAAAGGAACTCAAAAAAATATTTTAAAAAATCCTACTTAAAAAAAATTAAAACTAAACTATCGCGGAGGGCAATGACCCGGAGCACCGCACTATCAAAAGCGCGCAAAAGAGTTTCAGTTATGTATATGCCTACCTTATCCACTGATTCTCGCGCGCTGGCTCGGTGATAGCGCGGTACTCGTTAGTTAAGTATAAATGAAGTTTTAGTTTTTTTTTTTTTCAGTAGCATTTTTTTAAATATTTTTTATGTGTTCCTTTATCTTAACTGAAGCACCCCTTAAGCTATGGCACGCAATTAAATTAACACCCTGTATAAACCTCCTTCGTCGGTTTATACTTAATATGTCAATGGGGATGAATAATTGACTTATTGTGTCATCACCTCAGGGCCCTGAGACAAGTGGCATTCTACTATTGCAAACGTTATAAAATAGAATAAAACTCTATGGGTTTGACATTAGCTGTCACGTGACATTTCATTAGCTAATGTCAATCCCATACATTTTCATTCTATTCTACTGGTGTTTGCGATTGTAGAAAGCCACTTGGCTCTAGGCCCTGTCATATTTTATGACGTTCGCTTTCATAGTCTCTAAATTTAAATTAATGACATGTTCTATAGACCCCCAGGTAATTCTCATTATACTATCTGCTATACGCACAACTACCCATAGTTGTCTAAACCTTTAAAAATCTCACCCTAAGGCATACACAGAAGGTACAAAGTGTATGTCTTGGCCAATGAAGTCTATTTTCTACAAATATTAATGGTTAATTCCTCTACTATTAAACGAGTAATATTTGTTTATAAATATTAAATATATATTTATATAGGTATATAATATTTGCAATCGGTTTCTCGAAAACGGCTCTACCGATTTCGATGAAATTTACCATCCGGGGATTTTTGAGGGCAAAAATAATCTAATTGTAATAAAATTGTAGACCCCACAAATAGTAATAGCATAATTATTAACAACTATTAAGACCAAATGGACTTTTGAATCTCGAAAAGCTAAAGTTTTATGAATTGGCAGCTTAAAAATGCTTGATAACTGGGTAAAAATGTATGCAAACAGTTTAGGTATTTATTCATAGTAAATCAAATCTGTGAGACTCTAAAACCCTATTTTTTTAGAACAAATAAATCTATCATTAGTGTAACATACTTAATTTGTACATTTAGAATGTTTTAAGTAACCTGCAGGCAATTTCTTGATAATTTTAACACAATGTAGTATTTACCTCAATCAATCTGAATAATCCTTTTTCTGAGCTAAATAAAAAGTTGTTATCATTATCAAACGTTATGGCACCTATAGTTGGAATGCTAGCTATTTTAACAAGTTTAGAGTCTTGTAAGTCACTGTTTATTATTACTTTGTAAATACCATCAATCCACCATGAATATACAATGCCATCCAAGTCCATACTAAGACCTCTGAGAAAAGAATTTCTTGATAAATATACTGTATCGTTAGTACCCATTTTGTTTGCATATAAGCCACTGATATTCATATAGATGAGATTGTTGTTTTTGTCTATAACGAAATCCTTAATATTTCTATACTGTTCAAGAGGGTTGAATAGTTCGCCTTCTTTTTCAATGATTTTGTATTCTCCGTGCCGTACAAAATATAGATTTCTTTTGAAAACTATGTTTTGGATTGTATCTCCACCTGAACTATAGAAAGCACCCCTGTCTCCGTTTACTGAGGTGTATATAGCATCACCACCGCCGATATATATAATTTTATTCTCCTGATCGATATCGAAAGTTCGGAAATTTGTAACGGGTTTGTTTCCCTCAAGAATTCCTTGAATTTGTGGATCGTCTAAATTGATAAATCCAATTTTGTAGTATTCTGGATCTGTTATATTTGGTTCGAAAGCGTAGTAAAGAGTATTCGTATCTCTGAGTATTCCAAGTTTGGTGATGACGACTGTTTCTCTAAAAGGTGCTGCGAAGTCGAAAACATGTGATATGTTGTGACAGAAGGTGCTGACTTTCACACATGTACTGCATTCGATTTCTGTTTCTTTGGCTGCTACAAATGTGACGCAGAGGAAAAATGCCAGCAACATGTTGGATTCTGAAACAAATAAATTTTCTGATATTTATCGGATCCATTTAAAACTTAAACTAGGTCTGCATCTATCATTATTCACAACGCCAGTTAATAGAAGATTACCCAAGAAAATAAAGGAAATTCCCTTTGTTGGATCCCGAGAGCAAAGGATTCTAGAGTAAAAAGTCCTGTGAATATTACATGTTTCTAAGACAACACAATCAATTCAATAGCTAAAGCTCAAATATTTGGGCATATTTAATATTTGTGCAACAACAAATTACTTAAACCGCACACCGCACTTTACCTACATACATCGAGCGCGAATTTGAAATTGGAAGGTCGCATAGGCTGCATATAAAAAAGACCCGAGACACGAGAATCGCGCGGGCCGGGCGGTTGGGCACGTCAGTAGAAACACTTTTGGACCTTATGGCGTGGTAATAAAGTTGAAAAAGTTTCTACCGACAAGCGGTTGACCGTACTATTGCTTTATTCTGTGCTCTTCTCTTTACACAACGAAATTTTTAAGATGGGCTACCAGAAACTGGCTGCTAGTGAGACAAAATAAGAATATTAGGTATAAACAATCAATAGGGTGACTTTTAATTAGTTCTTGATAGAAAAAGGTATGCATGTACTCATGATACTGAACAACTTTACCCAAGGAACATAGGTCGAAATACGAAAATCAAGTTTTGACCTCCCATAGAAACTGCATCAGCTGATAGCGCATTTTGTATGGGAGGTCAAATTTGGTTTTTCGTGTTTCGACCTATGTTCCTTGGGAAAAGTTGTTCAGTATCATGAGTACATGCATATCTTTTGCTATCAAGAACTAATTAAAAGTCACCCTATATAAAACTTGATGCTCGAAGTGCGGCTTCAGTTCCTACGGCTTTAAAGTAAGAACGTTACAAAGTCCTATGCGTCAAGATTGATGTGCTCTTGACCGTACTGTTGTATTTTCAGCCACTCACTTAAATCACTGTCTGTCTAGTCAAATTACAGACAGCGCAAGTTCAAATCGATAACAGAGTGAAACAAGGCACTTAACAAGATTTGTTAAAAAGTGGTGTGGTTTTAGGGCATATTATATTATAATAGAACTTGATTAATAGGAAAAAAAATCCGGCCAAGCGCGAGTCGGACTCGCGCCCTAAGGGTTCCGTACCTATCTACCATATGATATGCTTAAGCTTTTGCTCTTTGACTTTAAAACCTCCACGACCATCCAACTTGACCCCTCTTTTATAGAAAAGTTCTTGAAACGGGAGCTCTCCTTAATTGCTTACTATTAGTTGTGAGAAAAATTGAAATAATTAATGATTTTAGACTTTTCCCTTTATTTGTAGTGTGAGACCTAGCTTCTTGCCAAATTTCATAATTTTAGGTCAACGGGAAGTACCCTGTAGGTTTTGCTTTACTGCATAAATGTATGGAGATGAGGACATAAAAAGCCATATCTTTTGATTGCAACGTAGTAAAAAATTAAAATTTTCAGATCTTGTGTGGTTTATGGACCTTAATCATCATATCAGCCGAAAGACGTCCACTGCTGGACATAGGCCTCCCCTAAAGAACTCCATGACGACCGGTCCTGCGCTGCTCGCATCCAGCGGCTTCCCGCGACCTTGACCAGATCGTCGGTCCACCTTGTGGGGGGCCTGCCAACGCTTCGTCTTCCGGTACGTGGTCGCCACTCTAGAACCCTCACGCCCCATCGGCCATCGGTTCTTCTTGCGATGTGCCCTGCCCACTGCCACTTCAGTTTAGCGATTCTCAGGGCTATGTCAGTTACTTTAGTTCTTCTGCGGATCTCCTCATTTCTGATTCGATCTCGCAGAGAGACTCCGAGCATAGCCCTTTCCATCGCCCTTTGGGTGACTTTGAGCTTTCTGATAAGGCCCATCGTGAGCGGCCACGTCTCGGTGCCATATGTCATCACTGGCAACACACACTGGTCAAAGACTTTCGTCTTGAGACACTGCGGTATTTTGGACGTGAAGATAGTGCGGAGCTTCCCGAACGCTGCCCATCCGAGTCGAATTCGACGAGTAACCTCTTTCTCTAAGTTGGATTTACCCAGCTGGACTGTTTGTCCCAGGTATACGTACTCATCAACAACTTCGAACGTAGAGTCTCCAACTTTGAGTGGAGTGGGTACAACAATGGCGTTAGACATAATTTTCGTCTTATCCATGTTCATTTTAAGACCCACTTGTTGTGAAACTCTACTGAGGTTATTGAGCATCGTGCCGAGATCTTCCAGGGTCTCAGCCATTACGACAATATCGTCGGCAAATCGAAGGTGGGTCATGTACTCGCCATTGATGTTGATGCCAAGTCCTTTCCAGTCCAGGAGTTTGAAGACATCTTCCAATGCAGCGGTGAACAGTTTAGGAGATATGACGTCTCCCTGTCTCACTCCTCGCTGCAATTGGATAGCCTTCGAGTCCTGGTCCTGAAGACGAACTGACATAGTGGCGTTTTTGTACAGGTCCTTCAACACTTCAATGTACCGATAGTCGACTTGGCACCTCTGGAGAGATCGTAGCACGGCCCACGTCTCGATCGAATCGAAGGCCTTCTCATAGTCCACAAACGCTAGGCAGAGTGGCTGGTTATACTCTTCGGTCTTCTGTATAACTTGCCGTAGCGTATGTATGTGGTCTATGGTACTGAAGCCTTTACGAAAACCGGCTTGTTCGGGAGGCTGGAAGTCGTCGAGCCTGCGCGCGAGACGGTTCGTAATGACTCTCGAGAACAGCTTATAGACATGGCTCAGAAGTGAGATGGGTCTGTAATTCTTCAGCAGGGTCTTATCACCCTTTTTGAAGAAGAGTACCACCACACTTCTGTGCCATGCCTGTGGCGTTTTCCCTTCGAGTATGACAGAATTAAACAGCTTCTGAAGAGCTTTAAGCACTGGCCTTCCGCCTGCTTTCAGAAGCTCAGCCGTAATTCCATCGTGCCCGGGTGCCTTGTTGTTTCTAAGCTGTCTGAGAGCCATTCTAATCTCGTACAAGCTGACGTCCGGGATATCTTCGGTATGGTGTCGGGTAAGTCTAGCTCTTGGATCGTTGGCCAGACTGCTAACGGGTGGGCCGGTTGATGTGTATAACTGCCCATAGAACTTCTCGACTTCCCTCAGTAGCTCAGGCTTGGACGATACGGTTCTGCCATCCTCGGTCTTCAGCCTCGTCAACTGGCTCTGTCCAATAGACAAATCTCTTGCGAACACTTTGGAGCCTTTGTTCCGCTCAATCGCTTCTTTAATATGGTTAGTATTAAATAGCCGAAGGTCGCGAGTCAGAGACTTAGAGATCTGTTTATTGAGCCGCCGATATTGAGAAGCATCTTCCGGAGACTGCAGAACCATTTCGCGTCTTTCTTCCATTAGCTTGAGGGTATGGTCAGAGATCTTTTTGGTTCTTTTAGTACGGTGGGGTCTAAAGTACTTTGACCCAATTGTATGGACAGTTTCCACGAACCCGTTATTGTAGTCGTCCACATCTACGCATTCACCAAGGCATTCAAAGCGGTTTTGCAGTTCGAGCTGAAAGCCGTCGGGGTTTTGGATATTGGTGGGTACTGGTCGGAGCGTAGACTTCATCAGTCGAGTTCTTTCCAGCTTTACGTTGATATTCAATGTGCCTCTTACCAACCGGTGATCGCTTCCGGTTTTAACCGCATTGATCACAGAGACATCATTGAATATTTGCTTCTTCGTCGACATGATAAAGTCAATCTCATTTTTTGTAGCACCATCGGGACTGATCCAGGTCCATTTTCGGTTTTCCGACTTTTTGAAGAAGGAATTCATCATAAAGAGTCCTTCTTTCTCCAAAAAGTCGGCTAACATGTGGCCTCTGGAATTCCGATATCCAACACCAAATTGCCCCACCCTCAGCTCACCATCGCCTCGCTTGCCTAATTTCGCGTTGAAATCCCCCATGACAACGGTATAGTGGGTCTTAGGCGTATGTATGGCTTTAGATATATCCTCATACATAGCCTCGACTTCATCATCAGAGTGTGTCGATGTGGGGGCGTATACCTGTATGACTTTCAGCGAATACCTTTTGGTGATTCTGAGTATAAGGTACGCTACCCGCGACGACACACTCTCGATCATGACCACGTTGTTCACGAGAGACTTGTGGACCATAAACCCGACACCTCCCTGGGACAGTTGGTCGCCCTCCCGGAAATAGAGCAAGTTACCTGATTTTAGGATTATAGAGTCCTCCCCCTCTCTTCGGACTTCAGATAGACCTAAGATGTCCCAGTGTAACCTGCTCAATTCTTCTTCGAGTTCTGCAACCTTCTCGTCGGTCCGCAATGTGCGCGTGTTATAAGTTGCCAGGGCCAGAGGTCGTCGTTGTTGGTAGCTCGACATCTGCCGGGGATTCTTCGCACCCCCTGCCCCACCGTTACCATGGCCGCTACCGGAGCCAGGAATAGCGGGGCCGCCGGGGACTAGGGGCCGGAACTTATTGTTGTGATTCATCGATTCTTAGGGGGTTTTACCATAGTCGCCACGCTTGGCAGACGGGTTGGCGCCCGCAGTAAGATGAAATAATACACAGAAGGACGCTGCTGCCCATCCTCTGGATTTCATTTCCCTTAGTCGCCTCTTACGACACCCACGGGAAGAGATGGGTCGGTACTATTCTTTTTTAGGCCGGCACCGCACAGCTGGATGGACCTTAATATTCTTTATCAATTTCAACCTGATACCTTTACCCGTTCGTGAGAAAAAGGGTCTTGACAGACAGACAGACAGACAAACGGACAACAAAGTGATCCTATAAGGGTTCCGTTTTTTATTTTGAGGTACGGAACCCTAAAAATTACGACTTTGTACCTGCTGCAGGGAGAAAGTGGGCACTTTAGTCACGTTACGTGGGACGGGACGAAAGTACCTCTTCCTCCCCGTAGGGGTACGGGAAATCGCTGACCACGGGAGGAAATAATAAATGCTCAAACCTAACGTTTTCTCCTCTCGGCTTCGCTTCGGGTCGCAACACACGTGTGATCTAGAGCATTCTTTACTTTACCTCCCTAAGAAGCAAGGGAAGTATGTCAAGATCGTAGCAGGTGGAGAACTGTGGTCTCTGGCTACCTCGACGGGAACAGGGCGTGATGTTATGTATGTATGTACCTCCCTAGGTATGTAATCTACTATTTCGCTTTATGTGTCAAAATTTGATAATATCATCAGAGTTCTCGTATAATTCAATAAATTATGCTCGATATAAAATCGTCAAGGAGAAAAACCAAAAAGATTTGAACGTCGCTGAATAGAAAGAAAAACAATACAAAGAATTTGTTTACTTGTTTATCACTCAAGAAATTTATATGGGGTGTAAATGCCAGCCTTCCAAATACTGAAAGGGCATGATCAGTCAACGTACTCGTACCTGAACTACTTTCAGCGAATAAAACTTTCAGGAAATGAAAAAGAAGTCGACCTCTCCATACAAAATTGTAAACTTTATTGGACAGTTTGTATGGAGAGGCCGACTTTTTTCATTTCCTGAAAGTTTTATTCGCTGAAAGTTGTTCAGTTACGTTGACTGATCATGCCCTTTCAGTATTCGGAAGGCTGTCCCTTATTTGTATAGGTGATTCTACGTAAAAAAACTGGACAACTTTTTACCACTTTAAAATTAAACGTAAGTCGATACTGCGCTATCGGCTGCGACTACTTGTGTAGACAATAAGTAAAAAAAAAAAAATAGATCTTAAAATTTTCCTGTGTGATACATGATATAAACCTGTACAGGGCTTAAAAAATAAAAAAATGTTTATCTCTTTTCGAAATGTAGAAAAAAAATATTCTTGCATTTAGCCCCCAGAAAGGTTTAACACTAATTAAATATCTAAGGTTGTTTTAAAATCTAAAGAATCATTTTGGTTTAAATTAATTTTTTACTTATCTATTTTCACCTTTGATTTTCACAAACACAGATTTCGGCCTATTTGTGTAACAATCTAACTTTTAGTATTTAAATCACTAACTTCAATACATTAACAAAACAAGCCTTAAAACGCTTTAAACACAAAAAATACTTGTAAAATACACGAACCTTTTTATTAACTCCACACCAAAACTACCGAACGCACTCCATTCTAGGCGCTCACTGTTTTAGTGATTTAGTAATTTTTAACCGTACACACCGCAACAAAATGAGGGGAACAGTGATACAGGCGCTATGCTCGTCACGGACGACTGGTGACGGCGCGTGCCCCTCGCAGGTTAAATACTAGACTGATACTTACTTAGGTTTATTCTGAATGGGTGGGTTTTTTCATAAGTTGGATTTTATTGAACTTTCAATTGGCTGACGGTTTTCCCTGCGTTATTTTTCAGCGGTTTAGAAATCTAAAAGCTTTATGAACTTCACTGATTGCTCTTTGCTCTTACAAAACTTAAGCAACATTGTTTCTGGCTTCAATGCTTCTAGTACTTGTTTGGTCATGAAGCCCAACTGGTTACCCAACTTAATTGCACATGTAAGAATTTTAAAAAATATTATTAATGTAAAGGTGGTTTTGCCCCCCAAAATTTCAAATTGTCGTTACTAGGTCGTGTGAGGTATCATATGAAAGGGCTTTACTTGTACATTCCAAAGTAGATTTTTGTATTTTTTCATGACACTTACAAGTTATGATCAAAAATGTAAAAAAAAAAAACATTCCCCCCCTTATCTCCGAAGTTTGTAAAAGGAAAAATCTGAATTAATTACAGTCGATAGAAGTTTACATAAATAATACAGCAAAAATAAATCGATCTTTCTACGTTGCACAGTTTTTTAAAAATCTGCAAAAAAACCTTTACCAACAAATTTAGTTTTGCGTTCCTAAAAATGGACTTTATTGCTTCTAAAAATACTATAGGTATATAGGAACCCTCGGTGCTCGAGTCCGACTCGCACTTGACCGGTTTTTCTTTTTGGTTTCTACGACCGTCCTAAAAGTTTCATGTGTGCGTGTCTAAAACAATCTAGCTACTGAACTAATTTCGACGACTGAAAGAAGTTAATTAGGTACATTCAAGCACACGTCAATAAAAACACGTTGACCTTGAGACGGCATTTATTGATGTACTAGCTGCTGCCCGCGACTTCGCGTGAATTCCCGTGGATTCATAAGGGATGTATGATCGTTCCAATTTTCCTCCTTAAAATCCCCTTTGGGAGTTTATGAAGTTTATTTAAAAGAGCGCGTGGGTTTTTTATTGTCGCTTCTTTTTTTTCCACATGGCGCTACTTCATTTGTGAACCGAGGTAAATGTAACTGACGTCATTAAGAGATTTTTAATACTTATCCTACAAGGAATTAAAAACATTTTGATTTTTTTTTTAAACCCAAAATCTCCAACCATCCAAAATTTCAAATGGTACCTAATTCAAATTTCTTAGCGCTCGTCTAAAAGGATAGTGCAAAATTTCAAGTTTCTTGACCAAAGGGCTGTGCGTTGATAGATCACTTAGTCAGGTTTCCTTAATTTATCATCATAGCACCCTGAGAAACGTCCACTGCAGGACAGGGAACTCCTTGAAGATCGCCAGCAAGAAAACGTGGTACCTACTTAGACGGGATTTACCATAGTCACCACACTTGTTGCGGCTGGCGACCGCTGTTGTTTGAGACCGCAGTTAATATGGGTACGATACACAGAAATATGCTGCTGCCCATCCTCCGGTTCAAAATCCCTATGTCGCCTCTTACGACACCCACGCGTGGAGAGAGGTTGAAAATGATTTTTATTTTAACACTTCCTGGGTTCGGATAAATCTACAAATTAGACAATCGCAAACGCAACGTTGAAATTTTTATAGAGGTCGTAAGTTTCACAACATCAGGGTGGAGTGCTGGACCACGGTAGCCTTAGTCGGTAAAGCGTCTCCGGTACGGACGAACAAGACGCAGGTTCGAATCCTGCCTGTGGTTGTGAAATTTTGCGATTTTCTAATTTGTAGAGATCGTCATCATAACATCCCATGAAACTTACACTACAGGACGGGAGCTCTCTCCAGAATTCTAGCTTTTGCTGGAAAAAATGTGGAGGGGAAGTACCATAGTCACCTCGCTTGTTAGCGTTACGGCTGGCACCATGGACCGCGGTTGTAGGTGACCGCAGTAAATAAGGTGTAATATACAAAGGAGGTTGCTGCTGCCCATCCTCCAGTTAACCCTTAGTCGCCTCTTACGACACCCACGGGTATGTATGGGTTGGTACTATTCTTTGCCGGTACCACAAGGACTACGGGTTTATTTATACAGGGTGTAAATGCAAAAGCGTGCGAAAGCCTACGCTCAGAACACAAAACTGAACAACTTTTCCAAAGAAACATGGGTCGAATACGATTTTTTTTTATTTCTCCATACAAACCCTCAACAGTTGACAGTGCATTTTGTGTAAAGAGATTGAAGAGCCAAAATAATTTTCCGATTTAGACCCATGTTTCTTTGAAAATGTTGTTCAGTTTCGTGGTCTAAGTAACATGCTTAAATCATGTTCACTATTTAATTCGGACCCTATAAACAGAACACAGTCAAGAGCACGTCAATCTTAACACTTGCAGCGTGACTCTAGCTCCAACCGTGATAGAAATAGAACGAAGATGTTCCATACTTGACGTGCACTTGACTGTACTTTCACGGTCACATCGACTACTAAGCTTATTTTTGCTCGCACTTAAACAGTTTATGGCCTTTGCGTTGTATTGCGAGGTATGTTAATTCATATAATTTCTAAATGCCAATGCTATAAAAAATTAGCCTATAGTCATATATCGTTTCAGGGTTGTTATTCTATGATTCTTGTTCCTTTTTAGCTCGCCATAAAAAAATCGTACAGATTTTCTTTTCAACATTTTAGCAAGTGTGTTTTAATAAAATTCGTTAAGCTCAATTTGACGTTTTTTTTTATGAAAACACTAGGATCAATGAAAGTACGCGAGGGAAGTATGTCAAGATCGTAGCAGTTGGAAGACTGAGGTCCACAAAAGGTGTCGTAGGATGGGCAGGCGCGCGCCACAGCTATGAGTCAAAGTCAAATATTTATTGCATCCCATGTTACACATAGAGGTCTTAAAAATATTGTGAAGTACAAACATGGACCCGGTTTGGGCATAGCAATGTAATAGTAATAGGTACTTAAGCTAAGTAGGTATTTATATTTTACATTCTTTTTAGATAGGTACATCAAATTATTTTTTCAACATGTTTTTTTCATTTAGGAACTCTTGTAGCGTATAATAACATTTATCAATCAGAGCTTTTTTTAATAGTTGCTTAAACTTGTTTATGTTATTTTCGTTTTTTATTGTTAAAGGTAAATTATTATAGATCTTGGCTGACATTGTTAATGGTCCAGATGAGACTATATTCATTTTGGAAAAGGGAAGTGCTAGTCTAGATTGTGGCCGTAAATTATGTGGTCTAGAGTATTCTGTAAAGAGTTTTAGGTGTTTTTTGACAAAAATACTGACTTCTAAAATGTATATTGATGGCAGAGTTAGAATTAGGAATTTTTTAAAGTAGGGCTTATAACTTGTCATGTTATCAATATTTGCTATGATTCAGCAGCAGGTCACAGCAGAGGGTCACACTTCTACCGACGGGAAAGGCCTACCCCGACGGGAAAGTCTACGGAGAGACGTTACTTCCTTGTGTGTTCTGTACCGTCTGTACAATGGGGAATGTTCTGAGGAACTGTTTAGTCTGGTGCCTGCGGCACAGTTCCACCACCGCACCACACGCCGTAGGGAGAAATTCCATTCGCATAATTTGGACCCCTGGCGTTGCAATACAACGCGGTTTGCGCGATCATTTCTTTTGCGCACACGTAGGATGTGGAATGAGCTTCCCCCTGTGGTTTTCCCTAGTAGTTACGATATGGAGGCTTTCAAAAAGCGGGTTAACAAATTCTTAAAAGGCCGGCAACGCACTAGCATCGCCTCTTCTGGTGTTGCAAGTGTTCATGGGCGGCAGTGACACTTTCCATCAGGTGAGCTGTCTGCTCGTTTGTCTGTTTTAACATAAAAAAAAGAAGCTTAATGATATGTGTGTATGTATAGCTCAGAGTGGAAACCCCCCTTGCCCACTTGTGGGTCACCAATGGCTACGTAAGATGACATAAAATACTCAGCTTCGTTTACAACCTAAAGTCCCTACCAGTCAGAACAAATTCTTTATACCGACAAAACAAGATCAACATAAGGAAAAAAGTCCCAGGTTGGTTGTATCCTTGACTAGCGGCCCGCCCCGGCTTCGCACGGGTACTAATCTACGGGTAGAGTGGTGCCCTTTATTACGATACTAGCGGCCCGCCCCGGCTTCGCACGGGTACTAATCTACGATATTATGACGTAGTCTTCAACTTGATTTTTAAATATTCTAAAATATGTCGTTGTACACAACAACATTTATAACTTCTTCAGGATTAGGTGCAAAAATTAACATATTGAGTTTTGATGTTACACGTGACAGGGCCACATACAATTGCCCGTGTGAAAGACAGGAACATCTAAGAAAATTATTTTTCCCTATGTTATTGTTAACTGATGACATTATCGAATCGTATACATTTTTTTGCTCTGGATTCAAACAACACTCATTTTGAACTATCTGTAAAAGTCGAGAATGGTTGAACATACCTAAAATTTTAAAAATCAGGCTACGGACGACCAGTCGCAACGACGTGTGCCCTCCGTGTGTGCCCCCGGTGCCCCGTCGGGTCGGCTATCAACCGAAATGCGCATCGAGTGTGAAGCTCATTCTAGGACTTTAATTAGAGTGATTTTAATATTGTGATATCTTCTAAGATATTCATTTTAATAACATTGTGTCAAGGACAATTCTGATCTATGTTTATTGCTTATTATTACTAACCTTTTAAATTATATAAGAATCCGTACCTTAAGGGCAAAAATACGTTCAAAAATACTTTATTTTGAAAATCTACTTTTTTGCCATAAAAAGTTGGTTACTATGGATAATCCTTAAAAGATAGATAAATACTATCGCGGACTTTTCTTTAGAGCTCTTAGAGAGCAACAATTCTTTCATACATAACTTTCATATAAATTAAACCATTTACGCAGCGCACGCCCAGAAAGCTCTCAAGAGGCACGTTTTTTTCCGACTCGTACGACTTTAAGTTTTACGTTTTTTTTCATTGCCTGAAAATGTTTCTGGGAAAGTGGTTCAGTTTCGTTGACTGAGCCGCCCTTTTAGTTTTCGATACACCGTCCCTTACACCCTTTATAAGATAACATAGGAAATTACACCCTAACCATATTTCCCCGTGCTCAATACTAAGTTCCTTGGGTCTTACTACAAAAAAGTTAGACATCTGTTAAACACTTGATAAAAAAAATCGCACAAAATAACTAGGCTATGTCAGTTCAATTCAATTCATTTATTTGTCAGTCATATGGTACGATTAAGGTGTTATAATAATTCAGACTTAGAGCTATACATATGACACCCCGTAGGGGCACCGTAAATATTACGATAGAGAGAGGAAGTACATAATTTTAATTAATTTAACATTTTGAATCTGTTGATGTCTAAAGATAAAACCTTATTTATTTTATTTATTAGGTACACAAACAGATTGCAGTACAAAAGTGAAAGAAATAAACATTAAAGCTGTTACAGTACTTCACTACAACCCAAAAAAAAAAGTGTACACAACAGTACCAAATAATATCCTTATTCTAATACTGTATTCAAAATAATCTTTTAGTCAAATCTTATATTCCTTAACCTATTACTCTAGTCAATTTAATATTTTAGTCTTTATCAATAAAAAATTCACCTAGTGTGTAGTATGCTTTATTTATTAAGATTTTTTAAGATGGTTTATGAAAGTTGGATATTTGTCATGATTTTTTATACTGTTTGGAATGTGGTTATATATACGAATTGTCATGGAAAAAGGACCGGATCTGTATAAGTTGAGAGTTGTTTGTGGTAGCTTTAATTTATTCAAGTTTCTGTTATTTCTTTTAATTGTTTTGATTGGAGAATAGAGATTTATGTGTTTTCTGACAAATTTACAGCATTCTAATATATATAGTGAAGTAACAGTTAATATTTTGTATTCAATAAAAAATGGTTTACATGTATTGATTTGTTTAATATTTGCAAGTATTCTTATAATTTTTTTTGTATCACAAAAATATCGTGTATTTGAGAACAATTTCCCCATAAAATTATTCCATACGACAGTCTCGACTGGACATTCGCGTAGTATGCGGTTAATGCAGTTTTAAAATCTGTTGTTTTTTTAAGTTGCATAAGAGCATAAGCTAAAGAGGATAATTATTTTGACAAGTTGAAGATATGTTGTTTCCAATTTAAGTTAGTGTCGATTTGAATTCCTAGCAGGGTAAAAGTAAGGTGTAAGTATTTTTGTATGAATGAATGAATGAATAACCGTTTATTATGGATGCAGTACTTACACTACTAACACTTTCTTATACGTATATATGTATTACAATAAATATTGAATAAAAAGAAAAACTTTTATTTGTGTACCACACCCATAGTAGGCCCTAACTCAGCATTATGCTAAGACCCGACTGACGAACCTTAGCGCTGTTTTTCAGTTAGTACCTAAGTGCGCGTGAGCGCCGACGTGGAGAAACCCTCAAAGTACCTATACAAACGGCCATTTATAAAAATATATATATATATATATGACAAACATTATGGAAAGGAACTCATTTCAATTTGTGATCGCTAATAGTGTATAAAATTAATAATACCATCTAAAATATTGAATAAAATATCTACTTTATGCGTTCCAAAGGAAAATATAAATACGTTATGTAATATGATTGATATATATTGTACGACTTCATCTACCTATCCAACAGTTATGCGGGACTCTTGGCACACTAACTTTATGCTACCTACAAATATCACCTTAAATGTTAGGAAAGTGGCAGTTTATGACCTTATTATAATTAAAGTATTTACCCAAATAAATAAAGAAAAACAAAAAGACTAGATAATACTATTCAGATTTTTGCTTAGTTAAAAGCAAAATACGTAAATCGCGTTTAAAACGACGTTTAACTGGAATGGAGCGTAGGGGTGGAGGAATATCATTCCAGCACTTGGAAGCCATGAATTTAAAACTGCCTCGAAAAGCTGCCGTTCTGTGATGAGGTATTATTAGTAAGGAAGAAGTGCTTCTAGGTGTGTATCTGTGTTGTGCATATCTCTATGATAATTTTTGATACAGGTAATCTGGTTTACCTGTTTTTATAACATCAAACAGTAAATTAGCTAAATGCAATTTAATGCGACCTTTTAACTTTAAAAGATTGGATGAGTTAAGAAAAGGAGTGACGTGAGACCTGGGAGGAATATCGAAGCAGTATCGAGCGCAAGCATTTTGTACACGTTGAATGAGCGTTAAAGTCTTTTTGTATATGCAATTACCGTAAACAGAAATACAATGATTAAATTTCGAAAGTATAAGAGATTCGCAAAGTCTAATTCGGAGATCAGTGTTTATGTATTGACGTATTTTGTATAAGACTTTGAGACGATAAAAACAGTTACGAACGAGTTCAAGACAGTGGTTTTCAAGATTTTTGTCTAGAAGCAACATGTACTATTGTAGTTAAATTGTATGTGGAGTGATTGTTTTTGAAAGGGCCGAAATTCTATTATTTTAGTTTTTTCGTAATTTAATTGTAAATTATGTGCGTTTAACCAATGCTTAATTTTATCCAAAGTTTTATCAAGTTTTATTTTTATTTCGCTAGCGTTTTTACACGAGAAGAGTATAGACATATCGTCTGCAAAGAGTGTGCAATGGTCATTCAAAATTTTGGAAAGGTCATTTATATACACAAGTAATAAAAAACAACCTAATACTGAGCCTTGTGGGATTGAGTTATTTACTGCATTTTTTTCTGATCTTATCTGTTACACCCTACCAATTTCGAAGTCTGTATTTTCTACTTCCACATACTGAGTTCGGTTTGTCAAATAAGAGGACATCCATTTATGGGCAATGCCTCTTATACCCGTGCCGTATAGTTTTTTTAAGAGTATATTATATTTAACGCGTTCATAAGCCTTGTTTAAATCGAGCATAAGGCCTACTGCATATTCCCTTTTATTTAGGATTTCTAAAATATTTTGTGCGTACTTGAAAATTGCCAAAGTAGTGGAATGGTTTTTCCGAAACCCATTCTGATTTGCATCAAAGATATTATATTTTTCATAGAATTTATACAGTTTTCTACACATTGCAGTTTCAAAAATTTTTGATGATGTTGGAAGGAGCGCAATGTGGCGGTAATTATTTGGGTCCTTTATACTGTTTTTAGGGTTCCGTACCTCAAAAGAAAAAAACGGAACCCTTATAGGATCACTTTGTTGTCCGTCTGTCTGTCTGTCTGTCTGTCTGTCTGTCTGTCTGTCTGTCTGTCTGTCTGTCTGTCTGTCAAGACCCTTTATCTCACGAACGGGTAAAGGTATCAGGTTGAAATTAATACCACATATTAGGATCCATGAACCACACAAGATCTGAAAATTTAAATTTTTTACAACAACGCAATCAAAAGATATGGCATTTTATGTCCTCATCTCCATACATTTATTCAAAAATGCAAAACCTACAGGGTACTTCCCGTTGACCTAAAATTATGAAATTTGGCAAGAAGCTAGGTCTCACAGTACAAATAATGGGAAAAGTCTGAAATCATTAAATATTACAACTTTTCTCACAACTAATGGTAACCAATTGTGGTGAGCTCCCGTTTCATGAACATTCATATAAGAGAGGGGTCAAGTTGGATGGTCGCTGAGGTGATTTTTGTTTTAGTTCTATTTAAAAACGGGTACACTTACAAACTTGAAAATTGGTATGTTTATAGTGCATAGGCTATAAAATAACAACAAATAATAAAATTTGGTCATGCGCGTGTCGGACTAAAAAAATATAGCACATTAACTTACTGAAATTTCAACTAATACAATTATGTTTATGTGGTGGTACGGAACCCTTAGTGCGCGAGTCCGACTCGCACTTGGCCGGTTTTTTTGTGTATAGGTTTGATGATGGATACTTTTAGTGCGTCAGGGTAGGTGCCTTCTGAAAAGGATTGGTTTATAAGTAAAACATACGGGTCAGTTAAAATGCCAACGCATTTTTTTATTAGTACAGATTTCGTCGATGCCGTAGCTTGTTTTATTTTTAAGATTTTTAACTATTGAGCGTACTTCGCGATAGGTGACAGGTTCTAGGTAAAAGGAGTTTTCAATTTGGTTGATTACGTTTGTGATTTATTGCCTATTTTTAGCGTATTTAAGTTTTCGTTTCCTACTTGTGTAAAAAGATTATTGAAAGTGTCCGCTACGATTTTTGGGTCAGTTTCATAGGTGTTATTTATTTTTATGCTAATGTTTTGCTTATTTAAAGGATTTTTGTTATTATTTGTTACTTGGTTTATTATTTGCCACGTTGCCCTCATATTATTGCTAGACTTGTCCAGGTTACTTTATTTTTGTAATATATTTTAATTTGGCATTTAGGTATATATTTATCTAGAATTTGTTTAAGCGTTAGGAGAAAAGAATTGTAGTTTTCGTTTATATTATTAATTTATGAATTGCAATGCGTTTTTAAATTTTTCCATGTTGATGCGCAGAAGTCAAATTATTGACTTTTGCGCATCAATGACATCGCCAGAGTTATTTTGTACGATTTTTTTTTAATCAAGTGTTCAACAGATGTCTAACTTTTTTGTAGTAAGACGGCTTATGTTTATTTAGTAATCGGTCCTATAGTTCCCACGGACATACAGGCTGGCACGCCGGGTTGTCAGGTTACCAGACTGCACTGGACGCTGTGAATGGACGGAACGAGGAGAAACATTAACAGCCCACGCGCCACTCGCCCGCTTCCTGTTTTGGGTTACTGTAGTAGCCGGGATCATGTCACCCAACTAGACATTGACAGGTACGGATAAAGGATACAATAGGAGCCTACGTAGTGTATTATAATTCAATGAGGAGCCTAGACACGTGGCTTTCTTCTGTCGTAAATGTTAAATGTATCGGATTATCATTAGTTGTCACCTCCCCCCCTTCCTTCACCCCCTAGGGGGAGGATTTTGCAAATATTCCGTGTTCCTTTATTTCTGTTTATTAGCTTAAACCCAAATATTTAAGCACCTTATGTTAAAACTGTAGGATTTAATACAAATTTCCATTCCTTAATTCACCCCCTTTGGAGATGAATTTTTGAAAATCCTTTCTAATTCAGTAATTTTTACATGTAATCTACCTTTGTGAAAAATTTCACATTTATAGCTACGAGTATAGAGGTTACGGCTGGCCGTTGATGCATCAGTTAAGAAATGTTCTTCTGTAAATTATTTTTTTTCTTGATTGCCCATTTTCCCCTCTCAAGATCTCTTAAAGTATTGAATCTAGCGAAAAAGTTGTGATATATTTTTTGTAGAAAATTTTATTTAGATTATTTTATTTCTAGGACATTTTCTGCTATGTGTCGCAGTTTTCAAGATATTCATGAAAAATAAAAAGGGAACATTAAGTACATCATTAACACCGCTAGAGGGCCCGATAAATTTGTGTCCCGGGCTTTATAAACTCTTCTGCTCATGTACTATCCGAATTCAAACGAGCAGATTGGTTGCAACCTCCGAAACGATTTTCAGCCATCCAACCCAACTATAAAAGAGAACTTCCTTAAGACGTAAAATTAAAGCAAAACGCAAGAAGCAGGGGAAAAATCCGAAAACCATTAATTCGTAGTTAATTCGCATAAAAAGAATTTGAACACCTATTTTTACAATTATAAACTTCTAACCGTCTATTGTAACGGATGATATCTTTAATCTTGTAAATCTGCGTTCCTGAAGCCGGCTCTGCCCTTACTCCATTTAAGCGTATGGATACAATCGTATGACAAACGCAGTGGAATCTGTCCAGCACATCGCATAATGAGACTATTGTACTACTTATGCTAATAAGCGAAATGAATACCTACACTAGTCTAGTTACTAGGCTCCAGTAAATTTTGGCGCAACTACAGGAATAGAATACTCGTTCGACACAACACAACTGAACACTTGTCGGGCAACAAATGTTTTTTGGGTTTCGTAGTCGACAAGGAACCCTTAAAGGCGCTTCTCACCAGCTACACGCTCGTCAATGCAAATGTTGACGTCATTTACACGTCAATAACGGTCATATAAGAGTGCTCTGCAACGTGGCTGTTACGATCGGTCGTACAGACTGATTGGTTGGATTGGATTTACGTATCAATACCAGCATCAAGACATGATTTTGTAGCAGTATGTACGTACAGTATGAAAAATAACTTACAACAAATATTTTCCTTCCAAAATTGTGTAAGTCCATCCAACCGTTTAGGAGAAATATCGAATTTAGTGTGATTTTGGAAGAAAAAAGCAGTTTTACTATAATTTTTTAAGGTACTTTAAATTATGTCGAAAATATAAATCTACCAGCTTAAACATGGATAGTCAACATATATTTTTTTCAGATTTATTTCTCGAATAACGACCTACTTAGGTATATCGTCTCAAAAAACGGCTAAATTTGCAGAACACAGTGAGAATCGCCTTATAGTTTCGTCATGTCCTTCTGTCTGTCTGTCCACGGCTTAGAAAAGAAAAACCAACTAGAAAGTTGCAATTTAGTAGGGGCATTTTTCACATTTCATCCACGTCGACAAAGTGGTAAAATAAAATCGTGGAAAAAGATTTTTTTAGGGTGCCTCCGTGCCTCCCCTACAAGTAAAGTGGGGGTGAATTTTATTTCTTGCTAACTCCATCGTGTGGGTCTTCATATATCATTTTTCGTTTGCGAAATATTTAGCTTGAAAGCACATTTTTTGTTGGAGTCGAGTGTCCCCCTGCCAGCTAAACGTAACGTAAACAATATTCACAGAAGTAGCATAATATATAATGAAATTAAAAGGAAAACTATCACAGCTAAGTAGGCTTTAGAACAAAATCAATCAGGCGCTAGGACCTCGCTGAGCATTAGGAGGTAAAAAGTTTATGTAACGTTATGTTATGAAATCCTAAATAAAAACCTGCTTTGCGATAAAAAAAAAACCTAAAAAACTACGGAACCCTATACTGCGCTTAGCCCGACACGCACTTGGCCGGTTTTTGATAAATTACTCGTGTGAGTCAAGGGGTACACATCTCAACTACCCTCTCATTGGGAGTTGCAGTATTGTATACGGGCACGCGACCCCGGCTCCCAGAGCTATTACTAACTCACCCCGAGCCCCGATCATTCCGAGAAAGTAATATCCTTTTTACCTAATTCCTTTCCTACACCAAGTATTCCTGTCCCAACTAACCTATCCCTCCCGTTCCTTTTATTCCTGCCCATTCCGCCAATCTAAGGTTGACCGCGCCGATGGATGCGTGGCTAGAGGCGAGTCTAGTCGAAAGCGGACACAAGCCCTGGGCCCAGGCGAACCCAGAACTAGGCTAGTCTTGTCCTGGCATGCGGGGCTCTGCCAGGATGGACCACAATCCCTTGCTACTCGTGGGAACGAAATGGTTTCGAATAAAAATAAAAACTTGAAAGGCGGCGATGTGGTTCGCAACCTATCACGTCCCGTTCCTCGCGGGGGCGAAAAGCGGGCTACGGAGAGCCTCTTTGCTACGATGAATGTCAGAGGTGGAATGAATGGCAAAATAGATGAAGTATGTCAGATGATGGATGAAAGGCGTATAGACATTTTGTGTGTAAATGAGACTAAACGGAAAGGTTGTGACACCACAGAACACGGCCCTTACACAGCGTACTGGTCTGGTGTTCCTAGTACCAGCAAAGGCTGTCAGGGAGTCGGTGTCATACTTTCCGGAAGAATGGTAGAGAGCGTGAAAGAATTCGACTGTGTGAGCCCAAGACTCATCTGGGTCAGGCTAAAAGTCGTACTGACCCGAATTTTTGTTCTAGGTGCATATGCACCAACGAATTAATTGAATCGCGGTTAAGATATCTATGCTTTTATATTGTTACCAACGAATTAATTGAATCGCGGTTCAGATAACTATGCTTTTATATTGTTATTCCAGCGTCGTTTTAGGAAGAATGCTGGTGTTTCAGCACAGGATTTAACCTTTTAAAACACTGGCAGATCATTTTAATCAATGTGCTTTATCTTTAATGAACCTAAAAAATAAAAAAATAAAAAAAAAAATATGGGTTCACGAAAGTCTCCGAAAGCCCAGAAAGAAACAGACGAGTTTTGGGAAAATATAAGAGATATAATGAACGAGTTATCGTGCTAGGTGATTTTAATGGATGCGTAGGAAGAAAGCGTGACGGTTACGAAAGAGTTCTTGGTAAGTTTGGTGATGAACGTGTGAATGAAAATGGAGTAAAATTGCTTGAGATATGTTTGGAATGGTGTCTTTTTGTGGCAAACACTATGTTTGACCACAAAAAGATCCATATGTATACAAGGGTGATGCGAGAAGTATGATCGATTTTGTAGTTGTGGATGAAACATTGAGGAAAAGAGTTCTGGACGCTCGCGCATATCGTGGAGTCGGCATCGACACAGACCACCACCTGGTTGTGACCAGAATTGGTGGTCTATTTAACCAGTGGCGGCATAGACCACAAGAGCAGACGAGCGTTCTAGAACGTATAAAAGTAGAGAGATTGCAAGAGGAGGATGATAGAAATGAATACTTGAAAGGCTTGAGTGAAAGATTTGAGAACCTAGATGAAGTAAATGATATTGAATGCTTGTGGAAATAATTTAAAGATGGAGTAGTAGGTATAGCTGTCGATTTTTGTGGGGTATCAAAAAGGAGAAAGGGTAGAAAAAAGAAAAATGTGTGGATGGATAAAAGTGTACAGGTAGCTGTTTGTAAGAAGAAGAAAGCATGGTCAGATTGGTTAGCCGTAAAAGCTAATCAAAGAATGCAAAAGGCAACAAGTGTTGACGTTAGTGTAGCAAGAAAGGAATATAAAAGAGCGAAAGGTATTGTTAAGGAAGTTGTTGAGAGAAAGAAAGAGGAGTGTAAGGATGAGTTTGACAGAAGGCTTACTGAAGATTTCCAGTCCAACCAAAAGTTTTTCTGGAAGTCCATACGGACAGCCCGAGGAAAGTTTGGAACATCGGAGCTGAGTAAAATCAGAAGCCAGGATGGAAGTATTATAAAAGGAGGAGAATGTGTGCTGAGGAGGTGGAAGGAATATTTTGAAAGTCTGTTTGAGAGAGAAAAAGCAGAGGCCAGCGTACCTAGGGCTTCTGTTGCAATGAATGAGAATGAAGAGGAGAATTATGTAAGTGAGATAAGTATAGATGAGATTATGATAGCGATGAAAAGTATGAAATTAGGTAAAGCAGCTGGGTATGATAGAGTGTCGGTCGAGATGTTGAAGGCTGGGCGAGGCATTGTGGCTAGTCAGTTGTACCGCCTTTTCAACTTGTGTTGGACGAACGGCCAAGTACCAGGTGACTGGTGCAAGGCTGTGATTGTGCCGCTGTACAAGGGAAAAGTGTCACAACAGGACTGCAAAATTACCGCAGGATAAGTCTTCTCAATGTCGTCGGCAAATTGTAAGCAAAGGTTTTGATTGAAAGAGTGATGAAAGATACTGACAAAAAAAATATGGGAAGTACAAACGGGATTTAGAAAGGGAATGGGATGTACAGATCAGGTCTTTTCCTTACGGTGCATAGCTGAAAAGTTTTTGGCCAAAAACCAAAAAGTCTACTGCACGTTCGTGGATTTGGAAAAGGCCTATGACCGAGTGGTGAGGAATGAATTGTGGTCAGCATTGTCTATGTATGGGGTGAACGGTCATCTGATTCAAGCACTGAAATCGTACGTGCGTCAGAATAAACGGAGTGTACACCGAATGGTTTAGCATTGAAAAAGGTGTTAGGCAGGGATGTGTAGCGTCACCTTGGCTGTTTAACCTGTTCATGGATAATTGTTTGATTGATCTGAAAGAGTATGTGTGGACTGAGAATGAATAAGTTACTCATCAAATGTCTTCTCTACGCTGATGACCAAGTTGTACTTGCGTCATCTGCTGACGAGTTGCAGGAGATGGTAACAATGATGAATGTGGCTTTGGACAGGAAAGGAATGAAAGTGAATGTAAGCAAGATGAAAGTATTGGTATTTGAAAGAGAAGAATGTATGACAGAGTGTACTATATTAATAGAAGGTGAACAAGTCGAACAAGTGAAAGAGTTGTGTATCTGAGTTCAACGTTTACGAGTGATGGAAAGTGTGAAAGTGATATTGAAAGAAGAGTGAATGCTGGAATCATGGTGAATGGTGCCCTGCACGCCTTTATGAGGAGTCAGAAGGTGTCTCACAAGGTTCGTTTGGCTGTTCATAGGGGCGTTTTGGTACCAACACTAATGTATGGCAGTTAAAGCTGGGTTTAACAGAAGAAGCATGAAAGTAGAATTAATGCAGTAGAAATGAGAGCGCTAAAGAGTATGATTGGTGTTAAATTGAGTAACAGGATTAGAAATAGTGTGATAAGAGAACGCTGTGGCGTAAAAGAAGACGTAGTGACCAAAATCGAGAAAGGGATGCTGAGATGGTTTGGTCATGTAGAGAGGATGAATAAACGAAGATTGACGAAAGATTTACCAGGCGAGAGTGAATGGAAACGTTGGAAGGGGAAGGCCTAGGCGAACGTACCAGGACTAAATTCAGGCCCTTCTGAATAAAGGCCAGATTAAAGTACCTACCCTAAACCGACGAGCAAGCATGAAAGGATTGATGAAAGTACAGGAAGCGAGGGGAGTATGTCAAGATCGTAGCAGGTGGAGGACTGAGGTCTCTGCCTACCCCGACGGGAAATAGGCGTGATGTTATGTATGTATGTACTCGTAATACCTAAGATACCTTGCAGAATTATAGCACTAAAATTGTCATTTGGTGTGGTTGGTAGTGCCTCTGCCATTTGCGCCGAAAATTGCGCGTTCGATCCCCGCCCAGGGCAAATATTTGTGTAATGAACATACCTAGATGTTTGTTTGGGATCAGAATTACTTTGCTCCGTGGCACTTTGAAAGATCAGATGACCTTATGAAAGTAAGCAACTTACCCGAAAAAAATATTTATAGGAAAATATTTCTCCCCAAACTAAAGTGGTCACGTGACTGACACGTGTTTTTTGTATGTTATACTGGAGGTTGCGTATACTTTTGTGTGTTTTATGGTCATTATGCCGCTCACCATTGTGGAACATCCCGGCTCTATTCACTATCGTGTCATTTTGTGAACAGAATAAATTAATAATGAGGGCATAATGAGGTCAAAAACTAGGTTGTTGAAACTGTTTTTCTAGTAGGAAAATTTGTACTTATAGTCCATTCTTCCATGTAAAAAATAGTTGTTTTAATTTCTGTTGCGGATTTTCGAGGAATAAATTCCTAGATATTTTGAATGGGCGAAAAGCATGTTAGATATCGTCTCAGACCATATCATAGGCCATTTTATATACTTGTACATTCCTTATGTCCCGTGTGGTGCCGGCAAAGAATAGTACCAACCCATACATACCCGTGGGTGTCGTAAGAGGCGACTAAGGGTTATAAACTGGAGGATGGGCAGCAGCATCCTCCTTTGTATCTTACATCTTACTTACTGCGGTCACCTAAATAAATATCACTTGTAGTTATTTGTTCACAAATGCACGAGATGTTCACGGGTCCAGGACGTGGTCGGTTCTGAAGTAATCAGAGAAAAAGTTCGCCTTACATGAGGTGTCTATTCGGCTGTGTTGTCGTTGATGCGAGCCTACGCGACCTTCCAATTTCACTTTCGCGCTCGATTGTGAAGTGTCCGGGTTACTATTATTTAATCTGTGCCGGGGTGTGGTTATGCTCATAGAATACATGAAACAGAGTTCTATGGTTATGCTCATGATGAATGTGAGAAATGACGTTCGTTTACAACTAACTTCTTCAATTACAATTTACCTTTCTCCTGCCACCTGATTATGAAGTCATTATTTGCCAAAACTCAAACAGAAGTCGAATTAATTTCGTCCAAAACAAAAAAGTCCCTAAGTCCAACAAAGAAACCGGGAAAGAACAAAGTTGTAGTGGATCTTATAATCTGTCAGAATATAAACAAGGCGCGGCGGCCGCGGTGAAAAATGCAAAAAAGTTGGAAATAAGAACTGGGTCGCGTACATCAAAAGACTTTTAAATGGCCTTCCGAGGGGATGACACCGCTTTCGTGTTTATTTCACTGAGGCTGGGAGGTCAGCGAAGTGTACACACTACACATAGGTAACTTTTTTTGGTCCAACTCTAGTACCTATATGCTGCGAATATGACTACAATTTTCCATTACAAAAATTGCCCATTATTATGTTGGCAAACGAGAAATATGGTGCTTGGATTTAGCCCGTACAGTTTACTATTATTTAATCCTTGCCCGCACGGATATCTGTATTTCTAAAGAAAAGTTGTTTTATTAGGAAACTAAGTCTCTTTCTAAGGTAGAATGATGATAAATGAATATTCTAATTTCTGAAATGATACTATTTATTCAAGTTGGATGATTTATCTACTACTAATTACGAGTACATACCTAGTACGGAAAAAAGAAATATTAATCTCATGGCAAAGACGATCGTCGTCGTCGGCCATTCGATGGCCAGGAAGTGCCAGGGACTCAATTCTTAAATATGGTCAGAAAATTCAAAATCACTGATGTTTCTTTTCAAAAGTTAGGAATGATATTTGTTAAATATAAACTAATGTTTTATTGTTAATTTTAATGTATTATGAATTTATGAATTACCTTTTAAGGGTTTAACAGGGTAAATTAGAATTTTTAAAGAGTTAAAAGTGATATTTTTTCACCCAGCGATTATCAAGAATTGGCCTCCTGGTATCGGACCGCTGCGCTGGCACATAAATGAAATAAACTCGGATTTTCAAGTTAACAGTGTGACTTGCAGCTTTTATGGCTCCAACGGAAAGGTTCAGGTTTTTCGTATTTGCGAAACAAGTCAGAAGTTAAACGGGATCAACGGGTAGGTAACTTATCCTTCTGCGGGTAGATAATAAATAGTTACCTAAGTAGTTATTGTGTAGACATTACATTTGTTAGCAAGCCTACTTAATATATTCTTTGCCACTGGGCAGTTATCCAGCCGCCAAATAGACTTCACGACGATCCATCCTTGGCGACAAGATACTTCTTCGCCTAGCAAAATTTTGCAACTGCTATGGCGTTATCTGATGCCTCTCTCTCACAGATCCTCATTAGGAAATATAATTTGAGCCGATAAACGTTATCATTAAACGACTCCAATACCAAAGGGTAAAACTAAAACTACCGTCACCTCTGTTAGAAAAAATGTAAAGGAAACAATTGCCGTTTTAGACTGGCACGCGCATCGACCGAATCACTCATCTTTTGTTCTATACAGGGTGTTAATTTTATTGCGTGCCATAGCTCAGGGGCGGGATTAGTATCAGTAACTGAACAACTTTTCCCAAGGAACATAGGTCGAAATACGAAAAACCAAATTGACCTTCCATACAAAATACGCTATCAGCTGATCAGTTTCGATGGGAGGTCTAAAATTGATTTTCGTATTTCGACCTATGTTCCTTGGGAAAAGTTGTTCAGTTACTGTTACTGATCCCGCCCCTGAGCTATTGCACGCAATTAAATTAACACCCTGTATACTTAAAACTCGTCTACTATACAGGTGGTATACCCAATTACCCATCTCTACCAGTGGGTGTCGTACGATGCGACTAAAGGTTTATTAACCAGATGATTGGCAGGAGCATCCTTCTACGTATCGTGTCATCTTACAGTCTACTGTTACCAACAAACGCGGTCCATGGAGCCAGCCGTAACGCTAACAGGCGTGGTAACTATGGTACTTCCCCTCCACGTTGTTTCAGCAAAAGCTGGAATTTTAGAGGGAATGTCCTAGGTACACCTAGTGGACGTTTTATGGGATGTCATGATGATGATGATGACAGGTGGATGGGCACAGTGGACAAGAGATCAAATGCTCCATGTTTTGAGACGGAACTCCACAATCACAGTGCTTTAGCAACTGGTCTGAGAAGCCCCATCTCACCATGTTTTCTCTGCAGCAGCCAACCTGCCCGAGTTCGCAGACCATTTAGCGATTTCCAGGTTGAACTCTGACAACAGATAATTTGGGCTACCTACAGGCTTGACTGATGGCACCTTTAAATTTATGGTAATACGATAGAAGAGTCAGCAGTGCTGCCAACGCGTCTGGTTAATCGCTTTTTTGCGATACGTATGAATAACGCATGATGCTATTCTTACTTACTCGACCTAGGTTTTGTTATCACAAATCAAATCATAATATTTATCTCTGTTTAACGTCAGCTATAGCGTGCGCAGAATAACCCCCGCGATTATTTTTCTTAGGGTTCCGATACCAAAATGGTAAAAAAAGGAATTATTATGGTGCGACTTTGTCTATCTGTCCGTCCGTCCGTCCGTCTGTCACACCTGTAGGTATATCTCAGCAACCACTCTTAGTTTTCAAGTTATGATGAAAAATGTCAAAAAAAAATACCTTCCCCCCCCCCCCTTATCTTCGAAGTTTGTGAAAGGAAAAATCTGAATACATTACAGTCGATAGAAGTTTATGTAAGTATTAAAGCAAAAATAAAACGATCTTTCTACGTTGCACAGTTTTGAAGAAATCTGCAAAAAACCTTTACAAACAAATTTAGTTTTGCGGTCCTAATAATGGACTTTATTGCTTCTAATAATACTACAGGTATATCGGAACCCTCGGCGCGCGAGTCCGACTCGCACTTGGCTGGTTTTTTATTCTGCGCATTCATTGATGGTGTTGGCTAGTTATTTTGTACGAGGAATAAACTACATCGCTTCACAAAGTGGCGCCATGGTGGGAAAAAAGAAGCGAAAATACTTACACATGTGTTTTTTCAATTCAATTCATTTATTGATAAAATATTACATTTTACAAGTCAGCAAATTATATACAAAAATTATAATAGAAATCAAAAATTATAATAGGAGTCAACATATTATTAAATTTCATTCAAAATTATAAATTATTTGCCATTATTATATTAAAGATTTATTTATAAAGACTTTATCAATGTCAAAGTAATATTTAATTCGTCTTTCTTCAATGGAGCGACTACTCAGACGATTATGCGATATTATACGTAGATATACGACGCACAAAATAACTGTGGCCCTGTCATTGATGCGCAGAAGAAAGAAATGGCCGATTTTTGAACATTTTTGACTTCTGCGCATCAATGACAGGGCCACAGTTATTTTGTGCGTCGTATACCTATGGATAACGCATGTTGCTATTCTAACTCACTCGAGTTATTATTATCTCACACATGTGTTTATTACGTCCATTCATTGTTTCTATTTAAAGACTATCAATGTCAAAGTGATAATTAATTCGCTCTTCAATAAAGCTACCTTAGTAAGGCGCATAGGTACCTACCTACATTACTACTCAATAATAAGTACCTGGTCGACCGAGCTTCGCTTTATAATAGCCGCTTCAACATAAAAATATCATCGGGTGAGAAAGCTGTGCTACCCGCCAACAGATGGCGCTGTAGGTTTCTGTCTATAACGTGGTATTTCAAAAAATGCTTTAAAACACGGGGAAAACCAATTTTCCCCGACATTAAACCAAGCTAGATCGATTTTTTGCCTCCGAAAACCCCCGTATGATAAATTTCATCGAAATCGTTAGAGCCGTATTCGAGAAACCGATTACAGATATATATTATATACAAATATTGCTCGTTTAATTGTATAGGATGAGGATCTACCTCCGAAAAGACTTTTTTCAAGAGAAATTCGAAAAAATAACTGTAATAATAATAGGGACTCTAACCTTTATTTATAACATGAAAAAAATATATATACTTAACGGTGTAACAAAAACGCTATACCAACTCTGTAGCATGTGAAGTGCCCATGAAACCTGAACAGCTTTCCCTAAGGAACATACTAAGGGTCGAAACTCGAAATACGAAAAAATATTACCTCTCGTCTCCCGTAGAAACCTAACCTAAAGATAACTTTAGGTAAGGAACCTAAAGGTTGCCTGAAAGAGATTGCTACTTTAGCAATAAGGCCGCGTTTTGTACTACTCTGTTCTTTTTCTGTATATTTCTGTAACTATTTCTTGTATTTCTTGGTGTGCAATAAAGTATATTTGTATTGTATTGTAGAAACTGAATCAGCTGACAGCGCATTTTGGTAAAATAGTACGGTCATTCTAATAAAAAATCCACATTAATTCCTACATTCCTGATTTCTTTTTCTAAAAAATATTTTGATGTAGTTAGAAAACTTTGCAAAATAATTTCACCCCCCTCCATACCAAAAACGAAAAAGGGGGGAAAATAAACTATATTGTCTTGCTCGTAAACAATAAATCCTACAGTAGGGATGTTGTATAATTTTATTAATTGCTTTAACATTTATCCTATAAATATAAATTCTCCAGTTTTTTTCAAGTATTTTCAGAGATAAAATAAATTTAAACGTAATCATTAATAAATAATACTTACAAATTCTTACAGGTGGGGATTTTTTGGAAAAGCTTAAAAAAAGTAATTTCGAGTAAGCCTGTAAATTTTCTCCACGGTGACATACGTAGAACTTATTTATTATTATTTTTTTTGTCTTTTTTATATTATTTTACCTCGTACATTAATTCTACACCTAAACTTTTTTTTAATCTGTAAACAGTTACAGTTAATCTTACTAAAAACAAAATATCGCTCGTCAATTACAAGAGAATTATTTTTATTCCATTATTTACATAAAAACGCACTTTTCTAACAATATTCCTAATGCGCGTGACCTTGATTGCACTGCTCGCTTCCCGTTTGCGAAAAGGATAGCATTATAGCTACACGTGCCGCCCGCCCCGCCCGCAGGATTCTTTCTCATTTCATTTGTTTCGAAGTTATGTATGACGCGCCTCGGATCGGAAGAAAAAAAACAAGTAGGGTAAGCGTACCGGTTTACCGGCCTCTACCCCTTATCGGCCTTTTAGTACAATATTTTGAATAATAGAAGTTTCATAGGCCATCTTTCTCTAATTTGCGCGCCATTCAATCCGGACTAACTTCACTATAGATTATACGACAGCTTAGCTTCCAAAATCTAAAACCATGCTCTCAGTTGCCATTTTAAAATTTGCTGAGTAGACCTGTACAAAATTTAGCAAAAAAAATAGCAAGTGGATTGAATTTCAAGGTAAGTTTTAAAGTGTGACTGTTTGTCTATTGGTGTATGACGTGGTTTGTGTGATCCTAACATATTAAATTTTAATATTAAAGCCCCAAAACTCATCAAACTTTCATCATTTATGATATTTATGGAGGCCGGTAAACCCGTTCACCATTTTCTTCAAAATTCAGTTATCGACAGGGAGGTTGGAGACCGGTTTTATTTAGGACTTTTTTCTTTATGTTTATTGTGGAAACCTTAAAGTTGCTGACTCAGATCCCATTAAATTTATAAACAACTAGATTTTTGTGTATTCACAACTAGATTCCGGCCACTAATATGGCTTCTATTTTCGAAGATATGACGTTCTAAAGTTCCGAATGTTAGGCGGCCGATAGCTAGTCACAATCAAACCTGTTTCTGGCCGTATGAAATATAAGACGGCCGGTAACTAGTCAACATTTAACCTGTTTTCGGCCGTAGCATGTAAATAACGGCCGATAACTAGTCAACATTACACCTGTTTCCGGCTGTAGGAAATACAATATGCCGATTAATAGTAAAAAATAAACCTATTTGCGACCATAGGAAATTAACACAACACAACCGATTAGAAACTGGTAAAAAATTGACCTGTTTCTGGCTGTGGAAATTAATAATTGTTCGATAAATGGCATTCATAATTTTCATATATTTGTTTTTTTTTTTATTGAAATTGGAGAGCACGAGTTTCAAGGCAGGCGTAAATTACTCTTGCGAGATGCCCTGCCCACCGCCACCCCAGTCTAGCGACTCTCAGGGCTACGTCAGCCACTCTTGTTCTTCTGCGGACCCCCTCAATCGATCCCGCAGTGAGACTCCGAGCATAGCCCTTTGGGTGACCTTGATACCCCAGTCAAGGCCCACCGCGAGCGGCCACGCCCCGGTGTGTTGCAAGTGGTGACATATGGATGTCACCACTTGCAACACACACTGGTCAAAGACCCTCGTCTTGAGACCCCGCGGCACTCTGGACGCAAAGATACTGCGAAGCCTCCCAAACGCCCGAAGACGAACCGACACAGCGGCATTCCCGTACAGATAGTCGACTTGGCACCCCAGGAGAGACCACAGCACAGCCCACATCTCGATCGAATCGAAGGCTTTGTGGACTACGAGAAAGCCTTCAATTCGATCGAGATGTAGGCCGCGCCACGACCCCTCCAGACGAGACAAGTCGACCATCGGTACATTGAAATGATGAAGGATCCGTACAAGAACGCCACCATACCAGCTCGTCCCCAGGACCAGGACTCCAAACCCATCCAGTCGCCGCGAGTAGTGAGACAGGGATATGTCACATCTCCAAAACTGTTCACCGCTGCACTGGAAGACGCTCCAAAACTCCTGGACTGGAAAGGACTTGGCATCAACACAACATCAATGGCAAGTACATGAAACACCTTCGATTTGCCGACGACACAGTCGCAATGGCTGAGACCCTGGAAGATCTCGGCACGACTCTCAACAACATCAGTAGAGCTTCAAAACAAATGGGTTCCAAAATAAACATGGATAAGACGAAAACTATATCCAACGCCCTTGCCGCACCCACTCCAACCATAGTTGGAGACTCCACGCCCGAAACCGTCGATAAATACGCATACCTGGGACAAACAGTCCAGCTGGGCAAATCCAACTTAGAGAAAGAGGCCACTCGTCGAACCCGACTCGGACGGGCAGCGCTCGGGAAGCTCCGCAACATCCTCACGCCCAAAACACCGCAGCGTCCCAAGACGAAAGTCTCCGACCAGTGCCTACTGATGAAATATGACATCCTGACGCGGCCGCCCACGACGGACGCCATCAGGAAGCTCAAAGTCACCCAAAGGGCCATGGAAAGAGCCATGCTCGGAATCTCTCCGCGGGAGGTAACAGAAATGACGAGATCCGCAGAAAAACCAAGCAACTGACTCAGCCCGAGAATTGCCAATCCAAAGTGGCAGTGGGCAGGGCGGGCTCATCGCAAGACGAACCGATGGCCGATGGGGCGTAAAGAGTGGCGACCACGTACCGGAAGACGAAGCGTAGGCAGGCCCCCCACAAGATGGACCAACCATCTGGTCAAGATCGTGGTAAGCCGCTGGATGCGAGTAGCGCAGGACCGGTCCTCATGGAGATCTGAAGGGGAGGACTATGTCCAGCAGTGGACGTCTTTCGGCTGATATGATGATGATGATAAATTCAAAATTACCTTAGTTTGAACCTTTATTATCGATTTGATTTTGGAGCAAATAAATTGATAATTGTGGTTTAATTAATTGTTTTACTTTCAAACTACTACCAACCTTTTGAGCTCTTTAATAAGACTCATTTTTCTACAGTGAATTACGAGGCCGATAACCGGTACACGGGTGGTCGATAACCAAATCAAATGGCCGATATCCGGTGTTTTGGCAAATTTTGTGATTAATGTTTTTTTGTAATCTATGAGTTAAAGATATGTCTTCAAGCACTACATTTACCTACTCACCTATACGTGTACATAAAATTACATTGATTACCTACCTAAATTATGATAATGAAACGTTGTGACTGTGAAAGTGTTGCGTTTGCGTACGAGTAGGTAGGTAGGTATACCTACCTACAAATTTCTAGCCTGCGTATTAGGTAGGTAGGTAGCTATACCTACCTACCTACTCGTACGCAAACGCAACACTTTCACAGTTTCAACGTATTTATTAGGTAGGTAGGTAGGTAGGTATTATGGCCAGGAGTCTAGACACACTTAAGGTGAAGTCTATTCACAAATAAGCAAGTACATTTCGAGATACACAAATATCGCACGTCATGCCATTGAAATAATGTTTATATTAGCGCGTGCTGCAGCCTGGTGGTTATGGGTAGGTACTTACGTCTTTTGCCGCGCGTCGCGGGTGCGCAAATTTTGTGTTTAAGTGTTTTTATTAAATGATATTATGTAAATATTGAAAAACTAATCCCAAGCGTACATTATACATATAATGAGTAAGAAGTAGACATAAAATAAATTACCCATTATTTTACAATAATTAAATCGTTCAGGATTTTAGTCTGAGAAACATGTCTAAAAAAGCGAAATTAGAGCTTACTTTGCGTTTTTTTTCTATCGAGAAAATTTTACCAAATCGTGTTTTGGGCCCCATGTTCTTCTAGCAAATATATTGAAGTAATAATAAAAAAAATTACGTCTCCATTTTTTGTAGATTTCAATTAATTAAGTTGAAAATTCCGAGCACTTGCGCGGTAGTTTTGGCGTGGGTGTCACCTTAAGAACATAATTGCTGGGCTACACGAAAATCGAAAAACCCAAGCCAAATAGGTCAACAAAATATATATGAGCTTTCTTGCGCGCTAATCGTCTTTGAGCTTGGTTTCGTATTTCCCGTTTCCCCCCCAAACCTGAGGCTATTCTATTATTTAAACTGTTTTTACCAAATTAAGTACCTAAGTATAGGTAGGTATATTCAATATTTAGGCAACTAAAATATAATTTTTGTTAGCACTACAGGTTCCGCTCGTAGCTCCACTCGTAACACAGGTTTTAAAAAAAGTTTACCATTGTGTACCTACTTCAGCCATTTACCTAAATGTAATTTCTACTATAGTAAGAAAAGGAAATTCGCCACAAACTATCTCGTCCACGTCCCGCGTCGCGTCGCTCACACAGACAGCGAGCGCGCCATCACCGCCTCACCGACGGACGCCGACCGCCCCACCCCGCCCGCACCCCGCTCCATGCACTCGTTAATACTATTGTTTTTATTTTTTATTACAGGAATTCCTCGTGTTCGCCATAGGAGAAATTTTTATAATTCGGTTTAAAAAATAACACTGTAAGGTTTTAAACAAATTCCGACTGTAGAATTAATGCGTAGGCATGAAAAGGCATTAAATGTACTTTTAAAAAAACCTCTCAAGTCACTGAAGGGAAAACTTGTGACATTGATCTTTACAATATTATAATACTATTACAAAAAGATCACTAGTGTAGAATTTCGTATAGGTATACATAATAGTAATTTTTCGTAACATTTTGTTTTCCTTTTTTTTATCTCTTTTTATTGAGAGGAGATATTCTAAGCTTAGCTTCATTTATTAGTAAAAAGTCTTGTCAGGAAAAATCCCCTGTGTAGAAATTATTCTTCGGAAGATATACCAAAGTGAGACTATTTAAATAATTTAAAAAAAAATCTCAATCTTTTATCGGGAGAAAACCAGAAATTTAAAGCTGGAATGACATATTCTAAGAAACTACAAAAAATCCCTGTTGTAGGATTTATTGTGAAAATCTCATACAACTGCAAAATTCACTGCCTAGACTAAAAAGAGATTTTTGTCCCACGAAAAGTTTACTATATACAAATAAATTACATGATCAACTTAAAGATTCTGAAGATAACTTGTATATATACCTACTCGGAAAATGAAACGAAAAAAAAAAAAAAATATAATTATGGCGACTTTTAATTAAAAAGATATGAATGTAATCATGATACTGAACAACTTTTCGCAAGGAACATAATATACTAGTTGTTAAATTAACGGTGTACGAGTTTATCAGAGTAGATAACTGTCAGACAGATTTCCAGATATAATAGGTCTTCACCTATGAAATTGCCGTTTTGTATAGCGAATTTTAGGTAAACTAAATTTTCAGTACTAAAATTTTTGCATTTATTTAGAAATTAAATACCTATCCAACCTTTTTATTTTTTTAAGCATGATTGGGAAGACATTAAGCTAACAGAAGCTTAAATTTAATTTTCGAAAAATATTATCTGTAAAAAAGTATAACAAATCTAATGATGAAATCGGACGACATTTAAGACGAACAATTTTCGAAACTTTTGTTTTGTATATCAAACTAAAAATAAAAACTTTATTTTATGCGTAAATTGATAACCTTGAAGTCAACTTTCAATTTATGTAAGACAAATGAAAAAAATAGGTTTAGAATTATAGGAATAATGATATCATTAATCTGTAAGAAAACGGCAATTTCATAGGTAAGTAAGTACCTAAAGACCAAAAACCCCTCTACCGTTCCGCCGCTTGCGATCGCATTCAGGCAATTTGTACGCATAAGGCAGGGAGGTGAGAGTGAAGAATGACGTCTATTTGCCGGACACAGCCTCACAAAGTGGGCTTTGATTTCAGCGGTATATTTCAACAGTAGCCCTTAATAATGTCATCCATCAGTTATACAGCATGAATTTTTATTGGTTTCGCTCCCGAAGCTCAGTGATTCTACTCATGAAAACAAGCAACTTTCCCGAAGAAAAATTTTTTTTTTTGGAAAATTTTTTTCGCTCTCACTCATTTTGTATGGGAAGGCGAAAAATTTATATCGAGTAAAAAGTTTTGAAGTGAAAACTTCTTTAGCGGCGCTTGGCACTTTTTTTAGATGGCTAAAATTTTTTTAACTCGCGTCAGATCCGTAGCCTGGTCGAAAAAGCGTGAACTGTCAACCGTATTGTTATTACAATACGGGTTTTTATTCAGTGACATCAAAGAAGTAGGTACGCGAGTAATGTAGTCTAGGCAACGAAGCGGATCGTTGCATGAAGACCCCAGCATTAAATCCTCAGTCGATGAAACTTTGCTGGGGTATTACACTATAATGAGACAAACCTTCTATAAAAAAATCCAAAAAAAAATCGGTACTTTTAATTTTTCCATACAATTATTATTATTATTATTTTTTAATTTACATTTAAACGAAATTTGAATTTACATTTATTCTCGAAAACGGCTCTAACGATTTCGATGAAATTTTGTATACAGGGGTTTTTGAGGGCAAAAAATCGATCTAGCTAGGTCTCATGTCTGGGAAAATTCGTTTTCACCGTCTTTTTTAATATTTCTTAGCGTGTTTTAGTGCGTTCAAGAATCTAACAGCGCCATCTGTTGTTGATTAGCATAGCTTGCTCACCCAATGATATTTTAATCATACAGAGCATAGCTTGGTCACCCAGGTACTGATGATAATGTCAGACTTGACGAAAAGATCCGTCGTGGATCGTTCCGCCGCGGAATTTCCTCAGGTGGGTCACTCGCTACACTTAAGGGAAAGCCTTTATGGACGTCTTGAAGTCAGCCCGTTGTTGTGGTTGGTAGTGAGCCTGCCTCACACGCCGTGGGCCGCGGGTTCGATCCCCGCCCAGGGCAAACATTCGTGTGATGAACACAAGTGTTTGTTCTGTGTCTGGGTGTTATTCATCTACTTGTGTATGTACCTATATCTGTCTCTGATACCCATAGTACAGGCTTTGCCTAGTTTAGGATCAGATGACCTTGTGTGAAATGTCCCCCATTATTGTCTTAACTCTTTAAAAGTGCACTTTATTTCAATAGACTTTTCTGTCTTAATTTTGTTATCTTCGTGTTACGACGCAGTTTTCCTGTAATTCTAGATCGGCAATGACCCAAAAGACTAATGGCTTAGTTACATCTACCTACTTATGTTACAGCAATACGTCTCAATTCGAAAGGACTTCATTCTTGAATCGGTCGTTCGACTAAATATTATTCGTCAAGCTCTTGGACAAATGTCGTCATAATGTCGTAATGAAACAGTGAACATATTTTTAGTATGTTACTCAGACCATTACACTGAACAACTTTCCCTAAGGAACATTGGTCGAAATACGAAAATCAATTTTTGACCTCCTATAGAAACTAGACCACGAAAAAGATGGCGTGACGACTTAGACTAGTACCGACGAGGTTGGTGGGAATTCGCTCAGGAACGCGATGGATGGAGGGACGAGGGGGAGGCCTTTGCCCAGCAGTGGGACAGTACAGGCTAGAACAAAAAAATAGAAACTGCATCAGCTGATCCTGCACCTTTCCGTTATAGCGCATTTTGTATGGGAGGTCAAATCAGGTTTTTCATATTTCGACTTATGTTTCTCAGGGTAAGTTGTTCAGTTTAATGGTCTAAGTAACGTGCTAAAATTATGTTCACTATTTCATTAGGACCCTATATATATAGGATGACTTTTAATTAGTTCTTGATAGCAAAAGATATGCATGTACTCATGAAACTGAACAACTTTCCCCAAGGAACATAGGTCGAAATACGAAAAACCAAATTAGACCTCCGATACAAAATGCGCTATCAGCTGATGCAGTTTCTATGGGAGGTCAAAACTTGATTTTCGTATTTCGACCTATGTTCCTTGGGGAAAGTTGTTCAGTATCATGAGTACATTCACACCGTTTTCTATCAAGAACTAATTAAAAATCACCCTATATATTTTCGATTTTCCACTGAAAGCTTATATAATATTAGTAAATTGCTCTCCATCAGGAAATTGTATATTCTTAATATAGTGTTAAAAAAACATAAATGTTTGACATATAATCTAACACAAACTCAAAGGAGAAGAAAGGACTGTGTAGCTAATGTTCCATCCACTCGAACAAGATTTGCTAGTATTCAATACTGTAAACGATCTGCAGTCTTATATAACAGAGTTAACAGAGAGATATATATATACGATCAGAATTATAAAAACTGCAAAAAAAAATTAATACTATGGCTACATTCACAAACCTACGAAGAGGTAGAATCATTACTAGTGTATTTGAAATAATAATAGTAAAATAATAGTAAAACATGTGAAGATAAGTATATAAATAAATATTAATATGTTTATATGACTGATACAATTCAGGGTAATATGTGTATGTTATATCTACATATATGTATGTAATATGTGTATATATTTGCATGTATTTTATTTATATATTGATTTATCTGTTTATTTATATACAATTATACTTATTTTTTGGTATGTATGTTAACGCTCCCACACACGCACACACAATCTTACACACAGAAACACTCTCACTCACACATATAAACACACACACTCACACACACTTACTTTAGTTCATCTTGTTTAATCATGTTAAGTAGTTAAATTGTTTAGCTCCAAATAGCCACGAGGGAAGAGCGGAGTCTTCCTGACACAGGCACTCTGATGCTTAAAAGGAAACGCCACACAATTTTTGTATGAAAAAATTATTAAGCAATAAACATTTTGTTTTTCGTATTTTTTGTATATTGGGACTTACAAATTCTTTGAGAAAATCTGATAAAGTATGTTATCCCCCTGGCAATCCAGTTAACATCACGGGATCCTACTAAAGGTCTCACTACTCGCTTCGCAAGTTTTTTCTTTTCATCTTATTATATTTACACACAGCGGTCGCAAGCCGCAACGCTTACCAGCGTGGTTACTATGGTAAATCCCCTCCAAAGTACCATTATTTTTTGCTGAAGTTCTGGAGTTCAGTTCCTTGTCCTGCAGTAGACGTCTTATGGGATGTTATGAGGATATTAAATATGCTTTCCTCTTACATTTACATGTGCTCTTAATATTTATATTTACATACTAGCTGGTGCCCGCGTTTTCTTTTGCGCAGAATTGGACAATTCAGACACAATATCTTTGTAAATTGTAGCCTATGTGTTATTCTGATGTATAAGCTATATTATTGTAAAGTTACATTTAAATCCATTCAATAGTTTTGTCACGTCCTTCCCTCGGGAAAGGCGTGATACGCCCTGGGAGCAAGTGGCGGCGGCGGATATCGGATATCGGAATCACAACACAGACAACCACGGTATCTTACACTATTTATTTACGAGTATATTATTTGCACGCACATGATTAGCTTAAATCTACGATATCTACCTACAACTATACGCTCGCGATGAGAGGGGTGAACGGTCACCAAACGGTTGTAAATCGGTCGGTTCCGCCGCGGTACAAAGGTACGTCGTTGGCGGGGAAAGGAGGCTGACCAAGCGCATTCACCTGAAGCTAATGCAGCTCAGCCGGAACCTTCGCGTCAACCGCACCCCTATTTCAGGGACGGCGGTCCGACGCGGAAGGGATGAGCGGAACGCTCAAACGGAGCTCCAGTAACTATAGAGTCTCGATCAAGCCCAATCTTTCCTCACCGGGATACAGGCTCCCCGATGGAGCACGGACGTGTTCGCGGCGGACCGGAGTCGGCGACGGCTTGCTCGGAGTTTGTAGCGGAACTGTGGTAGAGCCCGGACTGTCTGCCGCGCGCTGCTCCCGGTGGGGGGCGGAGCGGCCGTCAGCTTGTCTCCTACACTAGGTCACAGTTTTTACGTGAAAAAGTAACAAACAGCCATCCATACATACTTACAAACTTTCGCGTTTATAATTTTAGTAGGAAGGATAGGATAGTAGGATAGGATGCTGCGCTTAGATTCACTTGTTCTAAAAAGCAACAGATAGCGAACGACTCAATAATAGTTCTCCACCGATATACAGCAGTAAACAAACACGCACCCACGTCAATAGACGTTGAAGACGCCTACTCTTGATGAATGAACGCACGTTTCCTTATATTGATTAGCCGTTCGCATGATAGGACTAAATATAGCAGTCTGCTGCATTATACTGGGTCATTTTAAGACCCCTGACTGGTTTTATTCTGGAATGTTACTCGAAACGTTAAGGAGATGGTTCGTCTCTGGCCAACTCTTATGCACTAGCTAGAAAATAAAACCGGTCAAGTGCGAGTCGGACTCGCGCGCCGAGGGTTCCGATATACCTATACTATTTTTGGAAGCAATAAAATCCATTTTCAGGACCGCAAAACTAAATTTGTTTGTAAAGGTTTTTTGAAGATTTCTGAAAAACTGTGCAACTTAGACAGATCGTTTTATTTTTGCTGCAAAGTTTACATGAACCCATAGAATACATGCATGAACCTCTGTCAACTGTAATTAATTCAGATTTTTCCTTACTCAAACTTCGGAGATAAGGGGGGGAATGGTATTTTTTTTGACATTTTTCATCATAACTTGAAAACTAAGAAACTTAAAAAAATACAAAAATATATTTTAAAATGTACAAATAAAGCCCTTTCATATGATACCCCACTCGACCTAGTAGCGACAATTTGAAATTTGGCCCCCCCTATTTTGGCCCCCTTTACATTAATAATCATCCTTGTTTCAAAATTTTTTCATGTGCAATTAAGTTGGGCAACTATATTCTAAAACTATTCCAAATTTCAGGTCGATAGCATAAGTGGTTGCTGAGATATAGAGGTGTGACAGACAGACGGACAGACAGAGCGGCACCATAAGGGTTCCTTTTTTTTACCATTTTGGTATCGGAACCCTAAAAAGACAATAATTCAACTCGTTTCGTTTATTATCCGGTAGTTCGACCAAGATAAATCATCAAAAACACTCTCATTCGTGCGATATGGCACGGCAATGTTCATCAGTGTTTCAACTAAGCAAAATAAAACTAAAAACATCTGAAAATGTATTGTCGGCCTTTTTACATACAAATTTCACATCAAATAACAATTTCCACCATATTTTGTGTTGCCATGAAAGGCGCAACTATGCACAAGTGAGCTATTTCCAACCCATAGGATTGGTAAAATAATTAAAAAAAAATCTAAGTCCCAAAAAACGTGCAATTTGCGAACGTAACATTTTGCGAACGTGACATTTTGCGAACGTGACATTTTGAGAACGTGACATTTTGAGAACGTGACATTATCCATCGGGAGGGTTCCATTTTCCTAGCTTAGAGTTTTGGAATATTCTAGCTCATGGCTTATAGTCTGACCGCAACCGCTGTATAAAAGCGAGGAGGAGGAAGTTGTAGCCCGGGGAGGTTTTCTTCTTCGTGCCAATACTTTTACAAAATACTTACTTTCCTCCCAAAACCTCGCCACTTCTACGGCTTTATCCGACGCCTCGCGCAGGTCCTCAGCAGTGCAGGTGGAGGGGCAGTGGACAAGAGAGCAAGTGTGCCATGTTCTGAGATGGAGGTCCACAGTCAGAGTCCTGGGGAGGTGGGGGAGTGGGAAGGAAAGAGCAAGAACTAGTGGCCGCTGGGAGCGGGATGAGCGATGCCCCCCCCCCCCCCCCCGTCTCGGGTGACCATACCTATACAGCGGTTGCGGTCAGACTATATGCACTAGCATATGCACATGTCTGATGGCAGTGCTCCTCAGGTTCTTTGTAAATGAAACTCATCATAATTTAGCCAGAGTTTAATAAAAAAATGCAAAATAAAAAATATCTCCAAATATTGGGCCTTACACTAGGATATCTGTAGGTTTACATCCAATACAATACACGCACACATTGTTTATCTTGATAGACTAAAATACATAATTTGAAAAAAAAAAAAAACAATTTTGTTAAAAACCTTTTCAAATAATTCTGAAGGCTAACCGCCAGTTGCTGAAAGCTACAACAAAACAGAACGTGTCAGCAATAGTTTTAAGGGAGCTTTAAACTTAGACGCCTTCAGCAACTGGCTATAATGCAACGACTAGACGTAAAACAAACATTGTTGCAATCACCCTTCAGAATAATGTCTTAATGACGTACGCACGACGGCAAGTAAGTGATAACAATAAAACTACAAGCTGAAACAGCGCTACGCTACAAACGCCCTCAAAGTCAAAATGTTACCACTGACATGCGGCCAACTGTTCAGTCAAGAGCAATTCATTCGATACAAAAGGCGGTAACCCCTCAAGATTATAAAGCGTGTAAAGGAAAGGTGTGGTAATACTAAAGGATGTCAATCTGATCATGAAACTGAACAATTTTTCCCAAGAACATAGGTCAAAGAAGAAAATCAGTTTTTGACCTCCCATTGAAACTGCATCAGCCGATAGCGCATTTTGTATGGGAGGTATTGGCTTTTCGTATTTCGACCTATGTGCCTTGGGAAAAGTTGTTCAGTTTCATGTTCAGATTTACACCTTTCACACACCTTTTCCACACGTTGCAGAATCATTGCAATTTCTATATCGAAGTAAAGCCAAATATTACATGAAACTGCCAATTCTTACAAATAAATTTATACAAATGAATTGGCACAATCTTATTACTACAGCAGTATAAATTAAATATCAGCTACAAAATTCATAATTCGAGGTTTACATAAGAAAAACAATAAAATGACTATAATTTTGGAAGAGATTGTTTCGTTTAAAAAAACAATTATTGTCATTTTCACAACTTTGGTGTGTGTATGTGTATAGAGAGAGACAGAAATATAGGAAGGGAAAGAGACAAAAAGTAAACAAACATACATCAGTACCTTGCATTTTAAAAGTTAAAATAAATGCGAGCAATTAGGCAGATGGGGAAGTTAATGGCATTAGATTAAGAGCTGGCAGTCCGTAGCCCTACTTCATCGCGTACCAAATAGCGACCAATCTAGGACACTGCATCTTCAGAGTCTTTCTATCAGAGCTGGTAGGAAGCTTACTTGTGGATTGCTTCATAGTCCTAGCTTATAGCGAAGAAAAATCCTATTGGTTGTAATTTTAAAAAGTACGTCTAAATAAATTGATTTCTGGGCGCAACCTGGCATATTATCTACAGTCGGCATAGAATGTGCTCGAATAGTGCTTTAAAATCACTTTTAGTGTGCACTCCCCTAATTTAGTCGTTGCTGATAAGCAGGGTTACCGACGATCAGCTCTCCATTTGGACTTTTATACTTATTAATTAATTATTTAAAAAAACTGAGTTATTTAGTTCAGTTATTCATTTGTACAAAACGTGAAAATCTTGTAAGATTTCTCACAAAACTTGTGGAGTATGTTTATAGCAAGTTTTTGCTTACTTTTTGTCTCTTTTGCGTAAGAAATGGACATTATACATTTTGTGCATTTAGTATATTGTATTTGGTGCGTACTTGAACATATTTCAGATAACTTTTAAATAATATTAATACGGTTTCATGATTTTCAACAACCTGCAACGAGCGAAGCAGCGTAAGCCCGAGCTGTTGTTGACCATTGCCAGAAGGAAAGTGGCCTTCTTTGGGCACTTGCAAAGAGGCTCCGCATTTCAATTCCTGCGGACAATTATTGAAGGCAAGATACCGGGTAGAAGGCCACCAGGAAGGCCGAGACGGAAATGGTACGATGACATAAGGGACTGGACCGGAGTACACTACCACGAGTTGAAGAGGGTGGCGCAGCGCCGCGACGAATACCGATTGCTGACCTCCAAACTTCATTTCGAAGATGGCACCCCATGATGATGATGATGATTTTCAATTTCCAACACCTTTATGCATATCTAGCTAAAACCGGTGTAGCTTTTAAAATTTACCTGAAATACGACTTCCTAAGTGGTGCCATGTGTTGCGTATCGTATTAACGTATGGAGGATTTTATTATTTGTATCTATCTGTATTGAGTTAACCAAAGTGCGTGGTGCAAAAGCTTATAGCTTCCATTGATATGAGTAGAAACGTCATTTACAGTTGTCATTTAATTCAGTTTCAAAACGCCATAAACAAAATATTGTTTGTTTGTGACAACAAAACAAAATAAAATTTGTTTTGTTGTCACAGAAAATGTTAAGAAAAATAATAAAAAGGATTAAGGCCGGTATTTCACTGGGACACCATGGCAGCGCAACCAGTCGCCGCTACCAACAAAATGTATACAGCCCTATAGAGAGTTACAAGACAAGACAATTTTTTTAATAACAATAAGTTACAGGTCATAGAATAGATCTAATAAATTCAAATAAAATTTATAGATTCAAATATTTTTTTAAAAAACAAATATTAAAATATTAAAGTAAAATATCATTGGATATAATTCATATTCCACATTAACAAAATTATCTAACCTATTAGGCGAGTGAGCTACCAGTAGTGAGCGGTAGTGCCGTAAACTCTTTACCAGTAGTGAACGGTAGTGCCGTAAACTCTTTACGGCACTACCGCTCACTACTGGTAGCTCACTCGCCTAATAGGCGTTACTCATCTGGTGTCCGTTTGGTTGCGCAACCAATTTGGCGGCGCAACCAGTTCGGATGCTGGTCGCGCTACCACTCCCAGTGAAATATAGCCCTTAATACTATGGCCGCAGGGTGTGGCGACTCTGGTGTCTTTACTGGTGTCTAGTTACGGACACCAGTGGCGCAACCAGTCGCGCCACCGTGGTGTCCCAGTGAAATATCGGCCTTAAAGGATAATTGAATCTATAGAGGCTCAGCAGACGGCAGACTTTTTTGTTCTGACAGTCCGCCAGTGTGGCGGGTACTGTAAATGGGAATTCAACATTATGGGAATTCAACTTAATGGGAATCCAACGTTTGGAGAATTCAACATAATGGGAATTCAACTTAATGATCCTGAAGGTAATTTTCGTATTATTATAGTCATTGACATGGGAAAAACGCTCCGCTTCTATACGCGTATTTTCCAAAATCTTGGTTGCTACATGTTCAACCAAAATGGCATGCTAATTCATAGACACCAAAAAGTCTGCGAAATTCAAACAAATTTCGATAACTTCATGCAAATTTCTAAGCTTTTTTGAACTTAAATCTCTGTTTATATTAATGACAGCATGCGCATTTCGTTTTCTTCAAACCGTTCTTTGATACACTCTGCATTTTTATTTTTATTGATCTGTCCAAACTGAACAACTGAACAAACTGATGAATAAAAAATATATCAGTGACAACTGCAAACAACACTAAACGCTAAAAATATAACAAAAAATACAAAATCATAATAAACCTTAAATTAATATAACTATAAAATTAATACGTTAGAAAACATATCTAAGATTTGCATTAGACTTTAGTATAACTTTTGACTAGTGAATAATATAATTACATCTATACGGCGTACAAAATAACTCTGGCTGTGACTCAAACTATGAGTCGCGAGGGCGAGGGTGAGGGGGAGGCGAGCGAGTCGTTCATTGGCTCTCCGCCTGTCACCCATGCGCAGAAAATAACCGTCAGAGACAGACTTATCCTGAACGCGCTATACAAGTAAGTTTAAGTATAAATACCAAAGCATATGTTATGTATTTCCATTCTAGACTTTTTAAAAGGTTTTGAGACAATGTTCCTAATTTCACAATTCTTTGTTTGGATTAGGTCACAAATGTCACACATGGCAGGACCATGGTAGCCTAGTTGGGCGTCTTCAATACTTATGGAGAAGACGCAGGTTCGAATCCTGCCTGTGCTTTTGAATTTTGAGATTTAGAGATAAAGAGAACAAAAATACGCAGTCCAATGGGGAGCAAAACTAGAAAATAAATAGTACCACAATCGACTCTTAGCGCTTGATTGGATTATAATTACATCGTGTAGGTTGTCAGGTCGATAACCGACCTTAAAAACCTAGTGAAATACTGGAAAAATCTAAAGCATATTTTCATAAGAAAAAGCTACGCTCCAGTTATGAAATCACTAGAATACTCGTATTACGGCATAAAAAACCTGAAAAAAAAAATTATTTCCAACTTATTTCCGTCTCAAAACCCAAAAATCCATTTTACTCACCTCGAGTGCCAAAGAGAGCATTTAAAAATTTTATTTAACATTTAAAGCTCCTTAAATTAATGTAAATTTTAATCAAGCCAGTTTTTCCTATATTTTTACCAATTATTTTTGATTGAATGGAATAAATAACTGGAGATTCCTTTCTAATACTTATTTCGCTTCATGATCATATTTTACACTTGTTTTTACAAAGTATCAGTACCTACTTAATTATAAAATAATCTTAATAATTTTCACCGAATATTTTCACTTCATAAATAATTTATGACGTATAGAAAAACAAACTAAATGACTAATTTACATAAAAACTATTTTAAAATAGCATAAAATACGCAATAAGTTTTAAAATTTTATTATTGGCTCTTTTCAACAAAGCGAAAGCCACCTTAAGAAAAACATTTAAAAAGTTATAGTAATAATATTAAAAAATACATTAATAATCTGAGTCAAAACTCTGTTAATTCTTTTCAAAACTCATTCTGATGGCTAACACCAACAATTTGACAATTAATATGCAGCCTTCAGAATAAGCCGAAATTTTTTTTCCCAATTCATTGAAACTTGTATATTAAACCGTGATTGTCAAAGGGAAATAACTCTTTGGCGCATTGAGCAAACGTTTATGGCATCTAGCGGACTAAAGTCGCCATTTTTCCTTTACTAGTTTTCTAATGACTGATATAATACTGAGTGATTTCTTTAGTATTTCTATACAGCATATAACGAAAATGTGTGATAATACTAAAGGGTACGAATCTGCTCATGAAACTGAACAACTTCCAAAGGGAAGGTCAAAGAACCAAATCAATTTTTTGACGTCCCATAGAAACTACATCAGCTAGCGCATTTTGTATAGGAGCTCAAATTTGGTTTTTCGTACTTTGACCTATGTTCCTTGGGAAAAGTTGTTCAGTTTCATAGACAGATTCACACCCTTCACACACACGCTGTAGAGATAATGTGTAACAGCAAAACAGCTGACGAAATTTGGCAAAACTTAATGGAAACACCATATGGAAAGTATCTTCTCAATTTCGTTGCTGTTTAGATAGCAAAAATATGCACCGCTTCATAACGATAAGAAAGTTCTTACAGATCAAAACAAATAAATATAAAATTAACACGATTTTTTATTTCATAATTTCATAAAGAGTAAACTATAGAAAACACCTATTGGTAATAAATAATAATAAGATCATTATATATATAGATCCCGATCTTTATTTGTATGTCTTTTACTGTATGTCCCGACACATGAACGCGTGATGACCTTTTTAAAGCCACAAATGACCCAGTAAATGTGGCAACATTCTGGGCTACAAAAATTTAAATATTTGTAATTCATCGAAACGCTAAGAAGATCTACAGTCTACATAAAAAAGCGTAATATAGAATATTCCACCCTGTTCTAACACGTGCGTTTTTCCATTTCTTAGAAAGGGATAGAAATACTATGAAACCACCCATTTCGATAATGACAACTTTAGTAGCATAGTATAATAAAATATCGAGTACATTAATGTCAATTCCCTAATAAGTATGAAGTACCCTATGTTCCCTTAACTATAGCGTTATAAACCATATACGAATAGTAATCATATATTTAAGACGTATAAAGTAAATATTGTATAAATAAATGCATTTAATATGACAAAATATAGGAATGTTATGCTGTTTAATAATATAAGATGACTTTTAATTAGTTCTTGATAGAAAAAGGTACGAATGTACGCATGATACTGAACAACTTGCCCCAACGAACATAGGTCGAAATACGAAAAACAAGTTTTAATCTAACCACAGATAATATAATACTATACTAGTACAGATGCCTCACGTCATAGAACGAATTTGTGCCGAAAATTGTTCGGGCTATTTTTTCCATAAGGTATTTTCTTAGAATAAATTGATATCTGGATGTTAAAATTGAATTAATGTCATAGTTTACACCTTTACCTACCAACCTAGTAGTAACATTTAGTTTAATTATTAGAAACAAAAGGGTCAAATGAATTCGGGCTATTTACTCCGTCGACAAAACCGTAGTACGGAATGGGACCCCATGACCTAACATAGAAACTGCATCAGCTGATAGCGCATTTTGTATGAGAGATATAATTTGGTTTTTCGTATTTCGACCTATGTTACTTGGGAAAAGTTGTTCAGTATCTTGAGTACATGCATATCTTTTGCTATCAAGAACTAATTAAAAGTCACCCTATATAAGGCAATAGGTGCTGTTGAAAAATAACTATTTACGATAACTATAGCATGTTGCCCGTCTGTGTGGTGCCGGCCAAGAATAGTACCAACCCATCTCTACCCGTGGGTGTCGTTAAAGGCGATTAAGGGCTTATGAACCGGAGGATGGGCTGCAACATCTTCCTCTGTATCGTACCATCATACATACTGCGGTCACTAACAATAGAGGTCGCCAGCTGCGCGCAACCACGCGGTTTTGCTTAAGTTCTGGAGGGAGCTCTCTGTCCTGGACGTTTCATGGGATGTTATGATAATAGCATGTTGGAGCAATCCTGGTTTATACTCGTACAAAGTTTTTTATCATCATCATAACATCTCATGAAACGACGACTACAGGACAGGGAGCTCCCTCCAGAATTCTAGCTTTTGCTGGAAAAATGTAGAGGGGAAGTACCATAGTCACCTCGTTTGTTAGCGTTACGGCTGGCACCATGGACCGCGGCTGTAGGTGACTGCAGTAAGCAAGATGGTATGATATACTAGAGGATGCTGCTGCCCATCCTCCAGTTTATAACTCTTAAGTTAAGCCCCATTATTATTAATTAATAATGGGCTTTCCTCAATGACCTCAATCTAGCCCTGAGGACAGAGATGAGGTCGGTACGAGCTTACCCAGAAGAAGCCTATTCACTCGCGACTCGAATACATTTAGGTCATATGAACTCCAGAGTGCAGACGCTGGTATGCAATTTTACTCCTTGGCAGTGTGCCTTTTTTATATTGTCAATGGGCTTCCTCGATCTAGTCTTGAGTACAGAAATGAGGTCGACGATGGGACGAGCTTGCCCAGAAGAAGCATATTCACTCGCCACTTAAATAGATTCGGGTTATATGAACTCGGGAACACAGACGCAGGCAAAGAATTCCACTCTTTAGCCGAAATCATTATGAAATATCGCAAACTTATTTTCCAAAAGCAACTATTGTCGTACAAAAGTTGTTGTTGTAAACGCATGTGTGAGCATTGTCGTGAGCGTGATGAGTTAAAGCGTCGGCTGTTTGGTCGAGTGAGATCACAACTTTCAAAAAAAAATTTTGTCGAAGGTACTAGAAAGTCATCCCTCCGGTGCAATCGGTCTATTTTCCCATTCGGTCCACTTTCCCAAATGGTCAACTTGTTTTTCCTTTTTGGTCTATTTCCGCTTATATTACCTCTTCTATTCTTATGTTAGCTTTTTTTAGGGTTCCGTACCTCAAAACAAAAAAAAAGACCCCTCATAGGATCACTTTGTTGTCCGTCTGTCTGTCTGTCTGTTTTTAATTCTCGGGGCCTCCAAAACCGTTACTGTTGGTCTTTTACATGCATTTGTATAAAACTTTATAATCATCAGAAAGATGTTATCAGGATGGTCTTTCCAGTACCATACGACCTAAATTAATGTACGAAATTAATCATATTTAGAGAATATTTTTAGCATAAAGTGTAGAGACTTATTCTAGCATAGTATTTATTATACCTGAACTATTTCATATATGTATAGCTAGCCGGGAAAAATTTCTATAAAATATCATTGGGCAGGAGTTTAGGTATCAAAATCTACCAATAATCATTAGAGTTGCGATACAAATTGTATCATAAAAAATAACTTTACTTCAGAATGCGATTATATTCCAATACGTAATAATTCAAGAAAGTAGTTCAGATTAAGATAAAATTGCATTCTAAAATATAGTTTTGGTTACACATTGTACGCTCGAAGAACCGAAGTTTTATATTTTTATGTAAGACATATATAGAATCTGGACAATTTCTGAAAATATGCAGATTTTTATTATTTTCGGGTGTCCAATCCCTGTCCAGCAGTGTATTTTTTTTATATGATATTATTATGATGCAGTTTTTCATAGCAATTATATACAGAGTGTAAGACACAGGTTTCCGAAAATTCAAAGGGCGTGATCAGTCAACGTAACTGAACAACTTTCAGGAAATAAAACTTTCAGGAAATGAAATAAAAAATCGGCCTCTACACAAAATTGCAAACTTGATTGAGCAGTTTGTATAGGAATTTTTTTTATTACCTGAAAGTTTTATTCTCTGTAAGTCGTTCAGTTTTCAGAAATCTGTCCATTACACTCTTAATATTATTGTAGTTTCTATGACATTCTGAATTATTCTTTGCTATTACAATGATAAAATTTACGCATTTTACAATTACAAAGTAAAATTATACGCTTCATTGCACATTTTATAATTATATGTTACCCTTGACCAGTTTTAGTATATTTTAGAACTATTCCAAAATAGCATACTTTGGAATAGTTGTAAAATAAACTTAAGCTAAATGCTTTTGTAGTGATCTGGAAATTTTGAATACACATTTTTATTTCTCTAAGTTGCAAGTTCGTCCATTCAATTTGATTTTTAATTTGGAACAAACGCTTTTAATTACCTCTACACTAAAACTACTTAAATTCTGTGGAAGAAAGTACAGTTCAAATAAAATAGCTTGAAAAATTACGCGTGAGAGTAAGTCGGATCTATATCTGTCTTTGTCGCTCCAATGTGTAGCGCATCGCTTCGTCCTGCTCTCACACTGCTATTATTCTACTTAAGCTATATTATTTTGACTGTAGTACATAATTGCTAAAAGTAAAGTTCGTTTTGAAAGAAGTAAAGTAGATAATAAAACATACAAAGAGTTTTTACAGAGTTGATTGTTCAAATACCTACATTTTTCTAAGTAAATACATTTCTTAAGTTTGAGCTAAAAAAACAAGTTCATTTGAAACTTGCAACTTACCACGTCACTCCGTATATGTACGAAGCCTCCTTGTTGGCCCAATGTTGGGCGATGATGGCCCAGCTGTGGGCTCACTGTTCCCACTCCTCTTCGTCGACGCCTTCCATGTTGTCTTGTTCTAATTTCAAGTTGACTGAAACTTTAGCGCTCATCGCTTTCATTATCTGTGGAAAAAAAAGAAATTCAGCTTCTTCTACAGATAGCGATCTATTTTTTTTACCCTTCCAATCTTTCAATTGTTATGTATGAAAGGAAAACTGCAATTCCAGGAAAAAACATTTCGGTTTCCTATATGTATTTAGTACCAAAAATATCGTAAAGCTGAAAGGGTGATAATCTACGTATCATACATACATACATACATAACATCACGCCTTGTTCCCGTCGGGGTAGGCAGAGACCACAGTTCTCCACCTGGTACGATCTTGACATACTTCCCTTGCTTCCTGAACCTTCATCAATCCTTTCATACATGCTCGTCGGTTTAGGGTACTTTTAACCTGGCCTTTATTCAGAACGTCTTGTCTCTACGTATCATCAAACAGATAACTTTTTTCGCAAGGAACAATTGTCATAATATTTATTATATTTATTTATTGCATTCAAAACACAAACAGTCATACCTACATTAAATGATATGAAAGAAAATGAAATAAAAGGTTTGTTTTACAAATAAATACAAGTAAGAGAATCGTGTGCACTAAATAGATAGCAAACAAAAGTTCCTTTATAACTTTATCCACTCTCATATCGTAAACCTTCAATAATGCGTTAAAAAATTGTAGGTTACCACCTACGTAATGTTAATCTGTGCCTAGAAACTTTTTTTTTATCTGTGGGAGTTTATTTTGAAGTATTGTAACTTTTTAATTTTAAGAGTCTTCGCGGAATTAAACAACTTTTTAAAATTATAGGCGTGCCATCATACAGCGAGCTGTATGCAGCAAGAGGTTGCATTGATATATTTGCAATGATTGAAAACTCAGCAAACAGATGCTGTATTTAAACATATTTTTATTGGTTTTAGTGATAAAAGCGTTCATGATTCGCCTTCAGGTGTTTTTAAATCAAATATGAACATCGGTATTGTATAGGAAAAAAGAAGAACATTACTTAGGTTTATTTTATTTATTTATTTTATTGTATTTATTTTGTGGGAGACTTACGGCTTAAAACCTACTAACAATAACATAATAAGTAGCTAAAAGCTAATTAAAAGTCTCCACCTAAATACAACTAAACACACAAAACACATTATTTTAGGATTCACGATATGAGAGTAGAGTTTTGTATGCAACTCCACATAATTAGTTATAAAACACTCGTTTCATCTATTATGAAACTTTGCTCGCTACGCTCGCCTGCGTCCCATAAACCGACATTCGAGTTTCATACCCCTCATTATGTACCGTTGCATAAACTACTATAAGAGTTCAGCACCTTCCAGAATAATCGGCATGCGAACACTTTTAGAACTAGGAGTTGTACATATTTATAAATCCCCCTCAAGTGTGATTTTATTCTCAAGATGTACCTTACACATACAAATTATGCATCTTGAGTGCAATCTTAGACTTGAGAGGGATTTATCGATTCGACCCTAAGATTCCCCTTGCCTTAATCCAATATGTAATAGTTATGATTCACCTTGAATTAGGAGTCTATAGTTTATGTGGTCGTCGTAGGGAAGGCTTAATGATGCTTGCAAGATAACAAATCAACTACAACTTACGCTTTCCTGCTTCTCCTTAGGGTCTAGCGGCACGTGCGAGCGGATGAGATCCGGCTTGGCGGCGGGCGACGGCTTGTTTGACTCCTTCACCGGCGCAGGGGTTGAGTGGAGAGACACTGCCGGTCAAAAAATCAATCAATCAAATCAGTCAATCAAATCAATCAAATTTAGTCAACTCAATCAATCAAATCAAGTCAAATCGAATCAACTCGAATCAAGGCAAGTCAAGTCAAATCAAGTCAACTCGAATCAAATCAAATCAAGTCAATCAATCAAATCAAATCAAGTCAACTCGAATCAAGTCAATCAATCAAATCAAGTAAACTCGAATCGAATCAAGTCAATCAATCAAATCGAGTCAAGTCAATCAATCAAATCAAGTCAACTCGAATCAAGTCCATCAAATCAAGTCAAATCGAATCAAGTCAAATCGAATCAAGTCAAATCGAATCAAGTCAAATCGAATCAAGTCAAATCGAATCAAGTCAAATCAAATCAAGTCAAATCGAATCAAGTCAAATCAAATCGAATCAAGTCAAATCGAATCAAGTCAAATCGAATCAAGTCAAATCGAATCAAGTCAAATCAAATCGAATCAAGTCAAATCGAATCAAGTCAAATCAAATCGAATCAAGTCAAATCAAATCGAATCAAGTCAAATCGAATCAAGTCAAATCAATAGTGAGTTGTGGCCTCATATCACTCGGCTGCAGACTTGCGGCTGTACACTGTTCCCTACGAGCCACGCCGAAACTGGTCGTCCTCAGTAGTCTTGCCTACTCTCTTGTGGTTAGGGGACTAGAGGTTAAAAAAATAACCTATAATCCATTTTTTTTTCGTTAACTCCAACGCTTACCAACACATTTTGCAGCCATGACACTAAAATCGGAGTATAATTGACGCAAATAGCATTGTATTACAAACTCGTTTTTTCTTTTTTCAGTGTAACCCCATTGACGATTCGATTTTGATTGTAAGCGTTGAAAAAAAGAAAAAAATAGTAATGGGACTGGCTCGTTGGCGTGGTTGGTAGTGACTCTACCTTTTACTCCGTGAGTCGCGGGTTCGATCCCCGCCCAGGGCAAACATTTCTGTGATGAACTTGAGTGTTTGTTCTGTTTGTATGTTATTTATATCTCTCATGTCCATAGTACAGGCTTTGCCTAGTTTGGGATCAGATGACTTTGTATAAGTTACGAGTATCCCTGTTATTTATTTACTAGCTTTCCGCCTGCGGTTTCACCAGAATTAAATGCGTTTTCCCGTGGGAATGAAGTGTTTTCCCGCGGTAAAAAGTAGCCTATGTGCTATTTCAGGACCTAACCTATATGTGTGCCAAGTTTCATTAAAATCCATTCAGTAGTTTTTACGTGAAAGAGTAACAAACATCCATCCATACTTACAAACTTTCGTGTTTATAATATTAGTAGGATAGTAAGATTGAATGTGGTGACTCACGCGGCTCCATGCCGGCGGGCTGCAGACTGCGCGTGCGCGGCGAGACCCCGCCCCCGCCCCCGCGCCCGCCCCCCGCCAGCCACGCCGCGCCCGCGCACCACGCCTCCCACGTGACCAGCGTCGGGGGAAACAGGTCGTCTTGGAACAACTCCGTCTGGAACAAATACAAAACTATTACTCATCATTTTTACTTTCGAACGGAGCGAGAAAGATATTGTATTCGTGAAAAAAAAAGTTTTCCAATTTTCTCAAAAATGTGTTCTATATCACTTATACATCATAAAAAACAAGTCTCCCAAAAATGTCCGTCCGTCGGTCGGTCGGTCGGTCGGTCGGTCGGTCTGTCCGTCACGCTTTGGCCTAGCGGCTAAACGAATAGTCCGATTGACACCATATTTGGAATTTAAGTTTTTTATGCAAATTCATCGAAGGGTTTTGAGTGGTTTCCTGCTGGCTCTCATTTTGAGGGTTGCTGTCATACAACGAAAATGAAAAATTGTGATTTTCGCAAAAACGGCTCATAAAATCTTGATGAAACTTTGCATGACCAAGCATCTCTATTTAAGGTATTTGCGGCAGTATCAATTGGTCTCTAGAAATTCATATAAAGGGTGTTCCCTTACTACTAAAATTTAAAAAAATGTGATTTACTCAAAATCTGTTTCGTCGAGCTTATTTTGATGTTCTAAAATTTGGATTCTAAATTGGTTTTCTACCTGACTGCATATTAAATTAAATCATTTTTACATAAATCTAGTTCGTATAGGTAAGTTTCCTTTATATAGCATTCGGCTCTTGATCCGGAGGTTCTGGGTTCGACTCCCGGTTTTATATTTATAAGTGAGCAAACGAGCAGGTGAGCCACCAATGGTAAGTGGTCACCACCGCCCATAGCACCCACTGTCTTATTAGTAGCATAATTGACACTAAGAAGACAGCAAAACGCGCTGCTCACTTTGAGAACTAAGATGATATCTCTCAACAGCCGGTAATTTCACTGGCTCCCTTGCCCTTCAAACCGAAACACAACAGTGCAAACACTAAACACTATATTAAATTATTACTCATCATTCCATTCATGTCCCGTGTGGTGCCGGCAAAGAATCTACCATCCCATACATACCCGTGGATGTAGTAAGATGCGACTAGCCGCCAGTTGTACAAACCGTCTTTAAAGTTAGAGCTCCTTTAAGTCTATTACCGTCTCTTTGTGTTTTATTTTATTTATTTTATTTTTATTTATTAAGGTCTACCAACAGTTGTTTACACTATTACATACATAATGAAAAAAAAGTGTTATTAATACATATTAAAGAGTAACAACTACTTAAAGGTAAACTCCGCATGCACACTAATGATTAGCTACAACGTTACAAACAAAACAACGAAAGAACTCGTCATTGTTAAATTGATTCTAAGACTAAATTTTAAATACCTATTTAAATTTACAACAAAATTAGGCAAAACGTATGAAAAAAACACAACCCGTTACAAAATTAAGCATCCAAATTAAAAGTTACAGAGAAACTAAAAGTAATACTATACTAAGTTAAAAATTAAAAAGAGAAATTACTAGCAGTAGTAAGATATTTATTATTTATTTCTCTTTGAGAGGTTCTACTTAATACAACCCTTACGTAATGACTTATAAAACCTTGGTTAAGAGTCATCATAAAGGTCAAGAAGATCGCTGCAGTCATTAATAATCTTACACATTCTTGATATGGGAGAGTTACTACCTAACACAGTTGTACTAAAGGGGGGACAGAGAGGGGTTATAGGACATCGAGGTATGCGTCGTGGGACTCGAAAACTAATATTATTCAATAATGTAGGACAGTCAATTTGGTTCCTTAAAATCTTGTACATAAATAATCCGTCTAACATATTCCTTCGTTTTTCCAATGTTTCCATCTTGAAATAATGGAGTCTAGATCGGTAAGACTTTTCTTTTTTAGCCCTTCCAATTGAAAACGAGAGGTGCCAAAGGAAACGCTTTTGTACACGTTCTAATCGAAGTGAATGTACGGCATAATGTGGTCTCCAAACCACACTGCAATATTCTAACCCATTTCTAACCAGTGTTATAGAGCAAAATTTTGGTATTATTGCTAAAAAGTTTCGTGTTCCTAATGACAAATCCTAAAGTCTTTGATGTCTTCTTTATTATTGTATCTATGTGTGGCTTAAACGTGAGCTTACTGTCATAAAGGACGCCTAAGTCTTTGATACTATGTGCCTCATTAATTTTAGTATTGTTAATATTATATTCAAAATCTATTAGGTTATGTTTTCGTGAGAATTTTACAAAGTAACATTTTTTGACATTTAAAATCATTTTGTTAATATCACACCATTTATTTAATCTACTCAGGTCACTCTGAAGAAGAAGTGCACTTAATCGACCTTGCGAACTTTAAATCATCAGCGTACATGAAGACTTCTGAGAATCGAAAACAATCCTGTACGTCATTTATGAAATAATTGAAAAGAATGTTTTGTTTGTGTTTTGTTGACAAAGAAAGTGACAGCAATAGATTTAAGGAAACTTTAACTTTAAAGACGCTTTGTACAACTAGCTGTAAAGGTTATAAACTGGAGGATGGGCAGCAGCATCCTCCTGTGTATCATACCATCTTACTTACTGCGGTCACCTACAACCGCGGTCCATGGTGCCAGCCGTAACGCTGACAAGCGAGGTGACTATGGTACTTCCCCTCCACATTTTTCCAGCAAATGCTAGAATTCTGGACTGTTCTGTTCACGTAGGATCGCGCGGGCGCTTGAACGGATACGGTCACGGTACACGTGGCGAGACGTGTTCACATTGGCCAACAATCTTTTAATTTTGGACAGTTTTTCTTTCATAAAATGAATTGTATCAAAACCTGGGATAAAAAAATTACCTTTATTCTCGGTACGGTGAACGATAAAGGCTCAATATTGCCATTTGTAAGCCGAAGGGCGCGCGCAAACTCCACCTGAAAATATTTAAATATTTCGTCATTTCTTTGTCAAGATAAACCTAGCCACTTGCTTATGCCTAATCATATACTTATATATGAGTACTGGCCCATCGGCACGTTACACTGTCTCCAATTCGTTGGTCCACAATCTGACATTGTGGACCAACAAATGTCAGTCACAAATTGTCAACTTTATCTGAGCGGACGAGCAAGGAGGTCTTTGTCCTGAGGAGCGGACCGCGCGAAACGCGCGACTACATACAAAAATGAAACATTGATTCATTTTCTTAGTTAAAAAATTACTTACTCTTATTGTTTTTTGCTATAATCTAATGAATAACACTGGCCTAAGTCACGTATATAACAGTAAAAACTTTGTTTTGTTTTTCCCGCCTTAATTTCTATTCTGTGTATTTAGCACCGACCTCAGAACAAAGACCTCCTTGAAGTACTACACAACGTAGTTCACGCGATCTTTCACAGATGGCGCTTTTTTTTCTTGTATGGGGAAATTTTGAACCGCTTGTTTCCAAGACCTTATCTTGACTATATAAATCTATGTGCCTAATTCAAAAATGGAAATTTAAAAACGAATATAATAGTCAAGACAGTCACCCTGATATTACCACCATAACTGTTAAGAGAGTATCTTAGCTGCGTCTCTTCCAAACAAATTAGTAGTAGTAGAGCGATGGTATTTTATTCTTAAATCTAGGTCAACTGTGGTCATGACCCTGTCAATTATATTTTCGGCAAATAATTAAAAAAACAAATATGGCTAAAACCTGAAAAAATGCGTCAGTTTTCGTCATATCTATAGATGACTTTCGTCATCTATAGATGACTAATTATGAAAATTTTCAAAATATAAGATTAAAATAGGAGCATCGATCTACTCTTCCTCTAAATTTTGATACCAAAAATAATTGAATCAGCTCAGTTTTGAAAAATACAGGGAAAAGCGAAACGTCATTTTGTTGGTAAAATCGGTCTAAGCTGTAGGTTGTCCCTATCGCACACTACGGGAGGATTATTGGGGCGCAGCGCAACAGCAATAGTTACGTAGTTCAAAAATCCTATTTCTCGGAAGAGGATGCCTTTCATCGGTCTTATACTGTCAGCCGACTACTGTCAGCTGATGCAATTTGTATGGAAAGTCGAAATTTATTTTTCGTATTTTGACCTATGTTCCTTGTGAAAAGTTGCTCAGTTTAATAGGCAGAACCATCTTTTAAAATATCCGCGGTGATGAAAATAAGGGTGTATGCCTACATAGTAACTAGGCCTTACAAGATAAATTAGAGCGCGTCCCGTTTAGGCTCACAGTGAGCGGCTGACTGTCCGCTGACTGACTCTGAGCGGCGTATCCAGCTGACTGAGTCGCCGACCGCGAGCATCGTTCGGAGCGGCTCAGCTGCTAAATGAACCCGCAAGCGAAACGCCGCAAACTACGTACCGTACGCGCTGAATGGACACTCCGTTTAAAACACAGAAAAATAAAGGTACTTAGAAGGAGGATTAAAGAAATAATTCGTCACCAGGTGGTGTAGGCGTTTTTCTATGGATTTGACAGGTTATTTTGAATATTTTCTATGGATCATCGATGATGTGGTTGTGATATGTGAGGTCCGAAATCTTTGGTTTAAAATATATAAATAAATTATTGACTTTCCAAACAAAATGCGCTATCAGCTGATTCAGTTTCTATATTCATATTCGTTTATTGCATGTCACAGTCATTTAGTTGTTACAATACAGAAATGGTTCAGGGTGTCGCAATAGAAGTGCTAACGAAAATTACAAAAGTTCGGCATTTAAAATTATGTCACAAATTAATTAAACAAGTCAAATAACAATTAAATTATATCAAAATAAATAAATTAAGTCAATTACATTCAAAAATCAAAATTAAAAATTTATTAAAACAAATAAAATTCACTGTCAAGTAAAATAAATAAGACAAGATTAGGCAATTTATTTATCATTTAAAAATTCTTCAATTTTATAATAGCATTTTCCTATTAGGTATTTTTTTAGCAATTTATAAAATATTTGGTAATCGGTTTCACTTTTAATATTGTCCGGGATTTTATTATATATTGTTATAGCGGAGTAGTATGGGCCTTTTCTAAATATTTCCATATTTGATTGGGGGGGTACGAGGTCGTGTTTATATTTTGTTCTGAGATTGCGTTCCGGTTAAAGCCAACAATTTTTTTCCTATTTCGACCTAAGTGTCTTTGGGAAAGGTATTCAGTTTCATGGGCAGATTCACATCCTTCAGGGTTGGTAAAGAAAGAGAAAGAAGAACATGACTTTTCATTTATCTCAAATAAACTGTAATTTCCGGTTCACCGTTAGCCTAATAGGGACGCGACCCTTACCTTCTCCACGGCGACTAGATTCTTGTGTAGGAAAGCGATGCCCTGGTGGAGCGTGGGCGAGCGGTGATGCGATAACGCGCACAGGTCGGGAGGCTCGCTTGTCACCTCGTAGCAGTAGATCGTCGAGTCACCCTGGGCACATAACCACATAAATAATAACACAGATTTACCAAATAGTTACCCATTACGTCTTCATCTTAAGGTGATCCGTTTTCCATACAAAAATTCAAATGACTTGCATTCTTACGCGGGACATAAAATTCTGTTGAAAAACGAACGAATACTGCTATTTTTAGTTCAATTTTTCGCTGATTAATACAAAAATACAGCTAAATCAAATCAAATCAAATCAAAATCGTTTATTCATTGTTGGATATTAAAATCTCTTAATGACGTCAGCTAAACTACATCGCTTCACAAACAATGTGGCGCTAATGTACTGAAAGTACTATATTTCATTTCATATTTGTATACCCTTGTTTTTAACATTGCCTGCCAAGTGACAATAACATGCATTAAATATATAAATAAATAAATAAAAATAAATAAAATTTTCTTTATTTCTTTTAACAATGCGTACTAAGAATCTATTAGGCAGGTGTCTCCAAGTAAGCTTAGCGCCTGTGTTTGGAGGCACCGCTCTTCTATCACTAAGAATTATAATCTACTTTTTTTTTAATAAGTTTAAAGGCATATAAAGACCACGTAGCGACGTAAGTATGTCAATTATATGACCAGTATGTGTGTAATAGAAAATGTACATTAGTACTTTATATTATTGTGCTGTAAGTGTGTGTGTGTGTGTGCGTGTATACGTGTGTGCGGGTGCTTGCGTGTAAGTGTATATGTGTGAGTCAATGCCAAAGCTTACCAACACATTTTGCAGCTATATCATGGCTATTATGCTCCATGATCAATAGTAATTAGCTAAAGCTGTCAGAAAAAACAAGTTTGTAAGACAATGTTATTTTTTCCGTCAAATATAGTCTGGTTCGTCGTACTTTGTCTGGTTCTACGGCTGCAAAATGGGTTAGTAAGCTTTTGCATTGACTAGTGGAACGGATTATAAATAGCGATATCTGAAATAAAACAAATAATGGTACAAGCCCAACAACCAATTTTCCTTCAGTATTAGATATTTCAAGAGTTTATTATGAATCGGTTATTTGTTTTCGTATTAGCTTCCCCACATTTACCATCAAAACATGCAATGTGATTACAATCTTGTATAGTTACTTACCCGTCCGGTAAGGAAAATGGTGGCGGAGTCGTGGTCGATATGTATTTGCAAGATGGCGGGCGAAACATCCAGCCCCACTGTGCACACCGGAGCACTGAGATCCGAAGCTTTGTACAGCAAGATTTGCCGCTCCGAGACCCTGAATAACAAACGGTAATCAATACAAAATCCTACTCAGTGACATAGTTCCGGACAATGCATTAGATATCTTCAATAAAGAACGCAAAAACGACTCCTGCAAAAAGTTAAACATAATATTTATACTTCACCTTCTCAGAAAGTACCTAAATTATTTTTAAAAAATAAGGAAGAATGTACGACATCTTACAAATATGCGGGATGGAATTCTCTATGAAAATCCATTTCTAACGTGCTGAGCAGGATAGAATATTTTATTAAAAATCCATTTCTACCAAAATAACCTTGTTCGGTGGTACTTTTAGATCTGATGTAATTAAATTGTGTAGTAGTTTTGTTGTAGTTGAATGAAATTGACAACTATTAATGGTATCATACTTTTTAATCGACTTCAAAAAAGGAGGAGGTTCTCTATTCGATCGTATTATTTTTATTTTATTTTTCAATTCAAACGCTTATAGTTTTTATTTTGACTGAAACTTTCAGTTTTTTTTTTTATTTTAACTATTTTTATTATAATATTGTTAATTTGGACACCCCAATGGGGTTTATGTACTATAACATTAAACACTTTACAATGTACATGAATGCAGTTAACAAATAAATAAAGTTACTTACTTGTCGAAGCCGGTGACGACGAGATGCGTGGTGGCCAGCGCCCACACGACGCGCGCGCCGCGACTGCCCGCCGGCCCGGGGCCGCTGCGGACCGGCTCCGTTGACTTACGCGGCTCGTATATCTGTTCACAATATACGTTTTACTTACGAAGTGTAAAAATATACTTATATCCTTACAAACATTAGCTGAAGGGTGACTCAGTAAGAGTGCACTTTTTCATTTTAAAATAGAAGAACGAATTCTTCATGATTTGGTCAGAGATCAGAAATTACAGGACATTAGTTGGATGTCAGACGTCAGATGTTGAAATGGTGGGTAATACTTTATATTTACGATTTTAATAAAAAAAAAATAGATCAAATGACAAAGCTCAGAAATTGAAAAGCTGGATAAAAGATCTGACTTTCATATTTTTACTTAATCCTTGCAGACAATTGCTAGATATTTTCCACACAGAATCCAGTCAATTATTTACTCTATGTGATTTGGTTACTAGTCAAAGGTCAGAAGGAAAATTTTCAAGTATTTAACGAACGATTTTCAAATATTTACTTACCCTAATAAGTCCATCTTTACAAACAGTAGCCAAATACTCTCCACAAGGCGACCAGTCCATCGCGAAAATCTGCTCCGTGTGCCCCGTCAACGTGATCGCAGGTATCGGTTCGTCCGCGCTGAGGTCCCAGATCTTTATAGTGAGGTCGTGGGCCGCGGTCGTGAGTAGGTCTTTAGCCGTCGGGTGGAATCGAATGATGTATATCTTGTCCGGGTGAGCCGAGAATGTGCGGAGGGGTTCGTTTGTGGATTCTTGGAGACCTGTAAAAGAAAGCAGTGGATAGAGTCCGAATGGTACTCACTAAAAATCGTACTAAACTTCAGTTTACAAAGTAGTAATGCTTACTAGGTGGCAGCACTAACGCTAGTACAGCTAATGCTTACTAGGTGGCAGCAATAAGACAACGTTGAAATGCGTATAGAGGTCGGAGATTTCACAACATCAGGCAGGACCACAGTAGCCTAGTTGGTAAAGCGTCTCCGGCAATGACGGAGAAGACGCAGGTTCGAATCCTGCCTGTGGTTGTGAAATTTTGCGATTTTCTACATTGTAGATTTATCCGAACACAGTAACTGCCATACTGAGAGACGTCACTTAAAGTTAATCATTCGTTAAGTCTCATGCTGTCCTTTTCAATTTCATTGAATAAGAAAGTGACAACACGAGACTTACTTAATGATTGACTGTAAATGACCTCTCTGAGTGCGGCAGTAAGTGCTAAAATAAAATCATATCCTTCAATTGGTGTGATTCATAAAGGGTGACTTAGGTAAGTGAGCATTTAACCCCGATTTTACCTGGTGATGAGAGACGATGGGGTCGAAGATGTAGCATGCTTACCTAGATAATGTCTGTTCAGTCTAGCCTTGAAAAGATCCAGATTGTATTGTTCGGGTAAAAGATCGGCAGGGAAGGAGTTACTCCTTAGCTGTGCGCATTAAGAATGAAATCAAAGCGCCTTGTGCGAATAGGTGATATGTAAGTGGAACCCCAACCCACGTCTAGTCCCACGTAGGAGGAAAGGGAATGGTGGTACCAGGTAGTGCAATCCAGTTGTTCTTTGGCGAATTATGGTAACTCTATGGTGGAGCGAGTTTCTTTTATGGCGGAGCGAGTTTCCTTTATGGCGGAGCGAGTTTCCTTTATGGTGGAGAGAGTTTCCTTTTTGGTGGATCGAGTTTCCTTTTTGGCGGAGCGAGTTTCTTTTATGGCGGAGCGAGTTTCCTTTATGGCGGAGCGAGTTTCCTTTATGGTGGAGAGAGTTTCCTTTTTGGTGGATCGAGTTTCCTTTTTGGTGGATCGAGTTTCCTTTTTGGCGGAGCGAGTTTCCTTTATGGTGGAGCGAGTTTCCTTTATGGTGGAGCGAGTTTCCTTTATGATGGAGCGAGTTTCCTTTATGGTGGAGCGAGTTTCCTTTATGGTGGAGCGAGTTTCCTTTATGGCGGAGCGAGTTTCCTTTATGGTGGAGCGAGTTTCCTTTTTGGTGGAGTGAGTTTCCTTTACGGCGGAGCGAGTTTCCTTTATGGCGGAGCGAGTTTCCTTTATGGTGGAGCGAGTTTCCTTTATGGTGGAGCGAGTTTCCTTTACGGCGGAGCGAGTTTCCTTTATGGCGGAGCGAGTTTCCTTTATGGTGGAGCGAGTTTCCTTTTTGGTGGAGCGAGTTTACTTTATGGCGGAGTGAGTTTTCTTTATGGTGGAGCGAGTTTCCTTTATGGTGGAGCGAGTTTCCTTTATGGTGGGGCGAGTTTCCTTTATGGTGGAGCGAGTTTCCTTTATGGTGGAGCGAGTTTCCTTTATGGTGGGGCGAGTTTCCTTTATGGTGGAGCGAGTTTCCTTTATGGTGGAGCGAGTTTCCTTTATGGCGGAGCGAGTTTCCTTCATGGCGGAGCGAGTTTCCTTTATGGCGGAGCGAGTTTCCTTTATGGCGGAGCGAGTTTCCTTTATGGTGGAGCGAGTTTCCTTTATGGCGGAGCGAGTTTCCTTTATGGCGGAGCGAGTTTCCTTCATGGCGAAGCGAGTTTCCTTTATGGCGGAGCGAGTTCCTTTATGGCGGAGCGAGATTCCCTTATGGCGACGCAATATTACGCTAGAATATTCCCGAGTTGATATAACCTAAATTTATTCAAGTCGCGAGTGATTAGGCTTCTTCTGGGCAAGCTCGTTCCATTGTCGATCTCATCTCTGTCTTAAAGACTAGATTGAGGTCAAGAGTAAGCCCAATGACAATTTAAAAAAAAAGAAAGAAGAAGCAAGTTTGGAAAACAACCACAACTCCCCATTCTCGGATATGATCCATTCCCGAAACATGCCATCACACGCCACCATCAACTGATCATCTCTAAATCGATCCCACTCACGCCCATTCCTGTAACGGCACGGTATGTAACAACGCGGGTAGTTAAATTATAAAGGAACCCATAATAGGTCGGGGTTCATTGCGATTTGAAGAATTAAGGTTTCTCTAGAGCAGGTTTTTGATATGTTGCTGAAAGATTCATGATTGCGCCTACAACTCTCATAGGGAGTAAATATCAAAGATCGCATAGTTTTGTTAGAGTAATCTATGGTAGAGCAAGATACCTCTACGACGATTGCATGGCTGACTCTACTGTATGGAAGAGTATACTTACTGTATGGAAGAGTAGAGTTACTCTTAGTTTACTTCATGGCGGAACGAGTTTACTTAATGGCGAAGCGAGATTCGTTTATGGCGGAGCGAGATTCCTTTATGGCGGAGCAAGATTCCTTCATGGCAATACGATTTTCCGCTAGAAAAAAGAAGCAAGTTTGAAAAACAGCCACAACTCACCATTCTCGGGTATGATCCACTCCCTCACCATGCCATCATCACACGCGACCATCAAGCGGTCGTCTCGGAACGGATCCCACGCCCAGTCTTGCAGCGGGGCGGGGTGTAGCAGCGCAGTGGGATGCAGCCCGGCGGGGCGCGTGGCGGGCGCGCGCGCGGCGGGCGTGGCGCCGACCGGCAGCTCTATGACCGCCACGCGCCCGCCGCCGCCGCTCACCGGCACGGCGCAGCGGACACCGTTCGCTGGAAACAAACATATATATTTTTCAATACATTTGCTCGAAAAACGTACTTACAAGGACGTAAACATTGCTCGTAAGTAGTTACTTACCGAACTAGTGTGGTAAGTAAAAAAAGTATAATACCAAGGAGTTTTTACACTCTCATCATAAAATTATTTTGTAAAAATACTACAGTGGTGACTTTTTACTTGGGTGACGACAGCCTACCTATATTTAAAATAAAATGGAGAGTACCAGGAGAACATAAATCGACAAGAGGCTGATAGTACCCATGGTTGGTTCCTTTACCAAGTGTACTACTTATTACTGTTTTCTCACAAATGTATATTGAAAAACTTCGGAAACTCGTGCCGATGGTAAACCCTCGACTTCGTCTCGGGCTTACAAATCGTCAACTCGTTTGTAATAACCCTACTTACGGAACTTGTATCTTAAACTACTATATATGGTTCCGAACCAGTTGAGTTCGCACTGCATGTGCCTAACTTAGAGGATATCTGCTGAACAAATAAATGATCGCCTTGTTAGTCGCCAGGTAACTATAAAATAAGGCCATCGCGCTGTCAAACGTATGAACAATTCGCAACAGACACCTCTTACACACACTTCTCTAGTGAAATTACAGTTTTTATTAAATTCTACGTTTAGCTGTGAAGTTAAAATGTTTTTTATTCTGAACTTTGTTATTTATTTAGGAAAAAATTCCTTATCCTATCCCACGAGCCAAGTTATGAGGTTGCTTACATTTAGAAAAATGAGCTCACCGTCCCTTACACCTCGTATATTGTAGTGAATTGAACATAAATTTTCTTACCGTAGAAACCATTGCATTCTCCAGAAATCTGTCGACTGATGTTCTTGATGTTTTCAACATGAGTCGACTTGTGCCCAGGAGTTCCTTTCAGATGTCGGAATTTTGAGACTTTACCTAGAAAACAATAAAAATGTATTATTAAAGCCATTACTCAACGTACTTCCCTAAATTTTTATTTAGTCATATCTTACCGAATACGGTAGATGTCCTTTTAGTGGTCACATTGGGCACTGAAGAACGTTTGTCTTCGCGTTCTGGACTCTTGCGCGATTTCAGCGAATCTCTGCGTCTGTTTAACAAATAATAAAATACGAATGAGAACTTATTTGTGACTTTAATTACTACGGCTATGGATTGAATACGTTAACCGTAGAGAGATAGTTTTTTTTTATGTTACAAGTGAGCAAACCAGCAGGTGAGCCACCTGATGGTAAGTGGTCACCACCGCCCATAGCACCCACTGCCTTATTAATGGCATATTTTGACACTAATAAGACAGCAAAGTACGTTGCTCATTTTGAGAACTAAGATGGTATCTGTCATGTTCCGGTAATTTCACTGGCCCTTGCCCTTCAAACCGAAACACAGCAGTGCAACTTCACGGCAGAAAAAAGCAACGGGGTGGTACTTCCCCCGACGAACTTTCCACAAAAGCCCTACCACCTTCAATGTGTTAGAAATTTGATTCACTTCCACAAAGTATTATCCTACTTTTGGGCTTCGCCGCAGTCGCGTAAAAAAGAGGGGTTGAAAAACGAGATTTTGCTTTACCATTGTTGACATTTTACGTAATTATGACTTTTATAGTAGTTAAATTACAGTGGTAATTGTATTATAGTACATTAAATTTTGATTTTTATTTATGATATGTCTATTTCCAATTTAATTTTTATTTGACATTGATGTGTGATATTTTGAAAGCATTTTTTTTTTTTTACTTGACTTTTTTAATGTACCATTTGAAATATTGTAACTATGATAATTTCTCTATGTAATTTTATGTTTATGATGTTTATTTTTTTTATTTTTATTTATTTAACTTGATAATGATTTTTTGAATTGTAATGATGTTTTTTAATTAGAGTTTAGTTATTAGTCTAATTATAAATTATAAATACTTGTAATATTCGCACACAGTAATACTGTTTTATGAATAAATACATGATGATGATGATGCCTTCCCCACGCCAGTATTTTCTATGCCTATACCAATCTCGTGCTGGCCATAGAAATCTTTGTATGGGACTAATATCCTGCTGTCATTTAAAATCTAGCTACATAATTTCTACTGTATTACACTTTGGTTACAAAGTAGTCCATGTAGTGCCGGCAAAGAATAGTACCAACCTATCTCTACCCGTGGGTTTCGTAAGAGGCGACTAAGGGCTTATGAACTGGAGGATGGGCAGCAGCATCTTTTTGTGTATAGTACCATCTTACATACTGCGGTCAGCAACAACAGCTTTCGCCGGCCGCAACGCTTGCCAGCGTGGTGTCTATGGTAAATTCTGTCCAAGGTACCACGCATTTTTGCTGGAGTTGTAGAGGGAGCTCCCCGAAGAATTCGGACTCCTTGCTCTGCTCAGAACAGAAGGAATACTAATTTCTTAGACTATATAATACTAACGTATAAAAGACAGATTGTATTGAGCATTAGTTCATAACCACGTTTTATCTCACTTCAACTAGAAGTGATTCATCGTAATAGAAAGAGCTAGAAATATATCGTCTGGTTATACTCGATTCTCCCCCGCCACAGGCATTTTTTGGTCGGATTATAATGATAAGCATAATCCGACTAAAAATGCAGGATCCATAAACATAGGACAAAACCCCTCCTGTAAGGTGTCACTTAATTTGGAAGGTTTATGCCTCCATTTTTCTGTCAGACTGTGCAAGTTGTTGTTTATTTGCTTAGTGGTTGTTTTTGCAAAATTTTAGTATAAAAGTGTGTTTCAGCCAATGTTTTGAGCTCAGAAATTGCTCAGAAAGTTAGTGAAAAATGTTTTGTTGCGTATTAGGCTGCAATGCCCGAGAAAATTACAAAGAAAACAGTGCCGAAGTCATATCGTATCATGCGTAAGTATTTTTTAGTTTATTTTTGATAATACGCAATATTTTGCTTCACGAAATATTGTGTAGTACTCAATACATTGTGGTATATTAGGTGTATGCTCAATATCGCATTTTATTAGTAAATTTTACATAAAAATATGATGATAAACATTGATATCAAAACATGATATAGTGATGGGATTTCTTACATCGATATATTTTTATCCAACTGCGGCGAAGCACAAATCTCGTACCTACCAAATGGCTTGATATATTATATTTTAATTTTATGAGGTGTTCAGCTAGGTTTTAGTAAAATTTTAAACACTGATGCCATATTTTCAACTGATGGTATTGTACATAAAATACGTTTTGTTAAAGGCTATTATGATTGTTTATCTATATTGAAAAAGACAACTGTTGGTTGTAACAATATCGTAGCCTGGGAGACCAATAAACTGAGATACACCCTTAACCCTTTGATAGCATAGTTTATAACTTATGACTTTGTACATAAAATATATTATGTTACAGGTTAATCATTGTTGATCAATAAGTACATAGTGAAAAAGACAACTGATGGTGGAATCAATATTGGAGAGGACAATAAAGTGAGTTATGTTTTAATAGTTTTTAACGGCAACAAATTAAATGATTCCCAAAATATTTTTTTATACCCCAATACACTACAGACAAAATGGATGAAAGTACACCAAATTGGCTGAACGTACACCAAATTTGGATAACCGTTTCGGTTAAGTTGTGTAAGGTTATCTTGCGACCACAACGCATGAGCCGAGCGAGCGGAGCGAGCGTGCCGCGGCCGCTGCCGGCGAAGTGCCAGAAGCAAATTCGGTGTACATTCATCCATTTTGGTAGACAAAATTTGGTGGATATTATTTGGTAAAAATTTACTCAAATTTGGTGGCACGTTAATACATCCGTTTTTAACTTATGATATTGTACATTAAAATGTATTTTGTTACAGGTGTTTATGTTTGTACATTTTAAATAAGGAGAGAAAACGACAACTGTTGGTGGTATTAATATCGGAGCCTGGAAGGCCAATAAACTGAGTTTTGTTCTAAACCCTTTAATAGAATAGTTTTGAACTTATGATGATGTACAAAGTAGAAAAACGCAAAATTTTACAACCACAGGAAGGATTCGAACCTGCGTCTTCTCCGTCAGTACCGGAGACGCTTTACCAACTAGGCTACTGTGATCCTGCCTGATGTTGTGAAATCTGCGACCTCTATACGCATCTCAACGTTGTGTTTGTGCTACCACCTAGTAAGCATTAGCTGTACTTGACTACTAGCTCAAGTAGTCTATTATTGCAAAAAGAATTCAAGTCGAAAATTGGTAACACTACGTATTGATTGAAAATGATTTTATTTTAACATTTCCTGTGTTCGGATAAATCTACCAAGTAGAAAATTGCAAAATTTAATCATTTTGAATTATACGTAGTGTTACCAATTTTTGACTTGAATTATATTTACAAAAATAGGACTTGTTGAGCTAGTACAGGTAATGCTTATTAGGTGGAAGCACAAACGCAACGTTGAAATACGTATAGAGATCGCAAATTTTACAACATCATGCGGGACCCTGAGCCTAGTTGGTAAAGCGTCTCCGGTACTGAGAATTTGGCAATTGTCTACTTTGTAGATCTATCCGAACACAGGAAGTGTTAAAATAGAATATTCTTATGATATTGTACTTAAAAATGCGTTTTGTTACAGATTATTATGATTGTTAATCTGGAGTACGTAGTGAAAAAGACAACTGCTGGTCATGAAGAATCATGAGTGAAACCTGTACTAATAATAGCTTTTTGTACATTTTATTTAAGTATTAGTAGTATTATTAAGTATTAAATACACTGCCTAATGGAAAATAATAAAATGATTATCCATTGTCATAATGATAGTTATTGTTAAGGATATACCTATTTAAGGATCTTTTTTCTTTAAGCTAAAAATAAAATTATAAACTTATATCGGCCTTTTTATTTACATAATACAAGTTTAAAAATAAGTAATCCATAATAATAAAAAAAATCTGATAGTATTTGTTTTTTTTTCACAAATTTTGTCACCTGTATCCAAAATTCATCGATATAAAAATCGACAATACCTCATCACTACTTGATTATGACAGTTAAACAGTGTGACGTCACAAATGTCAGGCGCTGAAAGCATTTGAGACGGCTTACACGGGGGGTTTGACTAATTTATTTTACTATGGGATGACATCTGCCATTGTGTCCAAAGTTGAAGAGGTTAATTATCAAACGTGATTTGACATCCTCATACAAAATTTACAGAACGACGCCTATGCCGTATTTACAATGACTGAATGAATGTCAGAATACCTTGAGACACATATTTTCATTAATCTTCCTTCTACTAAGGGTAATAGTACCCTTAGTACCTGGGCTACCGAGCTTCGCTCCATAATAGCCGCCTCAACATTAAAACATCATCGGGTGAGAAAGCTATGCTACCCGCCAACTGATGGCGCTGTAGGTTTTTGTCTAAAACGCAAATGCTTAAAAATGCCAAGAAAACAAATTTTTCCAGACATGAGACCTAGCTAGATCGATTTTTCGCCCCCGGAAACTCCCGCATGTTAAGTTTCATAGAGCCGCTTTTGTGAAACCGATTACAAATATGTACATATACAAACAAATATTGCTCGTTTAATAGCACAGGATACTTCTATGGAGCTCCCTGTCCTGCAGAAGACGTTTCATGGCATCTTATGACTTAGATACTAACCTGAGTGGAGCAGGCGACGGCGGCGTGTCAGACTCAACAGCAACGCTAATTGACCGCATCTCGTACGCGCGTCTCCGCTCCGCTATCGACTGTGTGCTGCCACTATTGCCGACACTTGAGGGACATTCAGGGGCCACATTTAATGGACACAACATTAGGGTAACATTACAACACACAATAGGGGAAAAATGTCATAAGCAATGTAGGGTTTTGAATTTTGACGTGTAGGGATACATGTTTTAGAAGAACTGATCATCCCCTTATACAGGGTGTAAAGAACGGTGTACCGAAAACTAAAAGGACGTGCTCAGTCAACGAAACTGAACAACTTTCCTAGAGAAACATTTTTGGGAAATGAAAAAATTTTTGACCTCTCCATACAAAATGTTCGATCAGATTGGAGAGATCAATTTTTTTTCATTTCCCTAAAATGTTTCTTTGGGAAAGTTGTTCAGTTTCATTGACTGAGCACGCCCGTTCAGTTTTTGGTACACCGTCCCTTACACCCTGTAGAAATTGTAACCTGGAAAATTATAAATCTAAATGGCTCTAATGAATAGCCTGAGAAGTTGTTAAGATTTATCAAATACTCGTAGTCTGCTAAAAAAACATACCATATTTGAATGATAGGGTTTTTATATAAAAACTATGTTGAAATTTTTAATAGTTTTTGAGTAGACTCATCTAATTGACCGCATCTCGTACGCGCGTCTCCGCTCCGCTATCGACTGTGTGCTGCCACTATTGCCGACACTTGAGGGACATTCAGGGGTCACATTTAATGGACACAACATTAGGGTAACATTACAACACATTAATTAGCAATGTTGGGTTTTTTACTTTTAAGGCGCTATCCACAATCAAAAGTAGCATTTTAGATACCATAAATAAAATACTTGTTATTTTTAAATTACCTCAACAGTGCTTTTCAATATGTACATCTTCAGTTCAATAGTTACTTTTCCACATACATACCATTTTTTCAATGTGTTCAGTATACGCCGAGAAAGATGCAAAAATAAGCGAAAAATGTAAAATAACGCGAATCTGCTCTGTTCTACACGTGCATTCTGCTCTTTATTAGAAAGGGAGGTAATTTTGACCATGGACAGCGTCTTAAACAGCACAAGACGTTAGTTAAACTGTATTTAACTTGATATTTACTAAAATCTACGAATAAATAATAAGTCAGGAACTCAGAACAAATTCCACCAAGTGGCCCTACGTGAAACCAAAAGGACGTATATTCAAAATACGAAATCGAATCAATTGGTTCAAATTCAGAACGAGAGCAGTGATTGGTTCGCGCGCGTGCTGCAATGTCAGTTGGTGGTAGTTGAGTAATTGACGCGGTGACCGGTGACACGACTTCTTCTAATACACGACTTCTTCTAATACACGACTTCTTCTAATACACGACTTCTTCTAATACACGACTTCTTCTAATACACGACTTCTTCTAATACACGACTTTCGTTGGGTATTTTTTTTAGTGTAGTTACATTTCCTGACTTACTCAGTGTTTTCGAAGAGTTTTCGCCTGTCAGCAGTGCTAGGGGTTTTGGGGATGTATCCGGAGTCCGAAGAGTTGACTTCCTCTTCTAGACTCGTATCCGATTTGCCGTTTGTGTATTCTTCTGTAGGAAAAGAAGAAATTTTTGATAATTGGTAGGAGCGATTTGTTAGCGTACCTTATTTAGTTTCATTACAAACGGTTCACTCAGACAGAAGGTACGCAAAGTTTCAAGCGGCGATGCAAATAACTTACAAACTTTAGTTAACTTTAGTTCTTCTACGGATCTTGTCATTCCTGATTCGATCCCCTTTCCATAGCCCTTTAGGTGACTTTCAAGGCCGATCGTGGGTGACTACGTCGCCGCAGTATGACAATGTGTTATGAAACAAGTGAGAAATCGAGAAAATAAGTAACCTGATGGAACCACCCATAGCACCCATTAGTTCCATTCGAGGCATTTTTGACAACATTAAGACAACAAATCGCGTTACCCATACTGAGATATAAAATGGATAGTTTTAACATTACTCTTCTAAGATGAAAAACAGTACTTTATTTAATTTTTGACCTAGGGAACATCCACGTTGTGACATAATAACCTCCACGGAGAGATCTAAATATGTTGTATTTTTTTCATTCTTTTTAGGGTTCCGTACCTCAAAATAAAAAAACGGAACCCTTATAGGATCACTTTGTTGTCCGTCTGCCTGTCTGTCTGTCTGTCAAGACCTTTTTTTTCACGAACGAGAAGAGGTATCAGGTTGAAATTGATAACGAATATTAAAGTCCATAAACCACACAAGATCTGAAAATTTCAATTTTTTACAACGACGCAATCAAAAGATATGGCTTTTTATGTCCTCATCTCCATACATTTATGCAAAAAAGCAAAACCTACAGGGCACTTCGTGTTGACCTAAAATTATGAAATTTGGCAAGAAGCTAGGTCTCACAGTACAAATAAAGGGAAAAGTCTGAAATCATTAAATATTTCAACTTTTCTATACGAGAAGGGTCAAGTTGGATGGTCGCGGAGTTTTTAAAATCAAAGAGCAAAAGCTTTTCGTATATCATATGGTAGATAGGTACGGAACCCTTAGGGCGCGAGTCCGACTCGCATTTGGCCGGTTTTTTAAAAACTATTTCAATTTTCCAAATAACCTTTATGTAGGGCGATTTCCACGTCGCTGGTGGGAGAGAGCGACTTGTCCTTATCCTCCGTTTCCATGGCAACCGGCGTTGATGTTACAGGAGTGCACGCAGCGCCTGATATCGGAGACAATGCTGAAGCCAAGGAAGAATAGATTAAGAGCGGGCAGTTGACAACCCTACCTCATCAGATACCAAACAGCGACCTATCTAGGCTGCTGCACAATGAAATGGTGAGTCTAAAAAAACAGGGTTGCCTGGGCGCAATCTGGCACATTTTGTACAGTCGACAAAAAACTGTTTATTTTTTTTTAACAAATCGTATACCAAGTAAGTACATAGTGCATGCAAAAGTACTAATTGAGAAGTACCAAAACCAACAAAATTACCTTGCTCAACCATGATACTTAGTGAGTTGACATAACCTAAAAATTACATTGCAACTGCTTAAATTACCGTGTATAGGCACGGCAGCCCTGGTTATTTCATCATAAAATCCTTTGAAGTGTCCACTACAGGACAGGGAGCTCCCTCCGGAATTCTACCTTTTGCTGTGGAGGGGAAGTACCATAGTCACCTCGCTTGTCAGCGTTACGGCTGGCACCATGGACCGCAGTTGTAAATATCCGCAGTAAATAAGAGCCGGTTCCCAATATGTCGGATATCGGAATCCGATTTTAATCGGGTGTCGGCGCCTCTATTCCCACTATGTCGGATATCGGATTCCGATTTGAACAGCGCCATATGGGATCATATGCGAGCGTTGATCCGACACGAAAATCGGCTTACAAAACACACGACATTTCTTGTCGGATCCGACAAAAAATCGTTGTCGGACGAGTGTGAATAGCTTCATATAAAATGCTCTGCCACTGGAACCTCCGATTATTAAACGGATCCGACACACGACAAGTGGGAAGGATGCTGCTGCCCATCCAAAAGTATTTTTATACAATCTATTAGTAATGTAACCTCTAAGAAGAATGATCGTACTTTATACCCTGTTAAAATAATGCGATAATGTTATTATGACAGTTTTACTGTATAAATAATGCGATAATGTTATTATGACAATTTTACTGTATAAATAATGCGATAATTTTATTACGACATTTTACTGTATAAATAATTCGATAATGTTATTACGACAATTTTACTGTATAAATAATGCGATAATGTTATTACGACAGTTTTACTGTATAAATAATGCGATAACGTTATTACGACAGTTTAACTGTATAAATAATGCCATAATGTTATTACGACAGTTTTACTGTATTAATAATGCGATAATGTTATTACGACAGTTTAACTGTATAAATAACGCCATAATGTTATTACGACAGTTTTACTGTATAAATAATTCGAAAATGTTATTACGACAGTTCTACTGTATAAATAATGCGATAGTGTTATTACGACAGTTTAACTGTATAAATTACGCCATAATGTTATTACGACAGTTTAACTGTATAAATAGCGCCATAATATTATTACGACAGTTTTACTGTATAAATAATGCGATAATGTTATTACGACAGTTTTACTGTATAAATAATGCGATGATGTTATTACGACAGTTTTACTGTATAAATAATGCGATAATGTTATTATGAGAGTTTTACCTGAATCAGACTTAGTGAGTCCAGGCACGGCGGGTACAGAGAACACTTTGTCGAAGGAAAACTCTTCACTGCTCTGCGACGCTGAGAAAGGCTTCGGGCCCAAACGAGGCTGAAACAACACATGTTAGGGTCTCATCATCATATCTTGTGGGTTGCAAGGTCGGTGACCGACCTCACTGGCCCTGGTGTCAGAGTTGTTGAGCCGCCAAAGGCCTCTGACATGGCTCATTAACGACTACATCAGTATATAGTAGTCGGGACCGACGGCTTAACGTGCCTTCCGAAGCACGGAATCATCTAACTTTTCTTACGATTAGGTGATTCATCCTGCAATGTCCTAACCATAATAGATAGGTCGCACAAAGGCATTTTTGTTTGATAGTTTCCCTACCGGGAATCGAACCCAAAACCTCCGGATCGAGAGCCGAGCCCTCTGACCACTAGACCATGGAAGCTGTTATGGTGAATTTTCACCCGTGCTGTGGAACTAAGCTATGAGCTGGAAAAAATCTCTTGTTGACTGTAACCTTGATACGGCTCTAAGTTTTATAGTCCAGTCAATCTACGAAAGTAGCTGGTAGATAACACAATTTTGAGTTAAGCTCGCCATTGTTATATGTTCTCACTTGTGCTTGTTTTTGTAATGTATTCGTGTACAATAAAGAATAAAGAAAGTTTGTATGGAGAAAATGGAATAAATACACTTTAGGGGATAATTTATTAAATTACCAGTAAAAACATTAAAAGTACACAGTAATCCCCGACATAACTTTGATATTCTTAAAACCAATATAAGGTGAACTCAACCTGTATATAATATTTACCATGAAGCACAGGTCAGCTTATACTTTAACAAAAAATTTGTTTTTCTAAATTGCCGGATTTCATTATTTACAGCTTCTAATAGCCTTCATCACCATCATCATCATATCAGCCGAAAGACTTCCACCGCTGCACGTCTTCCGGTCCGTGGTACTATTTAAAATTAATTTCTCTAAATATGCATTTGATGCATAGATATGCAACCTGATATCGTAGACTGACTGGACTATTACGTGGACACGTCTATGTAGGTAGGTACAATCAAGAGCACGTCCAGCTCCAACCCACGTCCACTCACCTCACCCCTTTTCCCTTCCCCAACCCTCTAAAGCTCTATATAGTAACAATTATTGCCGCCAGAGAGCCTACATCCACTTTCCACGAATTACCCCCTAAACGAAAGCATAGACGTATCCATCATCATCATAACATCCCATGAAACGTCCACTACAGGACAAGGAGCTCCCTCCAGAATTCTAGCTTTTGCTGGAAAAATGTAAAGGGGAAGTACCATAGTCACCTCGCTTGTTAGCGTTACGGCTGGCACCATGGACATGGAGATGTAAGATACTAAGGGGGATGCTGCTTCCCATCCTCCAGTTTATAACCCTCAGTCGCCTCTTACGACACCCATGGGTATGTATGGGTTGGTACTATTCTTTGCCGGCACCACACGTATCCACACCATTGCATTTTTATGCAAACAATAGGATTGCTCTATTCGACAGCTAGAATCGATTTTTTCAGCTCTAAGGTACCTAGCCCTATGAATAAATAATAACTATAATAAGTCAGGAACTCTAACTCAGAACAAATTCCACACAAAAAGTGGCCCAGCGTGAAACCAAAAGGACGTATATTCAAAATACGAATCAATTGGTTCAAATTCAGAACGAGAGCAGGGATTGGTTCGCGCGCGTGCTGCAAAGTCGGCTAGTGGTAGTTGAGTAATTGACGCGGTGACACGACTTCTTCTAATACACGACTTTTGTTGGGTAATTTTTTGAGTGCAGTAACATTTCCTGACTTATTATTTATTCGTAGACCTTGCCACAGCTTTCGTTAAAACGAAAACATGAAAGATGAGATAAAAGTGCGGGAAAATTCAGTCAGGGTATCATTTTCTATGTTATTTTACTTGCACATGAAGACACGGTCAGCCCGTCTCAGGCCTGTCACTCCACACTTTAGGTATAATCGCTGCGATACCACGCGTTCAACAGACTGCACTGCTTGAGAGAAAAAACATCGAAATATGTTTTTGTGGAACTTTTTAACGATGGATAAAAAAAAGGCAAGAAGATATTGCTAACCACAATTATTTTGATACATGCTGGAAATAATTTAAGCTCTGCGACACAGACTTAGGCAGCGAAGTAAAAAAAACTTTATTTTCAATACGTTTGCTCGAAAAACGTACTTACAAGGACGTAAACATTGCTCGTAAGTAAAAAAATTATAATACCAAGGAGTTTTTACACTCTGATAATAAAATTATTTTGTAAAAATACAACAGTGGTGACTTTTTACTTGGGTGACGACTGCCTACCAGTATTTAAAATAAAATGGAGAGTACCAGGAGAACATAAATCGACAAGAGGCTGACAGTACCCATGGTGGGTTCATTTACCAAGTGTATTACTTATACCTGTTTTCTCACAAATGTATTGAAAAACGTCGTAAGATACACGTCCGTAAGGGTTATGACAAACTAGTGCCGATGGTAAACCCTCGACTTCGTCTCGGGCTTACAAAACGTCAACTCGTTTGTAATAACCCTACTTACGGAACTTGTATCTTAAACTACTATTAATTATTTAAGTACCGAATAACATAACAGTACAGTAGGTACCGTTAATTTTCGCTAGCTAAAAATTTATATATCATATTTTTAAAATAACGCCATAATAAGGTTCGACGTCATACCGATCACCGTTTCAACCTATATTTTTAACATAGGTATCATATTAGTCTATCTACCACTCACATCAAATACTGAAAATACCTTATATCCGGACACTGGTGCTGCAGTGGTCCTAGGTTTGGGTTTAGGAGCCTCCGTGAACTGGTCTTCCATCGACCCTGCCTCCGAAATTGAAGACCTGGGCAGTGGCTTCGGAATCTGAACTGCGCCATTGATGTAACTATTACTTCTGGACAAAGAACTCTCTGTAGAATCAGTACTGTCACACTTTTGGATAGATTGCTCTACCTTCTCCGTCGAGATATCGATTACATCAGGTTTTTCAATTTTATCGATTAAATCCGGTTTCTCTGAAACATCGATTTTCTCCTCATCGATTTTTAACTCGTGTCCGTTTTCCTGACAGTCAGTTTTTTTGTGAAAACCGTTGGTTTCCTTTGGTTCTTTTTTCTGTCTCTCCATGCCTTTTATTAGGTCTTTTACGTTGACAAAGTCAATGCGATCTTCGTCTGTTTCTTGTGGTGGTGTAGGTTTCATAGTTTTGTTTTCATCTACAGGTGCTGGTGTAGTTGCTTTTTTGGTATCAGTTTTTTTAGGAACGGGCATCGCAAGAATTTGATTCACTACTTGCTCGAGGTTCCCGCGGTGCACCTTGAATAAAGAAATACTGAATTGACATTGAGTTTTTGTTATAATTTTATTATGATTGCATTGTCGGTTCATACAATGATGTTTATATACAACATAAATCTTCAATACTTTGGTGGTCTATTCTGAAGGCTAAATGCAGAAAAGGAGATGGTTCAGATTACTACAGGACCCTGGCCATGTCTTTGTACAGTTGTCAGTTGACTCTAAATACATTATTATAAAATCTATACAATGTGTAAGGGACAGCGTTCCGAAAACTGATAGGACATGCTCAGTCAACGAAACTGAACAATTTTCAGGAAATGAAAAAAATTGCCCCTTCTTACAAAATTGTAAACTTTAAAGAGGCCGATATTTTATTGTTCATTCCCTGAAAGTTCAATCGCTGAAAGTTGTTCAGTTTTGTTGACTGATCATGCCCCTTCAGTTTTCGGAAAGCTATCCCTTACACCCCATATTATTATGATTTTTATTTGTAACATCCTGATATACTTTTACTATTCGGCCACACCGGCAACACACAATATGGTGGAAATTGTCATTCAAAAGACAAACAATATATTTTCAAGATGTTTGCAGATTTCTTTTGCTTATCTGGAACTCTGAGACACGAACATTGCCGTGCCATAACGCACGAATGAGCGTATTTTTGATGATATTTCTCGTATACTACCGGATAGTGAACAGAAAGAGTTGATGGGTATAACTAAGTATATTTTTGTCTTTTTTTCTAGCAGGTGTACATAGAGGTGGCCGGAAATAAAACAGCTCCTTTAAAGACTTTTTAGTTTTCACTAAAAGATTAAAATGAAAATTTTCGACCGCCTTTATCTTGCAAAGATAAAAAAAGTTGCAGTAAAAAAGCCTTGGAAGCCTTCAGAATAAAAACCTTAAGAATACTACGAGTTTACTAAAACACAATAAAAATAAAAATTACGATATCACATGCATTTAAAAGAATATTTGTTAATTTTGTTAAGTATTTTTCAACACTACTAAATAAAAAATTAAAATATTCCAACCATGGTAGGTTATATAATTAAAATAATAAAATATTACTTACATTGCACCTCAAAAAAATTAAATTAAGCACACTACTCCCTTAAAATATAACTAACTACACTACAACGTCACAACACACAAAAAATATTAATTAAAAAAAATCACTAATAAAAAACACCACAACACACCATAATAAAAAAAACCGGTTTAAAACAAACTTAATATACCATATTCGTAAAAAAATATGACATTCAGAATAACCCTTCAAGACCGTTTGATATATGGATATTTTTTTTTTAATTTATTTATTAAATATTTTACAACTGAGTTTTACAAACTAAATATATCGCCAAACTGCGAAAGAGTTTGTTGGCGATCAAATGCACTCTTTTAAAATTAATTTTAAGCATAAATAATCATGCAACTTACAACTAAGGCTCACAATTATTTAGTACGTCTGATAGTAAAATTCTTTGTAACATGTCATTCCCACGAAAAAGGCTTCGAGGAAAATACAAAATTTAAAAAACAACCATGCAAAACAACAAAACCTCCTACAAGCAGTAAGTTCTTCCTACTTGTAAGTCGATTGAAATGCCAAAAACTGCGTGAATTTTCATTGCTTTTGCTCCCAAAGCCCAGTATATCTATTCATGACAACAAGCAAATTTTTTTTACTCGAAAATATTTTTTCCACTCCATAGCAAAGTGGTCACGTGATCGACTCATTTTGTATCATCATAACATCCCATGAAACGTCCACTACAGGACAGGGAGCTCCCTCCAGAATTCTAGCTTTTGCTGGAAAAATGTGGAGGGGAAGTACCATAGTCACCTAGCTTGTTAGCGTTACGGCTGGCACTATGGACCGCGGTTGTAGGTGACCGCAGTAAGTAAGATACAAAGGAGGATGCTGCTGCCCACCCTCCAGTTAACCCTTAGTCGCCTCTTACGACACCCACGGGTATGTATGGGTCATTTTGTATGGAAAGGCAAAAATACTTTTTTACAAAAAATTCAAAAAAGTCAAAATATCAGACAAATTTTTTTTATAAAATTATTTTTTTGGAAATGCGTGTTTTCATGAGTAGAATCACTGGGCTTCAGGAGCAAATCAGTGTAATCCAATGAAAAGTCAATATTGACGGCATTAGTTAGTTCCAGTTTTGGACACCAAGTCAGTTAAGTTTGTGGGACTGTAATAAGACAGTGTGTAAGGGACGGTGTACCGAAAACTGAACGTGCGTGCTCAGTCAAGAGAAACTGAACAACTTTCCTAAGGAAACAATTTTGGGAAATGAAAAAAAAAATTTACCTTTCAATACAAACTGTGATCAATTTGTAGGGAGTTGATTTTTTTTTATTTCCCAGAAATGTTTCTTTGGGAAAAATATTCAGTTTCGTTGACTGAGTACGGACGTTCAGTTTTCGGTACACACCGTCCACTTTTTATATCTACACAAGCTTTCCACCTGCGGTTTCACCCGCATTAAATGCGTTTTCCCGTGGGAATGAAGTGTTTTCCCGCGGTAAAAAAGTGCTATTCAGGACCTAACCCATATGTGTGCCAAGTTTCATTAAAATCTATTCAGTAGTTTTTGCGTGAAAGAGTAACAAACATCTATCCATCCATACTTACAAACTTTCGCGTTTATATTATATCTACATCTACAGGTATTGTTTTGTTACATGATTAGTTGACATCTGCTTTGTAAAATACTGAGTATAACCGCCAACACCCTAAATAAGAAAAAAATGTTTTTTATGACGGCTCAAAAACCTATTTAACCTATATTTTAAACTCGACGTCGATTTTCGAACAAAACTGCGTCAACTGAGTATTCAAAGGTGTCGATAGATGGCTCTGAAGACAGTTGCTAAAGAACTTAAAATAAATCTGTCATAGATGAAGCGTGAAGTAAATAAACCTCCTTATGCAACACTTACAAAAGATAGAAAAAATAAGTTGACAATTTTCCTACAACAACGCTATCTATAAAGAAAATTAACACTAGTTTTTCTTTTTTTTAAACCGGCTCATTGGAACATTTCATGAGGTTAGAAATTATTAACATGAAGGTTTTTTTGTAAAATAGGTGATCATATAAAATATGTAGCACCTAAATAATGTCTGTTCACTCTGGCCAAACAAAGATTTAGATTAAATCGTTCGGGGTTCGGGAAATAGAAAGAGAGATTCACTTTTTTAGCTGTGCACACTAAGAATGAAAAAGCACTTTATGCTAATAGATGGTCAATCAACGACATACAGGTAGAACCCAAATCCGTGTCTCGTTCCACGAAGATGGATGGGAAATTGTAGGATCAGATCGTGCAATTCAGACATATTAGTTAGGGTGCTGGCTGCAATTAGGGTATATGATTTGCTCATGATTCATATTAATAGGGATGATAGATCAGCTCAATACGAATCGATTTGGCCCTTACAAGTTTTTCTGTGCGTCGCTGCATTTTTGAGATAAAGCAAAAAAAAAATATACTAAATAATGTTTTTTTTGTCTGCCTTTGCGGCTCCTGTTTTAAAATACTTCTGAAGATGTAGAAAATCGAAGAGGCACACATGCAGGGCTCTGCATTATCACGGGACGAAGTAGTAAATTTTTGCATTTTGAAGCGCTGTAACTTTACGACGCAGGGCTATTATGGTGGTAGACCATTTTTCTGGGGTTTTATACATTGTATTTAATCAGATAGTCATAGTCTGTTTGGTGTACGTTTCATTGTCTAATTTCAAAATAGTTAAAACTTAATTCCTCAAAAACGCAGAGGTGTGGATGTCCGCCAATATTTTTTGTATCTTTTAGATGATGCTCCTTATCATCAGTCAAAGAGGTAGACATGAGCAAATCATATAGAAATTTGTCCTTCATCACCCTTACTATATACTATCTTGACACTTTTCGACGATATTCAAGTCTCTGCAACATTGTGAATGAACATTTTTAACGCATATTTTTTACTAACCTGTGCAGTGTTATTCCCCTGCGGGTGTAGGGAGATGGTGGGCAGGGGATGGTCCGTGTTCTGAAGCCACATCGGAGCGCTCAGGTACGTGACGCAGCCAGATGTATCCGGATATAGGTCCGCGTGGTACTCTCGGTAACTCTGTCACAAAAACACGTACAGTCACGAACTTATACCTATGGTAACTTAAAACTTAATATTATGATTAATTAACTACCGCCCCTCTTTTTTCTAAAATAAATTGTAAAAAAGTAATATTATTATTATAATCTAATTAAAATATAAACAACTGTACAACCGATAATGTAGATGACACCGCTCTCAAATGGTTCAATACATATAAGATGTAACAGTCCTGGCACAGACTTTGGTCCATTGGGGCTGCTACTGAACACTAGTGATGTTTGTAGGCATCTCTTTATTCAGGCTTTAGTTGTATAGTGTGTATTATGTACATTCTTCCTTTGTTAAATAATAAAGTAAAGTAAAGCAAGTCAACGATAGATCAAGCTTGACACTGGCGATGCGACTCCAGTCCGTTTGTCAATTGAAATAAGATCGTTACAAAGTCCAATGCGTCAAGCTTCATGTGCTCTTGACTGTACAATCTAAATAATACAGCGTGAAATTTCATTGGTTTTGCTGCGCAGTGATTCTACTCATGAAAGCAAGCAACTATTAGTCTAGGCAACGAAGCGGATCGTTGTATGAAGACCCCCGCATTAAATCCTCAGTCGATGAAACTTTGCTGGGGTATTTACACTATATGAGACAAACCTTCAATAAATAAATGGTACAGCAGCACTGCACTTACTTTCTCGCAATACTCAAGGAAAAACTATCAACCGCAAACTTAAATTTGTAATGCCATACACATAGTATGGAAATACAAACTTTTATTTTCGTTTTTCCAAAAAAATGTTTTAATGAAATATACAGATCAATTCAGAATTCAACTTGTCAAAAATTAAAACAAACAAACCTCAAACGATTTGGAGTAAATCACATGTTTAACTTTTGGTAGTACTGGAATACCCTTTGTATGAATTTTCACAGATCAATGGATACTACCGTAGGATACTTGCATGGATATTTTTTAAATTTCCCAACACATGTTCCATATGGATAATTGTTCAGTTTAGTCTACTGAGCAAGCCCTTTCAGTTTTTGGTACACCCTGTGTACTAAATTTTATTCAAAAAAATCATAAATAATATCCAGTCAGGTAGACGACCAATCCAGGATTCATATTATAGAAAATTTTAATAAACTCAATGGAACCAATTTTGGGTAAATCACATATTTACGATTTGGTGGTACAGGAACACCCCTTATATGAAATTACACAGATCAATTGATACTGGCGCAAAATATCTTACATGGAGATGCTTGGTCATGCAAAGTTTCATCAAGATTCTATTAGCCGTTTTTGAGAAAATTTCAATTTTTCATTTCCGTTGTATGACAGCTACCCTGAAAATGAGAGCCAGCAAGAAACCACTTAGAACCCTTCAATGGATTTGCATAAAACTCCTAAATTCAAAATCTGGTCTCAATCGGACCATTCGTTTAGCCGCTAGGCCAAAGCGTGACGACAGACCGACCGACGGACGGACATTTTTGGGAGACTTGTTTTTTATGATGTATAAGTGATATAGAACACATTTTTGAGAAAATTAGAAAAACTTTTTTTTTCACGAATACAATAACTTTCTCGCTCCGCTCGAAAGTAAAAAATCCAAAAAAAAAATCGATACTTAATTTTTCCATATAAAAATTACTAAAAATGTATGAAAAATGTATTTTGTATGTATTTTTTTGGATATTTTGAATTTACATTTAATTCATGATTCTTTATCATCCTGTCAAATAAAATCTGCCTGAGAGAATTATGTTGGGGTCAACTGCTTCGTTGTACTCTGTATCCCGAAGAAAAAAATTTTACTCAAAAAAAAGTTTTTCGCCTTCGCATACAAAATGAGTCGATCACGTGACCACTTTACTATGGGGAGACGGAAGAATTTTTTCGAGTAAAAAAATGTTTATCCTCGCGAAAGTTGCTTGTTATCATGAGTAGAATCCTGGCTTTCGGGAGCAAAACCAATACAAATTCACGCTGTATACCTTTTACCTTGTGGTGCCGGCGAAGAATAGTACGGTCAACCGCTCGTCGGAACTTTTTCAACTCTATTACCACGCCATAAGGTCCAAAAGTGTTTCTACTGACGTGCTGTTGAGTGTACCAACCCATTATTACCCGTGGGTTCTACAAGAGGCGATTAAGGGCTTATGAACCGGAGGCTGGGCAGCAGCATCTTTTTGTGCATACCATCTTACATACTGCGGTCACCAACAACAGCGGTCGCCAGCCGCAACGCTTACAAGCATGTTGACAGTTTTTGCTGGATTTCTGTATGGAGCTCCTTGTCCTGCAGCCGACGTTTCATGCGACGTTATGGTGACTATAACGACAGTAGGAAAAACTATGCGGATCGATACGTGTCTCTGTCGCCCCAATGTGTAGCGCATCGCTCCGTCCCGCTCTAACACTCCTTTCATTCTATCAAGCTACATTATGTATTTTCAAACGTAGAGCATGGGCATATTTACATCCTTCGGGGTTGTTATGTCGCAGGCTAATTGTTTAATTCGTCATTTTACATTATGCTTTGGCATTCTACAAAATGCCGAGAATTTTTTAATTCGTCATTTTACATAATGCCGCGGCATTTCACAAAACGGCGCGTAATTCCCCGTACCAAGCGTTTCAAAGGATTTCATGATGATCTGTAGACTCTTACCTTCCTGGGTACTTGGTACATGATAGGTATCACTGAAGACCCAGTCAGCTGCAATACTCTGTTCACCTCTCCCTCCATGACTCGGAGAGCACGTTTCGGCACGAGACAAGCGCCTTTCGTTTGCTCCCCTGCAAGCAAATATTTTTTTTTGTTTTTTAACTATGGTTGTTTGAATAAAATTGTAGTTGCTTATTTGGATTAGACCTGTCAAATTTTAATCATAAATTTAGCGGCCACGCTAGAATCGCCCCAAATATAAAGCTAAAAACATGTTAATAGTCTTAGTAAAATTGTAAACAATAGGAAAATTTAAAAAATCGGCTAAGAAATACGGCCGATATAAGCATTTGAAACTATCAATTACGATGGCTTATATATCTTTTTTAATTTCATATTTATTCGACAATTTACTAAACTGTTTATTACATGAATGAGGATAATTTTTTTAAATAAAAAATTTCATACATAATCCCTATTATTTTGTTCCATACTTACCAGAATGTCTCAAACCCTCAATCAGATAAGGCTCTCTATCAGTGAGCTCCATATACTGTATGGTCGTGTCTCCCTTCCCAGCCAAGAAGAGCATGTTGGTATCAGCATCAAACAGAGGCATCAGGATGCCCGTGGAACAATCCAGCTCCAAAGTCTTCTGCGTTTGTGATAGGTTCCGTACGTCTCGGATCACTATTTGACGGAGGCGCGCTGCGTCGAAACCTAGAAGAAAACATTTTAGATAGATAGATAGATAGATAAATACTTTATTGTCACACACAAAACACATTTTAATATTCATAGTGTTAACCGGAACAGCACGACCCTATGCGAAGATCAACGCGGTCCATGTCCCCCTCCTTAGTGACTTTGACACTTCTATTAGCGGTATTTTGCGTGCGGTCAAGTGTTTAATTCTTAATAATAGTATCCATCTACCTTCTACCATCGGGAGTCCTGACGCAGAGCAGGTTATCATCACCCATACTAGGTTGATAATCCACACATCCGCACAAAGCGCTTTGAAACATCCTTTATAATGCGCATGGCTAAGGAGTGGAATTCTCTGCCTGCGTCTGTGTCCCCAGCTCTTATAACCCGAATCTATTTAAGTCGCGAGTGACTAGACATCTTCTGAGCAAGCTCGTTCAATCGTCGACCTCATCTCTGTCCTCAGGGCTAGATCGAGGTCAAGAGTAAGGCCATACAAAAAAATTAATCCCATAAAACGTCCATTGCAGGACAAGGAACTCCCTCCCGAAGTCCAGCAAAAATGCGTATAGTACGATACACAGAAAGATGCTGCTGCCCATCCTCCAGTTCATAATCCTTTAATCGCCTCTTACGACACCCATGGGTAGAGACGGGTTGGTACTATTCTTTGCCGGCACCACATGGAAGATTTTAAAGTCTTCTGATCTCAACCAAACAATGGTTATACACCGCACAAGCCAACTCTAAGGCTGACCGTTAATGCGCAAAACTCAAAAATGAGTCGCGGGGGTAAGCGCGGTAGGTGGGGGGAGACAAGCGAATCGTACATTGGCTCTCCGCGCGCCAGTCACTCATACGTCAAGTTATCAAGCCACCGTATGGCCTTTGATATGTTTCTATAACTGCAGCTGACACCAGGGTTTGTAAGGTCATCAATCTTAAAACCCACATGACGATGTGACAAGTAACTTACCAGTGGTAAGAATCCGATCCTGGTCACCGAGCCACACAACTCGGCTATCCTTGATATTCTGATGGCTGTTGGCCACGTTGAGCACTGGTGAGGGCGCCCGGGGGTCAATGACCCGCACCTTCTTGTCTTTACATGACGTCACGAGCAACCTGCCGTCTTTCTTCCATGAGGTCGATTGGATAACCTCGCTGTGGTCACGGTTTACTGCAAAAAATATTCATGTTAAACAAATTTTTTTTTTTTTTTTTTTAGGGTCTGGGACTCATTTCTTGAAAATCAATTCAAAATTTCAAATTTATCCTGATAAACTGTAAAAACGGCTAAAGGGGTATGCAATAAAAATTTACCTACCCCATTGAGTGGAGTAACGTTGAATAGATAAATACTGTAATTTTTGTTTTAAAAAATATTTAAAAACAAAGGAATAAGCTCAGCTTTTTTTACTCTCATGAACAGTAGACATGAAATTTTCACAGATTATGTAATTCCGTTGTCGCTATAACGATACGAAAAATAAAACCAAAATAAAATTAAGGGAAGCTTCCCTACTACAAACATATTTATTAGGCCATTTTTGCTCGATTTTTTGTCTTAGCTCTATGGGAAAATTTACAAACGTGAAAAGTATATTTACAGTAAAATAACAACAAATAATAAAAACTGGTCAAGTGCGAGTCGAACTCAAAAAATCTAGTACAGTAAGTTACTGAACTTTCAACTAATACAATTAATATTATGTGGTGGAACGGAACCCCAGTGCGAGCCGACTCGCACTTGGCCGGTTTTTCATAATTCAACCCTCAAAATATTTACCAAAAGCCTCCTTCTGTTTGGTTAGGTCCCATAAAGCCAGCTCGTGTCCAGAAGCAATATGAATCAGACCATCAGCAACAGGGTGAAAGCCAACATTCTCGACTCGCCGCTGTTTCTGAGACAGTGTGCATTCCGGTGTTGAGAGGGACTCCTTCAAACCTTCAGGTGGTATGTGCCACACTTTTACCTGAGAAAATATATCAATTGTTTAGCTTTTTTCTTTGACTTTTTTTTTATGTAGCCTGTAGGGATTAAATTATGTTTACAAAAACACCTTTGATTCGGCTACTTCTAACTATGAGAGAAATGTTATGTGTAGATAGAATGAAAAAGGTAAAAATGGATTATGTAAGTCCTAGACACTAAATTTTGTGAACATTATTTTTCTATCACTGCCAACAAAACATAAAATTGCAACATTTATAGGTTTAAGTATAGATATAAAATATATCACAAAATAGTCTTTATATTATTTTTTTACAACACAGGTTTTCCTAGCGTGAAAGACAGGGGATCCTTTCTTTTGTGCCAACTAGCCTACTTACCTACTTACTGTTTTGTAATTTTAAGTGCAAACCCTATGTAATTCGGCTAAAAATAAATTTTATTTATTATTATTATTGAAAAAGATGATTTGGCTCAAGAAGAAATGAAGCGTGTGAAGGGTTCAATGACCTCAATGATCAGCTGGTGACAAAGACGAAGAATATATTTTGTGATAATATCTAGTCACTAAGAAAATCCAGTAAGTAATTCACAGAAAACCCTAATCTCATGATTACCATACTTTAAAAAATAAAAAACAGTTTTCTATACTTTTTAAAAATTTATTAATAATGGATTTTTGCCATTGACGGTACTGTATGCGTGAGGACTTATTTCATGCCATTTAAATTGCAGTGCGTGTGGCAAAGTACTGGGCAGTGAAAATTTAGTACCTAAACCTATTGATCGACACAAGAAGAAGAATAATGGAAAAGACCCCTTATAAGAAAATTTTACTTCTTCTCTAGAACCTGTAATTATTTTGTAAAAATTCCACAAATTATAGTTAAAGTGAACCTCCTACTTAACTACATGAAAATTCATGAATCATAATAATGGAATGCAGACAATATAAACAATACAATTTCATCACATTGGCATTGAAACAGCAGTTTATCACACATGAGCTAATTTATGTACCAACATGTTTGGAAAGTCAAAACTAGATTCCATACATCAGAGGACAAGTAGGCCAAAATGTGTGCAGTTATTTAAAAAAACTTACCAAAGAATCCTGTGACCCTGTCAGAAGCAGACCATCATGGAATGGAGAAAACTCCAGATCAGTTATAGTATCAGAATGTGCGTGTAGCAAAGGCATGGTTTTACTCTTGCGTCCACAATCATCCAACGGCAAAACAGCCATACTGGATCCAACATGCTCCCAGTTGAATGCCATAAATGCAGCAGATGCACAAATGTTGTTCCCAAAAGTCTGATATGATCCAACGCATATGTCCCTGATGCATGCTTCCGGTTTAGGGACAATCGGAGCAGCATTTTTATACTTAGAGGCTTTAAAACGCCAAGCCATAGCTATTCACTTCTGTATAAAAGATCAGTCTTTTAAATTTGGAATGTACGAAGCCTGTAAAGGCAAGGGGATCTGAAACAAAAATTATCTTAGAAAAAAAACTTGTTTTGAAAGGAAACAAAAACTACCCTCTACTGAACAGCTGTTTCTTACGAGTTAGAAAGTCATATAAGGTTTTTCAAATCAAATTATAGATGAGCTTCACTGCAATAGATATAAAATGCAACTAATCTGTATATATTTATGAATATTATATGAAAAAATGCAAACACACTACACAAAAGAAATTGCTTACTAGACTAAGATCTTTCAAATGAAACAAGTACCAAATCAATGAATTATTTACATGCACCTTAGGTACGTACAAGGAAAGTCAATTTATTTATCACCTTTAACAAATTCTACAGCCAGAAGATATATTTTTTTACACAATTTAACAAAAACACTTTTGTTTTGAATACCTGACCGGCCGTAAGACCGGAAATGGCAGATATCTAGAATTCTTTAAGTATTTCTTCATAAATGTGATTCACACCAAAGTTTCTAGGTTTTTATATTATCGCAAACAATATTCCACTCACCTCACAGCATAAAAATCACAAAGAAATTCGATTTCCGCAAGACACTCCCCCTAAACGTCGGCCATTTCAAAACGACATTTGATTTGACTGCGCGTAGTGTAGTCGATCGATAAAACGTTTGACACATTAAACGAGTGTGTTCTCGATATTTTTTAATCGATATTATAATGAATAGCAAAATCGTTCAACATTTGAGTAACCACTCCTGCGGCTTCCGAAACTATTAGGGTTCCTTGTTGACTACGGAACCCTAAAAGTTAGGATTATTTTACAAATACAGAGAAAAAATACATTTTTCAACTGCATAATTTTAGGTGCATTCCGATTTGAGCAAACACTGCTAAAAGAGTATACGATACTCACGGACCAAAGAAATTTGACCTCATATAGAAGTAACATATAAGAAATAATTCGTCACAAGTAGGGATGTGGGCATGCTTTCATCTATCGATAGTCGATAAGTAACACAAGGACAAATCGATGTTTAAACTTTGACCAAAAAGTTGAAGTACTAAACTTTAATAAAAGGCAAATCTGTTAAAAGCATTGATTAAATTCATTAAAAAAAAAATACTTTTTGCATTTTTTACTAAAGGTGATTTCTTACGTAGGTGTTTTAATATTAAACATACCAAATTTCTTACTTACTTACTTACTAAAAGTAATGGACGGTAGCGGTGGAGGCAAGAGGGATAGGAGGTGTAAAGGTTCTTTTTTTTTATTTTCATGAATATCTCTAGCTTACATACAAATTATGTAGGATTTTAATACAAACTTTTATCCCTCAATTCAATCCCTTTGGGATGGTTTTGCAAAAATGCTGAAATACGGGTTTGTGTTTTTCTTCTAAGTAGCTCAAATCAATTTTCAAGTGAAATTTCGTGTATCTTATCTTGCCTTATAACGTGGAGCTGAGTTCCTTATTGGACCTTAGAGCACAAGGAGCCTGTAGTCTTCTGGTTTCGGATAAGCTTGACCCAGAATCTTCATACGCTTGTGAGCCAAAGCGTTGCATGAGCACAAGAATTGCTTGTCAGAATTGTTTGTAGCGAAAAACTTTAAAACCTTTTTTGTAGAGAATTTTATATAGATTAATTTAGTATTTTTATTAATTTTCTTACAATTTGTTGATTCAGGATGATTCATGCTGATTGAGACATTTCAATTTGGTGAAGACACAAAGTTATATTTGTTTGACAGTGTCCCCATCGGGAATCGAACCCAGAATGAAAACAAAACGCGTTGAATGTTGTAAAATATAATAAATGGTACAGCAGCACTGCACTTACTTTCTCGCGATATGCAAGTAGAACTGTCAACCGCAAACTTAAATTTGTAATACCATGCCTACACATAGTATGGAATTACAAACGTTTATTAAGGTTTTTCTGAAAAATGTTCTACCACATGAATTCGGAACTCGAATTGTAAAATATTAAAACAAACCAACCGTAAACGATTTCGAACAAATCACATGTTCAAATTTTGGTAGTACTGGAACACCTTTTATATGAATTTTCACAGATTTTTAAATTTCAAAACTCTGTTTCTTATGAATAGTTGTTCAGTTTTGTCGACTGTAAAGCTCTTTCAGTTTTTGGTACATCCATGTACTAAATTTTCACAAAATCCAATCAAATTGAATATCCATTCAGGTAGATAACCAAAACAAAATTAAAATTATAGAAAATAATACAAACTTAATGGAGTCAATTAGGGTCAATGTAGGTACCACTAGTTGACCATTTAAGCGGTTTTATAACAAAATTCATAAAAAAACTAAATTATTAGTTCTACTTTCAGAGTCACTTCTAAAAGTTCGACATTAATTAGTTAGGCTTGTGATATAATAAGTGTTAAGGACTTTACAAAATATGCTCTTAAAGTTTTTTTTTTTTTCAAATGTTACATTGCATGACCACTTCGAATAAACATACTAAAGTACTAGCTAGACAAACCCATAACTTTATTGTAAGACGCCAACATAGTTAAATTCTATATAAAATCGCGGTATTTTTAAATTTTCTTACTTTCAGTTCAAATTTAAGTTTTGGTCAGCTATTGGTGCTTGGTCATCTAGTGGTGCACTGATCCTATGAGTAAATCACAAGTTTACGTTTTGGTAGTACAGGAACACCCCTTATATGGAATCACACAGACAAACTGATGATGGCGCAAGATACCTTGCATAGAGATGCTTAGTCAAGCAAAGTTTCATAAAAATAATTTGAACTATTAAAAAAAAAACAATTCTTCATTTTTGTTGAATGACAGCTACCCTCAAAATGAGAGCCAGCTACAAACCATTCGGAAATAAAAGTCTTAAATTAAAAATATGGTGTTAATAGGACCATTCGTTTAGCCGCTAGGCCAAAGCGTGACGGACAGACCGACCAACCGACAGACGGACATTTTTTAGGGGACTTGCTTAAGTGATATAGAACACATTTTTGAGAAAGTTTGTGCAACTTTTTTCACGTATACAATACCTTTCTCGCTCAGCTCGAAAGTAAAAATACTACTATCGATAAAAAATACATCACTCATAAACTCCAACATGATCCCACAAAAAACGATAAATTACAGTAAAATACGTAACAATTTCCATATTATCTGACTGTAGAAATGATAAGTTGACATTTTTTTATGCAATATTTGTGATAATAATCCACAAACATGAAAAATACTGAATAAAACTTACAGATGAAAAGACAAAATTTCTTTGCAATTTTCGTTTTGTTGTTTTAAAGATGTACAGCCATCAACTACACACGTTATTATTAAAAAGAACAATCACTAATATGGAGAGCAACTTAAGAATAAATTCACGATATTTTGAAGTTATTCACTACATGTTTTTTATAATTTACACATTGTTTACAACATATAATTCAGGAAATATTTTCAACCGTTAAAATCCCAACAAGTTACAATAATCCTATAAACTTTGTAAATGCAATGAACGCGTCGTTCATCTAATTTGGTAGGATGTGATCACTGACCACTTGACATGGCATGAGACATGCTAGCAGTTGTCATCCCACACTGAAAAAAAATAGCATGGTTTCTTCTCCAAGCGAAGCAAGGAGGTTTTTGTTCTGAGTCACGGACGATCCAAAGAGTTGGTGCTCCGGCCCATGCAAGCGTGGATGTTAAGTTTACGAGCGAAATAAGTGTTGACGCAATATGCAGCCGCTGACTAAAATGATTTCATTCAATTAAGTTCATCAACCTAAATCGAACAAAATTAATTGTTTTAATATTTAGCGTCAGATTGTTGGATTATTTTACTAAAAATAATCAGTTAAATAGGGAGCCATCGGCCATATCATCCGCCATGCGTTCAAACAAAATGACTGTATAATCTGTGCGTTTGAATGACACTTGTAGTTGACATTTGTAGTTTCTTCTCGTCTCGCTCGTATACTTTGAGACTGTTTACAACAAGTTTACAGTAATAAAAAGTAATGAAATAATACTAAAACCCACGCATTATTGCTAAGAAAATAAAAAACTAAAAGCTGCAAGGACCAGAAGCTATTTCCATTATTTTTGAGGTTATGTTGAGGTTCAAGTTTCTACAGTCCACCACTTCACACATCTTACAGAAGCAGATTCACCAAGGGCTAAGGGAACTATTAGACTAACATTGAACTAAAATGGCATTGTTATCTAACTGGCAACGAGGAAATGTTTCTGTGGGTTCAAGATGGCATACTTTGTTTTGCCCTGCGTACGTGCCTCTATCTGATAATGCTGTCCTTGTGATCAGCATTTAACAACGACGATGATACATGAAGTAAGAAGAAGATCAGGGCAGAATAATCATCTAGATTGCAACCATACAGATCTACGCTAAGAACCATTGTCATAAAACTATCCAGTGTCCACACAAAGTAAGGTTGTCTTTGAATATAAGTAGGTAGTAAAAGCCTAAATAAATGTTTAGAATTAATTATGTCCTGTATTAAAGCAGTTTTTATAAAAAAAAATTAGGTATTACTTTATTTACTTACAGCCTTGATTCGGTTGGTCTTCAATTTGGTCTATGATCTCATGATTGAAGTTCATTTGCATGTCATAAAAGAAAGTAATTATTCCCTGTTTTGACTGTTATAATTAAATCTTGGCTACATTTTATTGATTCTTGAAGTGTTTGTGACCACTTTCTTGGCCGACCTTATCAACTTACTGTATTAACTTCCTGTATTGAAAATCCTATACAACAGCAAACACTACTAAATATATACCTTACATATTAATACTTCCTTAATATTTTTTCTCTGCCACTCAAATATATTTACCATGGATATTTACTCATAGGACATGAGAGCAACTCTCAAATAATAGATGAAGAGCACCACAGATTAGATAATAGTAATCCCTACTTTATTGCATACCAAATCGAATATGTATCAACCAGTCTATAAAATAGTGCATCCTAAAAATAAATATAAAAAATACAGGGCTGGTTGCAACCTGGCTTGTTTGATACAGTCAAACAAAAAGCTTATTTTGGACCTTAGTAAGTAAATTGAATAGTAGGTGCTAACTAATTAAGAAGAACCTATTGGGTGGTGCCAGCAAAGAATAGTACCAGCCCATCTCTACCCGTGGGTGTCATAAGAGGCGACTAAGGGTTAATGAACCAGAGGATGGGCAGCAGTATCCTTCTGTGTATTGTATCATCTTACACTCTGCGGTCACCAACAACCGCAGTCCATGGAGTCAGCCGTAATGCTAACAAGCGTGGTGACTATGGTACTTCCCCTCCACATTGTTTCAGCAAAAACTGAAATTTTGGAGGGTGTTCCCTGTCCTGCAGGTACATGACAGGATTCATATGTGCCTATACGACGCACAAAATAACTTTGGCCCTGTCATTGATGCGCAGAAGAAAAAAATGGCCCATTTTTGACTACTGCGCATCAATGACAGGCCCAAAGTTATTTTGTGCGACGTGTACTAGAATACAGAGTTTTAGGACTACCTGTTCATTCCATTGCATCACTGACTGAGCATAACATGAGATAAATAAAATAAACTAGTTCTTTTATTATTATTACAAGTGCAGATGAGATCACATATATGGATCCGTTTCCATGTGTAATCAGTTCATGAAATATCCAATAGTTTTTCAAATTACAATATCTGCATAATTTTGCTCCCTCTGCTGGCTGCTATACCTACTTACTGACTTTCTCATAACCTTAGAGGTTCATGTAAGAAACCTGTCATAGAGTCCAAATTGCATGTCTTTCATAATGTTTTTTATTAACTGACTGTTTTTTAGAAACTGCTATGCTGCTGAAAAAACTTCTTTATTAGAAAATGTATGATTATTGATTGATACACTGGCAAGTAAATAAATATAAGTTTTTATTTTCTCCACTTTTACAAAACAGTTTTTTTAAGAAACAATATGAGATGGTGGGAGACTAGAGCCTGAGCTAGGTCTGACTTGTATTACAGGTCTCCAGAAACCCAACAGCATTACATAGGTACAAAATAAACAACCAAATTAAAATTGAGTGTTTTGTTTCGGTAGCTTTCTGTATCTTTCTCCAAGTTCTGTATAGGTAGAGATAGGAACCTTGTAAAAGAGGTACCTCCTGTCACAGACTCCTTGCTTTCTTAACTTTTTGTGTTTCTATATATTTTCTTTTGATCTGTCAGCCTTCAACTTTTGAACTAGTTACTCCTAATATAACTGTGTCCATCAATTTCTACTTATTTCACTCCTATCATCTATTGCTCGGTATAAGGTTAGGTCTACTTCATTGGCTGTGTTCCAAATTGTACAAACGATGCTAAAAGCGTATACAGTACTGACGGACGGTCCAAATTGATTTTGCACGCTCACAAAGCTATCACTGCTTTAATGGCTCTAGTCAATTTGGAATGGATTTAAGCGCGCTCACGTGTTCATCTGTCAAAATGTCAGTTTTGTTTTTATTTTCTTTAACAAAGCCTAAGCTAATCGCTGAAAAATGTGCGCCAAATCCACTTTCATTTCCATTAGAGACAAACTTTTTAAAATCAAAACTTAAGAGACATCAGCTGGCTGCAAATGTAGGGGATTTTATGTGTCAAATCGATTTTGACATTAGCGCTTTCACTGCTCCACCTATTTGACTAAAGCACTGATAGCAGAAACGATGACGTCATCAATGACGTAAGGCGGTGAACGAGCGAGTGCTTTAGAGCACGCTTTTGATCAATTTGGACCGACTTAAGCGCGCTCACAGTGCTCTAAAGCAGTCTGTTAGTGCAATATGGAACGCACAGATTGTAGGTACTTAACCTGTCCAGCCCCGCGCACGCTCTAGAGCGTCCAGCGCGATGTCTCCGTTGTATACCGGTGACGCCATATGTCGTCAAAATGGCGGCCCAGCGACCTCACTTAAACTTTTGCCTTATTTACCCATAAATACTGGTCAAAATAGGTTGAATAATATATCGTTCAATAGCGAATGAAATTATCTAGCCAATCAGAGAAAATAAAAGGCAAGTCATTCTTATAAGAATGCGTTCTTTTTTGGTTTGAAGTTCGCTGCGTAGTTTCTGTTAGTTCATTCGCGGCTGTTGACCTGACGTGTCGTAAAATTACAGTGATTTGTGTGTGTTTTGTGGTATTAGTGACAAAAAATCGGTAAATTATAGTTGTTTAGTCAATCTTTTATGATAATAATACAAATAAATGACAAACATTGTGCGAAAAGTTAGTGAAAAACCGAAATAAAAAGTTTGTGCTAGTTGACCTTTGACCCCTGACCTTGAGTCTTGTGTTAAGTTGTTTTTATGTGTTTTTTGGATTACATGTAAGTTTTTTTGGTCTTTTATTGCTTGTTTTTCGTAACATATGAAATTTCCAAAAATTACATATAAAAATTTACTCGATTCATGCGATATTACTAAACAAAAAAAAATTGCAAAAAATCGCGCGCGGGTTCGCGAATTTTGTCGCGAGTCAGCGCGACTTATTGCAAAAATTCAAATCCAGATATCTTGTTTATTTTATATGTAAGCATAAGTAGTTTTTTGTATTTTTCTATAGAAAATATCACAAATTCACTAAATACATAGTAAAAACAAGTCTGTTTTGTAATGTTTTTATTTTATAAGCGTATTCATCCAAGTGAGACATATTTTTTCTTCTTCCTTGAAAAAGACCCTCTATAAAAACTAAACTGTACTTCAAAGTGCCACTGTTATCGTTTGAGAGGCTAGCCTTACTCAATTTGAAATAAGATATAGCCATTCATCAACCCAAAACGTAAACATTTGGCTGCCACAAGCGATAAGCTGACTCAAGTACCACCCGGCGCGGTAATAAAAAACGCCGGCCGGCCGGTGCGGAAGACACGACAGGGCGCGCGCGCGGGAGGTCTGGGGATTCAGAGGTTAAAGATCTTCTTCTTCTTCTTTTTAGTTATTGGCTTCCATCGTTTTTAGTAACGATGATTCCGCCATCGACAAGGTGCAGAAGATAACCAAAAATTTACTGGCAGATGATCGGTCAGGCAGAGTCACAGGTTTAGGACTTCAACTGATTAAATCCAAGCTAAACATAGAGGGGACAACACAAGATATGTATTAGTGGTTAATTCATAATTTAATATTATTTATTTTAATAAACTTACTTAAAATTTTAACAAAGGAGGAAGGTACAAGTGTTAGTAGATAATTAACATAATTAACATAAAGGGAGGTCGAAAGATTAGGGCAATTAAAAAACAAGTGATCGAGAGTGCCTTCCTCAACGCCGCATTCACAGATAGAATGGTCGCGAATACGGAGTTTCGACAAAAATACTGGGGAGCATACGTGACCCAATCGGAGACGGATTATAACTGACGTGACTAGCTTATTGAAATTTTGGAATTTGAAGAACCACTGTTTATTGGGTATGAATGGTTGAATGCTGCCATAATGTTTGCCTTTAATTCTACTAGATTCCTGCCATAATGCATTCCAAGTTTTCATTAAATGGGGTTTAGCGAGGCAACGCAAATCTCTAGAGAAGCTCAGGTTATACGAATTACATCCCGTCTGTGTAGCCTCTTTTGCAAGCCCGTCAGCCATTTCAATACCTGCAATTCCGCAGTGGCTGGGAATCCAGGCCAGGAGTATATCTATACACTGGTTATTACAAGGCGTCTTTTATTTTAAGAGTTATCACAAAATTGTCTTTGCTATGGAATGGACGTTTTGACGTATCTTGAAGGCAACTGAGGGAGTCTGTAAATATAATGTTTTTATTAAAGATGTTGGGGGAGGATTCTATAAGCAGGATTGCTTCTAATATAGCGATGGACTCATCCGTGAAGACTGACGAATGGGGAGGGCATTTAAAGTTGAGGATAGTATTATGTTTGGGGATCCAAACAGCAGCCGCAACATTTCCATCGACGGACAATTTGGACGCGTCCGTGTAGAACTGAGTCCAATCTGGCCAATTTCTCTCGACTATTCTGTTGAATTCAGAATTGGCTGCAGGAGAGTTTTTATCAATACCCAGAGTCATCGTTTTGGGAGTAAATAATAAAGAATCGAAATTAAATTTAAAAATGGGGTTTTTATTAATTTGGAAGATTGAGTCTGTATTGATTCTGGACAGAGAATTTAATAATGGGGGAATGGTCTTGTTGCTCCAGTAGGGAGAATTGTCAGCTAGCTCTGAGAGAGCATTCAATTTTTGAATTAGAGGGTGATCAGAATTTTGGATAATGTTGAAAAAAAAAACGGTCAGCAAGGTATTGCCTTCTCAAGAATAAAGGAGGTTCCAAGCATTCCACTTGTAATGCAGTTGATGGGGATGACTTCATAGCACCCGTGATGACACGTAGACACTTTGACTGGATTTTATTAAGAACAGAAAGAGCTGTTTTATTACATGGCTCAAGAACAAAACTGGCGTAATCAAAGTGACTGCAAATCAAAGCATTGTACAAGCATTGTACTATAGGGGTGAGAGCCCCACCATACACCTGAAACACACACCTTATGATATTAACATTTGATTCACATTTGTTAGCTATGTAGTTTAGATGTGGCTTTCCAGTTAATTTTGAGTCAAGAATGACTCCTAAAAATTTTGCCTGGTCTCTAACTGCTATAGGTTGGTTGTTTACAAAAAGATTAATGGGAGGAACAGAGCGTTTGCGAGAGAAGACAACTGCTTTGCATTTGGAGACTGAGAGAGACAGGCCATGATTATTGAGCCAGTCGTGTAAGTAATACAAGGCGGAGTTTATGTGCGATGCAGCAGAGGAGAATGAAGGTGAGCTGCAATAGAGAGCGATGTCGTCGGCGTATTGAAGAATGTCACAAAAGCTTAAAACGGATCTATCTAAATCATATGTAAACAGGTTGTACAATAAAGGGCTGAGGACCGACCCCTGAGGGAGGCCTTTCCAAACCAGGCGGGGGGGTGATATAGATCCTTGGGTTCGAACTGATATAGAGCGGCCCATAAAAAGAATACATATTAATCTAATCAGCTTCCCGGGAATACTCAGCTGGATCATTTTCTCCCTGAGTAATGAGAGCTGAACATTGTCATATGCTGATGAGACATCCAAAAACACTCCGGTAACATGCTCATCCTTGCTAAATGCTTTTCTGACTTCAGTGGTAAATATACTTAAACTGTCTAGTGTTCCCATACCCCTTCTAAACCCGAAATGAAATTTAGAGGGCAGATTTCTATTCTCCAAAATCCATTCCAGGCGGTTTTTAATAAGGTGTTCCCTGCACTGGAGACTGCAGTTTTAAAGATCAGCCTCAAAAAGACCGAATATATGCATTGTAGCTTCTCGACAGCCAATCAGCAGCACACCATCGAAATAAATAAACATCAGCTAAAGAAGGTTGACCATTTTAAATACTTTGGCTCAATCATCGCTAATGATGGAACAATTGACGCAGATGTAACCCAACGCATCAACACCGGTTGGATGAAGTGGCGAGAACTATCTAGTGTGCTGTGCGATAGAAGAATGCCGGTGCGTATAAAAGGTAAAGTTTATAAAACTGCGGTCCGCCCAGCCCTGATCTATGGTTCCGAATGCTGGCCAGTGAAAAAAGTCCATACTACCAAAGTTCATACAACAGAAATGAAGATGCTGAGATGGGCAGGAGGAGTCACCCTCAAGGACAGGGTGAGGAATGTGCATATCTGTGGAAGTTTTAAAATCCGCCCCATCGAAGAAAAACTCTCTGAAACGCGTTTAAGGTGGTATGGGCATGTAATGAGAAGGCCAGAAGAGCATATGACCAGACAAGTCCTCAATATAAACACCGGTCCAAAGAAACGCGGAAGACCCCTTCAAACTTGGATGTCCGTCATCAAAAACGACCTGAAGAAAGCCCAAGTAGATGACTCGACGACCCAGAACCGATGCGCCTGGCGAAGAATGACGAGAAGAGCCGACCCCAAATGAAATGGGATAAGGCTAGGCAGAGAGAGAGATATTTGTGATGTTGATAAAAATGGACAAAGCAGGAGACGTTCGAAGACAGGACAGATTGACATCGTATGAAAAGTGTAGACAAATAAAAAACTTTACAAATACCGTCTCCCTGGTAATTTCAACCTCCGTTGAAATTATCTACGATACTTCAACACATCTGTCAAAAAGTCAGTTTTGTTTTTATATATTATATTCTTTATTGCACATTTAACATACAGATAATTACATACAAGAGGACATTTACAAAGGCGGGCTTATCTCTGCAAGAGATTTCTTCCAGCCAACCTAAGGTCGTGAAAGAAAATGTTTGTTTAGCGGGACACAAGTGTGCAGTGAGAATTTCAAAAAGAAAATATAATATATTATTACACGTATATACTACTTAAACTAATATACTACTAACTCCTTAAATACAATAAACCCCAATACATATATAAATATATATATATATATATATGAAAATACACGCAATATGTACATATATACAAACATACCTAAATAAATAAATAAATAAATAAAAATACTAAATGCTATAGAGAGAAATACAAAATGATGACTACACGACTGATGACTACGATTTGCCGAAGAAAATGTTCCTTTACTTTTAGTTTAAAAGAGGCAATAGAGGGACTTTCTTGGATAGATTTGGGAAGACGATTCCATAATTGAACAGCGCGGACAGAAAAGGAGTGGAAAAAGAAATTAGTGTTGCTGCTAGGCACCTCAAGCATCTTGGTGATACAAGGGCGCATAGGTCGAGTGGGAGGAGGAAGCAGTTGGAATCGGGCACGAAGGTAAGGAGGGGAGTGCGGGTCATTAAGGATATTAAAGAGGACAGACAGGATGTGCATATCTCGGCGAAGGCGGATAGGAAGCCATTTAAGCTGAGCACGAAAGTGAGAAACGTGGTCGTATTTCCGCAAACCGAAAATGAAGCGTATCGCCAGGTTTTGAAGTCGCTCTAACTTATTCAGCAGCTCCTCAGTCACATCCAAATAGCAGACGTCAGCGTAATCGAGAATGGGTAAGAGGAGAGATTGCGCAAGCATAATTTTGGTATGGAAAGGGAGAAAGTATTGGAGACGCTTGAGAGAGTGGAAAGTATAATGCATGCGTTTACTGACATCGTTGACGTGAGATATCCAAGACATGTTACAATCCATGATCAGACCCAAGTTCTTTACTTTATTGTCATATAAGATCGGGATATCAGAATACACAAGCTTAGGTAAAGAGTCCAAGTCTAACCTAGATCGGAGTCTACTGCTTCCAATAATAATTGCTTGTGATTTGGCGGGATTGACGAGAAGGCCAAAAGATTTAGCCCATAGTTGGACAGCAGAAAGATCGTGATTCAAAACGTCAACAGCCTTGGACATCTCACTCAACTCCGAATGTCGATATAATTGTAAGTCATCTGCATACAGATGGAAGGGAGAAGTAATTATACGGGATATGTTATTTATAAATATGGAAAATAGTAAAGGTGAAAGAACGCCGCCTTGAGGAACACCAGCAATGAGATCAGACCAGTCCGATGAAGCATCGTTAGTCTTCACACACTGCTGGCGTCCGAAGAGATATGAGTTAAACCAATCTATAGCCATGGAAGGTATGTTAACAGCACGAAGAGTACCGAGGAGGATCTCAAAATCAACAGAGTTAAAAGCACTGCTGAAATCTAACAAGGCCATCACAGTGAGCTTAGTGTTATCCATAGCACACCGGATATCCTCTGTTATATTCAACAGCGCACCAACAGTGCTGTGAGAGGGACGGAAGCCGGACTGGTAAGGACATAGGAGGTTATTGGAAGTTAAAAAGGAGTACAGCTGCTTATGTACAACAGACTAAGACTTTAGAGAGGATAGGGAGTATGGATATGGGACGGTACTGTGAAAAGGAAGTGGGGTTCGAGGTCTTGGGTAGTCATTTTATTTTCTCTAATAAAGCCTCAGCTAATCCCTTACAAATGTGCGCCAAATCCAATCTCATTTCCATTGGTGACAAACTCATTTAAAACAAATGCTGAGAAAAGTCAGCTGGCTGCAAGTGTCGGATTTCATATGTAAGAAAGAGAAAGAAAAACTAATTATTCATTATATGTGTCAAATCAATTTTGAAATTAACTCTTCCACTGCTCCACCGATTTGACTAAAGCACTGATAGCAGAAACGATGACGTCATCAATGGCGTAAGACGGTGATTGTTCACAGAGTCCTCTAGAGCACGCTTTCGGTCAGCGCTCACTGCTTTAAAGCGTGCTATCAGCTGCGTGATAGGGACGCTACACAAAATGCTATTCATGAGCTGAATTCTGGGCTAAAAAAATATGAAATAAAAAATTACGATGCCATCGACACGCAAAGAAGAAGATTAGCGCATTGCGGAACGTGGGGTTTGATTCTATATTAAATCGATATCTATCATTCAGACTACATCACTATTTAATCGATATTGCATTTTATCACGATTCGACAACGACAACCGCGAGATCATAGAGTATCATAGAATACATGATTTTGAAACAGAGCTAGAAAGGCAATGCTGACAATTTTGTACGGGAACCGGCTTAGGAACCGGTGTCGCCAGTTTGCACACATTTACACGATAAATTATATTTTCACTACATAAAAAAACCGCTAGCTATTTGTCGTCTACTGGTGAATCGAAAAAGTCAAAAGAGCCAAATCCAAGCAATCAAAAATTTACCGTATTACAGCTTGACCAACTTTTCTGTAGAATGGCCAAAAGCGGAACTACTTACGTCATTTTGACAACCTCAGAGTAAAAATGTATAGAGTCCGTCATATACGTAGTCGTGTTAAGCGTCTCCTAGTCGACTATGACAAGTCGGTCAAAAAACTAGGGTCTAGGTTACGGTTTACAAATCAAACAAATCTAATGTTTCATCCAAACCTTATAATATGCGAAAGTAAAAATATATCTTTTTAACTTGTGAATTGATAATTAATAATAAGAAAGGAAGCGTAAATGATATGTAATAGCCAAAAATGCGCGATTTTTAACAGCATTTTTAGGGTCCCGATACCAAAATGGTAAAAAAAGGAACCCTTACGGTGCGACTTTATCGGTCTGTCTGTCACACCTGTATATCTCAGCAACCACTCATGCTTTAGACTTGAAATTTTAAATAGTTTTAGAATATGGTTGTCCAACTTAACTGCACATGAGAAAATCAACAAAAAGTTATGATTATTAATGTAAAGGGGGCCCAAATAGGGGTAGGGGGGCAAAATTTCAAATTGTCATAACTAGGTCGAGTGGGGTATTATATGATTGATTTGAAAGGGATTTTTTTGTACATTCTAAAATATATTTTTATATTTTTTTACAACTCTTAGTTTTCAAATTATGATGAAAAATTTAAAAAAAAAACCATTCCCTCCCCTAAAAACCATCTTCGAAGTTTGTGAAAGAAAAAAAATGAATTAATTACAGGCGATAGAAGTTTGTAAATATTACAGCAAAAAAAAAAACGATCTTTCTAAGTTGCAGTTTTTTAGAAATGGACTTTATTGCTTCCAAAAATACTTTAAGCACATCGGAACCCATCGGAATCCGCGCGAGTCCTACTCGCATTTTACCGGTTTTTTTCTTGAATGGTAGGTAAGTATTATTACCAGAAAAACTGTAGTAACAAGATTTATTAGTTCTGAGCTATTTATTTCTTAAAGAGAAAGACAAAGCTTTTACGTTTTTAGGATATAAAAAAAATCATACATTTTAGTATGGAGGTCCCTCGCAAGAAATGGATACGGTTATGGCTCCCTCCTTAGCATAAAGAGCTGCTACTTAAACCTCCTTGTGTCAGTCAGTGTTGCCGTGCTGTTCTTGTTTTCCTGCATATTTCCAAGTATTTTATGAGAAAGTCATACCAAAAGCGATCGAAAGTGGTATGCGAGAAATGATTCTCATAATGACATCGTTCTTTGATGCAGAAAAGGAGCAAGAATCTCCAATAATACCATGAAGGAAGGAAAAAATTACGCGCCCAGATGGAGTAGTAATCAAAATGTACTATGGGTGCCGGCTATGATACAATTTTGTAACTCACACACACATTCACACTTTTCTTCCAAATAGTCGTTCACGGCATGTGACATGGACAACATCTCTGTCATAAAATATCAGAAATAAAATAAATAACACAAAACATTAATAATTGTGCGGTGAAATTGTGCCGAAACCATGCCGCAAGCAAAACTACAAAGCTTGCTGGTATCATATTTTTCTGGTGAGTAGTAAACCGCTTGGTTTTTACAATTTTCGTGGTAAATTTTTTAGTAGAAAATTGTGTTGTTGATTTTTAGTGATGTGAAGTAGTCGATAAAAAATAATATAGAATCGAGTAGACAAGCTTATTATAATTTTATTTTATTTATTTATCGCAGTTTTCCAAAAGATCCGGCGCAAAAACGTCAATGGGTGCCAACATGCGGGAGAGACCATAATTGGATTCCAACCAAAAAATATAGCAGAATCTGCTCAGCTCGTTTTAATAACAATAATTACGAATTAACTGAAGCCCGTAGAAAAAGACTTCATAAAGATACCATTCCAACCGAGAACCTATGTCACAAGGTAAATGAAAAACTAGTTTTTTCCATCCTCAGAAATCCATAATCTCTACCAGCTATCCCATCTGAAAAACAGCTGTATGTACGTTTATAACTCTGTGCAGTGTCTTATTAATATTATTAACTAGCCCCATACAAACTTTGGACCCCCGTTTCACCCCTTCAGGAGGTGAATTTTGAAAAATTCTTTCTTAGTCAGCCCCACAAGGAAGCTAAGTGCTAAATTTAGAGTTTCTAGACCCAGTGGTTTGGGCTGCGCGTTGATTCTTAGTCAGTCAGCCATTCATATATTCATTCAGTCAATCAGTTTCTTCTTTTATATATCTAGATTTGACTATTTGTAACGATGGCAAATAGTTGCTGATCTAGTTTTTCAGTTATTCTAAGAACTGTAAGATTTTTGTGCTTCGTTTAACAGTTAGGCAGACAGACCATACTGAACGAAGTATTGGTGTTTTATTACCTTCAGCATTATCTCTTTATACAAATAATATATTTTCATTCTTACAGGTCGATGAACAAGTGCTTCCCCCTCAGAACTCAACGATACATGCTTCCGAAGGTAGCTCTACATTGTCAAAAACAAGATTAAAATACAAAATTGAAGAGCAAAGGAAGAAAATAAAACAATCAACTATGGCATGTGTTACTAATTCTATTTAATTTTTAACTAGACTACAAAACATTGTTTTACTTTTTATTGTTAATATTTTACATTGTAATAAATATAATGTCAATATCAATGGTGATTTACGAGAAAAATAGGTGGTCAAAAGTAATTTTACACGTAATGTAAATACGTTATACAATAATTTAAATAGTTAAAAATATAAATTAAAAATATTGTTTAAAAAATTGTAATGTATTTTTATTTGTTTATGTTTAATTTGACGTGGTCCTTGCAATTATATATCTAATTCCGATAAGTGATAGATTTCATCCTCACCACCTGGACGTCTGATCTCGAACTATATGAACTGATGGATAACGCTTTTACCGCTCACGTGCAAGGTGTAGAATGATCTCCCTCTCGAGGTGTTTCCTTTGCACAACAATTTAGGGTCTACAAAGTAGAAAATCGCAAAATTTCACAACCACAGGCAGGATTCGAACCTGCGTCGTTGTGAAATTTTGCGATTTTCTACTTTGTAGATTTATCTGAACACCGGAAGTGTTAAAATAAAATCATTTTCTATTTAGGGTCCTTCAAAAGGCAAGTCTACAGACATCTCAAAAGCCTGCACCGTATCTGCTCCCCTAAGTTGCAAGATGTCCTAGACGACAGTGACCACTTACTATCAGGTGGGCCGTCTATCCCTGTGCCTATCTAGGTAGTTCGCTCACTCTAGGAAATAAAAGATATATTTGTATGGAGAAGCAAAAAGTCAAAATACCAAATTCCCAAAGAAGTAAGCAGTTCCCAATATTATTGCAAGTTGCAAATTGATCACCATTGTATACGAGAGGTTCGATAAATAAGTCCAGGAGCCATGTGATAAAATGTAAGTAAATAATCGATAAATATACATCAAATCACTATTTTCAAATTCAGCAACCATGAAGTTTCTTGTTTTTTACATGCCAAATAAAGACAAATAAATGTCGTACTTTATTGATATTTTGTTTTTAATTGGGCATATCATAACATAAATGTCTCTATCTTTTTCTAACATAACGTATTCAAAGATGTGTGATAGAGTTAAAAGACAAACCCCGTCTCCCGCTTCCACCTACCCTCCCACCCCTCTGAGCGGCCGCATAGGTTTCGATACAAAATGGGCATGATTACTACTCCATCTGGGCGCGTAATTTTTTTTTCCTTCATGAATAATACCATTTGTTCATGTATACAAACGCATTGCTGCCGCTACAGGTCAGTGTTACCCAGATCTTCTTCTTTTCGTGTCGACGCAAATCCAATATTGATTCAGATTATTATTGCAGTAACAATTAGAAGTACTAGTTAAAGACCTGTGTAAAGTTTCATTAACCTAGGTTTAAAACTCTAAGCACTAGAGCATTCTGAAAATCTCAAATTTAGCCAATTGTAAAAACATGCTGTAATTCCGTAAATTCCGTAGAATTTACCTCGTACTTGATAGAAACGGTGCCATAATCACTTTTTAGACATTACCAATAAGATTTAACTTTTCTTTTCTTGTTTTAAAGAAATTTTGCAAATTATCAGAAAAACAGGTGCTGCTGGGGATGTTTGAAGTGAAAACGTTTTTTTAGCAGCGCCTAGCACTTTTTTAGATGGGGAAAAAATTATAAATTCGCATCAGATGTCGCGTCTTTGTCGCGTCCAAGTTAGAGCAGACTCAATATATACAAAAGTTCTAAAGTGTCATAAAGACAAAAACATCTATTTTGTCTTTGTCGCGTCAGATCTTTAGATCTCGGATGAAGTATAGAAATGGATTTGCAAATACCTGTAATCATACCAAGTTAGAGCAGGCTCAATTTATACATACAAAAGTTCTAAAGTGTGATAAAGACCCTAACATCTTTTTTGTCTTTGTCATAGTCTCGGCTCTTTTTTTAGCAGTCAAACTAAATACAGTTGTCAAACTAAAAATCGCTATAACTTGAAAACTACTGACCCTAGACTACTCATGTGCTGAGACAAATGATAGGTCTCGATTAAATCTACATTTCGGATGACAGCTGTCAAACTAAAAATCGCTATAACTCGAAAACTACTGACCCTAGACTACTCATGTGCTAAGACAAATGATAGGTCTCGATGAGATCTATATTTCGGATGACAGCTGTCAAACTAAAAATCGCTATGACTTGAAAACTACTGACCCTAGACTACTCATGTGCTGAGACAAATGATAGGTCTCGATGAGATCTACATTTCGGATGACAGCTGTCAAACTAAAAATCGCTGTAACTTGAAAACTACTAACCCTAGACTATTTGTGTGCTGACTCAAATGATAGGTCTCGATGAGATCTACATTTCGGATGGCAGCACTTCAAAATGAACTGTTGTAATGTAACTATAAATTTATAATTGAAACAAATAACAGGCTTGGTTATTTTCTATTACTTCACTTAGTTAGAGATTATTAAATGTTATAGTTATTTTATACTTTTTATTGCTAATATAAACCTTGCAAAACTTTGAAGGAGGTGTGTAGTTTTTGTTAAAACTATTTTTATTCAACGTAAAGTTAGGTATTTGACCGCTATTAGTATAATTCTAAAACTATTCCAAATTTCAAGTCGATAGCATGAGTGGTTGCTTTAATACATGTGTAAGTGTGACAGACGGACAGACAGACAGACAAAGTCGCACCATAGAAAAGGGTTCCTTTTTTAACCATTTTGATATCGGAACACTAAAAAGGCAGAAATTGTTTATTTTTGTAATAGGTGGCAATCCTTTTCGATCGTAGCGCCATCGTAAAATTCTACAGATAAGTTGGTCAAGCTGTACATTACGTTATAACATTATAGAGGTGGGCGTTAAATAACGTAAATAGTTTTGATAACTATTTATTGGTGCAATAGCTTCATTACGTTATTGGCTATTGCGAAAACTATCTATCGAGCGAAACTAGTTATTTCTGAAAACCGAAAACCATTGAGATCGCGCGACTCAACGCGTGAACGAACGAAGCTTGATTACAGCGCGAAGTTAATTTGATTTCGATATTTGTTTAAATCTAGTCAAAAATCCAAAAATATTCCTAATCAAACTAAATCACGTATTTCATAAAAATAACCAACACGCATTTCGGTTATTCTGATACTCGTTTTCCGAACGTCAAGCGATATTCAAAAATAAATAGTTATTAAAATAAATAGTTTCAAAAGCCGCTATCGGCTACTATAACGATAGCTAGTTTCGGTATTCCGAAATACTAAAACGACCCACCTCTATAACATTATTTTCAAAAACGTCAAAATCTGACGTTTTTGGGTGAGAAAGAGACAAAGATAAAATGTGGCCATACTAATAAAGTTTGCACAAAACGGTTCAAAAAGTATCCATTGGATCTTTCTTTGTTTTAATTTTCCTTTTAAATATTTCCCTAACAATATATTTATAAATGTGTGCAACATTATGCATAATACTTAAAAAAATAATTTAGATTTTTCTTTACTGAAAATAGAAAGTTAGCGATTTTGAAATATGAAATTGTTGTGTTATACTGGTATCATTATTGTGCAAATGCTAGGGATGTATGTTTCATTGGGCAAATTATCGATAAAATGGATTATTGTACTCTGGATTACAACTTTTCCACGAAACATAGGTTTGTTTTAGATTCGTACAGCTTGCAATAACTAACTCTAGCGATGGCGGTTAATGCGCAGAACACAAAAAACGACTCGCGGGGGTGCGCGGGGTATGGTGGGGGAAGGACTGCGAAGCGTTCATTGGCTCTCCGCGTGTCACCATGCGCAGAAACTAATCGTCACGCTAATGTTAGGTTGTGCAAGCTGTTTTATTTTTTATATCTCACTAAAATCACAGATTAAATAATACTAAACTAACGTTTACAGATCCGATTCTTAGGCGGCGGGGTGAAGAAGGACGTACCTGATGATAAGGAATCCAGGCGCTGGTTCTTATTAGAGGTCACACTGCATCAATCAATCTTTACACAAAACATTGTAAATTCAAAGTCACTTTGGGGGGGGGGGGGGGGGGAAGAGAGGGAAGGAAAGGATGCGTTCTTAATTAGTTTTATTGTGTTGTGTATTGCCTGGAAACGCATCATAATAACTTTTGTTGAGAAGCCAAGTATTCACTTACACCTTGTATACGAGTTTTAGTTTTATACTCATTCTTTATTAGGGTTTCGTACCGAAAGGGTGAAAAACGTGACCTATTGATATGCCTCCGATGTCTGTCTGACTGTCAGTGGGCTGTATCTCATGAACCGTAATAGGTAGAAATTTGAAATTTTCACAAATTGTGTATATCTGTTGCCGCTACAACAACAAAATTTTGTTTGAGCTGTATCTCATGAACAGTAATAAATATATAAATTAAGTGTGGCTCCGATACTAAAGACCTTATTTAGGCGATTTTTGTTTATGCTCAATCTTAAAAACGGGAACACTTGAAAACAAGAAAATTGCAATGTTTATAAGCTATAAAATAAAAATTGCAATGTTTATAGTGCATAAGCTATAAAACAACAAAAAATAATAAAATCTAGTCAAGCTCGTGTCGGACTCAAAAAATCTAGCACAGGAACATACTGAAATTTCTAATACAATCGTGATTATGTGGTGGTACGGATCCCTCGGTGCGCGAGTCCGACTCGCTCTTGGCCGGTTTTTTATTAGAAGATCCCTGCGTGTAAATATTCTTCAACAATAAAATAGATCATGAAGCATTGTTTTGTTTTATTATTTACATGATATTTACATTTTTCTTATTTATATCTCACTAATATTATAAAGATAATTTATTTTAGTTTGAATTTTTATATGTTTGGATGTTTGTTACTCTTTCACGACCCAGCCACTAAACAGAATTTGATTAAATTTGGCAGGAATATGGACTTAGACCTAGAAAAGCATAATATCTACTCTTTTTTCGAATCCCACGCAAATGAAGTCGTGGGCAACTGCTAGTCAGCAATAAGAAGAACCAACAAATTAAATTAATATACCAGTAAAGACGTGTGTGGTAAAGTTGGTGTCCCTCCGGGAAGTGATTTCGGTTTCTAACAGGTATAGCGTATAGCAAGAGGCTTTAAATGTCTTCTTTGTGCCGAAAAGATGATGTCACTCTCCAAAAAGTGTTTGGAGCAAGTAGAACTTGTTTTGGTGGCTAACCAATCTTTTTGCCCTGTGGCATCGATCCATCTTTGCTTTTCTTTTGGATCACCTGGGTAGCTGCCAAAAATCTCTTTCTAAAGTTGGGATTTAGTATGAGTGCAAACAATTTTTAATTTTTTAATTATTAAAAAATTATTGGTTAACTTCAAAGCTAAAAAATATATACAAGTAAGTATTCAACATTACAGGAATAATTCCAGTATACAGAAATTTATCGATATCGTTGTATTTTTGGAAGCACTTTTGCTCTGGTTTCGACCGGCTAAAAAATATTTTTGTTTTAACAAATATAGTGGATAAAAAGGTATTCAAAATGGTTATCGGTGGTACAATAGGCCTCCATTTTGCAAATTTTTATCTTTGCTGTGAGCTCGACGTGATAATATCGCACAAAACGGCATTTTCTTAAAAAATACGTCGCTGCTCATTACGCCATTGAGTCGGGCAAATCACAGATTAGTATATATGTAGGGGGCGCAAATGACTGAAGGAAGGGGTCATTTTGAGGTTTTGACGTTTGTTTGTCCTACGGACCTATCCGTGGCACGCGGGGCCCGCCTACTTCGCCTTTCTAACTCTGTTTCATGTATTCTATGATAGAGTATATTTTTTAGGGGGACGCGAGATAGCATCACAGACTACTTAGATGTGGATAGCATGAAAAATACAGTCGGAGCGAAAAGTTACTAAAAATTCTGTTAATATTTTTTTGTTAGAAAAGGAAGCTTTAGAACGCTATTTTCAAGAACTACTTAAAAACGGACAAAATGAATTTTCCCAGATATGTGACCGAGCAATATTTCACCCCCGAAAACCCCTGTATTGTAATTTTATAAATTTTATCAAAATAAGCTTTTGCACCGAATCTTTTTTTTTATTATTTATTTATTGTTTATTGCACACAAGAGAATACAATGGACAATACATAAAGATAGACTACTTATTTCAATAAAGAAATGTCTTCCAGCAGACCTAGGCGAATGTGAAAAATATTGGAGAAGGCAGATAGACTGTCAGCAAGCTCAAAAATTATACAAAAGTAACAACAATATATTAAACATAAGTACATATCTAATTACAATATATAAACCTACTACACAAATAAAATATATGTATGTATATATGAAATACATACATATTATATATATAAATAAATAAATAACTAATAAATATATGGATAACTACGACAGGGAAAGATTGTGCTCTTTGACTCGTCTTGCTTATATATGGTGACTTTTAATTTGTTCTTGATAGAAAAAGGTACTCATGATACTGAACAACTTTCCCCAAGGAACATAGGTCGAAAGACGAAAATCAAGTTTTGCCCTCCCATAGAAACTGCATCAGCTGATAGTGCATTTTGTACGGGAGGTCAAATTTGGTTTTTCGTATTTCGACCTATTACGAGTACTTGGGAAAAATTGTGCAGTATCATGAGTATACATGCAAATCTTTTTCTATCAAGAACTAATTAAAAGTCACCCTATATACAATGTGATATACCGGAATAAGCGAAACTGAGAAAATAGTTTGTTCAGAATCGATTTTTTAAGTTTTAACCGCTTCTAAATATTTCTGTGGATACGCGGCGCGCGATTCATGAGCGGTGAGGAGGGGAGGGAAGTGGCCGTGCGCGGACGCGCCATGATAGCTTAAAAATCTACTAGAATAACGATGAAACTTTCAATTTTTGAACTCTCCATACAAATTGCTCACTCTGGTCGAACAGTTTGTATAGAGGTAATTTTTTTTTCATTTCCCAGCTATGTTTCTTTGGGAAAGTTGTTCAGTTTCATTCATTGATCACGCCCTTACAGTTTTCGGCACACCGTCCCTTACACCCTGTAGGTATAGTTCCTACATAATCTATCTTCAAAATCTCTCCAATATTTTACTAGGTACCTTCTTGTAATGTTGCAAAATATTTTAATGATTTTCCAATTTTGTCCTTATTTCTAGGTCAACGAGAAACACCCAATAGGTATTTTGTTGATTCATAAATATGTGGAGATGGCGAGATAAATATCTGTACTTAACTATCTTTGATTGTATTGACTTAGGCCAGGGCTGTTGAAATTTTCAGACCTTCAAGGGGTCCTTAGTCCTTTTCGTTTGTGAACTTAATTTCTCTAAGTGTCATTTTTGGGTCAAATAAAAAATCATCTATCAAAGTGGTCATTTATTTATTAATTGCGAGTATTACAATAATTCAGTTTCTTTGGTGAAAATCCATATTAATATTCAACCAATGAAGACACAATGAAAAGAAACGTGACAGAGAGATCAGATCCACAGTTATCATCATGTAAAAGTAATTTTTAAAACAAGTAAACAAATGAAGAGAAACGTGACAGAGACATCAGGTCCACAGTTATCATCATGTAAAAGTTATTTTTAAAACAAGTAAATACGTGATTGGATTTGTCTGGATATCAATGTTTGAATATATCACCGACTGACTTACGAGAGTGACTTACGAGAAAACTATCTCTAATAAATCAATCAAACACTATTATCATCATAATATCCCATGAAACGTCCACTGCAGGACAGGGAGCTCCCTCCAGAATTCTAGCTTTTGCTGGAAAAATGTGGAGGGGAAGTACCATAGTCATCAGTGTCACCACGGCTAGTTGACGTTGTGGCTATTATTCTTTACTAACTTACTTTAAAGGAGTTCAGTTCAGTTAGTGGTTTGTTTAATTGTCATAATCTCGTAATATACCTACAAGAAACGTAATATACTAATTGTAATATTCAAGAATTGATACCCTGAGCTGATTTTCAAATGGCTGTTACATGTCGTCATAGACGATAATAGTTTTGATATCAACTTTTAACTGATCTGCTGAATGTTTTACATGAAGAGTTTACAAAATTTGCCACAAAAGATTTAAATAAGTCAGTTTTTGTTACAACAAGAAAATCAATTCCTTTTGTTTACAACCTTATTTTTTCTAAAGAGAACTAGCTTCAAGATCTATGGGTTAATAATCTGATGTTACTGAAACAAGCTACCTTATCTGATATCTTATCTGATATTACTACAACATACTATCATAATAATAACATAAAATTCGTTCAATACTACACTCACCGCAACCTTCCATTATTTTATTATGCTAAAAAAAGCGGCAAAATCCATTTCATCTCGCATGCCAAGTAAACTACCTACACAAAGTATAAGGCTGGTGTTCAAAGAATCGTTCTTTCAAGTAGAAGGAAAACTTGTCAACTATTATTTTTAAAACATACATCTTGATCAAACAGTCATAATGTCATAAATAAAATTGGTTTACGTTTTAAATTCCGATGTTCGTTTTTCAGGTGCAATAACAAGCGGTACATAAAGGAGGAACAGTCTAGAGCACGTCAAGCTTCATACATTGAATGTTGTACCGTTCTTATTTCTATCGTCGTCGTTCAGGCTAGTCGCACTGCTACCGTCTTACTACAAAAAAGTTAGACATTTGTTGAACACTTGATTAGAAAAAATCTTACCAAATAACTCTGTCTATGTCATTGATGCGCAGAAGTCAAAAATGACTTATTTTCTTATGACTTGACTTCTGCGCATCAACTGACATAGGCAGTTAATTTGTGCGCATTTTTTTAATCAAGTGTTCAACTTTTTTGTAGTAAAACCCCTAGTGTCGAGCTTGACCTACTCTTGACTGTACATAGGTAAAATTCAAACCTAAATTCAACAACGAAAACCAACCTGTACTCGTAGGTACCAAAATGTAACAGTAACTTTTAAACAACCTCAAAATTGAGTGTATATATGTGATGTTTAATAAAAAAAATATAAAATCTTAAATATACAGACACCTTAAACGAGAATATAATAAATATTTTCAACACTAAAATAAACAATTATATAACATTTATCAAGCTATATAAAATATATATAAGGTCCTAATGAAATAGTGAACATAATTTCAGTATGTTATTCAGACCATGAAACTGAACAACTTTTCCCAAGGAACATAGGTCGAAATACGAAAAACCAAATTTGACCTCCCATACAAAATGAGCTATCAGCTGTTGCAGTTTCTGTGGGAGGTCAAATTTGGTATTTCATATTTCGACCTATGTTTCTTGGGGAAAGTTGTTTAGTTTCATGGTCTGAGTAACATACTAAAATTATGTTCACTATTTCATTAGGATATATATGTATTAAATTCACTACATATTTTTTATAGCTTGGTATAGTCAAGGTATAATAGACTTCCACAAGGTAACGCCTGAATCTATTAAATACTTAAAATATTTAATACAAATTAATAGCAAATAATGACCTCTAGCAAATCTGTGTGTATGCAGTAATGAGTTGTATTTTACAACCTTGAGTTAAATTAATATTTTTTATTACTACAGTATCCACAACAAAATAAGGCAATTTTTATTGCTTATTAAATCCATAAGTCATTCATAAAATTATTAAAGATTGACATGTCTTGTAAAAATAAAATCGGCACCAATACACTCTCATTGATAATTTCTACGCGCTATAATCCCTGGGGGAATTTTAACAATATTCCAATGACATTATACAATTATATTTAGAAAATTATTCCAAAATATATTTAAAAAACTCCTTGGTTGGCTGTATACTTGATACGGCCGTAAATTTTACGTGGATACGTCTAAAGAGGTAGGTACCGTCAAGTGCACGCCAAGCGGTCACCCACGTCGACTCAACCTCCCCCCCCCTTTCCCTCTCCCTCTTACTCACCCAAAGCTCGATATGGTACTAATTATTGCCATCAGAGGGCCTTTAACTACATTGCATGAAATACGTAACACCCCAAACGAAAGCACAGACGTCATCATAACATCCCATGAAACGTCCACTACAGGACTGGGAGCTCCCTCCAGAATTATAGCTTTTGCTGGAATAATGTAGAGGGGAAGTACCAAAGTCACCTCGCTTGTTAGCGTTACGACTGGCACAATGGACCGCTGTTGTAGGTGACCGCAGTAAGTAAGATGTAAGATACAAAGGAGGATGCTGCTGCTCATCCTCAAGTTTATAACCCTTAGTCGCCTCTTACGACACCCACGGGTATGTATGGGTTGTTACTACTAGCACAGACGTATCCACGTGAAAACATGACCTGACTCACCACTTGTAAACAGTCGAAACTCACTGTAACAGATCTAAAAAGCATCACAATAAAAATAAATTATACGTTTCGATGTTCACGTGCTGAGCTATTAAAAGTTACATTAAACCCTTAAAATATTTTCGATACAGAACAAACAATACTGAAAAAAAAAGCGTTTAATAAACGCACTATAATAATTCTTACAATCAATTCCTATACTTTTCGTGTAATATTTACAACAGCATACTTGTAATTCTACAGTGATATAAAAATTCTGATATGCTAACTAGAGTTCGAACCTGCTACTCTATAAAATGAACAAATCAGTAAATGTTTAAAGTGTCATTTGGATTATGCGATAAAATAAGCATTATCTACTCCGTTATTATTGTTACAAGTATTTTCGTTTCTTTTAAATACCTTGTCTACATTTTTGCTGCAGCCGAATTCCGCAACAAACATTGCCGGCTTGAAAAATCTGTTCCCCATTATTAAAACGGATAAAGTTATACATAACTTATGTATTGAATTGCAATCAGAGTCAAAAACATCTGCACAAACTTTACTCTGGCTGTATAAAAATGTCATTTCGGCAATAGCATACTTATAATAAATGGAATGTCAACTCTAAATAAAATAATAATTTTTACATTTAAAGCAGCAAACAGAAAATTGAAATTATTTTTGGTTAATTCAACATTTTTCAGACCATAAAATATCCATAATAAATTAAATTCCAAAAAATATTTTTTTCTGTCAAATGCATAAAAACATAATATATCCCATCCATAGTCTTTTTTAATGTGATACTAAATGTAAGACTTTTGCGTGTAACTGTACTTAATCAAAAAGAAAAGGAGGGGCTCTCCCTGAAGCTTATTTAAATCAAATATTATGTCAAACATATTAATTTATGTACAGTAAAGAATAGTACAGTAAAGAGTACATCAAGCTTGACACATTGGCCTTAATACCATTCTTATGAAAATAGCAGTAGGAGCTAAAGTCGCTCGCCCCTGGTACAGTCAAGGACTTTGCACAGCGCTTATTTTAGTGAACGTAGAGACCAAAGTCGCACTGCTTGTGTTGAGCTTAGTCTGCTCTTGACTGTACACCTAAATGGATATGTGCCCCGTCTTACAGATTTGCAGAGCCTGCGAGCGAAGAAATGATGAATCGCACAAAACCTCTCAGATGGAAGCTCCCGCTTAGCACGCTGCCCGAGAGAAAATATATCTCGGAGAAATGTCACTTTATTTGAGGAATTATGTCATCAAATCTATCACCTCCAAGCGCGAAGAAATGTCAGTGGAGGAAAATGTTTAGTAAATCCACAAATTACGTTTTTGATATTTTAGACAGAGATAGCTTAATACACTAGTACATGTAGCCGTCCTTGTCTTTCTAAATGTGTCGCACTGCTCGGATGTAAAAAAAAACGTGACCATGCTTAAAGTCTTTAATCTATGGGCCTAGATAAACTGACAACTGCAGCGTGCTAATCCGGCAGGACATAAAAGTGTTTGCGATTATAGAGAGCCACTTGTTAAGGTGGGGTACCTTGCAGAGCGAGAATTGAAACTAAGTTGGAATCTTTTTTTTATCGTCAATGGGCTTACTCTTGACCTCGATCTAGTCTTGAAGACAGAGATGAGGTCGACGATGGAACGAGCTTTCCCAGAAGAAGCCTATTCACTCGCGACTTGAATAGATTCGGGTTACACGAGCTCGAGAACACAGACGCAGGCAGATAATTCCACTCTTTAGCCGTGCGCATTATAAAAGATGTTTCATCGTTTTCAAACCGATTGAAAAATGTCAAACACAGAGTATAAACTGGATCCTGGTGGCAAAAATGGAATCCAGCTTTATACAATTTGCGTTTGTCAGCTTTCAGTCCAATTTTGGGCCTCGTTTCTAAAAAGTCAGAAATTACCGATAGGATAGCCTGCAAAGGTAATTTAATTACCCAAAAGGGTAATTAAAAAAAAACGCCACCTAAACGCCAGCGTTTGGCGTTTTGACGCCTTTGACATGCTAGCGCCCCTCCTCTTGACTACAAATTCAAATATACTGCGTACAAAATAACTTTGTCCGTGACCGTAAATGCGCAGAAGTCAAAAAATGAGTCGCGGGGGTGAGCGCGGCTCCCCCCAGGAGGCGAGCGAATCGTTCATTGGCTCTCCGCCTGTCACCCATGCGCGGAGAATAACCGTCATGGACAATTTTGTTCTGAACGCGCTGTACAAAACAATCGACTCGCTATCTCTAACTTCCTTATAGCGCTATCTCTTTCCACTGCGATCTATTATTTTAGAAGGTTATTGTTATTGTAGAGCCCTACTTAACATAAGGAGGATATTTCATTATCAGAGTACTTGGATGATATACAGGATGTTAGGCAGACGGATTGCCGAAATAAAAATCTTAGTGGGCAAGTCAATGAAGAAACTTTTCCAGTTCAGTTTTATAAAGGGTCTTAAATTTATACCCTTTATAAAACTGAACTGGAAAAGTTTCTTCATTGACTTGCCCACTAAGATTTTTATTTCGGCAATCCCTCTGCCTATGTATGTATAACATTTTATTATTCCGTAGTATCCGAAAAATATGACAGATTTTTGACTGATAGTGGCACAGCAGACCGCAATGACTGTATCTTGAAACGGCCGATTGCCATCTTATTTAAAATTGAAGTTGAAGTTGACTTTATATTCATGCGTATCAGTCCGTCAGGGTGTACGGTATTACGAAAATTATAGTTTTTAGCAGAATAAAATTAAAACCTAATTTTTAAATTGCTCTACGTTTTAAACTAAATAACAATCAATCTGAACAACCTTTTCGACTAAATAACTCTTTGAACTGAACAACCATTCAAGCTGTTTTCCATCCAAACCAAAGATTTTGGAAACTATGCGCATAGAAACGGATCGTTTTTCTCAAGTCAATGGTATTATTAAACCAAGGAATTTGGAGTTTGCTGTTGGTTATTAAACTATAATAATGTAAAAAAAAAACCGGCCAAGTGCGAGTCGAACTCGCGCCCTAAGGGTTCCGTACCTGTCTACCATATGATATAATAAAAGATTTTGCTCTTTGATTTTAAAAACTCCGCGACCATCCAACTTGACCCCTATTTTATAGAAAAGTTCTTGAAACGGGAGCTCACTTTAATTGGTTAGTTGTGAGAAAAATTGTAATATTTAATGATTTTAGACTTTTCCCTTTATTTGTACTGTGAGACCTAGCTTCTTGCCAATTTCATAATTTTAGGTCAACGGGAAGTACCCTGTAGGTTTTGCTTTTCTGCATAAATGTATGGAGATGAGGACATAAAAAGCCATATCTTTTGATTGCGTCTTTGTAAAAAATTGAAATTTTCAGATCTTGTGTGGTTTATGGACTTATATATTTGTAATCAATTTCAACCTGATACCTCTTCTCGTTCGTGAGAAAAAGGGTCTTGACAGACAGACGGACAACAGAGTGATCCTATAAGGGTTCTGTTTTTTTATTTTGAGGTACGGAACCCTAAAAAATGCAGTATCAGTCACACTGGCGGACTGTCACAATATAAAGCCTGCCGCCGTCGGCTATGCCTCTTAATCTAAATCTAATCTGTCCTCAAGACAATTACAAGACGTAATAGAACATTCTGCCTATGATACTGAACAACTTTCTCTAAGAAACATAGGTCGAAATACGAAAAACAAAATTTTGACCTCCCATACAAAATGCGCTATCAGCTGATTCAGTTTTTTATGGTAGGTCAAATTTTTTTTAATTTCGACCTATATCGAAATACGAAAAACAAAATTTTGACCTCCCATACAAAATGCGCTATCAGCTGATTCAGTTTTTTATGGTAGGTCAAATTTTTTTGATCAGTTTCTTAGGTAGATTCACATCCTTCAGGGCTAGTATACCCTTTTTTTGTTACACCTTGTAGATTGGAGTCAAAAGTAAACCCATATACACAAAGTACAAGAACCTGGCTCTGTGAAGTAACATGGATGCTATTTTCAAGTCTTTTTTGTTTTCGCCACACTTCTGTCAAAAGTCCGTCGTATTTCTGCCGGCTTAGCACGCTGCAGCTGTCAGTTTATCTAGGCCCATAGATTAAAGACTTTAGGCATGGTCACGTTTTTTTGACAACCGAGCAGTGCGACACATTTTGAAAGACAAGGACGGGTTCATGTATTAGTGTATAAAGCTATCTCTGTCTTAAATATCAAAAACGTAATTTGTGGATTTGCTAAACATTTTCCTCCACTGACATTTCTTCGCGCTTGGAGGTGATAGATTAGATGACATAAGTCCTCAAATAAAGTGACATTTCTCCGAGATATATTTTCTCTCGGGCAGCGTGCTAAGCCGGCTGGTTTAGGAACTACAGTCGCTGTGTTCCAAATTGTACAAACGCTGCTAAAAGCGTATACAGTACTTACGGACGGTCCAAATTGATTTGGCACGCTCACAAAGCTATCACTGCTTTAATGGCTCTAGTCAATTTGGAATGGATTTAAGCGCGCTCACGTGTTCATCTGTCAAAATGTCAGTTTTGTTTTTATTTTCTTTAACAAAGCCTAAGCTAATCCCTCTAAAATGTGCGCCAAATCCACTCTCATTTCCATTAGAGACAAACTCATTAAAATTAAAACTTGAGAAACGTCAGCTGGCTGCAAATGTGTGGGATTTTATATGTGTCAAATCGATTTTGACATTAGCGCTTTCACTGCTCCACCTATTTGACTAAAGCACTGATAGCAGAAACGATGACGTCATCAATGACGTAAGGCGGTGAACGAGCGAGTGCTTTAGAGCACGCTTTAGGTCAATTTGGACCGACTTAAGCGCGCTCACAGTGCTCTAAAGCAGTCTGTTAGGGCAAAATGGAACGCACAGAGTGTCGAAGTAATGTAGCTTGATTAGAATGACAGCAGTGTGAGAGCAGGACGGAGCGATGCGCAACACATTAGACCGACAGGGACAAGTATCGATCCGACCTTCTCTCACGCTTAGTTTTCCTGCTATCATTCTGATCAAGCTATACAATGCTTAAAGGGTAGATTCTAACCATGAAACTGAACAACTTTTCTCAAATAACATAGGTCGAAACACGAAAAATATATTTTGACTTCCCATAAAAACTACATCAGCTGACAGCACATTTTGTATGGGGGGGTCGAAATTTTTGAAGTGAAAGCTTCTTTAGCGGCGCTTGGCACTTTTTTTAGATAGGTAAAATTTTTAAAGTTGCGTCAGATCTGTAGTCTGATCGAAAAAGCGTCAACTGTCAACCGTATTGTTATTTATTACAATACAGGTTTTTATTCAGTGACATCAAAGAAGTACGCGAGCAATGGCGCGATTGACCCTTACAAAAAGCATAATGTTGAAAAATGCAAGTTTTCACTTCTGCCTGCACTCCCGGAGTGCAACCCGTCCTTTTTTTTACGTATTTCGACCTATGTTCCTTCGGAAAAGTTGTTCAGTTTCTTGTTCAGAATCTACCATTTAGGTTTGTTTGACATTCGACTGTATATGTTTAAAAAAATAACTCTGGCTATGTCAGTTGTTACACAGAAGTCAAGACATAAGAAAGTAAAACATTTTTGCCAGAATTATTTCTTACAAAGTGTACATACGATAAACGGCGAACAAAATAACTCTGGCTGTGACCGTTAATGCGCAGAAGTCGAAATATTAATCGCGGGGGTGAGCGGGGCATGTGGCGAGGCGATCAAATCGTTCATTGGCTCTTCGCCTGTCACCCATGCGCAGAAAATAACCGTCATAGCCCTACTTATCCTGAACGCGCTATACTACACATCACCCGAGTCCCCGTATAAGAAGTGCTAATGAAGTAATTAATTTTGAATGAGATAAATTCTTACGAACGTAGACAACAGGAACTGTCTCCAACAGATGTCGTTTTTCCATTGATTGGTCCTAAGCTACCGTCATACTTAGGTAACTCTTTGCACTTCGCTTGCTGAAAAAAAAACATTACCTGCTTTATATATATATATATTAATTTTATATTGGGGGACATTTCACACACGGTCATCTGATCCCAAACTAGGGAAAGCCTGTACTATGGGTACCAGAGACTGATGTACATACATAAATAGATAAATAACACCCAGTAACAGAACAAACACTTGTGTTCATCACACAAATGTTTGCCCTGGGCGGGGATCGAACCCGCAGCCCACGGCGTGTGAGGCAGGCTCACTACCAACCACACCAACGGGCTTGTCAAATCACGCTATTGTGTCGTGCTGGCAAAGAATAGTACCAACCTATCTGTACCCGTGGGTGCCGTAAGAGCTGACTAAGGGAGTATTGTTGAAACTTATAAAGATTTAACGATAAAATACAAATTGGAATGTTTGCAATGGCGACGCAATTTTTTATTATTTAAACATTTTAAACCACAGTTTTAAATGGCTAGAACATGACTGGGCCCATAACCAGTTGAAACTTATAAAGATTTAACAATAAAATACAATTTAAATGTTTGCAATGGCAAGCCAAATTTTATTAAACAGTAATAAAAGAAAACGCATTGATGGAGCCACCTCGTCGCAGCGGACTAGCCCAGCTGCGTACATTGGCGCAAGAACGGCGGTTTTTGCACTTTGGTAAAACGAGCATTTTAGCATTTAATTGTAGTACACTCAACAGCACGTCAGTAGAAACACTTTTGGACCTTATGGCGTGGTAATAGAGTTGAAAAAGTTTCTACCGACGACCGGTTGACCGTACACACGGCCGCTCGTCGGTGGAAACACTTTGACCTTGAGCGGGTCTCTGATTTCGGATGTTTATGAACCAGCGGGGTTCAGCATATGCTGGTTTTGTTTCCACTTGCTTGCTACCGTGTGTACATACCCTACATACCTACCTATAAAAATATACTGGTTATTTTTGAACCCCAAAACAAATTTTAGTACGAGTGTTACTCAGAACATGGTGCTGAACAAATTTTCCAAAGAGACATGGGTCAAATAAAAAGAAAAGGGATTTTCGACGTGCAGTTTGTATGGGAAAGCCAAAAAAGAGTTGCTTCATGTTGATTCATGAGGCCGTTATGTATGCGATAATATGAGGCAGTTATACTGGATTATTTTAAGACCCCTCTTAAAATAATCCAGTATGACTGCCTCATATTATCGCAATAAGCATAATAATTTATGAGAGATTTTAATTTTTCCAACACGAAACTTATGCCATCTGTAAGTTACCGTCTTATGTTTAAAAAGCTCGCAAGTAGCGATGGAACCACAACCATAAAAAGTAATTAAATTGAACGAAAAGCAACAGGGTTGCAAGTGATAATTATCACTGATAATTATCTTGATAATTGTGCCTTGATAATTATCCTGATAATTCTGCCTTGATAATTATCTATATAATTATACCTTGACAAAAAACAGTCATAGATATATTTTTTTTAGATTTTGTTTATCAGTGTTCTTTATCAAAAAACAGAATATTTGCAGATTTTGTCATAGTTGCCGAAAAGTAAAGATCCTGTTTGGAGTGAATTTGACTGCATTAAAACAAAAAACAGCGGCTTGTGGGCGAACTCTTTTGTAGACAAAATAAAGACATAAAGTTATAAATTTGCGTTGATAATTATCTGATAAATATCCGATAATTAGCACGATAATTATCAAAATCCATATCCAAACTAATATTATAAATGTGAAATCAATTTAATAATTTATGTTACGCTTTCACGGCTAAACCGCTGAGCCGATTTTGATGATATGGAGATAGTCTTAACCATAAGAAAGGACATAGGTTTCTTTTGATTGCAAAATCGAAACTGGAAGGGGGTGAAATAGGGGATGAAAGTTTGTATGGGGCATCAGTATTTTATTGCGTTTTTAACTATCAACTATAATGTTTAAATACCACTATGAATGTCGTTTCTAATTATGGGTAGGGGAAGGAATAGGGGTACGGATAGGGATAGGGGTTCAGATAGGGGTGTGGATAGGGGTGAAAGTAGGGTTGGGGATAGGGTTGGGGACAGGATTGGGGATAAGGGTAGGGATAGGTATAAGGGTAGGGGTTGGGATAGGGATGGGGACAGGGGTGGCAACAGCAGTGGGGACAGGGTTGGGAATAGGGGTAGGAATAAGGGTTGGGGATAGAGGTGGGAATAGGGGTAGGAGTAGGGGTAGAGATATGGATACATGGGAATAGATAGGAATTTACAGGAAAAGAAAGGTATAGATACAGAAAGATAGGGCAGGATAGGGATAGATGAGGTATTCACTGTTTCGCCCGAGCCGCGTTCGCCCGTTCGGGCGAAACACTACCTTTTAATAAACCTAAATTTTGTATGGGGGGTTTCGCCCGAAGGAATTTCTCTACATGAAGTAACATCAGCAACAAAATGTTAATTAAAAGTAAATAGTAAGAAATTTAAAAATGTATAGTGCCATCTCTTTCTTTATTTTTTTTATTATTTATTAGTTTTCAGGGTTCCTATACCAAAATGGTATAAAACTTCATCATCATCATCATCATATCAGCCGAAAGACGTCCACTGCTGGACATAGGCCTCCCCTAAAGATCCCCATGACGACCGGTCCTGCGCTGCTCGCATCCAGCGGCTTCCCGCGACCTTGACAAGATCGTCGGTCCACCTTGTGGGGGGCCTGCCAACGCTTCGTCTTCCGGTACGTGGTCGCCACTCTAGAACCCTTACGCCCCATCGGCCATCAGTTCTTCTTGCGATGTGCCCTGCCCACTGCCACTTTAATTTAGCGACTCTCAGAGCTATGTCAGTTACTTTTGTTCTTCTGCGGATCTCCTCATTTCTGATTCGATCTCGCAGAGAGACTCCGAGCATAGCCCTTTCCATAGCTCTTTGGGTGACCTTGAGCTTCCTGATAAGGCCCATCGTGAGCGGCCACGTCTCGGTTCCATATGTCATCACTGGCAACACACACTGGTCAAAGACTTTCGTCTTGAGACACTGCGGTATTTTGGACGTGAAGATGTTGCGGAGCTTCCCGAACGCTGCCCATCCGAGTCGGATTCGACGAGTAACCTCTTTCTCTAAGTTGGATTTACCCAGCTGGACTGTTTGTCCCAGGTATACGTATTCATCGACAACTTCGAGCGTAGAGTCTCCAACTTTGAGTGGAGTGGGTACAACAAGGGCGTTAGACATAATTTTCGTCTTATCCATGTTCATTTTAAGACCCACTTGTTGTGAAACTCTACTGAGGTTATTGAGCATCGTGCCGAGATCTTCCAGGGTCTCAGCCATTACGACAATATCGTCGGCAAATCGAAGGTGGGTCATGTACTCGCCATTGATGTTGATGCCAAGTCCTTTCCAGTCCAGGAGTTTGAAGACGTCTTCCAATGCAGCGGTGAAAACTTAATGGTACAAAACTTTGTCTGTCTGTCCGTCTGTCTGTCACACCTGTATATCTCGGCAACTACTCATGCTATCGACTTGAAATTTGGGATAGTTTTAGAATATGGTTGCTCAATTTAATTGCACATGAAAGAATAAAAAAACAATATGATTATTAATGTAAAGGGGGCCTAAATAGGGGGCGGCTAATTTCAAATTGTCGCTATATATGAAATGACTTTACTTGTACATTCTAAAATATGTTTTTGTTTATTTTTTTCCGACTCTTAGTTTTCAAGTTATGATGAAAAATTACAAAAAGAAATACCATTCCCCCCCTTATCTCCGAAGTTTGTGAAAGGAAAAATCTGAATTAATTACAGTCGATAGAAGTTTATGTATATATTACAGCAAAAATAAACGAAACTTTCTAAATTGCACTTTTTTAGAAATCTGCAAAAAGCCTTTACAAACAAATTTTGTTTTGCGGTCATAAAAATTGACTTGATTGCTTCCAAAAATACTATAGGTATATCGGAACCCTCGGCGCGCGAGTCCGACTCGCACTTGACCGGTGTTTAATCTTTATTTTAACTAAGTAGTCAATTATTGTTGTACCTAAAGTGTGGATAAATATATGATTCTAAATAACAATTATTGAAAAAAAATTATTTAGTATTTCTCTAAGTAGTTTGTAGCGCAGTACCAGTTGATTGCGATAATTAGTACATATAAAAAAATAATACTATAACTTATTACACAAGACTGCTTAAATGTAAGTACCTTATTAATGTTTATTTCTAATATTTTAGATTTTCTAATAAAACTTCTTTTGATGTGAATTAATTGTTTTATTTCAAATGATACAATCGATTCTGATGCTAACTGTACTAAAACAGCAATAAAAATTCCTTCGGGCGAAACCCCCCATTCTAAAAGTAGGCATTTTAAAAGGTAGTGTTTCGCCCGAACGGGCTAACGCTGGACGGGCGAAACAACGAATACCTCGGATTTATTATTATTATTAAGCCTTTTTATTCTGAACTACAGGTTACAGTAAAGTATAATTTATAAAGATTTTTTGATTTCACAAAATGTCCCTTAGTTCAGCGTGCCGCTTGGCATAGGCCTCCTCTAAGATCTTCCACTGTGTTCGGTCTCTCGCAACCCTTCTCCAATGGTGTCCTGCTGTGAGTTTCAGGTCGTCTTCTCATATGTTGGCGTCCTCTGTTGCGTTTGCCATCTCTGGGTTACCATTCCGAAATAATTGTGCTCCATTTATTTTGTTTATCTCGGACCATGTGTCCGGTCCATCTCCATTTCTGTTGGTCTATTCTCGTAAGTATATCAGTCACTTTGGTTTTTTCTCTTATTATGCTACTTCTCACTTTGTCTTGTCTCTTAATTCCTGTCGTCATGCTCCTTTCCATAGCTCTCTGACAACGTTCCAACTTTTCTCTGTGATGTTTCGTGAGTGACCAAGTTTCACAACCATATATAATAACTGGAAGTATACATGTGTCAAACACTTTCCTTTTTATTGACATGCTTAAATCCTTAGATTTCATGATTTCCTTCAGAGACCAGTACTTTTTCCACCCATTTGCTATTCTTCTGTTTATTTCCTTTGTGGTTTGGTCTTTATGTGAGATTATCTGTCCTAGGTAGATGTATTCTTGCACGTACTCAAGTGGTTGGTTGTTGATTTTAATTGCAATTGTTTTGGAGTTTGTGAGCAGTTTTGTTTTGTCTTTGTTCATTGCTAGACCTACTTTCTCGCTTTCCTCATTAAGTGATTTTATCATTACTTCGAGGTGTGTTGGGTTTTCTTCAAACAAGACTATATCGTCCGCAAATCTTAGATGATTCAGTTTCGCTCCATCTATGTTGAGGCCGAAGCCATCCCAGTTCAGTTTGCGGAAGATACTTTCCAATACAGCAGAGAACAATTTTGGTGACAGGGGATCCCCTTGTCTTACACCCCTCTCGATCTTAAACTTTTTTCCCAGGGTATCTAGTTGTATCCTCGCTTCACTGCTTGAGTAGATGTTTTTAATAATTTCGATGTATTTTGGAGGTATCTCTTGTTGTTTCAGGCTCTCCCATATGGCTTGGTGACTAATGCTGTCGAACGCTTTCGAGTAATCGATAAATGCCATATATAGGTTTTTGTTGTATTCTTTGTACCTCTCCCTCACTTGTTTCACTGTGTGTATGTGGTCGAGGGTGGAAAATTTTTGTCTGAAGCCGGCTTGTTCACGTGGCTGGTGTTCGTCGAGCTTTTTGCTTATTCTGTCTAGGATAACTTTGGAGAACACCTTATATATGTTGGACATTAGACTTATGGGTCTATAGTTCCCTACATCTTCTTTTTCTCCTTTTTTGAATATCAGGATGATGTGCGATGTTTTCCATTGTAAAGGAATTTTTCCCGTCTTCATTATGTCGTTGAAAATTGATGTGAGTACAGGTAATAGTTCTTCAAGAGTTCCTCGGATAGATAGGGATAAAAAAGGATACATAGGTATAGAAAAGTATAGATAGGAATGAATGGGGATAGATAGAGGTAAAAAGGTATAAAAAAAGGATAGATAGGGATGGATGGGGATAGATAGGGACTTTTTTGACTTTTATGAATACCTCCTCCCTTTATTGCTTTCTTTTTAAGGTTCGCCTGTAACGATTGACAATGAAAATTCATCACTACCCACCAGTTCAATAAATTCAAAAGATAATTAAATTTGTAGTAAGATAGCATTCAACTTGGATAAGTAAAAATGCATCTTTTATGTAGGGATTAAGAAAGAGAGGCGTTCTGCAAAATATGTTTCAGTTAAGTTCGAGTTCTGTTTTTTCATAAAATCCATGCGGACGAAGTAGCAGGTAACAGCTAGTATCTTAATAATTTCGAACCGTGAAATGCAAGTTGAATAAAAGGTTGTAAAAAATACATACCTCCATAAGTTCTACAGCAATTTCCATAAAAAGTCTTTCAACATTTTCTGCCTCCTTTGCTGATGTCTCGAGGAAGTACATGCCATGCCTTTGGGCGAAGTCTTCGCCTATATGCTTTGGGATTTCTCTGTCTTCTCTATCTGTTTTGTTACCTGTTTAAAATAATGTGGCATTTTTAATAGTGCATAAGCTATAAAAAAAACAACAAATGATAGTGCGTGTCGGAGTCACGCGCATTTAATACACTTCTGCGTGACTGCGGGACCAAAACTAAGACTGTATTTTTGTCTTAGTGGTACGGAACCCTTGATGCGCGAGTCCGTATTTTCTAACCACAGGTTTCAATGGAATTCAATTTGCTTCAATAAAACTTTGCTGTAGTGTATAAGTATTTGTTAAAGAGGTGGAATGCTCTCTTGATACTGGCTGCATGTTTCATATGAGTTTATTGTGTTTCTAATGACATATGTCGTTCTCTCTGTGTCAATAGCTTCAATAAAGCACACGTTATTTTTCGTTTATCTGCTGCTTTTCTATTTTATATCTCTGCTAGAACCCATAATCTTATCAGGTTATGGGCCCAGATGTTACGCGAGTGAAAACGTAAAATAAAAATCCTAGTTTGGCCGGAAAAGTTCTGTGCCGGGACACTGGTATACGTGCGTGACGTAGCGCGATACGTGTCGTAAAAAATGGAGTTGGGTACTCTAAACCTCGCCAAGCGATTTGGAGGCGAAGGATACCGGCAATGGAAGTTCACGGTGAAGTGTGCGTTGAGAGCTAAGGGTCTGTGTGACCATATTACCAGTGGAGTCAAGCCAGATGCAAAAGATGTCGCAGGTACGGAAAAGTGGCATCAAGAAGATGCGAAAGCCATGTTTATTTTGACGTCAGGCATGGAAATGAATCAGATTTCGCTGATTGAGAATTGCGATACCGCAAAATCCATGATAGATAAGTTGGATGCTATTTATGAGCAAAGAAGCGAAAACAGTAAAATGCTTTTGTTTGAGCAATTCCATAACTTGAAGTTCAAAGATGGTGACAATATGGCGGCTTATATCTCAAGGGTTGAAAATATAGCTCAACAGCTACGAGATGCAGGCGAATCCGTATCAGAGCTTGCGGTGGTAACGCCAATTATTGGATCATTGCCGCAAAAGTATAGAATGTTACGACAAGCGTGGATGTCACTCGACGCGAGCAAACAAACGGTAGCTAATCTCACAGCTCGTTTGTTAGACGAAGAAAATACCCTGAAATCTGAAGAAGAAATTGCCTTGACTACAGAAAGACAAAAATCGAAGAAAATATTTCGATGTTTCAAGTGCAAAAAGAAAGGCCATTTTGCTCGAGATTGCCGTCAAAAGTTCAATGACTCCTGTCAAAGTTCGACAAGTTCAAATACGTCAAATTCAAACAACAACAAACGAAATGATGATTGTGCTTTCACGGCTATGTTGCAGCTTGATGATTCGATGTGGATATTAGACAGTGGAGCGTCGGCTCATATGACCTACCGGCGAGATTTCCTCACTAATTTTCAACCACGATCGAACAGCGTGAGGCTCGGCGACAAGAGTGAACTGTCAGTTCAGGGAACTGGAACAGTGAAAATACGAAAGCAAATAGAGGGTCATTGGTACAATTCGACAATCAACGACGTGCTGTACGTGCCCGACCTGAAGCGGAATTTGTTCTCTGAAGGTGTGGTTACGTCGAAAGGTTTCAGCGTTACGAAATGTCAAGACTTTGCTGTTATTGAAAACAATGAAGGAACTGTTGTGGCTCGTGCTGTCAAGCAGCCAAACAACTTGTACAAACTATTGTTCAAAACAGTGATTGCTTCTTGTGAGAGTGACTGTCAACAAGTAAATGTTGTGAGCTTGAAACAGTGGCATGAACGGCTGGGTCATATCAATGTAAAGACTTTGCGAGAAATGATTCGGAATGGTCAGCTACCTCAGGTTAGTGATTCTGGCAGCGACTTTTTCTGTGAAGCATGTGTGCTTGGGAAGCAACATAGATTGCCGTTTCGCAAGAAGAGCGATTCAGTAAAAGAAAAAGTATACTCAGATCTGTGTGGACCGATGCCCGTTCCTTCAGTGGGAGGTTCGAGATATTTTATGACATTTATTGATGGGGCATCAGGTTTTGTGACCGTTTATTTCTTGAAGCATAAGAATGATGCTTTGGATGCTTTTAAGAAATATGTGAATATTGTTGAGAGCAAATTCAATAAAAAAGTACAGGTGTTGCATAGCGATAATGGTACCGAGTACTGTAATGAAGAGTTCAGAAAGTATGCATCTGAGAAGGGAATAGAATTGGAATATTCAGCCCCTTATACTCCGCAACAGAATGGAAGGAGTGAGAGAGCTAATAGAACACTCATGGAAGGAGCTCGTTCAATGTTATATGCAAAAAGATTGCCTTTATCCTTGTGGGCTGAGGCTGTTCAAACAGTTGCATATTTGAAGAATAGAAGGTCGAGTAACGAGAAGACTCCATATGAGTTGTGGACAAATTCAAAGCCTTCTTTGACACATGTCAGGACATTTGGTTGTGTCGCTTATTACAAGTCAGATCCTAAGAGCAAGAAGCTTCTCTTGGTGGGATATGATGGCGATTCGGACAGTTGTAGATTGTACGATCCAGAGACCAGGAAGGTTTTAGTGTCACGAGATGTGATCTTTAATGAGAATGAGGATGGATTTCCAGGGGTTCCAGAGGAAGGAACAGGTGCCTCGGAGTATTTCATATGTCTGGATGATGATGAGAAGTCATATGATTACGAGTCATTTGAAGACTTTTACGAAAAAGTTGTGACAGAAAGTACACCAACAGCGGAGACTGAGAAGGAAGTTACTGAGGAACCACGGTACAATCTGAGATCGCGACGGATTGAAGAGGCTCATCTTACAGAGGTTTTTGAGCCAGATTTGTATGAGGAGGCCAGGTCCTGTGATGAAGCCTGTTTGCGATCAAAGCCTATACAGGAGGAGATGACTGCTTATGAAATAGCTCATACTTCGGAGCTTGTAGAACGTGAAGTTAACAAAGAAATTGTTGGAAACTATGTGTTTCGATTGAAACAACAGAATGCACAAAGCATAAGGTACCAAGTAAGGTGTGAAACAGAGAAAAGTATGCCTTGCTTGTCAACTAAAGAAAAGCTACAGATGACTCAGTTTGTTGGGATATGTGCAGTCTTCAATGATGATACACAAGACAGATTAGACACAAAGGGACTTGTATGTAAACTTAAGTCCTCTAGATGGTGGAATAGTAAGTCTGATCAGTTGGTAAGTCCTTTATACTTACTTCTGTATGAGATAGATGGACCGTTACGAGAACAATGGGCGGTATGATGGATATCTTCGTGATAGTTTGGGAATGCTGGTGTATAAAGTGAGCATTCAGGGGGAGTGTTAAAGAGGTGGAATGCTCTCTTGATACTGGCTGCATGTTTCATATGAGTTTATTGTGTTTCTAATGACATATGTCGTTCTCTCTGTGTCAATAGCTTCAATAAAGCACACGTTATTTTTCGTTTATCTGCTGCTTTTCTATTTTATATCTCTGCTAGAACCCATAATCTTATCAGTATTTCAATTATTAGTGTTTATAGTGTGTGCAGGATATGTTTGGCTGTGATGGTTAATTTATGCGCATGGGTGAGAGGCAGTAAGCCAATGAACGTTTGCACGCCTCCCCCCACCTGCCGCGCTCACCCCCGCGACTTCATTTTTTACTTTCATTTCATTTATTTATTTGCATTCATGTACATGTTAAAGATCTTAAAAATTATATTACAGTATTAGTATATAAACCCTTTTTGGGCATCGCAAATGATTTGGAGGCATGCAGTCAATAATATAATCTAACTTAAGTACCTATACCTATATAATCTTTATAATGTTAAGCTAAGTTAAAATAAAATTCTAGGATCATTCAAAATATATAACACGAACATGTAATTGTAATCCAAAAATTTTTTAAATAAAAAGATGTCATTGAATTTATAAAATGGTCAAGTATAGGTAAAAATAGTTGATTTAGTCTAATAAAATATTTAAATTAAATTTATAAAAAATAATGTCAATTCAAATTAATACATGTCAATATAATAAAAAAAAGATTATTCAATTTCCATTATTTAAAAGTCAAAAAATAAAATAAAAAATAAATTATAATTATCAAAAATCTATTTACAATTTCGGTCCTCGAGAAATTCTTTCACTGAATAATAAGCTTTGTTTTGAAGGAATGATTTTAATTGATTGTAGAAAATTTTTTCGTTGGTTTCAGATTTAATACTTCTGCGCATTAACCATCACAGCCAGAGTTATTTTGTACTTTGTATACATTAAAACACACACACACACTGTTCACACATTTACACAAGTGTTCTTGAAGTTAACAGAGTAATACCTAAAGCTTTTGTTTTTAATTTTTTTTTGTACCAGCCAAGGTCACTATTCAAATTGCTTTCATTTAACAACAAATAACAAAAAAAAATTCTGAAAATCTGACATTTGTATTGTTTCTTGTTATTTATTGTCAATGTTTGTTGTTTTTTGTGGTATTTTAACAAGGAAATGGTTGTTTTATTTTATTTATTTTTTATTTTATTTATTTAACTAAGATCTACAGCATTAATACATACAATATAAACCAATACAGTAATCTATACATTAGCCAATTACAGATCTTCACTACGTAATTAAAACATTTAAATTTTTTATTTAATATTAATTGTCCAACATGCGATCGGTCTTCAGACCATAAGCAGTTAATTTAGATGTTGTGATGGCGTTTTAGGCGGGCCCTTCCAGTGTCAGGCTGCCTTCATATGTAATTAGATATACAATTTTATTTATATGTTGTCCCACGTATGTGTACGTTTCAGACGTCTCGTTTGCAATGGCTTACTTAGACAATGAGCAAGTCTGTTTTGGTGGTGAGTTATTTTGCTCTTATAGGCCTTCGTTATTGTGTTTATTTCCTCTTTTACAGTTGGGATTTTCAAGTAGTTATGGATTTCATCCATTCTCGTGAACCATGGAGCATCCACTATAGCCTTAAGTACTCCATTTTGAAATCTTTGCAGTATCTCAGTATTGGATGTTTTAGCCGTTCCCCAGAGCTGAATGCCATAGGTCCATATAGGTTTTCGGATACTCTTATAAATCAGGACTTTGTTTTCTATGGAGAGTCTAGATTTCCGTCCAATGAGCCAATCTAGTGTTCTGAACCTATGGTTAAGTTCATCACGTTTTTTTTGGATATGAGTTTTCCAGGTCTGCTTGCGATCTAGGTGGAAGCCAAGGTACTTTACTACTTCATTGTGTGGTAGTACATCTTGCCCTAATTTCACAGTCGGGCAATCCTTTTTTCTTAGCGTGAACGTGATGTGGTTCGATTTGGGAGCACTAGCTTTAATACGCCAAGATGTCATCCATTTGTGGACTTTGTCCAGATGTGTTTGGAGTACACTCGAAGCCATATCAGGATCTTCGTTGGATGTAAGCACTGCTGTGTCATCAGCGAATGTGGCTGTCATAACATCGTTTGATTCTGGTACATCAGCTGTGTACAAGAGGTAAAGAGCTGGACCCAATACAGATCCCTGTGGAACTCCTGCCTTTATGTCATAGAAATTTGAAGTGGATTCATTGATCTTGACATAGAAGATGCGATTTTCAATGTAAGATTTTAGTAGTAAATACATGTTGTGTGATAGGAGTTTTTTAAGTTTATACAGCAGGCCATTGTGCCAGACTTTGTCAAAAGCCTGCTGCACATCCAGAAATACTCCTGAGCAGTACTTTTTGGTTTCTAGAGCATCTCTTATATGTTCACACACTCTATGGACTTGCTCGATAGTTCCATGGTTTGTTCGGAAACCAAACTGATGGTCTGGAATGGATCCACATTTTTCTAAATGATCATTCAACCGTGTCTTTATGATTTTCTCGAGAACCTTTGAGAGTACTGGAAGTAGACTTATTGGCCTGTATGATGATGCCAGGTGTTGAGGCTTGCCAGGTTTCGGAACCATGGTTATTTGGGAAACTTTCCATGCGCTTGGGTAATGCGAAGTTCTTAGGATTGCATTGTAGAGTGACGTAATGAAAATGATAGCTTTCTTAGTGAGATTTCTCAGTACTTCTGCCGTTATTAGTTCGAAGCCTGGTGCTTTTTTTAAGTCTAAGTTCATAATAGTTCGTCTAACTTCAGCAGGTGTGCAACATCTTATTGGAGGGCTGAGCTGGAGATCACTTTCGAGGAACGTCTGTACTTCCAGGTCTATGTCTTCATCACCAAGGTCATCATTAGGGGTGAACACATCTCGGAGGAAACATCCATATGCTTCTGCTTTTTCTTCGTCGGTTTTCGCCCAAGTTCCATTTTCCAACTTAAGAGGGTGTTTAGCTAGCAGAGGTTTGTCACGAGACTTGGCTGTTTTCCAAAGGGAATTCTCAGCTTTCGTTGGAGCAGCTGGCGATAAATTTTGCAGGTGTATCTGTAGCGTTTCATTCTCGATCTCTATCAAATGCTGTTTCAGTTTTGCTGCAGCTTTATTGAGTTTTAAATTGAGGGTAAGTTATTTGAAGGTCGGTAGCAAGAATAAAAAAAAAGTATACATATTAAACAACTTAAAAATAACAATTGTCGCTCACAAATCATGATAGCAATCAGATTTGGGGTGTGAGTGTATTTGTGTTGTGTGTGTGTTTGTGTTGAGTGGAGTTGATGTCATTATACCATGCTTATGGCAATTAATGTTCTTATCTTATTGTTTCTCTTCCTTTTATTTGAATATGAATATTTTATTTATCCTAACCCTTTTTTTTATTATGAATCCCTAATCTGTTCCCTGGTCATTTTTCAAAATAAAATTATTTCACCTTAACATTATAATGGCTTTCTTGCTAATAATAAAACTCACCAACTAATATCCTCAGCACCTTATTGTTAGCATATTCCTCAATTTCACGAAGCCAGTCTGGTAGACAGTCAAATGTAGGTTGGCAAGAAATATCATATACCAGAATCAGTGCATGTGCTGACCGATAATAGCTCTGTGTGATTGATCGGAAACGCTCTTGACCTGCTGTATCCCATATTTGTAACTAAAAAAAAAATAAAGTTATTTTTATTATCAATGGGCTTTATCATGATAGTTGTTTATTTTACAGTAGGTACCTATTGACAGAGACCACAAAATATGTTCTAAAATATTTTAGTGTCATATTTTTTTTTGTACAAAATCACAATGTGATTAGGGTTGGCATTTTTTTTTTGAAAATGAGCAATTTTATTTTTGGGAAAGGTCCCTTGGTTTGAAATTTTGTAAAATTTACACCCAATATAATATCAAATCACGTCAACTCACGTTAACTAAACTATAATTTTAAGAAACATTAAAGGATTTTTCAAATGCTCAAAAAACCAGAAAACAAATATTCCCAGACAAGAGACCTAGCTAGATCGATTTTTCGCCCCCAAATACTCCGTATAGTAAATTTCATTGAAAAACCGCGGCGCACTAAAAAACAAAGGCGCAAATGAATAAAAACACAAAACATATGTTTCATAATTCCACCATAAACACTATTTAATCAAATTAAAATTAGTGCAATTGAAAGAAGATTAATTAGAATGTTATGCGAGTAGCCGTACCTTCACTTTCTCACCATCCACTTCCACTGTTTTGATCATAAAGTCGACTCCGATCGTAGCTCCTTGCCCAGGCGGAAACAGTCCTTGAGTGAACCTCCTCACTAGACAAGTCTTACCCACCCCAGCATTTCCTACCAACACAACTTTGAAGAGAAATTTATAATCCTCCATATCGAACTTTGATTCACATTTAAATACTCCGAATAGAAAATTATAAACACTAAATTAGCACCTCGGTTACGCTTTGATGAATCGAGTATTTTGATGATAATTTGACAGCAGATATTGTATCCCCACGACTATTTAACGATCAAATACACATTTGTAGATTTAGATAAGAGTACGATAGATAAAAAGTTGTGTGATAGAAAACTTTTCCCTCAAAACAAGAGAAATAATAAATCGCAAAGGGAAAATGATATCGACGACGAAATCGAAAATATTACATCTAAATTGCGTTTACAAAGGAAGCTTTAAGCTGATTTAGGTATTGTTAGCTAGATATTTTTTTCACATGGGCCCGTGTTCCGAATCACGACAACGCTTTCAACGCTAAAATCACTCACACCCCCCCCCCCCCCGTTCCGATTCATTTATCGCGATAAGCGATAACTACGCTTTTAGGACCATAGATTTAGTACTTCGCGCGCGGCGCTTTTACCCAGATTGCGCTCTTCCAAAAATTATGCGAGCAGAGTAGGACGTAAGATGAGATGAAGCTGTCCCTTTCTAATAGATTTTGCATGACATTTTGTTTATGTTGCCATGACAACATCAACAAAATGTCATGCAAAATCTTTGTTAAAAATCATTTTACCAAAGAGTTTTTAATCCAGATAAATCAAAAGAAAATGATTTTCTGCATTTATCAATATTTTATGAAAACTGAGAGAGAAGTTTACACTTTGCACGTTGAAAATAATTCAAATAAGTATTTAAAAATACGTATAAATAAAAATTTATGGATATAAAACTTAACTTTTTGCACGGAAATTGTGCAAACTTCATTAGTATGGCAACAATGAGAAAGGGACGAAGTACATCGAACATGCTATCTTGCTCTGCTCGTTTTGCCTCTGTACAAATTGTTAGGAGTCCTCAATCATGGTAAATGTAAGATCATTGTTTAGGACTATTTTCATTTGGAACGGTTCTTATGGCGCTAACGTTGGTGGCTGTCCTGTCATATAATCTAACTCAATATGTTCATTCCTTTCTTCCACTCTAACTGTTAACCTTTCTTTCTTTCCTTTCAGAGCCATTCTTTCCTAGTTTCTAAGAATATTTTCTTCTATTCACTTCGCTTTTTAAATTTTGGTTTCTTTATGTCAACAAACACTGGCAAAATCTGACAGTTATGAAAGATCGCTCACAGTGATCATGCTCGGAAGTGTTGGCGTTGTGAGCGCAAGATGGCGGCATTGACGACGTCATCGATGACGTAGCGATGGTCATTCGTAGACGCACTAACAGTGATTCGGAACGCTTTGAGCGCGCTATCAGCGTTAAATCGATATTATCGGTATAATGGAAGGCGGTGATTATGATTTACATCTTAAGACGGGAAGACATTAAACATGCTTTTACACCTTGAAAATAACTTTTTAATTACGTTTAGGGCTCCCGCACACGACCGAGAATCGGTGGGCGATTATCGGCCAGGACAAGGACGGAAGATTCAGGTGATAACACGTCAGAGCGGGATGCCGACAAAAATCGGTCACCGATTCTCGGTCGTGTGCGGGATCCCTTAGGTACTATTTATTTTGAAAGATTTTTTACAACTACTTTCATAAATGTTAAACTTGATGTCGTAACATGGTGCTTCTGAGACAATTTCATAGCTAAAATCGTTATTGTAAAGAGCGATAGATTTCTTCAAAGGCATTTCATTTACATGTGGTTGTAATGGTATGAAACCTGCAAAAACAAACACATTTGACGTCTGGAAATTAGATTTTCGGAAATTCATTCGTTTCGCAGTTTTAAAATTACATTACAAATCAATTAAAATATTGCATATAAATCTAGAAATCTTTACGATAATAATGTCCAGCATAAATTACACTACTCGGACAGAGGGACAGACCAAAATAAACACGATAATATGGACGGTGCCGAACTTCATCAATCTTCTTGAAAACAAGACAACGAGGGAGTTTCGTACGGAAAAATCCAAAGATGCTAACGGGGTTGATATTCTTGACTCAAGATTTCAACTCAAAATGCAGTTTTTGGGCAGAGATAACGATATAATAGAGATTTATTACTTATCTCCAAACCCCGTGTTTCTAAAATCGATTTTGACTATTTGCTTGAAACGATTTGAAGAACGATCTATTGTGATTAAGGAGTACCACACAGTGCAAGCTAATAAATGGCAGTATTTAGCTACATTGTTCAAAAGAGATATAGCCAGCTATGATGGTCGTGACATATTTTTGCTGAGCGATGGAAGCCTACGTTTAAAGTTCCAATTCATGGTCACAAATGACATTAAAGTTGATCGCACTAATGTTCCTGAAGCACAGTTAAGCAATGATTTTGAAAATCTTCTGAACAATGGTCTTTTTTCCGATGTTACAATGAAATCTGCAGAAAATGTTGAATTTAAAGTTCATAAAGCGGTTCTTGCCAGCAGAAGTGCAGTATTGAAAGCACATTTCGAACATAACACAACTGAATGCTACACAAATGTTGTTGAATCTCCCTTAGAGTCTGAAGTACTCCGTGAAGTCTTGACATTTATTTATAGTGACAAAGCTCCAAGAGTGGATGAAATACCAGAAAAACTTTTAGCCGCAGCTGATTATTATCAACTAAGTAGACTTAAGAGTCTTTGTGAGGAAGCTTTACAAAAGAAACTGACGGTTGAAAATGCCATAGAGACCCTACAATTAGCTGATTTACATTCCGCTAATACATTGAAACAATTGACATTGGAGTTTATCAAAGATGGTCAAGCTAAGCTGATCACTAAGACAGATGGTTGGGCAAAGGTGAAGTCCGTTGAACTAATAAAAAGAATTTACGAATACATAATGACTGATGATGTTGAATCAGATTTAAAATAATGGAAAAAGTACAATTTACAAATGTTTTTGTCCTACGACTATTAAATCACTTGAAGCTTTCTGAAATAGCTGGGCTGATCAAATTGAATCAACATAATTCTTGAAAAGATTTTAATATGGGATGAAATGAAGGAACCTGAAGATAGGTAGATAGAAGTTTGCAGAAATGAGAATTTAAAATTTTGAATACATCAATCACAAAGAATAGATGGTCACACCAAACTCTTGCGTAACATTATTAAATATCTTGAAAAGATTTTAATATGGGATGAAATGTAGGAACCTGAAAATAGGTAGAAGTTTGTAAAAATGAGGCTTTAAAGTTTTGAATTCATCAATCACAAAGAAAAAGATGATCACAACAAAATATAGCGTAACCAATACTTTATTGGATAAGAAAGAAAAGGACCCTGAAATATCTTAGTTATCCTAGTTTAAAATGATGTCAGATCTGAAAGAAAACAATTAAAATTAAGAATAATTCAAACAAATTATGAAATTTGATGAGTAGAAAAGTAATTTATTTATTTACATAAAAATTATAGAATTTTAATGGAATATTATACTATTATAAAATTTTCAAATAATTATGTACCACTTTCATCATCACTGGAATCACTATCACTAGAATCACTCTGTATCAACATATGACTACGATTAGTATTTACAAATAAATCATCGCCTTCATCTTTGACCTCTTCTTTTCTCTCTTCAAACTCTTTCGGCCAAACATTGTTTTCTTTATAATATTTGATAGAGTCCTTGTTCATTATTTTGACAATTTCTCCTTTAACTTTGTCACCTTCAACTATTGGTTCCACTAAAATGTAGTCTCCTCTTTTCACCCATATATTTTTTCTGAACTTTGTAGGCATAGATACAAGATATTCTTCACCATTAGGTGTAGTCACCTGTAATAATACAAGATTGTTAAATAAATGTAGTCCTTTAAAGAAAATTGGCTTCAATAGCCTCTATCTCAAGTTACTGGCCACCGAAAAAGAGGACGTCAGTATATGAGATGGGAAGGGCCCTGCTGGACTCGAGTGGCACTAGACCGAGGTCAATGGAAGAACCTGGAGGACGCCTTTGCCAGAAGGCACTCAGAAATTAGAGCTATTATAAACTGTACTACAGTAGTACCTACTGCAAAAGAGAATTTATTTTTGATAGAAGGCTATATTATATTATCTCAAGTTACTAGCTGAGGCTACCTTTCGAAGCAGTTTTCCCACTCACTAATTAACCCTCCAGATTATTATTAACTTGACAGGTTACATATTCAAACAATTAAACACAAACACCTTTGTACTGCTGTATTTCGGTTTTAAGGTAAGGGAGCCAGTGCAATCACTGGCATGTGAGAAATTACAATCTCAATTCTCAGGGTGGGCAGCAAGCATTGCTGTCTTATAAGTGTGCTATGGTTGGTGGTGACTACTTACCACCAGAGGCCTACCAGCTTGTTTGCTCACTTTTAACATTAAAAAAAAGTATTTTTTCTTTCCCCGTCCGGGTAAGTAGGTATTAAAGTTTACTTAAACATTCTAGCCCTTAAACACAAACCTCATGTAAGTTATTTCCTTTGCTTTTTAGCACTTTCACCACACTTTGATTATGATTTGGTAACTCATAGTCGTCCCAAAGAGCTTCATTCATCACATGCTTTCTCTTGGTTACTTTCGACATTGCAACAATTTCGTAACACCTCTAAAGAGAATATAATAATTTCCTACAAGGGGTCTCGAATCACTTTATTGAATATCGTCCGAAAATACGCGTAAATAAAAAAAATACCGAATCGAAACATAACATAACCAAACCACAGAATTAATAATAGTACTAGTACTACATAACCAAACTTCTACACACTTGAGTTCACTGAACACTCAAGGGTTCGTTCCGAATCGGGTAAAAATTATCCACCAAAAACATAAATGTAAAAAAATGGAAGCCAAGTTCATAATAAAGAATTTGCGTGGTTGTTGAGTTTGCAAATATACGAACTCTTTAGAAACATTTACAAAGACAATTTTTATATTCGGAAAAGTGTCAAATGTCAGTGTGTGCAAAAATATCGTAGTGAAAACAATACTACATCTAGCTCTATAAACAGTTCCGGTATCACATATAGTTCACTGTGCGTATAAATTCGGCTCCGCTAACAGACTTCACCGACAAAAGAAGTGATATCTATATGGATGCCAAGTTCTATTAATAATCTGAACATTGGTTGGAATTATTTACACAAGGCAGATAAATTAGGATAAAATTGAAGTTTAAGTTTTGACTTGGCTAGTTTTTATAATACTAATATTTGGCTAATCAATTTATCTTTTTTATTTTATTTGCAAGTGACTATTTATTTATTGTAAGGTCAACATATTACCTTACTCTTCTTAATGTTTAGTTAGGTAGTAAAAACTAGCCAAGCCAAATTTTAAACTTCAATTTTATCCTAATTTATCTTGATATAATATTACGTGTAGTCTAGCTTTAGACTCACTAATTATAAACCCATGCGCAGTTAATTGGATAAGAATACACAATAAATATTAGTTTTACGTTTATTTGTGTATCATGGCTGAAAGAAATTTTTGCGAGTGACAGACTTGACAATCTGTTCCAAAAACATCACAACAATAAACAACATTTGAAATTGACTTAGGTCTGATAGAAAACTTCATTCTCTATGCAGGCTCTAATCTAACATATCTGCCTTGTGTAAATAATTCGAACCAATGTTCAGATTATTAACAGAACTTGGCACCCATTTAGATATCACTTCTTTTGTCGGTGAAGTCAACAACCACGCAAATTCTTTATTATGAATCATTATTGGCTTCCATTTTTTTACATTTATGTTTTTGGTGGAATATCATTACTTTTTGTAAAGAAATATTTTTGTATTTATTAATCCTTTTTCTTCGTTTAGTGAAACATGTTAAATATAGGTATATCTTCCGGCACCTGCTTACTTTCTCACCACAATAAACTCTTTACCCAATAAATAGCACGTCAGTACGTAAACACCTTATGGCATGATAGCTGATAAAACTACAAATGGTTCCACTGACGTGCTGTTGGCTGTTGACCAACTGCCACAGGAATTAAATTGAGCGAGTGACCTGCTCTTGATTGTACAATTATTTAAGCAATTAGGGTACAGCCGACCAATTTGACAAATTACACTTTGCATTATACTTTTCACTGTTATTACTCCAATAGCTGTAGGAAATAACGTTCCACTGCGAGTCTCAAGCTTGAACTGCTGTTGACTGTACACAAGGCCACACGTCAGTGGAAATACTTTGACCTTGAGCGAGTCTCTAGTTTCGGGCGTTTGTAGCGTAGCACATAAAATTTAATTGTTTTCAGTCTTTTTCCTTTGTTTTCCTTTGCTAGTACCTACCTATTCATTTTAGAAAACGAAAGTTTTTGCTACTAAAATTTCAAAAAAAGCTATGTGTTTGTAGTTACAAATCGCAGGAAACAAAAAATTTTCAAATATAATTAATTATATCATCATCATCATAACATCCCATGATAACGTCCACTACAGGACAGGGAGCTCCCTCCAGAATTCTAGCTTTTGCTGGAAAAATTTGGAGGGGAATTACCATAGTCACCTCGCTTGTTAGCGTTACGGCTGGCACCATGGACCGCGGTTGTACGTGACCGCAGTAAGTAAGATGTAAGATACAAAGAAGGATGCTGCTGCCCATCCTCCAGTTAACCCTTAGTCGCCTCTTACGACACCCACGTGTATGTATGGGTTGGTACTATTCTTTGCCGGCACCACACGGGACATTCTTTGCCGGCACCACACGGGCCATAATTATATTAAATATAATAATTGTCAGAGTGTTATAAATATTAGACTAAACCTTTGAATTTCGAAACCTGTTATTACCTCAAAAGCAAATTGCTATTATAATTTTGAAAAGCGCTACATGTTATTAAAAATCGATTATGTCAAAAACATTTCAAATCGTAAAAGTTCTCTTATTTCTGAGTTTTTTCTGTGTACACACATGATTACCGAGCTGGATACCAAATTTCAACTTCCTAGGTCATCTGGAAGTAGTCTAGAAATAGTCAGTATAAGTCAGTAAGTCAGTGATAAAAATGTCGATTTTGAGATGTTCATTTCTCAATACTCGTTTGAACTGTATTCATCAAATTTGGGGTTCTACTTTATCTAAGGGGTCTTATAAAATATAGCAAATTTTATGTGTTTACGTTAAATAGATTTTGAGTTGGGGACAAATGTGGCTCCAAATGGTTCGTGTAATATAACACACGGTTGCTGCGTCGCCACTTTGTTCTTTGAACTTGGCTTTGATACGCTTCCGCGTGTCTAGATACGCAGTATAATTCCCTGTTGACAGCAGTCTGTCTCGACCACACCGATGAACGTCATCCTATCCTACTTCCTACTAATATTATAAACGCGAAAGTTTGTAAGTATGGATGGATGTTTGTGTAAAGCCGTTATGGATCGTATCAACGCAATAAAAAAATCGTATTAGTGACGATAGCTATATTATTTAAAATATTACGCACATCTTCAAATTCACACAAAAACGGTTGACAACAGTAGACAGACGACAGGAGTTCCCACGGGTCATAGACTAACACGCCGCCTCACGTTGAGGCCCTAACGTCTGCATCAGCTTGTTCAGCCTCGGATATGGCAGGCCCTTAGTCAGCAGATCAGCTGCCATATCTTCTGTCCTAAGATATATCATATCTAGTCCATGCATTTCTCTGCATTCATGCAAAAAATGTATCCGAAGATCCATGTGTTTAGTTCTCTTTGAGCGAACTTCATTTTTACATATGGCGAACGCCGCCAGGCTGTCGCTGTACAATATTACGCCAGATATTTTTTGTTTGGCGATATCATTATAAAGCATTTTTAAGTGGATGGCTTCTTTCGCCGCCTCCGTCAAAGCCAGGTACTCTGCTTCAGCCGTCGACATGGCTGTCGATTTTTGCTTTTTGGATTCCCAACTGACACATCCTCTACATAAAACAAAAATATATCCTGTGTATGACTTTCGGTCAATGGTACATGAAGCCCAATCAGCATCCACCATGCCATATAGCTCATCTTGAGTTTTCTTATAAAATATGCCCATATCTTTTGTACCTTTTAAATAACGTAGCACTCTCTTTGCATATTTAAAATGATCTTCACCATGATTCTTATTAAATTGCGATAAGTAGCTCACAGTATACATAATATCGGGTCTAGTAGCTACTGCAAGATACATTAATCCGCCTATGAGATTTTGGTACGGGAGCTCGCTGCAGGTAGGTAGTCGCCTTTTCCAATTTCAGATTTGGCTCTATTGGCGTAGCAACGGGTTTACAATCTGTCATTTTATATTTTTCTAGCAACTTGTTGATGTAGTTTTGTTGAAGTCTTTCATCTCAAAACAAGTTTTCAGCATGGATTTTACATTATTCAATGCTTTTTCACTGGAATATGCCAGGAGCAAATCATCAACATATGCAGTAAGTATGACTTTATCTGACCCTTTCTCAAGTAGGTACACGCAGGGATCGGCTTGTGATGCAACGAATTCCATGCTTTGCAACTTCTCATAAAGTTTTAGGAACCACTGTCTTCCGGACTGTTTTAATCCATACAGTGATCTTTTTAACTCGCACACTTTCTCTCCTCGTTTCTTAGTACAGTCCATTAACATTTTTCTGGTTTTCTCCAGAACTATTGGATCTGTTTCTGACGTCATAATATCAATTATATATTTTTCTAAATAGTCCGGCTTTTTCATGAAAATCTGTTCATTCAGATCTCCGTTCAGGTATGCAGTTGTGACATCCATTTGCCATAGATTTAGATTTTCTTTGACTGACAGCGCTAAAACTGTTCTTATAGAGCTCAGTCTTGTAGTAGGAGCATAGGTTTCATCAAAATCGATGCCTGGACGCTGGGTGTAACCTCGCGCCACTAATCGTGCCTTCCTTTTGCTGCCTTCTGGGCCATCTTTAATTTTTAAAATCAATTTATAATCAATTAATTTCATGTCGTCCTTTTTCTCAGAAATTATCCAGGTACCATTTTTGATATGTGCTCTTATTTCCTCCTTAATTGCTTCTTGCCATTCTTCATCATGCATTTCGTCGCACTTTAATACCATTTCTCCATCTTCTTCTTCATCCTCATGTGTAATATTTGTGATGAAGTCTTTCATCCACTGGGGTTGTTTTCTCTCTCTTTGTGGACGAGACGAAGTTTCACCAATAGAATTTTCATTTGTGATTTCCTGTTGCTGGACATCATCATCTATATCTTGAAAATCATCATTTGAGAATGTGGAAATATCATGGATTGGAATTTGTTCTGTTTGAACATTTCTAGACAGAAGCGGTGGAGGTGAGTTATTTGTTCTATCATATAATACCTCAATCTGTTTATTTTTCTTCTTTGGTTTCTTTTTGTTGATTTTAATATTATTTTGTCTCTTTTCTTTTTCAGATCTAGGCTCATCCATAGATATTGCGGGTTGCGGCAGAGCTGCTTCGAAAAATTCATCAGTATTAACGCTTGAGCTTGATCCGTCATAGTATATCTCATTTAAAACTTTCACGTCTCGAGTTACAATGACTTGTTTCAGATTCGGCATATAGATTCTATATCCTTTTACTCTTTTTGCGTAACCGACAAAAATGCCTTCTTCGGCTTTCGGCGTGAATTTTCCACTTCGTTTTTTCTTTAGTACGAAAGCTTTTGATCCGAATAATTTCAGATGACTCGCCGATGGAGCGCGTCCAAACCACAATGTGTTAGGAATTTCTCCATTCACAGCCTTTGATGGACTTCTATTAATGAGATAATTCGAAGTAAAAATTGCTTCAGCCCATAATTCGTTTGAAAATTTCGCGTCCATTATTAAGCATCTCATTTTGTCTAAGAGGGATCTATTTTTCCGCTCACTTACGCCGTTTTGCTGTGGCGTGTATGTACATGACAATCTGCGTTGGATTCCATTTGACTTCAAATATTCGTCAAATTCCTTGTTGCAGTACTCCGTTCCGTTGTCGGATTGTAAGAATTTAATTTTCTTATTTAAAAAGTTTTCAGCTTCATTTTTAAATTCCTTAAATTTCGTTAGTACTTCGCTTTTTTGTTTCATGAAGTATATATAACAGTATCTCGTATAATCATCAATGAACGTTACGAAATATCTAGAACCAGCCAGTGATTCGGTCTGCAAAGGACCACATACATCGGAATGTATGATTTCCAATGGCTCCTTTGTTTTAATTGGCTCATGTTTGGAGAAGGGTAATCGCGTCATCTTTCCTTTAATGCACGTTTCGCATTTTCCTAAGCTTTGGTTATTCAATTTTAATCCGTAAAGTAACTTTGTTTGCTGCTGTTTTCATATCAGTTTCATTCATGTGGCCAAGCTTCTTATGCCATTTCATGATTTTTGTTTCTGTCACATTATATACTACTTCGTTTTTGTTAGGTTTTACGAAATATAGACCATTTTCTTTTGTAGCAGTAAACTCAGTACTTCCATCCTCGTTTTTGACATATGCTTTATCACTTTTGAAAATAACTGTGAAGTTTTAATCAGTGAGTTTGCTGACAAACATTAAATTTATTGACAGCTCAGGCACATACAAAGTATCAAGTAAGGCATAACTTTGGTCATTGATTGAGATCGGTAGTTTCCCTTTTCCTTTGATATTCGTAGTTAGGGAGTTAGAAGCTAGCTTTAGTGATCCATTCTCACTTTCAAGAGTTTCGAACTTTTCTTTATGTCCACTCATGTGAGACGTGCAACCGCTATCTAAGCACCATGTCTCTTCTTTATTTAATTTATCATTCAATGACAAGCATGTATTTAAGCTCGTATGACCGCCTTTCTTTTTATATTTCGGATTTTTCGTAGCGTTGTTATGTTGCTTAGGCTTGTTCCAGCATTTCTCAGTTGCGTGACCTCTTTTTCCGCAATTCTGGCACTTCAGGTTCTTTTTGCTAAACAAAGCACCTTCTCTGGATTCACTAGAAGATTGTCGCCTTGCCTCACTTTCTTCTATAATTTTTATTTTTAGGTCTTCTGGAGCAGGAAGTTGGTCCTGCGTTTCCACTGCGATCCTAAAACTTTCGTAAGTTGCTGGTAAACTATACAACATAATTATAGAAAGTAGGTCATTATTTAGGTTAATACCCATATTAGCCAACTTGTCTACAACGTCCATAAACTGGTTTAAATGGTCTCTTACATCTTCATCATTAGCCATTTTTTTCAAAATCAATTGTTTTAATAAAGTGGCCTTTCTAGCTGGTCCTTGGCTTTGATACGCATCTTTTAATTTATCCCACACCTCTTTTGAAGTATTGCAAGACTTTACCTGCTTTAATTCAGACGGTGAGATTAAAAGAAGTAGCTCACTTCGGGCCAGCAAGTCCTTTTGGATGAAGGTTGACTTCACTTCTTCTTTCGTATCGGCTGCCAGCGTTATTTTTCCACTAGCATAATCACACAATTCAGATTTAATAAGCAATGCCTGTGCTTGTATACACCAGGTATCATAATTATCTTTTTGTAGAGGCTCGATACGAAAAGTAGTCATTTTTTATATTTTCACTTCACTTTTGTTTCTTACGTCGAATATACCATAGTCATTTTTCAGCTTTCAATTTTGGCGAAAATGTTTCTGCAATTTTAGCGCTCTGCTACCAATTTGTAAAGCCGTTATGGATCGTATCAACGCAATAAAAACATCGTTTTAGTGACGATAGCTATATTATTCAAAATATTACGCACATCTTCAAATTCACACAAAAACGGTTGACAACAGTAGACAGACGACAGGAGTTTCCACGGGTCACTAACAGTTTAACAGTTTGTTCCTCTTTCACGCAAAAACTACTGAAATGATTTTAATGAAACTTTACAATAATATAGTTAATACATCAGAATAACACATAGGCTTCAATTTATAAACCTGCGCAGACGAAGTTGCGGGCACCAGCTAGTATAGTACAACGCTATCCTGCTGTCAGGGTAAATTTTACCCGATTCGGAACGAACTCCTGAGATTTTAGAACAGGGATTGCGTTCCGAATCGGGTAAAAATTACCCTGACAGCAGGATAGCGTCATATGACGTCCATCAGTGTGGTCGAGACAGACTGCTGTCAAAAGGACTCACTCGAGTGAGTTCGGTTTGGAACGTGCGTTAAACTAACCCAAAAAACTTGCAAAAATTGGTCAAATAATTTATAAAATTAGCGGATCAATTGTGCTAATGCTTCGTGTTTTCGTACGAGAAATAAATAACGCCCTAGGTATTTCCCCAAAGAAAAAAAAAAAAAGAACGAATGAATGAATGAAGGGCAAACGCAGACGGTGGGCATCTGTCCACGTTAAATTCCCTGAATAAAAGGCTGTATGGACCTATGATTCTTTTCCATACAGTATAAAAGAAACAATTTCCCTTAGTTTGTGGTAAGATCCCCGTTGACACTTATCTGACAGCTGGGCTGGAATATCCCCGGAGCGTCTCGTTTTGACGTAAATCAGCTGGTGATCAGCTGTTACTTTATCAATATGTCTATTCTTCCGTAGCGTAGAACAAAGTTGAATAGTTTGAGTTTTGCTTTTCGTAGTTCATGGAGATTTCGTGGTAACCTCTCGTTTTGAAAGCAACATTCTAGTTACTCTACAATAAATTCGACTGTTTATGAACAAAGCGGTGCTGTGACTGTGTTAACTTTGATATTTTATACACCAAAACAAACGAGAATCGAGTTCGAGTTGTTTATCAAACTGTGTTTAGGTATTTTTTTATCATATGTAACTACAGTTTTGTAATATGTTAGTTAGTGTTTTTTAAGAGACTATTTTTAGTACATCACTTCAACACTAACTTCGTTGGTTTTAATAAAACTACCTATTCCAACAAAGGCTAAGTACTTATTTATGAGTTTATTTCTTTTATATAATATGTAACTTTAATATTACTTCTTCAGGTCTTTAATTGAGAATGTTCCTGCTGCAGCATTAAGCTAAATCTTGCGCTTTACCTTCCGTCTATATTTTAAGCTACTACAGTTTCTAGACCAGTCTGCATCAATTATGCAGGTCTCATCCAGAAAAGAATACCTAGTCATAAACAAACAAAAAGTGTTCTCTCTTCAATGTCATAAGGCACAGGTTCATAACTTCTGAAATTTTATACCACAATACATGCTTTAAAATCCAACTAAATATTGGTGTCGATTCTGGCAGACCCAAACTAAGTACTTATAGACGATTGGATTGGACTGCTCCAAATTTTGCTCCGGACCACGATTTTGTCCACTAGCATTGCAGATTGTCCCAAACGACAACTTTGCTATTGGGCAAAATCATGGTACGGAGGTAAATTCAGAGCAGTCCGATCCGATCATCTATTAGTACTTTTAAATTGACATGTCTAAGTGTTGCCGTCTTTGTCAATCCCTATAGACTAATGAAAGACCATCATTTTCAGATCTGTCAAATTTATTTAGGTTTTAGTCCGCCAGAATCAACACCATTGTGTACTACCCCAACACCAGAATTTGGAGCATGACAGAAGTGATCCTTACCCTGCCTTCATCCTGCACATCCCCTAGTTACCAAGCAGTGACATGCCGTCGACCTCCTATCACCTATCGTTTCTATGCGATAGATTTCTATGTTAGGAAAAGACCTAAGAAACCACAAGTTCTAGCCATGGTCTGAATAACTTTACCACAGGAACATAACTGAATTATGAAAAAGATATTTCAACTTTCATAAAAAAAATAATTATAATAATTAAAAATAATAATTTATTATAGAAAGTTATTCAATTTCATGGGCAGATTATGAGGTTTTAGGATTACAGTGTTTTACTTACATGGCAACATAAATAAATTACACGAAATTGGTGTTAATATATCTTTAATTACCTGGGCAACCGAGCTTTGCTCTGTTTAATTTTAAAAAAAGCTTACACAAAAGCTTAAATAGATAACGCTGTAGCGTTTCAGAAGTGCACTATTTTCAAGAAATGCTCAAAAACTTGAGAAACTTTCGCTCCCCAAAAACCCCTGTTTTACAAATTTCATCACCATTGTGTATATATAAACAAATATAGGTCTATATCCAGCAGTGGACATCTTTCGGCTGATATGATCATGATGATATACAAATATTGCTTGTTTAATAGTAAATGATGAACTTGTTTATAATAGTTAAAGCCAGCCAATTTGATTTTGTTCTCCCGTCTAGTGGACTGTCTTACACAGGTATTTCGCATGAGGGATCAGATTAGGGAAATTTCTCTGTGTTGGGAGATCACCCAGGATTCTACTTCACTCATTATTTGGCTCTTCTTTATGTTTGAAGGTGTCAAAAATGCCTTTTTATAGATGGCTCTTATTGATTATCATAGCCCTTTGTCTAACTCTTCATAATGATGGAACCCCTTCCATCATCATGGCTGGTTGTTCTTCATGAAAGAAAGTGTTTAGTGCATCATCATAACTGATTTTTTTCATGATTAAAGCTTTGAGAGTGCCTCTACATGTTCTGCAATCTGCTCTACACTACAGGATCTGCAATAAAAAGAAATATAACAGATTCAAAAAGGGTAATAAAGTGTAACTGGAACAACTTTTCCGTGACTTTTCCTAAGGAACATATCCTATGAACATGTATTCCTAATACAAAATTTTTATGCTGTGATGCAGTTTCTAAAGAAAGTTGTTCTTTTTGTAATTTTACAAATTGGGAGTCCATATAGTTTCCACACATTCAAAGTGATCATACAACTGTGTGTAAATGTAAGTGTGTAAGTGTAATACACTGGGTGCTCACAACAATTTGAAAACTTTTGTTGTATAGATTATTTTTATGGTCACTTTGAATGTGTGCCACTATATGGACACCTATTTTTGATACAACTATACATTTAAATTAATTACTGTAATGTGGTTCAAAGAAAATCGAAATTTCATGAGATTAAAATACACTTGAATAAATATAATGAAAAAACAATTTTCACCGACTTCAAATAACTTACACCCTGTATGTTTATTCTATTAATTATGCAGAATAATTCTTAATTAATTGCCTTCTCTGTTGCGGAGTGAGCTAGTGACCCGTCTGGTTTCAGCAAGTGAGGTAATGTGGGACGGCAGAAGTTTGTTTTAACCAATTTAGATATGGACCAAAATTGTTTACTATGAGAGGGGTAGGATGCAAGTTTGGTCCCTACGCGACTGACATTGTCATAATGTGTCTTTCGGATCACCCTCTTGCAGAACTTTGCAGCAGACTTAAATGCATTTTTCTTCGTGCGAACCCGCCGAGCATAAATTTTATCATCACGGGCTTGAACCCAGGCTTGGTATGCAGACTGCTTTTGAGCTTCAGTGCAAGCAATGATCCAAGGTCGGGCTTTGAGACCAAGCGGTATGTCAGAGAATGGAGTATTCCATCCCCTGCCATATCACATCCGCAACCGCTTCAGCTAAACAATCGGGATCGCCCGAAGAAAAACACACTAATTGCTGTCATGAGTAGGACGCAAAGAAGTTCATCCCAGTCTGCTGGCTCGTATTGCCAAACTCGCCTTGCGTCTCTTGGGCTATCATCCAGAGGAGAGCTGATCGACACGGACTTCACCAGATAGTGGTCGGATGTTCTTAGTGGGGCTGATACCAACACTGTAGTCAGTCGTAAGGCCAACCAATTAAGAGTGTGTCCGTCAACATTGGGCACCGACGTAGCTACATTCACCAGGTGGCTGAGATCTAGCGACAATGCAAACCTGCATATGTCTCTTCCAGCATGTTTTGAGGGTAAAGGGGCCGGGCTCCTAATTCCCAACGGCCACTGCGACCTGTACAGATCTATTGTAGCCATGGTCATTTCTCTGGTATGGGACCACAAACTCGCTATGGTGGGCCTTAGTCCCTCATATAATGAGGCTACACTTGTTGGTACCGAAGTTGGGCACCTTCCGCCTTCTCCATTAGGTGTTCAAAGAGCCTGGTACAATATGTCTTATTGTTCTCACACTAACCTACTCCTAAAATAATATAAAGTGTGTTATTCTTATAATACAACTGTGATATGATTGATAACATTTAATCAACAAAGTTAATTTTGTAATACAACCTGTCATAGTGGAGACCCTGGGTAGTTATCCTGTTTCGAATGTGAATAATTCTACATGTTTTTAAAAATTTTGAATTCCATGTTTGATATTTACATCATCTAAGCCATCTGTGAAGAAAAATGTGAAGATTATTAATAAAAATGCACAAAAATTGAACCAAATAGCAAAAATATAAAACAAAATCAGGTATAGTATCAAAATGTTTTTAATAAGGTACCTGCTTTGAAAAGATTTCATCCAAAAGTCGACGTCTTTCCGCTATGTCTGGGGATTGCTGCAAAAATTACAAAGCTGCGAGTAAGGTTATTAACTCGCTCGCCGTGTTCCAAAATGAACAAACGCTGCTAAAAGCGTATACCTACGGTACTGACGGACGGTCCAAATCTCAAACTAAAAAAACTAAAGTCCGTCATATACATATTCTGTATTGCCGGCTCCAGACTCTCGCGACTCGCGAGGCGCCTCGCACGAGGCTCTCGCACGAGTCTTAGCGAGTAAAGGCTGCAGGAGTGCTAGCCATCCACACACTCGATTTATTCAGTTGCCCGCTTCGCCTACTAAAATATGGACGTAATTGAAGTTACTGCGTAAGTCACCATTAATGATATTTTTATATTTAATTCTTTGCTAATCCGATCCCATGCGTCGTTCATTTTATTTTATCCTTATGATATAGTTTTTTTTATTTCAAATAATTGGTTCTATTTGATAAAATTCCACAAAAGTGGTACACAAGTCATTACTACACCCCGTAGTGATAAAAAATACGTGGATCCTTTTAACAACAAAGTGAGCGAGCACGAGAAAGTGGTCGATTCCCTCGCCTCACCCCCTCGCGTCCTTTGACTCGCGTCTGAAAAACTGACACTAAACGGAGCGCCAGCGAGGCGAGGCGAGGGATGACGAGGGGACACGAGTGCACCGTCCTCACTCTCGTGCTCCTGTTCCCTCGTGTTGCCTCGTGGAGAGTCTGGATGGGGCATATGAGCTAGTGAAGAAAGCTAGTCATGTACATGTTCTGTATGAGCTAGGAAATCATTAAAAATCTAATTTTTTTTTTCCTGAATGGTAAGTGTTTTCACCAGAAAAACTGTGGTAGTAACATTTATTAGTCCCATGTCACATATTTCTTAGTGTCGCGACCAGTAGTCGCGAACTGTATTTGTAAAAATGTAAATAATAAATTTTGCAACGGGTAACGCCTGAAGTACAGTCAACGTAATGATAAAGATAGTGATTTCCGCCCCGCTTCGAACATTCATTGTGAGAGCCCATTTCAAAGATGGCCACTCTCCCCGCCGCAAGCTAAAGAAGCAGTCCCTTAATACCAGTGCAAGGAAGAGATCCCGTTCCCGAGGACGGCTGAAGTAACAAAGTTAAGTGAAGTAACATCCCCATTTTTGTACATTGACATCCTGTCATTTCTCAATTTTGTCGCGTGTCCATTTTACCATGTGTCTCACTAATCTACCTACACCAGATATCATCATATCTTACTCTATTTAAACTATATTTAACAAATCTGGACCATTACATGAAGTTACGGAAATCACACCTTTGAAACAGCAAAGATATGTTAATATTCTGTTAAGCGTCTTTCAGGCCTGAGATGATAAGATCTGTGGAATTACCCACCTTTTTACTTATTACGAGCTCGAAACTCCCAGTGAGTTTGGTTTCATTCCTAGTGAAAGGAGAAGTGTCGCACAGCAGTGCGAAAATAAGTAAAAAGCAAAAATTGATGTTTCTGAAATTTTCGAGAAATGAGATTTTTCGTTTTTCTAAAAGTGCATATCTCCATAACTATCAGTTCTGGAAACAAAATTTAAATCGTGAATTATAGGAATTTTAATTCTCTACAAATCTGTGCAAAAAACATTCGAATTACAGTTTAATTCTCTACCACACTGTGCACAGCACATTTCTGGCTAAAATGCATGTAACCGAAGATATAAGCGAAAGATATGGCGGCGGGGGCGAAGGGGAAGGGGAAATTTTGAATTTTGCACTTAAACACTTACTAACCATCCTAGACAACATATCAAAAATTTGGAGTCGTTGCACCGTTTGTAAGGTAGCCCCCCCTCTATTCAGTGGATTATCCCTCAAAAATGTGCGCCAAATCTATTCTCATTTCCATTAATGACAAAGTCATTAAAAACAAGATTCAGATTCAGATAAGATTCAGATTCAGATTTCGCCACCAGTACATTTGGAGACTTCAAACAAGATGGATGACATAGACAATGAAGAATTGTTTGCAACTGCACTTTTACTGGTGCTCGAGAAGAGGGAACGTCGTTATTGGGTGCACCCGTGAATCCTCAGAGATTGGCAGAGAGCTAATTCTATCTCGAGCATTTCTTATTTCGTAGTCGAGAAAAAGCAGGTCGGACTTGCACTCGGCTTGTACTAGCGAGATTCTGAATGAACTGGCATACAGTGGTCACCCTAAGGAGCCCCACTATGGAAAAAGATAAATTAGCGGCTTCTGATCAAACTGGTGCCAATCGAAAGAATACTAAAATACAAACTAAAAATGTCATATGACCAATTGTCCTACCTGATATACTTTCGGAGATATCAAGGTATGAATTTTTTTATTATTATTATTTCTGATAAAACTCGTGCCAATCGAAAGAGTACTAACATACAAACAAAAATGTTCATGACAAATAGTCCTAAATGATTTTCGAAGATATATGAAGTTTCTTTTTTAAATTAATTTTTTTAGTTCCAAATAATCCAAATTTGTGTAAAAATTATTATTAAAAACCAAACACTGATGTCCAAGTCAGTCAGATTGGCCACAGCCTTAATTTTGGCAAAGGCGAGTGAAGAATTCCACGTTGCAGTGTAATCATCTCACAATAGGGCATTTTTCTTCTCTTTCTTGTTGTATACATTTTTCTCTGTCAGTGGCTACAAAGTTGTCCAGTTTTATCAGTTAAAAAAATATATGTTTTTTTAAACCTTGATATCTCTGAAAGTATATCAGGTAGGACGATTTATCATATGACATTTTTAATTTGTATTTTGGTATTCTTTCGATTGGCATCAGTGTCATCAGCGGCCGCAATTATTTCTTTTTTCCATATTAAGGCTCTTTAGGGTAACCACTAGTACGCCAGTCCCCATTCAAAAATGTTCGATGCTCTTTCTGGATGTGTGCGGCGGTCGGTACATTTTGTTCGCAAGCGCTGCTTTCTGAACTTCTTTTTCCGTTCTGAAGACCTGAACACCCAGAAAAATTCAGAACAAAATGTCAGGGCTTTTTCCGTTCTGAAACCGTTACAGAAAGTGTGCGCCAGGTAGAACATTTTGTATGAAAAGCAGTGCGTTCTGATTTCAGAATTTCCGGATGTTTGCGGCCGGCCTTAAGCAGTCTGTAAGCGCACTTTGGAACAGGTGGCCTGTGACAATCCGTTTGACAGATAAGTAATGTTGCCATCTAAAAATCTGTTGTGCCACCACTCACTGGCCAAAAAAATCATGGGCCATTGCGAAGAGGAGCCGTGATGCTTGAGTAAGGCTTTTCCTTATCGCTGGTGCCTAAGATTTTTGTACTCACGCCAAAACAGCGCATGTTCTTCTTACGTCAATAGTTCTTCTTTGTCTTTTTTTCACAATTTTGAATTTTTTTCTGCTCGTCGTCGTCGTCGCCGCGATGGGCCATGCATGTGTTGCTGATGACAGGGCCTAGCGATGGTATCCCAAATTTGACAAGTCACTGGAGGGTGGACCATTGCCAGGTCGTCTTAGAAAAGGACGATTTCCGTCCTTTTTCAACAAACCGGAAACTATAACATGAATAATCCTAGTCTGCGTGCGTCACCAGCTATCTTTATAGTTTTTACTTTTTCAGTAGTTTTTTGACGTGGATGCGCTGTGGTGCTTTCGTTTGGGAGGTCCTTTTGTCCGTACGGACCGTCAGTACCGGACATTGACGTAAGAAAAACGCTGCGCCCCCTGGCGTAGTTTCCAAAATCTTTGGTACCGGACGAGATCGTGTGTTGTTTTTTAGGGCTCCCGCCCACGACCGTATTTTTGTCGGCCGATTTCTTGTATGGTGATTAGGGAGGTGATCGATCAAAATAATATCGACACACGATGTCGATGATTTTATTTTTGTTAACAAGATTCCATGAATTATTAATTATATTTAATTTTTACTTTCGAGCGGAGCGAGAAAGGTATTGTATTCGTGAAAAAAAAAGCTTTTCTAATTTTCTCAAAAATGTGTTCTATATCACTTATACATCATAAAAAACAAGTCTCCCAAAAATGTCCGTCCGTCGGTCGGTCGGTCCGTCGGTCAGTCTGTCTGTCACGCTTTGGCCTAGCGGCTTTACGAATGGTCCGATTGACACCATATTTTGAATTTAGGAGTTTTATGCAAATCCATCGAAGGTGTTAAGTGGTTTCTTGCTGGCTCTCATTTTGAGGGTAACTGTCATACAACGAAAATGAAAAATTGAAATTTTCACAAAAAGGGCTCATAGAATCTTTATGAAACTTTGCATGACCAAGCATCTCCATGTAAGATATCTTGCGCCAGTATCGATCAATTGATCTATGTAATTTAATATAAGGGGTGTTCCTGTACCACCAAATCGTAAATATTTGATTTACCCAAAATTGGTTCCATTGAGTTTATTAAAATTTTCTATAATATTAATCCTGGATTGGTTGTCTACCTGACTGGAAATTCTTTATGATTTTTTTGAATAAAATTTAGTACCTATACAGGGTGTACCAAAAACTGAAAGGGCTTGCTCAGTAGACTAAACTGAACAATTATCCATAAGGAACATGTGTTGGGAAATTAAAAAATCTCCAAGCAAGCTCACTTCCTCTCACTCTCTGGCTAACCTTATTTTATTTTCTTATTTTTTTCTCTCTTTCACGTCCCGTGATCTGATATTGGTTGTTGTTCTTTGTTTCCACTTGCTTGTTTATGTGTTTTATTTTTTATGCATGTATATTGTATGTAGATATATGTATGTAGTATATTAATATTAGGTATATGTATGTATGTCTATTATAATACTATGTATGTACCCAATATTTATTCAGTTTATGGTTTCTTTGTGCACCGTCCCCGTATTACAATTATTTTGTTTCCTGCACCCAAAGGTTGCCTGGAAGAAATTGCTTTTTAGCAATAAGGCCGCCTATTGTGCTCCGTATTTCATTTTGTATTTTTTTTTCTTTTGTAAATCTTGTATTTCTGTGTGCAATAAAGAGTATTGTATTGTATTGTATTGTATCCTACGGTAGTATCCATTGATCTGTGAAAATTCATATAAAGGGTGTTCTAGTACTACCAAAAGTTAAACATGTGATTTACTCGAAATCGTTTGAGGTTTGTTTGTTTTATTGTTTGACAATTTAAATTCTGAAATGATCTGTATATTTCATTCGAACATTTTTTTGGAAAAACTTTAATAAAAGTTTGTAATTCCATACTATGTGTATGGCATTACAAATTTAAGTTTGCGGTTGACAGTTTTTCCTTGAGTATTGCAAGAAAGTAAGTGTAGTGCTGCTGTACCATTTATTTTATGTCTCGGTATTATCAAAAATGCTTTTAATGGTCATTATTTGTTAATATACAGGTTGGCTAGGATAACTATACAGCATGTTAGGGTAAGTATACAAGGTGTTAGGTTATGATGACTACTATATGTCACATCTTAAATTAATGTTATATATTAATAATTCCGATGGCACTTTTACGCTAGTAATACTTACTATAAAATACCTGGTTTTCTTAATTTATATATTTTTTATTTGTACTTTCCTTAGTACCTAGATTATTTTCTAAAACTGTTTTTGTACGTACGTGCGTTTAGGAGGAGCGGAGTCTCCTGGAACAGGCTATTAAGGCCTTTAAGGAGGCCCTAGCAACAAGTTTTGCTTAACTTTAAGTTTTTGATAATAAATATTTTACATTTTATTATATTTATATATGTACAGGGTGTTAGGGTAAGTAAACAGGGTGTTAGGCTAGGATTACTATACAGGATGTTAGAGTAAGTATACAGGGTGTTAGATTAGGATCACTATATGTACAGGGTCTTAAGGTAAGTGTACAGGATGTTACTACACAGGGTGTTAGGATAGGATAACTATACAGTGTGTAATGTTAGGTATATTTTGTGTATAGTGATCCTAACCTTACACCCTGTATATTTATCCAAACCCAACGCCCTGTGTAGTTATCCTAACCTAACACCCTGTATATTTACCCTAACACCCTGTATAATTATCCTATCCTAACACCCTGTATACTTACCCTAACACCCTGTACATTTAGTAGTCATCCTAACCTAACACCTTTTATACTGACTGTTACTTACTGCCAGCGGTCACTCAACGAATAGTTCTCTCGAAAGCCGCGGGGTGCGGTGCGGCGCGGTGGAGGGCTCGCGACACATTAGCAAATGCACAGACGAGATTTCGGCATTTGGATCTCGGTACTTTAATTTTCTTTAACCCTAACATCCTGTATAGTTATCCTAGCCTAAAAGCCTGTATATTAACAAATAATGGCCATTAGAAGCATTTTTGATAATACCGAGACTTATAAAAAAATATGTTCATGGAATCTTATCTTACTAACAAAAAATACTTAGAACTGATTGTAGGGTTAAGTGCAGCAGTGTTTATAAGAGAAAGTAATGATCACAATAATAAACAATATATTAGTACAAATTTACAGAAAAGTCCATTCACAAGTGACAATCAAAAATCTAACAAAGTACAGTTGCTTAGAAACCAACATGTGACATTGGTATCACATTGTCTTTGCTCTAACAAAAATAAAATCATCGACATCGTGTGTAGATATTATTTTGATAGATCACCTCCCTAAACGTCATACATGAAAATCGGTCACCGATTATCGGTCGTGTACGGAGCCCTAATCGTCTGAAACCCAAATTTTGGTACTGGCAGCACTCACGTGACGGGGACTGACAGGGTTCAAGTCAAGTTCGTTTGATTTCACACTACTTTTTTAGAAGATTGTTTTGCAGTATCTTGAGACGGCCGATTACCATTATATTGAAAGTTTAACTTGATTTGGACTTGGTGAGGGTCTTCAGTCATTGCTTCAGTCAGCAGGGACTTGCTTGGCATATCCGAGAAGGAATCGCGCACTCGTCTTCTGCACTGCTATATCTGGCCTATGTGGTGCTATCGACACATGCTGACTATAAGTTGGACACAGCGGATTACCAATGATGAAGTTCTATGGCGGGTTGACAGAAAACGCGAACTTTTGCAAACCGTCAAATGAAGAAAAGTTGCATACTTAGGGCATGTGTTAAGGCACGGAAGGTACGTGCTGGTGCAACTCATAACCTCTCATAACTTGTAGGAGCAGACTCATAATGATGGGCAAAGTTGCAGGAAAAAGAAGAGTAGGTCGGAGAAAGAAGTCTTGGTTGCGGAACATCAAGGAGTAGACTGGGATTGCGAGTGCTGACGAACTTTCTCGCCTCGCTGGAGACAAGAAGAAATATGCAGAGCTGACTGCCAACCTTCACAAGTTGGAGAGGCACTATTAGAAGAAGAAGAGAAGGAATACAATCAGGTCCCCTGCACAATGAAGTCGCCAAGGATTTAAACGAGCTTGGAGTGTTCAACTGGACGGAATTGGCACAGAACAGGGAAGCCCAAGAACTAATTTGACTCGCAGAGCCACATAGATGTAAACTCATCTTTTGGAATGACTCATTGAATCACCTAAACTGTTCTTAAAGATGATTAATAGAATTATAAAAATATTAATTAATTAAATTTACAATATAATCTTACTTTAAAGTTAATCATGTGATGTAGGTTGGTCTCAACTACTATTTACAGGACATATTAAATGAGCCATGCCAATGGCCTTGGGTCCCTCAACGACTCTGACTCCACAATATGATGATGAGTTTAGCCGGGGACCTATGACTAAATAAGTCAGGAAATGTAACTGCTCTCAAAAAATGACTGAACGAAAGACGTTCCATAAGAAGAAGTTGTTGCACGCGTCAATTACTCAACTACTACTAACTGACATAGCACGCGCGCGAACGAATCCCTGCTCTCTTTCTGAATTTGAACCAATTGATTCGTATTTTGAATATACGTCTTTATGGTTTCACGTAGGGCCACTTTTTGTGTGGAATTTGTTCTGAGTTAGAGTTCCTGACTTATTTTTATTCGTAGCCGGGTAGCCGTAGCCTATTTTTAAATGATTAAATTAGCAAGAATTATATTCATCTACTTATTCTGGACTTTTTTCTATTTCAGGAGTCAAGTGAAAAGACCAAACATAAAGAAATAAATAAAAGAAATACTGGGCACTGAAAAAGATCATGAAAAACAAAGACCTTAGAATGACTACAAAACGAAAAGCATAATATGGGCCCCAAATAAAGATTACGGGGACAAACAATCGAGGACCTAAGATGTAAAAAAAACCAGCCAATTGCGAAACTGGTTGATGTTGAAGAACTGAGTTGAAGTTCGCATGATTTGTAAAGTACTTTTGGTGTTGAATAAATTTTGGTTAAGAGTCTTATGATGTTGCAATAAATGATTGTAATTGTCTATCTGATAATGTGTTTTATTCAAATTGTGAGAAGGAAGAACAGACAGCTCACCTATAAATAAGTGTCTTTGCCGCCAGTATTAGTAGGTCATAGTAGTTTTGCTAAGCCCACTTTCAGTAAGCGCCCATATATCTACTGTGTGAATCATGTAAAAGATTACCAACACCTATACAGACCGGTACAGGTATTGGTAATCTTTCAAACCCTTGCACATAATTTTCAAATCAGGTGCTTTATTACCTAGTTTATGGGACATACAAGAAGAACAATGTCTTTTAATAAAAAGGCAGATGATTCTAAATCTTAGTGGTCCATAACGTGAGTCAATGGCCTGACTTCAACAATTTCCACTGTTTCAGTCCCGCGTAACCCTTCTCCAGAGAAGACCTGTTGTTAATTTAATTTCATACTCCCATCTAGTGGCCAGTCTTCCCCGCTTTCTTTTGCCAGATCTTGGACTAGTATATGGGACATGTAAACAATTTCTTTTAAAAACAAGACACATGATTCTAAATCTTAGTGGTCCATAACATGAGCTACTGGCCTGACCCTCATTATGGCTTGCAATTATTTCTATGCAATGGAGGAAATAGATAACAAAATCAGTCTTTTATTTAAGTAGGTACTATATTGTAGGCCCCATGTGGTGCCGGCAAAGAGTAGTACCAACCCAACTTTGCCCGTGGGTGTCGTAAGAGGCGACTAAGGTTTAATGTTTCGTATCATCTTACATTCTGTGGTCACCAGAGAACCACGGTCCATGGTGCCAGATGTAATGCTAACAAGCATGGTGACCATGGTACTTCCCCTCCACATTGTATTAGCAAAAGCTGGCATTTTAGAGGGAGTTCCCTGTACTGTAGTGGATGTTTCTGAGGTACCTATATTACTTCATCATAACATCCCATGAAACATCCACTACAGGACAGGGAGCTCCATAAGTACCATAGTCACCTCGCTTGTTAGCGTTACGGCTGGCACCGCGGTTTTAGGTGACCGCAGTAAGTAAGATGTAATACAAAGGAGGATGCTGCTGCCCATCCTCCAGTTAACCCTTAGTCGCCTCTTACGACACCCACGGCTATGTATGGGTTGGTACTATTCTTTGCTGGCACCCCACGGAACACTATATTACTTAGTTTCTTATAAATCTAAATACTTACATATGACTTGAAACAACTTTATGACATGGAGGAAATAAAATCAGCATTTTATCGAATAATAATCAGCCTTTTATTCTAAACTTCATGTTTTCCAAATGTTTTTCTTCAAAGTATGTCTCTCCGTTCAGTCTGCCTCTTGGCATAAGCCTTCTCCAATCAGATTTCTATGTTTCTGTCCTACAATAACCCTTCTCCAGAGAGGACCTGTTGTCAATTTAATTTCATACTCCCATCATTTCTTCGTCAACAAGTGCCTTAGGTCCATACTCCACATCTACTGGCCAGACACAATCAGTAACAAAGATTTGTAGGCCCGATGCCAGCAAAGGCCTATTCAACAAGAAATTGCGCAGCAAAGTGGCGGTAGATTGGGCATACCCTCCGGTGTAACGACGTAAACGCGGCTTCAATAGCATTTGAGTGGCAGACGTAGACCTGGGCGACCCGTTCACTCCTGATGATGTACCGTCGAAAGCGAGCTCAAGGCTACTGGACTGACATGGAAAGAAGGACGGCGCAAGACAGGGGGAAGTGGAGACAGCTCGTGAAGGCCCTATGCACCAGCGGGGTGTCCTAGGATAACAACAACGTCTAGTGGCCTGTCATCCCTGCTTTCTTTTGTCAGATCTTGGATAGGTACCAATTTGTTGATAACTTGCTCCACTCTCCTTATATATCGGGGATCATATGCCCTGTCCATCTCCACTGTCTTGGTCAATTCTGGTAAAATGTCTGTAAGCATTATTTTGGTAATATCCATCCAGCACTTCGCACATAACCATATTAGTTCACATCAGAGGATTACCAAGATTTATTCATACAAATTTACCCATAAAAGATAGTATTAACCTGAAAAATCACACTGCCTCATTAAGAATAAGATAATAAAGCAATACACCATGATAAATTTATTTAAAACGTAGAAGATCCACTCTAAACACAGATAAATGACCCAGTTGCAAAACTGCTCGATTAACAACTTTATTTTGCGGTCGAAATACCTGGCAGCTATACATTTCAACCGCAAATATAAAAAAGTTCCACGGGGAAACAGACTTCTGTTCAAAAAAGTCAGCTGTTTTATGTCAAATGTATCTGCCTCCGGTCGCCCCGGATTTCTACGGAAAACTTTCCAGCTGTCAAGCACAATACGACAAAATCAAATAGACACATAGTTGTGTCAGTTTTCATATAACCAATGGATTACATTGATTTGGTCGGATTGTCACCGGAAATTTTGACTTTTTCGTTAAAAAGCAGCAAAGGAATTAATTAATACAGCCTTACCTAATTAATAGTCACACAGATGAGACAAAACATACGACAGAAAGGAAAGAAATAGTATATTGTATAGTTTTGTCTCACTCACTTATTTGTGTAGGCCAAAATCCTTAAAAATCATAAAAAAGCTGCATAAAACTGCATTTCTGAACGAAAACCATAAACAATCCTTAGGATTACGCATACGAGGGGCAAAACGGCTCTACACACGCTATGCGGACTTCGTGTGCGTGGACCCTAAGCTTTTTCCTCCGTGTGCGTTGACCCTTCCACGTGAAAATAGACTCGGCCGTAGTTTAGCTGCCTGCTTCCCCGTAGGTTCCGGTTTCGATTTCCGGTCGGGGCAGGAGTTATTAGAATGACGAGTTTAGGTAGGTAAGTGCATTGGAACGTAGCCAACAAACCAGTCTACATTTTGTGGTCTGGTTATGATGCCCCTTTATTATTTTCTCCCGATCCAGTCTCAAGTGCGTCTAATATAAAAAAAAATATATTGACTGGTTTGGTTATAGTTGGCATTTTTCAGAATTATCCGTCTTTGAAATTACCCCAATACACTATATTTGTTCTCGGGTCTGGATGTGTTTTAGGCTCTAAGTGCATAGTTATCCTATGTCATCGAGTACAGAAAATTTGTAATGCTGTAGCAAATAGTGGCCTATGCATTACATTGCTGGCTGCCAGCTTGCACATTGGCATCAACCCAATTTGGATCTAATAGGCCACTATAGCGTGCACAGGATAAGTTTGGCTCTGACAGTTATTTCCTGCACACGGGTGACAGGCAGAAACCCAATGAACGACTTGCTCGCCTACCCCCACTTGCCACGCTCACCCCCGCGTTAACGGTCATAGCCTGAGGTATTTTGTTTTACCAGTTGAAAATTTCTTGTACTCGATGACTTGCAGTGACCTCAGAGTCAATTTCTACTGGTGTTTGTGTGTCTCATACACACAACACAGGAGTTCCTAGTTTGGGGCTTTGGAGTGATCTTGTGTGTGTGTGTGTTTTTGATATTGTTCATGTGGTGCCAGCTAAGAATAGAAATACCCCATTTTCACATGTAGGGTCCTTAAAGGCGACTGAGGGGATTCTACATGTGCATATCATAATGTCATACATAAAATCTCTGGTCCATGGTTCCAGACTCAATGCTAACAAGCATGGTGACTATGTCCATATTTGTCCTGTATATACTACATTTTTCTCCTTATCCAGCGGCGGACTTTTATTGGGCTGTTATGGTAAATTTTGAAAATATAAAATTTTTAATTAAATTATGTGGGACACAACAGGCTCCTAATAGTAATGTAGTAAAATTTGTGGACCCTGATTTTGTGGTTAAATAAATGTAAAAAATAATACATAAATCTGGAAATTTTATTTGTGTTCCAGATAGGAACCCATGACGGAGTGTTCCACTGTGATGATGCTCTCGCCTGCTACATGCTAAAGCTTTTACCAGAATTCAAAGACGCAGATATTGTCCGTACTAGAGACCCGGAGAAACTTAAGGAATGCGATATTGTTGTGGATGTAGGTGCCGAATTCGATCACAGCAGGAAGCGTTATGATCATCATCAGAGAGAGTTCAATCACAATCTTAGTGAACTACGACCAGAACTTGGCGATAAGTTTGTTATCAAGTAAGTGTGGTCGCTGCTTCAGAAGGCATATTACCTAAGATTCTAGCTGTAAATCAGTACCTTACCCCTCCATTACCATTGGTCACATACTTACCAGTCTTAGTCTTTGTCAGTTTATTAATTTAAAACATTTTTTGTTTTCAGATTAAGCGCAGCTGGATTAATATACACTTATTATGGAGAGAAAATAATACAAGCGTTAAAACCATCTGATATATCTTTAAGTCCTGAAGAAATAGGACTCATTTATAAACATGCTTATGAAAATTTCATCCAAGAAATAGATGCTATTGACAATGGAATACCAATGACTGATGAGAAACCAAAATACCACATTCACACACATTTAAGTGCTAGAGTTGCAAGATTAAACCCAGAATGGAACACTGAAGGAACTGTTGATCTCAATGCTCAATTCCAGAAAGCAATGGCCCTTGTTGGTGAAGAATTAATCTACAATATAAACTATTTAATAACAGTATGGCTTCCAGCTAGAGGTCTTGTCAAGAAAGCTTTACTGAATAGGTTCAAAGTACACAAATCAGGGCAGATTGTAGAATTCACAGAAAGATTCCCTTGGAAACAACATTTGTTTAACTTAGAAGCAGAAATGGGGTTGCAAGGAGAAGGGAAAGAAATAATTTATGTGATATTCAATGACAAACCAATGTCTTGGAGGGTACAGACTGTTCCTCTGGATGTGAAGAGTTTTGTAATGAGGTATTATATTCATATAATTTAAAAAACTTATTTAATTTGTTAAGAAATAAATTGGTGCATTTCTAATACACTATTTCCATACTCTAACTATCATTACTATGACATCCAATGAAAAAAAAGTCCACTACAGGACAGGGAACTCCCTTCAAAATTCCAGCTTTTGCGGAAACAATGTGGAGGGGAAGTACCATAGTCACTACGCTTGTTAGCGTTACGGCTGGTGCCATGGAGTGCAGTTGTTGGTGACTGCAGAATGTAAGATAATAAGATACACAGAAGGATGCTGCTGCCCATCCTCTGGTACATTAACCCTTAATCGCCTCTTACGACACCCACAAGTAGAACTGGGTTGGTACTATTCTGCCGGCACTCTCTATACAATTTACTATTTGGCTGATGCATTGAACAAATTGAAGAAGAAATGTATATGCAGTGGACCATATATTTTGCAGTATTGTGTGGTTGCAATGACCAGTAAATTTCAACTTAATTGGCGAATAGTACAGTTATCCAAGTGTTCAACAATCATCTCCATTACATATACACCCTGTTCCTGAGGATGTGCATTAATTTTAGGCAATAACTTAAATGATTCCCAAAATATTTTTTTATACCCCAATACACTTCGACAAATTGGATGAATGTACACCAAATTGGCTGAACATACACCAAATTTGGATAACCGGTTCGGTTAGGTTGTGTTAGGTTATCTTGCGACCACAACGCACGAGCCGAGCGTGCCGCGGCAGCGGCCGGCGAAGTGCCAGAAGCAAATTTGGTGTACATTCATCCATTTTGGTAGACAAAATTTGGTGAATATTATTTGGTAAAAATTTACTCAAGTTTGGTGGCACGTTAATACACATACATACATAACATCACGCCTCTTTCCCGTCGGGGTAGGCAGAGACCACAGTCCTCCACCTGCTATGATCTTGACATACTTCCCTTGCTTCCTGTACTTTCATCGATCCTTTCATACATAATACACATCATTAATTTTAAGAGCATGTTCAGTTAACAAAACTTTACAACAAAATTTGCCCTCCCATACAACAAAAATATATATTTTTTTTAGTGCATTAACTTTAAGCGCACGTTCAGGTAACAAAACTGAACAACATTCCTTAACAAACATAAGTTGAATTACGATAAAAAAAAATTGTATGGGAGGGTAATTTTTTTTTTCGTATTTTAACCTATGTTTCTTAGGGAAAGTTGTTCAGTTTCGTTAATTGAACGTCCTCCCTCTTCTTCTTCTTCGTCATCGCACTCTTCATCTCTGAAGGTCGTGTCTAACTAGGTCAATTCCTGTTGTTGTTGGTAGGCGTCCTCCCTCAGGAACACTGAAAATCATTAATTTATGTTTCCAGAAAACCGCTTAATAAGAAATGGTGGGGTGTGCGTGATGAAATATTGAGTGAAGTGGCCGGAATTGAAGATTGTGTATTCTGCCACAGTAATGGCTTTATAGGAGGGAACAAAACCAGGCAAGGTGCTCTACAAATGGCTATTGCAAGTTTGGAAACTGATGAAAAAGAAGATGTAGTAGAAAATGGAGATGTAAAAAAAATTAAGCTGTCAACTGCCACTTAGATGTACAGTCGGTTACAAAAGGCTTTTTAGGGTTCCAATACCAAAATGGTAAAAAAAAAGGAACCCTTATGGTGCGACTTTGTCTGTCTGTCTGTCTGTCACACCTCTATATCTCAGCAACCACTCTATATTTTTACGTTTCTTAGTTTTCAAGTTATGATCTAAAATGACAAAAAAAATACCATTCCCCCCCCCTTATCTCCGAAGTTTGTGAAAGGAAAAATCTGAATTAATTACGTTTATTATTAAGTTTATGTAAACATTTCAGCAAAAATAAAATGATCTTTCCAAGTTGCACAATTTTTTAGAAATCTGCAAATTACCTTTACAAACAAATTTAGTTATGCGGTCCTAAAAATGGACTGATTTGCTTCCAAAAATACAAAAAGTATATCGGAACCCTCGGCGCGCGAGTCCGACTCGCACTTGACCGGTTTTTTTTATATTGCAGTCACTTGAATTTGTTTTTATTTTGTTGTTGAAGATAGTGCCAGCTACTAACTATAAAACAGCTTAGTGCAACAGGCGCTTAGTATTTATCCGACATTGTTTTCAATGACGTTTGAAAGAAGGGCGTATCCAGTGTGGGAGGGGGGTGGGGTTCAGAGACCACGTGACCCCCCTAAATTCCTAAAAAGTATCAGAAGATTATTGCAAAAATTTATTAGATAAAACAAGTCAAATATAACAGCTTATTATGCACAGTCAACTTAAATTTTCTAAAATATAGTTAGGTTTCACTGTACATCAGACTTTGTCATATGGGTACCATCCCATTTTGTCGTTCCTCATGCTTACACAGTAGGTGTACTACCTATTACAGGAATATCATGTTATGGTACCCTTCAACATACAAAAAAAAGGAACTTTCGAGTCTGCTTCACTATTGAGTCTCTTGATCAATATATAGTTTCCTAGGTCAAAAATAAAATGAAATCCTGTTTGCGTCTAAGAAAGAATAATTTAAAATTTATGAAAACCAAGTATTTTAAATTTCGTAGTTTTAAATTCTTAATAATTAATGTAGTGTTAAAAAGTAACTAAACGATGGCAAGAATTATGACTTTAGGATCATTGTTGAAAAACTTTATTAATATGGAAGATTTCTGTTTTGACGATCAATTAACATTAGGTCAATTGACTAGATTGGAAACTTGCTGATTACCTGATTATCATTTTTTTACACTTGTAGACACTAGTTTTGCTAGACAAAATGTTTGATAATGTATTGTTGTATACATGTACTAAAACTTTGTACTTAAATAATAAATCAATGTAAACATGTATTTGAAACGTGTTTGAAACTAAAGCATAATTTTTAAAATTAAGTATTATAATTTTTATCAATGAGGATGTAATAAAAGTAGCGTTTTGCTGCTTGCAAGTGAATACCTATGTTTTACTATTATTTAATCTGTGCCTATGTATAAATAAAAATAAATGTATACCTACTCCATACTACATTGTTTGCATTTAAAGTACATTCCATGAAGGAAAACGATGAGCCTAGCCTTGAGAGAAATCTCTACTATGAGTACCAGAGACTGATATACATGCATAAATAGATAAATGACTCCCAGACACAGAACTAACAATCGTGTTCATCACACAAATGTTTGCCATGGGCGGGGATCGAACCCGCAACCCACGGCGTCGAAGACTGCCACACTACCAACCAACCACACCAAAGGGCTAGTCAAGAGTGCAAAATGCTTACTGCTACTTAACAGTAAAATGTTGGTTTCATTTCAACATTATATCGCCGAAAGACGTCCAGAACGTAGAACGGAAGCGCAAATGATCCGTAAAAGCCATTTTTTGCGTGATTTTTAACACCATTTTTAGGGTTCCGATACCAAAATGGTAAAAAAAAGGAACCCGGTGCGACTTTATCTGTCTGTCTGTCACACCTCCATATCTCAGCAACTACTTATGCTATCGACTTGAAATTTGGAATGATTTTAGGATATTGTTACCCAACTTAATTGCACGTAAAATAATTTTGAAAAAATATGATTATTAATGTAAAGGGGTCAAAATAGGTGGGACCAAATTTCTAATTCTCGCTACTAGGTTGAGTGGGGTAGGGGCTTTACTTGTAGGTACATTCAAAAAAATATTTTTGTATTTTTTTACGTCTCTTAGTTTTCAAGTTATTGTGAAAAATTAAAAAAAAAATACCATCCCCCCCCTTATCTCCGAAGTTTGTGAAAGGAAATATCTGAATTAATTACAGTAGACAGAAATTTATGTAAACATTTCAGCAAAAATAAAACGATCTTTCTAAGTAGCACAGTTTTTTAGAAATCTGCCAATAACCTTTACAAACAATTTAGTTTTGCGGTCCTAAAAATGGACTTTATTGCTTCCAAAAATATAAAAAGTATATTGGAACCCTCGGCGCGTAAGTCCGGCTCGCACTTGACCGTTTTTTTTCCATGGTAAGTATTTTCACCATAAAAACCGTGGTAATAGCATTAATAGTCTCAAGTCACATATTTCTCGGAGAGAAAGATAAAATTTCACGTTTTCAGGATTTGAATAAAATTCATACATTTTAGTATCATATGGAGGGAAGGTCCTTTGCAAGAAATGGATTTATTTATGCTTATGGCTCCATCCTAGGTCCACTTTTTTTTTTTTTGTTTCATTCTTCCTTTCGGAAAGGCAAAGAGTACAAAGCCCATACAGCCATTTCTGATGTCTTTAATCTTTCTTTTTGCTCCCCTCGTAAAGCGATAGTGAACTTTAAGAAGGAAAATGTTCGTGACTTTTTGGGACAACACAAACGGGGCTTAAACACGAGATCACTTGAAATCTTCATCAGCTGCGCACTCCGTAGTAAATTTACTGCATAACACACTATCTTTATTATCCACTAAATGCACAAAAAAACAAAATTTCAATTAAGCAGGCAAACGCCCATGTCGAGTTCCCGCCAAAAAGTCTCTCCTTGGTCCACGCCGAGTTCCCGGTGTCCGTCTTCCCAGCAAGCCCGTGCGAGATATAGCCAAGTGGCATACACCAAAATTTAGTGGAAATTGGTTCATTCCATCAGTAAAGTGTCAGATTCAGTGCATCAAAACTGACGACACTACGAGCTGAAAACTTTGGGTGGCTGTAGAGACGTCTCGTCAGCCAGCCCATTCTATACAGGGAAAACTACGAAGATTACATAAAAGCAAAATAGTTTCACATTTACTGCATGTCTAGTGCAATTGATTGTAAAAAAGCCGAATCGAAAATGTCCATATGGTAGGAGCAATTCATCAATAATTATGGGTGGCTGGAGAGACGTTTTCCCAGCCAGCCCATGTGATATCTCGGAACATATAGTAGGTAGGAAGATAAAACAAAGCTTAATATTTACTACCTACTCGGAACAGTAGGTAGCAAATATTTCAAAATCCTAGCTCCACTAACTTTTGAGATATTTGTATTTTTTCATGGGCTTGCTGGGGAGACGTCTCGCCAGCAAGCCCATGCTGTAACTCAAAAAGTACTGCACGTAGAATGCTGAGCGATATACCAATAGAGAGTGCATATTTGATGCAATAAGCACCAATAAAAGTGAGTCCCTAGGTCTTACGGTTTCGGTGCTAGAAACAAATATCATTTTCCCGCCGAAAATTTTGAATGCATGATGTGAAGTGCGACGTTGCCGTTCTGTGCAACTCTACATGTTGCTGTTAGAGCATTCAAAAATCAATCTTGTATCCTTATAGTTAAAAGGTACTGTAGACGCACGTGTAGATTATTTGTAATTTGAGAATAGTTCGGGAGACGGTGTACTTAGTAAAAGACTGATTGGTTATCAAGAAGTTTTTATTTATTTGTGGACGACATGTTAAGAACGAAAGAGATAATATGTATTTTAGCTCACGTGAAGACTAACTGGTGCCTCAATCTCTTTTTAGCAACCGTGACAACTGTATTCTAGGAGGAGATGTAGGTTTAATGGTCTCAGTAACAAACTAAAATTTTTAAAGTATTCTTAAATTGTCCTGTAATTAATAAGTTAAGAAAACTGATTTATTAAATAAATACGTGAGCCAAAATACATATTATGTCTTTTGTTCTTCACATGTTGTCCACAAATAAATAAAAACTTCTTGTTAACCAATCAGCCTTTTAAGTACACCGTCTCCCGAACTATTCTCAAATTACAAATAATCTACACGTGCGTCTACAGGACCTCTTAACTATTAGGACACAAGATTGATTTTGGAATGCTCTAACAGCCACATGTAGAATTGCACAGAATGGCAACGTTGCACTTCACATCATGCATTCCAAATTTTCAGCGGGAAAATGATTTTTGTTTCTAGCATCGAAACCATAAGACATAGGGACTCATTTTTCTTGGTGCTTATTGCATCAAATATGCACTCTCTATTGGTATATCGCTCAGCATTCTACGTGCAGTATTTTTTGAGTTACAGCATGGGCTTGCTGGCGAGACGTCTCCCCAGCAAGCCCATGAAAAAATACAAATATCTCAAAAGTTAGTGGAGCTAGGATTTTGAAATATTTGCTACCTACTGTTCCGAGTAGGTAGTAAATATTAAGCTTTGCTTCATCTTCCTACCTACTATATGTTCCGAGATATCACATGGGCTGGCTGGGAAAACGTCTCTCCAGCCACCCATAATTATTGATGAAGTGCTCCTACCATATGGACATTTTCGATTCGGCTTTTTTACAATCAATTGCACTAGACATGCAGTAAATGTGGAACTATTTTGCTTTTATGTAATCTTCGTAGTTTTCCCTGTATAGAATGGGCTGGCTGACGAGACGTCTCTACAGCCACCCAAAGTTTTCACCTCGTAGTGTCATCAGTTTTGATGCACTGAATCTGACACTTTACTGATGGAATGAACCAATTTCCACTAAATTTTGGTGTATGCCACTTGGCCATATCTCGCACGGGTTGCTGGGGAGACGGACACGAGTTCCCGCCAAAAAGTTTCATGTTGATCAGTGTGACCATTTGTGGCAACTTTCTTTCAATTTAGCAGATTTATCTACCGTCTTTACCATCAACATCATGATGAGATGACTTTATACTGGCGGATTATGTTGATGAAATATGTGGTATAATTTGGCAGATTTAGGAAAATTTAGTTAACTCGTTATATTCCACCCAATATTCGAATTATTTTATTAAAAAATGTGTACCAAAACTTGACGATGAATTTTTCTACAGTTTAAACTTGACAAAGCTATATAATCTGGTAGCAGCCTTTGAAATTTTGGGGAACGATTGAAAATAGGCGTAATTTTATAAAATACTAGCTGTGCCAGCGACTTCGAACGAAAGCATAGTGAATCCTTCCAGATTTAATTTATGAAGGGCAAAACCCCCAACAAGTACTAATAGACGATCGGATCGGACTGCTCTGAATTTAGCTCCATACCACGATTTTTTTCCGATAGCAAAGTTGTCGTTTGGGACAGTTTGGGACAATCCGCAACTCTATTATACAAAATCGTGGTCCGGAGCTAAATTCAGAGCAGTCCGATCCGGTCGTCTATTACTACTTGCAGATTTTTTCTCTCTTGGTACGTTTCCACGATGATGAACGATGATTGGTTTAAAGCCCAGGCACTCGTGTAAGGCGTTATTTGTCGAACACCAGATAATGACGCACTATTCTCATTACCTGTTTGAGGTCCTCATGTTCATCCGTAGGAATGTGTCGAGTTTCGAGCGAGTGGAGGTACCGGGTAAGCATCTTCGTCGAACCGGATGCCTCCAAAATGTGCAAAGGCGCACCGCGCTGCTCGTGAAAAATCCTCGCGTTATTGGACCCACATACTATGAGAAACTGCCCGCTGATATAAGAAATGAATCTTCTGACGAAACGTTCAGGAGTCGGCTGAAGAACTTTTTATTGAATAAAGCATTAGGTATACTCTTTGAAAGAGTATCATATTTTTATACATTAAGTATTACTATTTGACATTTTAACTAATTATTACTCAATGTGATTTCTATTTTGACATTGAATTTTATATTGTTTATCATTTCATTTTATTATTTTTATATACAGACTGACGATCATATTGTGAAGGCATATAATTTGACATAATGGAATTTGTATAATTTTACAATATGAAAATAAATAAACTAAACTAAACACCTTATTTTGTGGCATGGCAAACTCCCCAAACACCCAGTTGCTGTACAACCAGGGTTTTGAAATGGTTCGACGTTAGATTTAAGACTAACTGCCAGCGCCAGTTGCAGGAAGCGTCTTTGAATTTAAAACTCCATTTTGCTTATCAATTCTTTGTCAATAAAACAGAGTGTCAGCAAAAGATTTGAAAGAGATATCTTATCATCTTAAATTTTAGATTTAGATTTAGATTTATTTATTTCACTCTATCAATTTCATGATTACATTAATTATTACATTAAAATATAATATGTCAGAGGATAGGGTGATCGTCAGTAGGATAAATGTCAAACTTGTATACAAAATAAATGTCAAGACTCCGCCGGTTTTAGAAAGCGTCTTAAAAGTTAAAGCTATATTAAAATTGAGATATCTCTTTAAAGTCTATTACTAAAGCTTTCTGTCATATCGACTAAGTTTCGGGTCGGTAATAGATTTAATAGAGCTTTAAATTTAAAGACGCTTACTGCAACTGGCGGTAAGTATTAAAATTGAGGTATCTATAGGATGGGTCAGCAATAGATTTAATTGAGCTTCAACTTTTAAGACGCTTTCTGCAGCTGGCGGTAAGTCTAGATTTAATGGAGCTTTAACTTTAAACGCGCTTTTTGCAACTGACGTAAAGTCCCGCCCCGTGTCAGCAAAGAGTAGAATCTTTACCCGTGGGTGTCGTAAGAGGCGACAAAGGGTTAATGAACCAGAGGATGGGCAGCAGCATCCTTCTGTGTATCTCATCATCTTACATTCTGCGGTCACCAACAACCAGGGTCCATTGTGCCAGCCGTAATGCTAACAAGCGTGGGGACTATGGTACTTCCCCTCCACATTGTTTTCGCAAAAGCTGGAATTATGGAGGAAGTTCCCTATTCTGTAGTGGACGTTTTATGGGATGTCATGATGATGAAGTCTAGATTCGGCGACCCATCCACAGAGAGGTGTTGGTTGTGGAAAGAGGAGCCAGCAGAAAGCCTCTCCCCTGGACATGAACTGTCCAGACCGATCTGGAAGTCTCTAAGCAGACTACGGACACAGGTCGGTCGGTACAAAGACAGCATGTGTAGGTGGGGTTTTACCGACAGCTCCAATAACAAATGTGAGTATGGTACCTCCCCACAAACAATGGAACACCTAACCTCCTGTCCCGCATGTCCCGACACATGTACGCGCGATGACCTTTTTTAAAGCCACAAAAGACGCAGTAAATGTGGCAACGTTCTGGGCGACAAAAATTTAAATATTTGTGTTTGATCGACACCCTAAGAAGAAGAATGGTGCTTTAACTTTAAAGACGCTTTCTGCAATTATTTGAGAATTATTTGTCAGTCCTTTGACACTCCTGTGAAAGTTCTGTGACAGTTCTTTGACAGTTCCAGAACTCAAAAAAATAACCTTTCATTTCTTTAAACTGAGATATCTTTTCTTCCCGTAAACCGATTTAGATGAAGCCTTTCTGTACTTATCGAAGTTAGGCTCTATCTTTCTGTGGAAATCGCGTCCAATTTTATTTGCGGTTTTCATGTGATGCTCTTACAGATAGACAGACAATATTTAAAAAAATTGTGGATTTGAAGTTGACTTTAATTCATATTTTCGAAAAAGTTTTATCAGTTTAATTAGTTATAAGAAAAGATTATTATTTTTATAAAATGAACAAATAAAAAATTACAAGTTCCCCTTGCCAAATATCACGGAAATTCTAGATTCTAACGGGAGCAATGTATTTTAGTACCTACCTTAGATCTCAATCAAGGATCTACTAAATAAAACTTGACAAAAAGAGTCGACAATATACTTTCGGCTTTCATACCGGATAGACACTACCAAATGAAACGATTGCCCATAGAGTTTGCAAAGAGTAGTGTAAAGGGCCCCATACAAAGCCCTGCCTGCAGGGCCCTGCTTGCAGTGCCACTGCCAATCGTAGTTTGTGTGGGCATGCAGGGCCGACAAAATCGCCGTTACATCGGCCCTGCAAGACCACACACAGTACGATTGGCAGTGCGCACTGCAAGCAGGGCCCTGCAGGCAGGGCTTTGTATGGGCCGTTTAAAGCCGTGACTCCTGCGCGTGTTTCGGTCTACACACTACACAAAAACCTCTACACAAAACATGTTTCTCTACACATTTTAGCTGTCAAAATTGTGTTTTAAGGTTATGTGGACAATGTTTTTGCTTGTGTCCGTCTCCCCAGCAACCCATGCGAGATATGGCCAAGTGGCATACACCAAAATTTAGTGGAAATTGGTTCATTCCATCAGTAAAGTGTCAGATTCAGTGCATCAAAACTGATGACACTACGAGGTGAAAACTTTGGGTGGCTGTAGAGACGTCTCGTCAGCCAGCCCATTCTATACAGGGAAAACTACGAAGATTACATAATAGCAAAATAGTTCCACATTTACTGCATGTCTAGTGCAATTGATTGTAAAAAAGCCGAATCGAAAATGTCCATATGGTAGGAGCACTTCATCAATAATTATGGGTGGCTGGAGAGACGTTTTCCCAGCCAGCCCATGTGATATCTCGGAACATATAGTAGGTAGGAAGATGAAACAAAGCTTAATATTTACTACCTACTCGGAACAGTAGGTAGCAAATATTTCAAAATCCTAGCTCCACTAACTTTTGAGATATTTGTATTTTTTCATGGGCTTGCTGGGGAGACGTCTCGCCAGCAAGCCCATGCTGTAACTCAAAAAGTACTGCACGTAGAATGCTGAGCGATATACCAATAGAGAGTGCATATTTGATGCAATAAGCACCAAGAAAAGTGAGTCCCTAGGTCTTATGGTTTCGGTGCTAGAAACAAAAATCATTTTCCCGCTGAAAATTTGGAATGCATGATGTGAAGTGCAACGTTGCCATTCTGTGCAATTCTACATGTTGCTGTTAGAGCATTCAAAAATCAATCTTGTGTCCTAATAGTTAAGAGGTCCTGTAGACGCACGTGTAGATTATTTGTAATTTGAGAATAGTTCGGGAGACGGTGTACTTAAAAGGCTGATTGGTTAACAAGAAGTTTTTATTTATTTGTGGACAACATGTGAAGAACAAAAGACATAATATGTATTTTGGCTCACGTATTTATTTAATAAATCAGTTTTCTTAACTTATTAATTACAGAACAATTTAAGAATACTTTAAAAATTTTAGTTTGTTACTGAGACCATTAAACCTACATCTCCTCCTAGAATACAGTTGTCACGGTTGCTAAAAAGAGATTGAGGCACCAGTTAGTCTTCACGTGATCTAAAATACATATTATCTCTTTCGTTCTTAACATGTCGTCCACAAATAAATAAAAACTTCTTGATAACCAATCAGTCTTTTACTAAGTACACCGTCTCCCGAACTATTCTCAAATTACAAATAATCTACACGTGCGTCTACAGTACCTTTAACTATAAAGATACAAGATTGATTTTTGAATGCTCTAACAGCAACATGTAGAGTTGCACAGAACGGCAACGTCGCACTTCACATCATGCATTCAAAATTTTCGGCGGGAAAATGATATTTGTTTCTAGCACCGAAACCGTAAGACCTAGGGACTCACTTTTCTTGGTGCTTATTGCATCAAATATACACTCTCTATTGGTATATCGCTCAGCATTCTACGTGCAGTACTTTTTGAGTTACAGCATGGGCTTGCTGGCGAGACGTCTCCCCAGCAAGCCCATGAAAAAATACAAATATCTCAAAAGTTAGTGGAGCTAGGATTTTGAAATATTTGCTACCTACTGTTCCGAGTAGGTAGTAAATATTAAGCTTTGTTTCATCTTCCTACCTACTATATGTTCCGAGATATCACATGGGCTGGCTGGGAAAACGTCTCTCCAGCCACCCATAATTATTGATGAAGGGCTCCTACCATATGGACATTTTCGATTCGGCTTTTTTACAATCAATTGCACTAGACATGCAGTAAATGTGGAACTATTTTGCTTTTATGTAATCTTCGTAGTTTTCCCTGTATAGAATGGGCTGGCTGACGAGACGTCTCTACAGCCACCCAAAGTTTTCAGCTCGTAGTGTCATCAGTTTTGATGCACTGAATCTGACACTTTACTGATGGAATGAACCAATTTCCACTAAATTTTGGTGTATGCCACTTGGCCATATCTCGCATGGGTTGCTGGGGAGACGGACACTTTTTGCTTTCCGTGCCCGACGGAACACATCTACATATTTCACCCCCGCGCGGGTGAAGGGGAGTGGAGTTATCATTTGACAGCCGCGCAGAGTGTCAAATCGATCTACTATTTTTAATTATTGATAAAGATTAAAATTCCTTTGTAGCAAATAGGGTCTTATACGAAATCCGTGTTTTCTTCTCGGCGATACCAAATCAATAATCTCAAGAACTGAAGCGCGTCTTCTACGTTGGAAGCGTCGGAAGCCATTTTTGACAGCAGATGTATATGAAACATCAAACAAAAGTTTCTGAGCAGGAGCCGAAGTGTGTACGTACACTAAAATGTTTTGTGTAGAGGTTTTTGTGTAGTGTGTAGAGCGAAACACGCGCAGGAGTCACGGCTTTACACACCACACAAAAACCTCTACACAAAACAATTTTTGTGTATTTACACACTTCGTCTCCTGCTCAGAAACTTGTTTGATTTTTTATAATCATCTGCTGTCAAAATTAAGTCAAAAATGGCTTCCAACGCTTCCAACGTAGAAGACGCGCTTTCAGTTCTTGAGATTATTGATTTGGTATCGCCGAGAAGATAACATAGATGTCGTATAAGTAAGACCCTATTTGCTAAAAAGAAATTTTTATATTTATCAATAATTAATAATAGTAGATCGATTTGGCAATCTGCGCGGCTGTCAAATGATAACTCTACTCCCCTTCACCCGCGTAGGGGTGAAATGTGTTGATGTTTTCCGTCGGGCATGGAAAGCAAAAACATTGTCCACATAACCTTAAAACACAATTTTGACAGCTAAAATGTGTAGAGAAACATGTTTTATGTAGAGGTTTTTGTGTAGTGTGTGTGTGTAGACCGAAACACACGCAGGAGACACGGCTTAATGTACATATAGGGGCGATTTCCGATGGGATTAAAAACAAGTCCAAGTGCCTTCAGTAGAGCAATGACTATAGCTTAGCTATGTCTGGATTAAATAATTTACAATATATTTGTATATTTGGATGACATCATTGTAATGGGACGTATCCGTCGCACAAAATAACTTTGGCCATGTCATTGATGCGCAGAAGTCAAAAATGACTTATTTTCTTATGACTTAACTTCTGCGCATCAACTGACATGGCCAAAGTTATTTTGTGCGACTTATAACTTAGATCAAAGGGGACCCCTCAGATATCAGCAATTACCGACCCGTTAGCTTGCTATCAACAATATATAAATTGTTCTCTTCAATAATTCAAAGCCGAATAGCAAGGGAAATCGACAAAAACCAACCTATTGAACAAGCAGGCTTCCGACCACAGTACTCAACAAATGACCACATTCAAACTACAGAACAAATCATTGAAAAATTCAAGGAGTTCAACAATCCCCTATACATGAGTAGCATTTGTAGATTACTCCAAGGCATTGGACAGTATAACACACACGTCTATATGGAAAGCGTCACAAAACAACAATGTAAACGGAAAATACATAAGAATTATAAAAAAACATCTACTCCAAAAGTGTCAGCAGAGTAAAACTAGAAAAAGAAGGAGAATAGTTTGCAATAGAAAGAGGCGTAAGACAGGGAGACCCTCTATCTCCTAATCTTTTCATAGCAGTCCTCGATGACATCTTCCGAAACATAGACTGGAGAAACAAAGGCATATCAATCCTAAATCAAGGCTCACACATCTAAGGTTTGCAGACGAGATAGCTCTTTTTAGCGAATCTGCAACAGACCTAGAAGAGATGCTATAGAGTCTTGAAAAAGTAAGCGAAAAAGAAGGACTGCAAATGAATGCCACTAAAACAAAAGTCATGACGAATAGTCTTCAAAAACCAATAAAAATAGAAGGAAAGGTAATTATGTAGAAAATTATATATACTTAGGCAAACAGTTGTTTTTCAACACCAACAGCAATGAAAACAAAATAGAGCGAAGAGTCAATATTGCATGGAAAAAATATTGGTCTCAAAAAGAAATCTTGAAAGGTAACTACAGCCTGAAGATGAAAAAAAATTTAATGGACTCTTCTATCTTACCTTGTTTAACATACTCAAGCCAAACGTGGGTGTACACAAACAAAGTAAAAAACAAAACATAATCTTGTCAACATGCAATGGAAACGAGCATTCTAAAATTAAGAAGAATACAAAAGACAAGAAACTTAGACATACGGAAGAAAACTAAGCTGACAGGCGCTCTTCAACAAGCTCTAAGACTGAAGTGGAGATGGGCAGGCCACGTAGCAAGGTACCAGGATAAGAGATAGACCAAACGAGCAACAAAATGGCCTGGACCCGTACGCAAAAGAAGCGTGGAAAGACCGAAAAAAAGATGGGTAGACGATATCACAGAAACAGCTGGCAAAGACTGGATGCAAGTTGCCTGTAATAAGAGGACCTGGATAGAATATAGGCTTTATTATACTTTATAAATACATGTTGCACATTTTTACAAATACTAACAGATTGTTATAAACGTTACTATGGAAACAGATCATGACATTCTTCCCTCCTCTTTCTTAAGAAGCGAAGTCTCGCAAATGCCGAGAAGCGAAGCGGATTCGAGTTGACCTTCTCAGCGCAGGGGTAGGAGGTCCTGGGGTAGTAGGCCCACTTGTAGGAGGCTCTGTGGCAGCAGGGGCAGGTGACCTAGGGATAGGAAGTTCAGAGATTCGAGGCCCAGGGGTGGGAGTTCCAGAGGTAGAAGGTTCACAGACAGGAGGCTCAGAGGCAGGATTCTCAGAGAGAGAGGGCTCAGAATCAAACCTGGAGGGTCGCTCCTCATCATCATCGTCTTCTGTGTTCCCTCTTGGAGCTAAGCGTCTATTTGAGATTATAGTCTCCCGGCCATCTCTCAGGCGTACATGAGAATAATGAGGATTAGGTTGAACGATTTCTACCTCTTCTAATAGATCGTCATATTTCCCAGCTCTCGGACTCTTTTTCAAAAGAGCCTTATTTCCCGTTTGTAGCCATGAAGGCGAAGATTGCCCAAAAGATGATCGCCGAGGATGGTTGAACATGCGTTCATGCGGTTTCATGTTTGTAGCTGTACATAGTAGTGAACGAATCGAGTGTAGGGCTTGCATCAGGACTGTTTTCCAAGATTCAACAGGTAGATTTTGAGATTTTAATGCCAGACGAATGGTTTGGAATAAGGTCCCATTAAGTCTTTCTATTTGTCCATTCCCCGCTGGATTATATGGGGATGAATGACTGACGGCAATGCCTTTTTCCTTCAGAAAGTCATTCACTTCCTTAGACATAAAAGAAGTTCCATGATCAGTGTGTATGTAGGCTGGCATTCCAAATATTGAAAATAGATCAGTAAGACTGTCAATGACTGATTTTGAGCTCATGTCCGTGCAGGGGTATCCAAATGGAAATCGTGAGTATTCATCAATAATAGTCAGGAGATATTTATTCTTAGTTGTTGATGGTAGAGGGCCTTTGAAATCGAGGGCCAATCTTTCAAATGGAGCAGTTGCTTTAATTAGAGAACCAGTGTAACGGAGAAATCGTGGTTTAATTTCCGCACAGATTGGACATGACGATACAAATTTTCGTATATCTTCTAGAGAATAAGGAAGGTTCTTACTTCTGACCCAGTGTGAGGGGCGTGTTATTCCTGGATGGCATAGTGATCGATGTAAGGTGGATAAATTTTCTACATTGGTCGCTGAACAGGTCTGTCTGGACAAAGTATCTGCAACTATATTCTGCAAACCAGGGCGATATTTGACGTCAAAGGTATAATTTGATAGTTCAAGCCGTCATCGTTGTATTTTTTCATTTTGCTAGCATGTCCTTGTAACATATAAGCGACGGATTTCTGATCGGTTATTAAATAAAATTGACGACCAAGTAGATAATGTCGCCATTTCTTGAGGCTTTCTATAATGGCACAGGCTTCTTTTTCTATGGTCGGGTATTTCTTTTCACTATCATTGAGTGCTCTTGAAAAGAATGCTACGGGGCGACCGTTTTGTGTGAGGGAGGCCGCAATTGAGGATTCTGAAGCATCTGTCTCTACAGTGAATGGTTCTTTTCGAGAGATGGCAAATAGCGCTGATTCTGAGATAGATTTCTTTAATTGTTCAAAGGCAGATATCTGGGTGCTGTTAAGAGGAAACTGTTCCGTCGAGACAAGCGGGTGCAGTCTTTTAGATAATTCTGGGATCCATTTAAAATAGTGGGCAAAGAGGCCTATAGCCCGTCTGAGAGAGGCTGAGTCTCGAGGAGCAGGCATATCTAGTAGTGCACGCAGACGATCAGGATCTGGTTTGACTATACCATTGTTAATGTTGTATCCAAGAATGTTTATTTTTGTAAGATTATAATCTGCTGCTATTTTCAAAAAGTTTCTAAGTTTCTCTTCATGGTCTTTTTCGTTCATGCCACAAACAGTTATGTCGTCGAGATAAGGAAATACTCCTTCCAGTTTTGACTGACGAATAATGGTGTCAATGGTTCTTTGGAAACAGGCAACTCCATTTGTCACGCCGAACGGGATTCTGTGAAATTGATATAGATTTCCACATGCTTCGAAAGCCGTCAGTGGTTTGTTTTCTTCAAGGATTGGTATCTGATGGTAAGCAGATTTTAAGTCAATTTTGGAAAATATTTTATATCCAGACACTCTAGTTACTACTGATTCAATATTATGTAGGGGGTATGCATCAAGATGGGTAAATCTGTTAATCGTCTGAGAGTAATCAATACACATACGTTTTCTGTGATGTGTTCCTGAGGTAACAAGTACTTGAGCCCGCCATGGTGAGGTGCTTTCTTCTATAACGCCGTTTTCGAGAAGGCTCTTTATTTCAGCTTCTATAAATTTTAAGTCGTCGGGAGCGTGTCTTCGTCATTTAATAGCTATAGGTCTACAGTCTGGAGACAGATGAGGAAAAAGGTTGACTGGTTCAATATTTGCTTCTTTCAGCATGCATAGTCGTAGTGGAGGGTTTGTTCCACTAAATGTTATTTCAAGTGCAGAATATCTTTCTAGTACGTCATGACCCAAAATAACGTCAGTACAGAGATTCTCCATGACTCGGAGGAGAACTTTATCTAAGTTCTGGTTGCAAATCATAAGATTTGTTAGACGTGCTGATCTTATCTCGGATCTTAGTGAAGAAGCAGCCATGGAAATATTTTGATGCCACGGTTGAGAGGAAATGCGATTTGCTTTTACGATACTTTCGTTTATAAAACTTGCAGAGCTTCCAGTGTCAATTAGTGCTCGAAGGGGTATTCCATTGACACGAATGAGAGTGGTACATTTCTTGAACCCTGTAGTGGCTAGGAGGACGCAAGAAGTTTCAAGAGCGATCTCAGCTTCTAAGTCATTAGTGGCTGCAGTTGCGTTCGAGGGCTCGCTTCTACATACTTTTGAGAAGTGACCACGTTTGCCACATTTGAGGCAGGTTGAATTTAATGCTGGGCAAAACCTTCTAGCGTGGCGCGGCCGTCCACAAAAATAGCAATCATCAGTACGCCTGCTGTTTGATGAGTTGTTTGGTCGTGAGAAAGCTATGTTTGATTAAGTGGGATTGGGTGTCTCATTATCATTAGTACGAATGTATGTTGCATTGCTTGAGCGTGAGGCTGCCACAGTAGGTTGATTTGAATAGTTCTCTGCTTGTATTTAAGCCGATTCTAATGACCTAGCTAGTTTGTGAGCTTCGTCTAGCGAAATGGTCAGATTCTCAAGTAGTCTAATGAGTATAATTGGTGAACGAAGACCAGCGATAAAAGTGCCTCTGATAGTATCGTTTTCATTCTCTTCAGCAGTCACGCTTTTGAATTCGTAATCTTTAGCTAGTTGTCTGAGGGCTTGTAGATACCTACTGATCAATTGACTCGTCAGGTTGCTGGGTGCGAATAGCAAGTTTGTGTCGAGCAAATATGATGCTTTTCGGTTTTACAAATATTCCATTTAAAGTATCAATGGCTTCTTTGTACGTTGAGCAACCCGAAATGTAATCAAAAATATTTGCGGACACATGATTTATCAATAATTTCAATTTTACCGCGTCAGTAGGAGGACTAGTACCTGTTTCTGTAGTAGTAGCGGATTCCTCGAGAAAGTTATCAAATGTTCTTTTCCAGTGCAGCCATGCCGATACAGACGACGGAGACGTGTGTTCAATGTCAAGTTTTTCTGGCTTTAGAAAACGATTCATGTCTTCGATGTATTAGAGAATTGCTTGATATAAAGTATAATAAATTGTAATAAGAGGGCCTGGATAGAATATAGGCTTTATTATACTTTATAAATACATGTTGCACATTTTCACAAATACTAACAGATTGTTATAAACGTTACTATGGAAACAGATCATAACATTGCCCAAAACAGGAACCAATGGAACAAGGAGGCTTTTACCATAACAGGGACCATACCAACTAATAAAATTAACATAGTATTAACAAAACTATAGGGCCCCATACAAAGCCCTGCCTGCAGGGCCCTGCTTGCAGTGCCACTGCCAATCGTACTTTGTGTGGGCATGCAGAGCCGACAAAATCGCCGTTACATCGGCCCTGCAAGACCACACACGGTACGATTGTGTCCGTCTCCCCAGCAACCCGTGCGAGATATGGCCAAGTGGCATACACCAAAATTTAGTGGAAATTGGTTCATTCCATCAGTAAAGTGTCAGATTCAGTGCATCAAAACTGATGACACTACGAGGTGAAAACTTTGGGTGGCTGTAGAGACGTCTCGTCAGCCAGCCCATTCTATACAGGGAAAACTACGAAGATTACATAAAAGCAAAATAGTTCCACATTTACTGCACGTCTAGTGCAATTGATTGTAAAAAAGCCGAATCGAAAATGTCCATATGGTAGGAGCACTTCATCAATAATTATGGGTGGCTGGAGAGACGTTTTCCCAGCCAGCCCATGTGATATCTCGTAACATATAGTAGGCAGGAAGATAAAACAAAGCTTAATATTTACTACCTACTCGGAACAGTAGGTAGCAAATATTTCAAAATCCTAGCTCCACTAACTTTTGAGATATTTGTATTTTTTCATGGGCTTGCTGGGGAGACGTCTCGCCAGCAAGCCCATGCTGTAACTCAAAAAGTACTAAACGTAGAATGCTGAGCGATATACCAATAGAGAGTGCATATTTGATGCAATAAGCACCAAGAAAAGTGAGTCCCTAGGTCTTATGGTTTCGATGCTAGAAACAAAAATCATTTTCCCGCTGAAAATTTGGAATGCATGATGTGAAGTGCAACGTTGCCGTTCTGTGCAATTCTACATGTTGCTGTTAGAGCATTCAAAAATCAATCTTGTGTCCTTATAGTTAAGAGGTCCTGTAGACGCACGTGTAGATTATTTGTAATTTGAGAATAGTTCGGGAGACGTTGTACTTAAAAGGCTGATTGGTTAACAAGAAGTTTTTATTTATTTGTGGCTTTGTGGACAACATGTGAAGAACAAAAGAGATAATATGTATTTTGGCTCACGTATTTATTTAATAAATCAGTTTTCTTAACTTATTAATTACAGGAAAATTTAAGAATATTTAAAAATTTTAGTTTGTTACTGAGACCATTAAACCTACATCTCCTCCTAGAATACAGTTGTCACGGTTGCTAAAAAGAGATTGAGGCACCAGTTAGTCTTCACGTGAGCTAAAATACATATTATCTCTTTCGTTCTTAACATGTCGTCCACAAATAAATAAAAACTTCTTGATAACCAATCAGTCTTTTACTAAGTACACCATCTCCCGAACTATTCTCAAATTACAAATAATCTACACGTGCGTCTACAGTACCTTTTAACTATAAGGATACAAGATTGATTTTTGAATGCTCTAACAGCAACATGTAGAGTTGCACAGAACGGCAACGTCGCACTTCACATCATGCATTCAAAATTTTCGGCGGGAAAATGATATTTGTTTCTAGCACCGAAACCGTAAGACCTAGGGACTCATTTTTCTTGGTGCTTATTGCATCAAATATGCACTCTCTATTGGTATATCGCTCAGCATTCTACGTGCAGTACTTTTTGAGTTACAGCATGGGCTTGCTGGCGAGACGTCTCCCCAGCAAGCCCATGAAAAAATACAAATATCTCAAAAGTTAGTGGAGCTAGGATTTTGAAATATTTGCTACCTACTGTTCCGAGTAGGTAGTAAATATTAAGCTTTGTTTTATCTTCCTGCCTACTATATGTTCCGAGATATCACATGGGCTGGCTGGGAAAACGTCTCTCCAGCCACCCATAATTATTGATGAAGTGCTCCTACCATATGGACATTTTCGATTCGGCTTTTTTACAATCAATTGCACTAGACATGCAGTAAATGTGGAACTATTTTGCTTGTATGTAATCTTCGTAGTTTTCCCTGTATAGAATGGGCTGGCTGACGAGACGTCTCTACAGCCACCCAAAGTTTTCAGCTCGTAGTGTCGTCAGTTTTGATGCACTGAATCTGACACTTTACAGTTGGAATGAACCAATTTCCACTAAATTTTGGTGTATGCCACTTGGCTATATCTCGCACGGGCTTGCTGGGAAGACGGACACGGTACGATTGGCAGTGCGCACTGCAAGCAGGGCCCTGCAGGCAGGGCTTTGTATGGGCCGTTTAAACTAACACACTAACAACAACATTATAAAAATTGTAAAACAAACTGCAAATGTATGGAAATAAAGCTTAAATATAATATAAATATATAACTTACATCAGCATAATAAAAATTTTATAGACCATTTCTGTGGTAGACCATAATTTGCATCACGACAATGTGCAACACATAACAAGCATCGAATAATAAGCAGCAGATATTTGGCGTCACGTGTAGCCAAATATCAGATGCACAATATTTGTCGCGTACTATTCTGCTGCGCATTATCCATGCGCTTCAATAATTGGCAGCATATTGTATGCATCATATATCATGCAACAAATAAAAAGCAGCAGATATTTGGCGTCTCGCAGAAAAAATCAAGACAGGAATTAACGAGCGCACAATTAAAAAGCGCCAAATAAATTGCAGCAAATATTTGGCGTCTGGTCATGGAGGTCATGACCTTTGGTTCTAGCTAGAGTGGTGCCTTTTCAAACCTCGATTACAACATGTAGATATCGATTTATTCAGTATATTCTGTGCATGCTCTGTCCGAGAGAATATTATAAATATAATCTGTGGACTGAATGAAGGACAACAAGTGTCCGTCTCCCCAGCAACCCATGCGAGATATGGCCAAGTGGCATACACCAAAATTTAGTGGAAATTGGTTCATTCCATCAGTAAAGTGTCAGATTCAGTGCATCAAAACTGATGACACTACGAGCTGAAAACTTTGGGTGGCTGTAGAGACGTCTCGTCAGCCAGCCCATTCTATACAGGGAAAACTACGAAGATTACATAAAAGCAAAATAGTTCCACATTTACTGCATGTCTAGTGCAATTGATTGTAAAAAAGCCGAATCGAAAATGTCCATATGGTAGGAGCCCTTCATCAATAATTATGGGTGGCTGGAGAGACGTTTTCCCAGCCAGCCCATGTGATATCTCGGAACATATAGTAGGTAGGAAGATAAAACAAAGCTTAATATTTACTACCTACTCGGAACAGTAGGTAGCAAATATTTCAAAATCCTAGCTCCACTAACTTTTGAGATATTTGTATTTTTTCATGGGCTTGCTGGGGAGACGTCTCGCCAGCAAGCCCATGCTGTAACTCAAAAAGTACTGCACGTAGAATGCTGAGCGATATACCAATAGAGAGTGCATATTTGATGCAATAAGCACCAAGAAAAGTGAGTCCCTAGGTCTTATGGTTTCGGTGCTAGAAACAAAAATCATTTTCCCGCTGAAAATTTTGAATGCATGATGTGAAGTGCGACGTTGCCGTTCTGTGCAACTCTACATGTTGCTGTTAGAGCATTCAAAAATCAATCTTGTATCCTTATAGTTAAAAGGTACTGTAGACGCACGTGTAGATTATTTGTAATTTGAGAATAGTTCGGGAGACGGTGTACTTAGTAAAAGACTGATTGGTTATCAAGAAGTTTTTATTTATTTGTGGACGACATGTTAAGAACGAAAGAGATAATATGTATTTTAGCTCACGTGAAGACTAACTGGTGCCTCAATCTCTTTTTAGCAACCGTGACAACTGTATTCTAGGAGGAGATGTAGGTTTAATGGTCTCAGTAACAAACTAAAATTTTTAAAGTATTCTTAAATTGTTCTGTAATTAATAAGTTAAGAAAACTGATTTATTAAATAAATACGTGAGCCAAAATACATATTATGTCTTTTGTTCTTCACATGTTGTCCACAAATAAATAAAAACTTCTTGTTAACCAATCAGCCTTTTAAGTACACCGTCTCCCGAACTATTCTCAAATTACAAATAATCTACACGTGCGTCTACAGGACCTCTTAACTATTAGGACACAAGATTGATTTTTGAATGCTCTAACAGCAACATGTAGAATTGCACAGAATGGCAACGTTGCACTTCACATCATGCATTCCAAATTTTCAGCGGGAAAATGATTTTTGTTTCTAGCACCGAAACCATAAGACCTAGGGACTCACTTTTCTTGGTGCTTATTGCATCAAATATGCACTCTCTATTGGTATATCCCTCAGCATTCTACGTGCAGTACTTTTTGAGTTACAGCATGGGCTTGCTGGCTTGCTGCTAAGGAGGGAGCCATAAGCGTAGCACTTTCTTGCGAGGGACCTCCATACTAAAATGTATGGATTTTTTTCAAATCCAAAAAACGTAAAATTTTTATGTTTCTCTCTGAGAAATATGTGTCATGGGACTAATAAATGCTACAACCACAGTTTTTCTGGAAAAAACATTTACCATTCAGGAAAAAAACGGTGTTAAAAATCACGCATAAAATGGCTATTACGGATTATTTACGCTTCCGTTCTTAGTATTAATTATCAATTCACCTGTAAAAAACTATATATTTTCACTTTCGCAAACAAAAATTATACTAAAACATTAGATTTTTAAAGATATCTTGATTTTTGTAAAACTAAACTGAGTTTTTGACCGACTAGAATGGGCGACAGTGAGACGCTTTACACTTCACTAGCTCATACAGAATACGTATATTGCGCGATTCTATAGTTTTTTAGTCTGAGGTGTGTCCATGAAAAATAGTACCACTTTTGACACTATACCAAACATTTGCGAAGCTTCTTGAAACCTTTTAACTTGTCCAGCAGCTGGTGGTCTCACAACACAAATCCATGTTGAGGTGACGACGAGGAAAAAAACAGACTAAAATTTCCTGAAATTTATAGGAGTTTGTTTGAGTTCTCTGTATTTACTACTGGTAAATTGTAACATTTGTTATATGTAAGTTTTGTGATTTGTTTTTATTTCTTTTTTGTTAATATAAATAGAAAGTAAGGAAGTATTTAGGTAATTTAGGTTTAATTTCTTATATTGTAATTTGTGTACTGTTTAGGCTGATAGTCTAGTTGCTAAAGCCTGTAATAAATGAAAAAAAAAAAAAAAACAAACGCCAAGTCTTGCGTGTCCGTCTCCCCAGCAACCCATGCGAGATATGGCCAAGTGGCATACACCAAAATTTAGTGGAAATTGGTTCATTCCATCAGTAAAGTGTCAGATTCAGTGCATCAAAACTGATGACACTACGAGCTGAAAACTTTGGGTGGCTGTAGAGACGTCTCGTCAGCCAGCCCATTCTATACAGGGAAAACTACGAAGATTACATAAAAGCAAAATAGTTCCACATTTACTGCATGTCTAGTGCAATTGATTGTAAAAAAGCCGAATCGAAAATGTCCATATGGTAGGAGCCCTTCATCAATAATTATGGGTGGCTGGAGAGACGTTTTCCCAGCCAGCCCATGTGATATCTCGGAACATATAGTAGGTAGGAAGATAAAACAAAGCTTAATATTTACTACCTACTCGGAAAAGTAGGTAGCAAATATTTCAAAATCCTAGCTCCACTAACTTTTGAGATATTTGTATTTTTTCATGGGCTTGCTGGGGAGACGTCTCGCCAGCAAGCCCATGCTGTAACTCAAAAAGTACTGCACGTAGAATGCTGAGCGATATACCAATAGAGAGTGCATATTTGATGCAATAAGCACCAAGAAAAGTGAGTCCCTAGGTCTTACGGTTTCGGTGCTAGAAACAAATATCATTTTCCCGCCGAAAATTTTGAATGCGTGATGTGAAGTGCGACGTTGCCGTTCTGTGCAACTCTACATGTTGCTGTTAGAGCATTCAAAAATCAATCTTGTATCCTTATAGTTAAAAGGTACTGTAGACGCACGTGTAGATTATTTGTAATTTGAGAATAGTTCGGGAGACGGTGTACTTAGTAAAAGACTGATTGGTTATCAAGAAGTTTTTATTTATTTGTGGACGACATGTTAAGAACGAAAGAGATAATATGTATTTTAGCTCACGTGAAGACTAACTGGTGCCTCAATCTCTTTTTAGCAACCGTGACAACTGTATTCTAGGAGGAGATGTAGGTTTAATGGTCTCAGTAACAAACTAAAATTTTTAAAGTATTCTTAAATTGTCCTGTAATTAATAAGTTAAGAAAACTGATTTATTAAATAAATACGTGAGCCAAAATACATATTGTGTCTTTTGTTCTTCACATGTTGTCCACAAATAAATAAAAACTTCTTGTTAACCAATCAGCCTTTTAAGTACACCGTCTCCCGAACTATTCTCAAATTACAAATAATCTACACGTGCGTCTACAGGACCTCTTAACTATTAGCACACAAGATTGATTTTTGAATGCTCTAACAGCAACATGTAGAATTGCACAGAATGGCAACGTTGCACTTCACATCATGCATTCCAAATTTTCAGCGGGAAAATGATTTTTGTTTCTAGCATCGAAACCATAAGACCTAGGGACTCACTTTTCTTGGTGCTTATTGCATCAAATATGCACTCTCTATTGGTATATCGCTCAGCATTCTACGTGCAGTACTTTTTGAGTTACAGCATGGGCTTGCTGGCGAGACGTCTCCCCAGCAAGCCCATGAAAAAATACAAATATCTCAAAAGTTAGTGGAGCTAGGATTTTGAAATATTTGCTACCTACTGTTCCGAGTAGGTAGTAAATATTAAGCTTTGTTTCATCTTCCTACCTACTATATGTTCCGAGATATCACATGGGCTGGCTGGGAAAACGTCTCTCCAGCCACCCATAATTATTGATGAAGTGCTCCTACCATATGGACATTTTCGATTCGGCTTTTTTACAATCAATTGCACTAGACATGCAGTAAATGTGGAACTATTTTGCTTTTATGTAATCTTCGTAGTTTTCCCTGTATAGAATGGGCTGGCTGACGAGACGTCTCTACAGCCACCCAAAGTTTTCAGCTCGTAGTGTCATCAGTTTTGATGCACTGAATCTGACACTTTACTGATGGAATGAACCAATTTCCACTAAATTTTGGTGTATGCCACTTGGCCATATCTCGCATGGGTTGCTGGGGAGACGGACACGGACAACAAACAAATTTCCAAGGAGGTTTTAGTAGCAGCTCTTGCTGCTAAGGAGGGAGCCATAAGCATAGCACTTTCTTGCGAGGGACCTCCATACTAAAATGTATGGAATTTTTTTCAAATCCTAAAAAAAAAAATATTTTCACTTCCGTAAACAAAGTTTATACTAAAACATTAGATTTTTAAAGATATCTTGATTTTTGTAAAACTTAACTGAGTTTTTTGACCGACTAGCATGGGCGACAGTAAGACGCTTCACGCTTCACTAGCTCATACAGAATATGCATATGGCGGACTCTATAGTTTTTTACTCTGAGGTCATTTCATTATGTTTCATTATGGAATCCATTATGGATGTTTGTTTTATATCCTGAATATCCTGATTGATTTTGTTTCTGGACGTTTTTAGCATTTTAGACTTGCTAGATAACCCAAGATTATTACTGGAAAGGAAGTTCAACCTATAGCCTAGCTAGTGATTTATCTCTTCAGTGTTTATACCAGTTTCAACAGAGAGTAGTATGTTCCTTGGTTTCAACCGGCTAGTCAACAAAAATTGAACAAAACGCAGCCACGCAAGCAAGACTGTTCGTCAAACAAGTGAAAGACATGAGGGAAAGGTGGGAGGACCTGCTGGCCAAAGAGTATATAAGTCACTAGCGTTTTTTAGCTAGACAAACCCCCACCGACTCTATGTTGACCTACAGCCGCCTGCTCGCTGGTCGCTCACCGGGCCTCTCCTCAGTCTCACCCGGGGGGCTGGCACCGCGGAGGGCGGCTCTCCAACTCCAGTCAACACACACCTACCAACCACTCCTGACCTGCCGCACTACATCCCCATCATCTCCCTTACCGCACCACTTCCATCTACAAGTTCGCCAATAGCCGCCCGCTCGCTGGTCGCTCACCGGCCTGTAGCCACAGGCCGCGCCTGATACCTCCTCAGGGAGTCACAGTAGCTCCACGAGGATTCCCTGCCGAAGGAGCAATCCCGGGGCGAGAGAAGACTTCACGGCTAGACAATAGAAATAGACTAACATTATGACGCAGCTAAGCTTTTATGACTGGCAAAAATTATCCTGAAAGTGATCACAAATGTTTTTTACACAAAGGCAAGGATGTTATTAAGCAGAGTGGCGGCAGTTGAAATAAAATGAAGCAAAAGTAAACCATAATAATGGCTAAAGTGTAGGTACAATATGGACTGTTGAATTGAAAGCTGATTTTTTTTTTTGAGGAAAGGTACCTATGCAAATTTTGAAGCTGCAGAAATTTCTAGTTTTTTTTAGAAAATAAATATTAAAACGTAAATTTCAATGTTTTTTTAGTTAACATAACACTCTAAAAGAAACGAGCTTTCAATTCGACATGGTCCACATTGTACAATTTGAACACTTGAAAACCATGTGTAGACAGATTTTAATTTAGGACTTCCAAACTGTAATTGGCTCCACCATAATTGGCTCCTCAGAAACCGAAATATCCGAGCTCTTGTCGAAAATTGAGTGCATCAGCCGGGAGTATGGGCTCTGCATCAACAGGAGCAAAACCAAACTGATGTTTGTCGACCGAAATGATACCATGGTTCGTACCAACGAGCTAAATGACCTCGACATAGTGCAGAAATTTGTTTATTTAGGCTCTCAAATAAGCAACGATGGTGACTGCGATCAGGAGGTTATCAGAAGATCCCAGATGTCGAAAGCCGCTGTAAAGAGACTCGAGAAAATATGGAAGAATAGAGGTATCAACCGCAAAACAAAGATCAGGCTAATGCGCACACTCATATTTTCCATCTTTTTATACGTGTCCGAAACCTGGATATTTAAAGCTTGAACCTTAAGAAGAATAGACGCATTCGAAATGTGGTGCTGGCGCAGAATGCTCCGAATATCCTGGACCGAGCGGCGCACAAATGAATCTATCCTTAAGGAGTTGAAAATTAGGACCAGGCTCTCCACCATCTGTAAGCAACGAGTCCTAAAATTCTTCGGCCACATGGTCAGAAGAGGTTCAGATAACCTGGAAAGGCTTATCATCTCTGGCCGAATGGAGGGTAAACGGAGCAGAGGACGTATGTCAATGCGATGGGCCGACGCTATAAAAGAAGCTACTGGAGCGACACTACAGGCCAACATTCACCGTGCTCAAGATAGGACGATCTGGAGAGGTGTGGCAGCACAAGTAGCAGCCCACGACTGTCACGTCCCTCAGTCATGAGGATACGACTAAGAAGAAGAAACTGTTGTGGATGTAAAATACCTACCTACACATTTAAATCTAGCATATATATATATATATATAACAAAACTCGTTAAAATGAAAAGCCAGCATCAAATTGGTACCTAACTAAATTCATTTAACTAGGTACTTTCAATAGGTAGAGTACCTTTTGATTTAAATTTTTATAGGTACATACATACAAATGAATATTTTGAAAAATCAAATAAGTACCTATGCAACTAATATTTAGTTATTATTTTATCAAATTATTATTATTAATTTTATCAAAGTAAATTTTATTGATTTAATTTTTAACTAGTTTTATTTATTACCTATTCATTTCTGAGAAAAGGCCTCCATAATCTTGTACAAATCGCAAGTCTAGTCCATTTCTCACCTGCAATTGCTTCATGATTTAAGTACCTAGTTGGACTCAGTCCGACCATACAGCGTTTTGCAGATTTTTTATTCACCAGAAAAAAATTAAGGGATGATTTGGCCCATGACACTAAACAACTTTTCCTAACCAAGCCAAGGAACATAGTAGGTAAGTAACATAGGACATAGTAGTAAGTATAGGTACCTAGATAAATACTTCATTCTGCAGTCCACTGGAAATTAATACAGGGTGACTTTGAAGACATTCGAAAAATTTTAAGGGAAAGATCTGTCATTAGATCAATTTTGTATAGGTCTAAGGAAAATAGGAGTTGTCGAAAAATATCTTTTTTTATTAACTGGAACGGAACATAGGTAGGGTGAGGTGGTCGACATTGAACCAGGGGTACAAGATGAATCATAACGATATTGGCTCCCCAGTCAAAAAAAAATTAATCCCACTTCAAAATAAATAGGAAAACAAAGGAACCGATTTTGATCAATAATACCCAAGTACCTGGGGGACTGAGCTTCGCTCAACATTAAATATCATCAGATGAGCAAGCATTCTACCCGCCAACAGATGGAGCTGTAGGTTTTTGTCTAAAACGCAAATGCTTAAAAACACGGGGAAAAAGAATTTTCCCAGACATGAGATCTAGCTAGATCGATTTTTTATGTCCCTCAACACAGAATCCTCAGAGAAAAAAACTGCATAAAAATTTATTTTGACGATGCCAAAAAATAGTCATGAAATAGTCATAAATAGTCACCATAAGGAAAAAAATAGTTGCGTTACAATTCTAGAGTTATAGCTATGGTTTGCTGAGGATTATGGGCATAGGCTATAGACAGAATCCTCAGTTCTGAAGCAAGCAAACCATGGGGACTATCGACTTGGTTTTTATTTTAAAAAATAGTCATGAAATACTCGTCATGACTTCCAAATTCTCGAAAATAGTCGTTCAAGGATTTCAGAGTTACAGGGGTAGCTTGCTGAGGATTCTGTGCATAGCATTTCAAGGACGCAGATTCCTGCAGAACGTTTAGGTTTTTCTGTTTGATACTGATGTCAAAAAATAGTCGTCTCAAACCATAATCACTTTGGTCTGGTTAACCTTGTAGAAGTATGTTAAAAATGCATGTTAACTTCGCCATACATTTTTCAACTCAAGTACAGTCGTGTTCAAAATGCATAATATCATCTTTGATGGTAACTATTTTGTTACTTGAATTTTTTTTTATGTATTTGGAACCCATGCAATATAATTAATTCTGTAATAAACAGCAAAGTTTATTTGTTTTTATTTTTAATAAGGCTGTGTATTAACGTGCCACCAAATTTGAGTAAATTTTTACCAAATTTTGTCCACCAAAATGTATGAATGTACACCAAATTTGCGTCTGGCTCTTCGCAGGCCGCTGCCGCGGCACGCTTGCTCCACTCGCTCGGCTCGTGCTTTGTGGTCGCAAGATAACCTAACACAACCTATCCGAACCGGTTACTCAAATTTGGTGTACGTTCAGCCAATTTGGTATACATTCATCCATTTTGTCTGAAGTGTATTAGGGTATAAAAAATATTTTGGGTATCATTTAATTTGTTGCCGTTTAATAAAGCTTAATAAACTACAATAATTGGTTTAAAACTAAAATAATAAAAAAAGAAACTTCTTAATGAATATATTCAGTACAGATTATTTTTAAGTTAGTTTTTTGTATAAATCACGGTCTTCGTACTTATGTAGGTACGTTAAATGGTTAAATGAGTAATACAGGGTGATAATTTTATTGCGTGCCATAGCTTAGGGGGTGTTTCAGTAACGATAAAGGAACACAAAAAAAACCTTAAAAAACATTCAACAAAAAATAATGAAAATTTTAAAATTCGCCCTACACAGAGACCCGACCAGATGACCCGACCGAGGCTGCACTTTAAACGAGCCAGCCGCTGTTAGTTTTGGAATTTACATCCAATTTTTAAGTAGGATTATTGAAAAAATGGAAAGCCTAATTTGGAATAACGCGTTGTATATTTACTGCTTCCATAGGCTGTAGTGTATGTTAACTTTACATTTCACATAATTAACGTAGAACACGGCAATTGTCGTTGTAATAGCCACACTGTAGGTCACTTACTTACCTAAATACTCGCGGACAGCGGCGAGCACTAGCTCGGTCATACAATTTGGTCGAGCCAAACGAAACATCTCGTCGCAGAATATTGGTGCTTTTTCTATTATACGATCCACGTTAAACATTTCCAACTCTGTTTCTATGCCATTAAGTCACTGATTTGTATTATTCTACTGATGTAGTATTGGGTAAAAGAAACACATATGCAGCGACATTTAAATTTTTAATGAATAGTTAAATGCGTAGGCAAACAATATTGATCAATCAAGAAATTAGTAAAGTTAGTGTAGTTAATTAAGTAATATTCGCGAACTTACCAATTATTATTAAAGTATTTTTTTTTATTGTATGCATCTGGGTGTAAGCCCGATATTCTAGTTTTACCTTTTATTAAACGTGGAACCTACATTATAAGTTTCTAGACCAAAAGGTTGGGGCTGTGCACTGATATGTCAGTCGGTTTATCCTCTTATTTACCTTATAAAAATAGATAACACAAAAATAGGGTCTGCAACAACATATAAAAATAAAAGCCTCTAACAATATGAAAATTCATTTTTTTGACAACTAAAATCAACGTCAAATTATTTTGTGTACGCGACTGTACACAGAAAAAATGTATGACGAAATTAACATGCATTTTTAACATACTTCTACTAGGTAAACCAGACCGAAGTTATTATGGTTTGAGACGACTATTTGTTGACTATTTTTTGACATCAGAATCAAACAGAAAAACCTAAACGTTCTGCAGGAATCTGCGTCCTTGAAATGCTATGCACAGAATCCTCAGCAAGCTACCCTGTAACTCTGAAATCCTTGAACGACTATTTTCGAGAATTTGGAAGTCAAGACGACTATTTCATGACTATTTTTTTAAATAAAAACCAAGTCGATAGTCCCCACAGTTTGCTTGCATCAGAGCTGAGGATTCTGTCTATAGCCTATGCCCATAATCCTCAGCAAACCATAGCTATAACTCTAGAATTGTAACGCGACTATTTTATTCCTTATGGTGACTATTTATGACTATTTCATTACTATTTTTTGGCATCGTCAAAATAAATTTTAATGCAGTATTTTTCTCTGAGGATTCTGTGTTGAGGGACATGATTTTTTGCCCCAAAAAACCCCCGTATGGAAAATTTCATACAGCAAAGCACGTTGCACGTTACCCTTCCAACCGAGACACAACAGTGACAACACTGCTGCTTCACGGTAGTTATAGGCAGCACAGCGCATAGCATCTGATTGCTATTGCTATTTTTATTATTGGAAATTTTCGGATATAATTACTTAGCTGTGATAGTTTTACTTTTAATTTCATCATATAGGTACCTATACTGCTACTATGATTTTTTTTTCAAATTTACAATAACAACAGTTTAGCCGGCAGGAGGGGGACACTCGACTTCAACTAAAAATTGCACTTTCTATTTTGCACGGATGCCTAAATCGAAAGATTATGTTTGCAGACTTACATTATTTTTTAAAGACCTATCCTATGACACGTCCTCGTAGATTTCACCCCCACTTTACTTGTAGGGTCATCATCATAACATCCCATGAAATGTCCACTACAGGACAGGGAACTCATTCCATAATTCTAGCTTTTGCTGGAAAAATGTAGAGGGGAAGTACCATAGTCACCTCGCTTGTTAGCGTTACGGCTGGCACCATGGCCGGCGGTTGTTGGTGACCGCAGTAAGTACGAGTAAAATGTAAGATACAAAGGAGGATGCTGCTGCCCATCCTCCAGTTTATAACCCTTAGTCGCCTCTTACGACACCCACGGGTATGTTTGGGTTGGTACTATTCTTTGCCGGCACCACACGGGACTTGTAGGGTAGGTAACCTGAAATAATATTTTATTTTACCAACTTTTCGACGTGGATGAAATGTATATCCGTACTAAATTTCGTCTCTGAGCTAAGCCGCGGACAGAGAGACATGGATATGACGAATCATAAAAACCGGTCAAATACGAGTTGGATTCGTGTGTCGAGGGTTCCGATATACCTATAGTGGGTAAGTGAAAATGAAAAATGAAATTTTTTAAACTCAAAAGGGTTATTTACGGTATTTCTAGTCCTTACACTAGGATTCCCTGTATCGCAATTACTTATATAATACCGTCTATTTTATTACTGTGTACGCAGTGACGGATTCACCCTTTTTCAATCAAATTAAGCAATTGCCTAGGGCATCACAACTGGGGGGGCACCAGAAGAAGCACATAAAAAGTCCGTCCTTTATAGGGCATTACGTCTCACTCTCACGTCATCAAAAACCACACCAAAAAAGTTTCTAGGATAGGACTAATTTGAAAATTCGCGCGTTTTAAGTTGAAAGAGTCCGACCTAGTCATAACCCCGCTCCCGCTTGCCCACTCGCTGCCCGAGTGCATTCGGCAGTTCGAATGCACCGGAATTGCGATCAGTCAATCACAAAGCACCCCTTCCCTGCGGGCGCCCCGCCTGGTGCCCCCGCAAATCTGTGTCAATCAAATGTTTTGTTTTTTGAGTAATTGTGCCAGCCGGCTTCTATGCATACGTAATACAATTCATTTGATAATTAATAAGTAAATCAATAGTTACAGTAAATCAAAAATCTACGGTGCTGTGTGAGTCACTTTCTTTGCTACAGTCGGAGAAAACTAGTACACAAGATTTTAAAAGACTTAGATACTACTGAATCAATCCTAGCGAAAGAAGTTAAGGCAGATGGCAATTTACCCTATTCGTTTTACATGAAACCAACAGATGAGTTTGAGTTTAGCGATATCATTTGTGCGTTGAAAGCTGAAAGTGCACCAGGCATTGACGGAATGAACAATCGTCTTCAAATCGTCTCAAGTGCTTAAATACTGTTATAATTTCCCCTCTAACTCATATTTTAAACCTGAGCCTCTCGTCAGGCGTATTTTGGAACTGTTGGAAAACTGTTGCGGTTGTCCCAATCCACAAAGGTGGTTGCCGCAAAGACCCATCGAACTATAGACCAATCTCACTTTTGAGTACTTTTTCTAAGATTCTAGAGAAACTTGTGAATGAACGGCTGACGGAGTACTTGGAAACGAGCAATATTTTGTCGCCTAATCAGTTTGGTTTTCGGCAAAAGAAATCAACGGAGGACGAAGTACCTAACTCTTTTGCTGGGTAATGTAGCTATTCTGGATGACGAAGAATACGAAGATGCATGCGTGGAAATGTTTTTGGATTTATCCAAGGCGTTCGACACCATGTCTCCACAAATATTGCTTAAGATGCTGGAGTTCATTGGAGTGTGTGGTGTTGCACTGGACTGGTTTACCAGCTACCTTACAGGCAGATATCAGAGGGTAAAAGTGGGAAATGATATCAGCGCACCCACAGAAATAAGGTTTGGCGTCCCGCTGGGGAGTATCCTGGGTTCTACGTTATTCGTCATGTACATTAACGAGATAACTGGCCTATTTAAACACCATAGGGATGTTAAGACAATTTGCTACGCTGACGAACCCGCCTTTATTTTTTGTGGCAAATCTCGGAATGCAGTCCTAGAAGAAGCTGAGAGGGGAACGGCTGATGTGGCTTCATGGCTAAATAAAAATTTGTTAACACTGAACGCAACAAAAACAAAGTACTTGTGCTTTCAAAAAACTGCTGCTTCTAGACCGTCAGCATCTTCTAAGCCGACCAGAATTCACACTTGCGGTCTAGATCTCTCTGATTTAGACGTTAAGTGTACCTATCAATGTGTGGAGAGGGTTGACACGATCAGGTACTTGGGAGTAATTCTTGATGAAAGGCTGACGTTTGCACAACATATATTTGGTCTTTCTGAGAGATTGCGTAAGCTTATCCACATCATGAAACTACTTCGGCAGGGCGCCGATAGTAAGACTCTAATCTTGGTCTATATCTAAAGCTCTATGCCAATCCCTTCTTATATATTGCATCACTGCATGGAGGAGTGATTCAAAGACCGTAATTATATCTCTAGAAAGAGCCCAAAGATCGGCACTCAAAGTGATGCTGAGAAAACCTTTTAGTTGGATACCCAACACGCGAGTTGTCTGCAGTCTTAACTGTACGACAGTTGTACATTACACATAAGGTACGTTACAACTCATCGTCTTATTTTACAAAAAACTAATGTTTTTAGGCGGTAAAGGTATAAAGACCAATTCTAGTTGACATACGGATAGGGGGGCCCACAGGCATGGATTGCTTAGGGCATCAAGTAGTCTTAATCCGTCACTGTGTGTACGTACTAGCTAGAAAACACTCCGAAATACTATTTACCGACATAATCTGTAGCAAAATGGCTGGCCCTTCGTCGGTCAATTCATTTTATATTAAAAAGATACGTAGCAGTTACATTAAGGAAGGCATAGTCCAAGGATATTACGTTGTGTTTTAGAAACGCGCGTCGACAGTGTGTTTTTAGGGTTCCGTACCTCAAAAGAAAAGAACGGAACCCTTATAGGATCACTTTGTTGTACGTCTGACTGTCTATCTGTCTGTCTGTCTCTCTGTCTGTCCGTCTCTCAAGACCCTTTATCTCACTAACGAGTAAAGGTATCAGGTTGAAATTAGTACCATATATTAGGATCCATGAACCACACAAGATCTGAAAATTTCAATTTTTTACAACGACGCAATCAAAAGATATGGCATTTTATATCCTCATCTCCATACATTTATGCAAAAACGCAAAACCTACAGGGTACTTCCCGTTGACCTAAAATTATGAAATTTGGCAAGAAGCTAGGTCTCATAGTACAAATAAAGGGAAAAGTCTGAAATCATTAAATATTACAACTTTTCTCACAACTAATGGTAACCAATTGTGGGGATCTCCCGTTTCAAGAACATTAATATAACAGAGGGGTCAAGTTGGATGGTCGCGGAGGCGATTTTTGTTTTAGTTCTATTTTAAAAACGAGAACACTTACAAACTTGAAAATAAAATAACAACAAGTAATAAAATTTGGTGAAGCGCGTGTCGGACTCAAAAAATCTAGCACATTAACTTACTGAAATTTCAACTAATACAATTATGATTAGGTATGTGGTGGTACGAAACCCTCGGTGCGCGAGTCCGACTCGCACTTGGCCGGTTTTTTTTTCAACGCGCGTCTACAGCGCGTTATCAGCGTGCTTTTCTTTTCTATTTTAATTTTTTGCTAATTTATTGTAGGTTTTGTTTTGTCATATTTTCCTAGACTTATATGGGAGAAGATATAAGTTATTTTAATAACCACTTCAAGAGTTATCTTCGTGTCTTTGCATAAATCCTGTAACACTATCTCTACTTTCTATCAATTATCAATAAACTTTCACGGGCACGGAATACTTACCTCCCCTTCCTTACTCCGTGACTTACCTACTTGCAGATGGAGGGGCGGGCATACGCGGGCAGAGCTTTTTGTCTTGACAGCCCGCCAGTGTGGCCGGTACTGCAATTATTTCCGTATTATTAATAGGACCAAATTCAGGACGTTCTGAATAAAGGCCAGGTTAAAAGTACCCTAAACCGACGAGTATGTATGAAGGATTGATGAAAGTACAGGAAGCAAGGGAAGTATGTCAAGATCGTAGCAGGTGGAGAACTGTGGTCTCTGCCTACCCCGACGGGAACAAGGCGTGATATTATGTATGTATTAATAGTCATTGACATGAAATAAACGCTCCGTTTCTATGCGCGTATTTTCCAAAATCTTTGGTTCGGAATCAAACTTAATATCATAATTTGAAAAATTATGAGTTTGAATTTTATTCTGATAAAAACTATAATTTTCGCAATACCAGCCACACTGGAGGACAATGTGCGTTTTTTTCTTTTGAGGTACGGTACCCTAAAAATAGAACTTAAGGTTACAAATTTAAGCGGCGACCACTCGATGATTATTTTTGGTCACAATAAATACACCTGACACGTCTCGCCACTTCTGCCGCTAGCAGACAAAGACAACTCGGGCGACGTAGCGGGAGGGGTACAGACTCTGTGCTGAATTTAGTGTTGCTTTGCGATCAAATCAAAAGTATTTAAGGTGACAGGTGATGCAGAAATTATTCCTTACAAAAACTTTTTCTCTTCTGTTTTTCAAATTTCTCGATTTAGGAGTCACAGGTTTACAGAGATTGTAGCCTGGTCATTCATTAACAAAGTGTTTCATTGCTTTTTGTTTATCTATAATGTATAATATTTTACGTATAAAAACTCTCATACACTTGTTCTTTGGACACGCAGGTTAATTAGAAAATGAAGTTACAAACTTAATTCGATTCTCCATCTTTCTAAGGGTGTCAAAACGATTGGCCTTGATGCAGCTAATGTACTTTGAAAGAGTTGCGCTGCTCTAAACCGAAAAATAAAATTGCCACAGCTTAAGAAAGTCTGGCAGGTTAAAACGGCAATTTTTTGAAAACTACCCAAGGAGCATCCTCTAAAAGATACAAAAAATATTGGCGGACATCCACACCCCTGCGTTTTTGAGGAATTAAGTTTTAACTGTTTTGAAATTTGACAATGAAACTTACACCTGGAAGACTAAGACTATCTGATTAAATACAATGTATAAAACCCAAAGATTTTGGAAACTACGCCAGGAGGCGTTTATAGATATGCCATATATGCGATAATAGCCCTGCGTCGTAAAGTTACAGCGCTTCAAAATGCAAAATTTCAATTTTTCACTTTCGTTGTATGACAGCTACCCTCAAAATGAGAGCCAGCATGAAACTACAGAACCGTTGTTTGTTTTTTTTTTGTATGTTTTTTTTTTTATTGGAACGTATAAAGTGGGTTAAAATATGAAGATTTGTGTAAAAAAAAGTTACCTTTACATAAAAAAATTACCTTGACCTTGAAAATAATCTTAAATGACCTTGAATCTGAAAAATTGCATCACCATCAGAAACCTGAGAAAAAATACATATATTCACCAAAAATCTTGACATTGATATCTGGAAAAATGAAAAAGTTACAGTTGATTAACCAAATTCTGCTCATTACTATTCCTAAGGCATTTTTCCGTCAATTGCAATGTTTTACAAAAAATTCAGAAAAACGCTTAAATCTCCGAAACCGCTAGAGACACGTCAACACTAACATCATTTTCGAACTTTTAGTCTCCTAAGGAGACTAGAAATTTGTGCTACACTAATGTATTTTTGCTTTTCCCCCTCCCGCCCCCCGTTACCAAGTTAGAAAATAGACAAAATAATGGACAAAAACATTAAAAAAACTATAATTGGAACGTATAGAATGGGTCAAAAGATGAAGATTTGTGTAAAAAAAGAGTTACCTTTTCATACAAAAAAAATTACCTTGACCTTGAAAATAATCTTAAATGACCTTGAATCTGAAAAATTAAATCACCATCAGAAAGTTGAGAAAAAATACATGTATTTACCAAAAATCTTGACATCGATATCTGGAAAAATGAAAAAGTTACAGTTGATCAACCAAATTCTGCTCATTACTATAATTATAGGTTCATAAGGCATTTTTCCGTCAATTTCAATGTTTTACAAAAATTTCAGAAAAACGCTTAAATCTCCGAAACCGCCAGAGATACGTCAAAAATAACATCATTTTCGAACTTTTAGTCTCCTATGGAGACTAGATATTTGTGCTACACTAATGTATTTTTGCTTTTCCCCCTCCCGCCCCCCGTTACCAAGTTAGAAAATAGACAAAATAATGGACAAAAATATTAAAAAAACTATAATTGCAACGTATACAATGGGTCAAAATATGAAGATTCGTGTAAAAAAAGTTACCTTTTCATACAAAAAAAATGACCTTGACCTTAAAAATAATCTTAAATGACCTTGAATCTGAAAAATTGCATCACCATCAGAAAGCTGAGAAAAAATACATATATTCACGAAAAATCTTGACATTGATATCTGGAAAAATGAAAAAGTTACAGTTGATCAACCAAATTCTGCTCATTACTATTATAGGTTCCTAAGGCATTTTTCCGTCAATTTCAATGTTTTACTAAAATTTCAGAAAAACGCTTAAATCTCCGAAACCGCTAAAGATACGTCAAAAATAACATCATTTTCGAACTTTTAGTCTCCTATGGAGACTAGATATTTGTGCTACACTAATGTATTTTTGCTTTTCCCCCTCCCGCCCCCCGTTACCAAGTTAGAAAATAGACAAAATAATGGACAAAAATATTTAAAAAACTATAATTGGAACGTATAGAATGGGTCAAAAGATGAAGATTTGTGTAAAAAAAAAGTTACCTTTTCATACAAAAAAAATTACCTTGACCTTAAAAATAATCTTAAATGACCTTGAATCTGAAAAATTGCATCACCATCAGAAAGCTGAGAAAAAATACATATATTCACCAAAAATCTTGACATTGATATCTGGAAAAATGAAAAAGTTACAGTTGATTAACCAAATTCTGCTCATTACTATTCCTAAGGCATTTTTCCGTCAATTGCAATGTTTTACAAAAAATTCAGAAAAACGCTTAAATCTCCGAAACCGCTAGAGACACGTCAACACTAACATCATTTTCGAACTTTTAGTCTCCTAAGGAGACTAGAAATTTGTGCTACACTAATGTATTTTTGCTTTTCCCCCTCCCGCCCCCCGTTACCAAGTTAGAAAATAGACAAAATAATGGACAAAAACATTAAAAAAACTATAATTGGAACGTATAGAATGGGTCAAAAGATGAAGATTTGTGTAAAAAAAAAGTTACCTTTTCATACAAAAAAAATTACCTTGACCTTGAAAATAATCTTAAATGACCTTGAATCTGAAAAATTAAATCACCATCAGAAAGCTGAGAAAAAATACATGTATTCACCAAAAATCTTGACATCGATATCTGGAAAAATGAAAAAGTTACAGTTGATCAACCAAATTCTGCTCATTACTATTATAGGTTCATAAGGCATTTTTCCGTCAATTTCAATGTTTTACAAAAATTTCAGAAAAACGCTTAAATCTCCGAAACCGCTAGAGATAGGTAAAAAATAACATCATTTTCGAACTTTTAGTCTCCTATGGAGACTAGATATTTGTGCTACACTAATGTATTTTTGCTTTTCCCCCTCCCGCCCCCCGTTACCAAGTTAGAAAATAGACAAAATAATGGACAAAAATATTTAAAAAACTATAATTGGAACGTATAGAATGGGTCAAAATATGAAGATTTGTGTAAAAAAAGTTACCTTTTCATACAAAAAAAATTACCTTGACCTTAAAAATAATCTTAAATGACCTTGAATCTGAAAAATTGCATCACCATCAGAAAGCTGAGAAAAAATACATATATTCACCAAAAATCTTGACATTAATATCTGGAAAAATGAAAAAGTTAGAGTTGATTAACCATATTCTGCTCATTACTATAGGCATTTTTCCGTCAATTGCAATGTTTTACAAAAATTTCAGAAAAACGCTTAAATCTCCGAAACCGCTAGAGACACGTCAAAAATAACATCATTTTTGAACTTTTAGTCTCGTAAGGAGACTAGAAATTTGTGCTACACTAATGTATTTTTGCTTTTCCCCCTCCCGCCCCCCGTTACCAAGTTAGAAAATAGACAAAATAATGGACAAAAATATTTAAAAAACTATAATTGGAACGTATAGAATGGGTCAAAATATGAAGATTTGTGTAAAAAAAGTTACCTTTTTATAAAAAAAAAAGACCTTGACCTTGAAAATAATCTTAAGTGACCTTGAATCTGAAAAATTGCATCACCATCAGAAACCTGAGAAAAAATACATATATTCACCAAAAATCTTGACATCGATATCTGGAAAAATGAAAAAGTTACAGTTGATTAACCATATTCTGCTCATTACTATAGGCATTTTTCCGTCAATTGCAATGTTTTACAAAAATTTCAGAAAAACGCTTAAATATCCGAAACCGCTAGAGACACGTCAAAAATAACATCATTTTTGAACTTTTAGTCTCGGGAGACTAGAAATTTGTGCTACACTAATGTATTTTTGCTTTTCCCCCTCCCGCCCCCCGTTACCAAGTTAGAAAATAGACAAAATAATGGACAAAGATATTTAAAAAACTATAATTGGAACGTATAGAATGGGTCAAAAAAGGAAGATTTGTGTAAAAAAAAGTTACCTTTTCATACAAAAAAATGACCTTGACCTTGAAAATAATCTTAAATTACCTTGAATCTGAAAAATTACATCACCATCAGAAAGCTGAGAAAAAATACATATATACACCAAAAATTTTGACACCGACCGACCGACCGACGGACGGACATTTTTGGGAGACTTGTTTTTTATAATAAATAAGTGATATAGAACACATTTTTCACTTCCTTAGCAACAAAATCTATTCGACTCGGTCTGGATCATCAACAGACGATATTCTCGTTTTTTTCTTTTTTTTTCGATATTTTCATATTTTTCCAGCAACTTCGATTTCTGTATCGGACGTCTTCACGTTGGCTCTGACGGAAAGGAACTAGTTAAGTATAATAGCCAACGTGTGTACGCCTCACCAATTTTACGGTCCAACGTTGGTACCAGCGTTGGGACCAACCTTAGAGCAACGCGTCAAACCGCGCTCGCTTTGCGCGCGAAAATCGTGTTACTCTATGGGACCAACGTGTGGAGCCGGCGTTAGAAAAAAGATCTCTTGACCGGTATTAGACGACTTGACCGGTATTGGACGACATGGCGGCTAATTCCGGTCAGTATAGGAGGCATTACCGGTCAAACACTCAACAAAAAACGGTCAAGTGCGAGTCGGACTCGCGCGCCGAGTGTACCGATATACCTTTAGTACTTTTGGAAGCAATAAAGTCCATTTTTAGGGTTCCGTACCTCAAAAGAAAAAAACTGAACCCTTATAGGATCACTTTGTTGTCCGTCTGTCTGTCAAGACCCTTTATCTCCCTAACGGGTAAAGGTATCAGGTTGAAATTAATATCATATATTACGATCCATGAACCACACAAGATCTAAAAATTTCAATTTATTACAACGACGCAATCAAAAGATATGGCATTTTATGTCCTCATCTCCATACATTTATGCAAATAAGCAAAACCTACAGGGTACTTCCCGTTGACCTAAAATTATGAAATTTGGCAAGAAGCTAGGTCTCACAGTACAGATAATGGGAAAAGTATGAAATCATTAAATATTACAACTTTTCTCACAACTAAAGGTAACCAACTGAGGTGAGCTCCCGTTTCAAGAACATTCATATAAGAGAGGGGTCAAGTTGAATGGTCGTGGAGGCGATTTTTGTTTTAGTTCTATTTTAAAAATGGGAACACTTACAAACTTGAAAATTGATATGTTTTAGTGCATAAGCTACAAAATAAAAAAATAAAAAAAATTTGGTCAAGTGCGTGTCGGACTCAAAAAATCTAGCACATTAACTTACTGAAATTTGAACGAATACAATTATGATTATGTGGTACGGAACCCTCGGTGCGCGAGTCCGACTCGCACTTCGCCGGTTTTTTTAAGACCGCAAAACTAAATTTGTTTGTAAAGGATTTTTGCAGATTTCTATAAAACTGTGCAAATTAGAATGATCGTTTTATTTTTGCTGTAATGATTACATAAATTTCTATCGACTGTAATTAATTCAGATTTTTCCTACCACAAACTTCGGAGATAAGGGGGGGGGGGAATGGTATTTTTTTTCAAAATTTTCATCATAACTTGAAAATTAAGAGTTGCAAGTAAAGTCCTTTCATATGATACCCCTCTCAACCTAGTAGCAAAAATTTGAAATTTGCCCCCCCTATTTGGGCCCCTTTACATCAATAATCATAATTTTTTTAAATTCTTTCATGTGCAATTTAGTGGGGCAACCATATTCTAAAACTATTCCAAATTTCAAGTCGATAGCGTGAGTGGTTGCCGAGATATACAGGTGTGACAGACAGACAGACAAAGGGTTCCTTTTTTTTTTACCATTTTGGTATGGGAACCCTAAAAACGACGTATGATAAGAGACTTCGGAAAAAATTGAATTTCTAGTATCTAGCATGTACCTAAAAGATGAACGCGCTTTGTCGTATCCTCATGACTGAGGGACGTGACGTGCGGTTTACAATTACCCATGATAAAATATTTCTTAGCTAGATTTAGCTACTTTTTTAAAGTAATTTGTTTAGTCACTAACTTAATTTCTGCTGCAATAAAATCCTTATTTGTTCAGCTGAATAAAATTGAGTTCTTTGTGTTCTTCAAAATTATCCATAGTGAACATTATTTAAAACCTGCCACAAATGGTCACACAGTAGGGAATATTGCTCGGAATCTCGGAAAGCTCTCTTTCTTTCCTATAGCCACAGTAAATATATAAGCTAGGAAACTCCTAACAAACGTCCAAAACAGGCGCACTCACACATGCACACACCGCTACAGGAAAATAAGCAGTTTTCGCGCTGAAGTACCTAAGTCGTGCGTGCTAAAACCATAATACAAACAAATAGGTACATAGAGGCTGACTTTTAATTAGTTCTTGATAGCAAAAGATATGCTTTTACAAGTACTCATGATACTGAACAACTTTTCCCAAGGAACATAGGTTGAAATACGTAAAACCAAATTTGACCTCCCATACAAAATGCGCTATCAGCTGATGCAGTTTTATATGGGAGGTCAAAACTTGATTTTCGTATTTCGACCTATGTTCCTTGGGGAAAGTTGTTCAGTATCATAAGTAGAGTACATTCATACTTTTTTCTATCAAGAACTAATTAAAGGTCACCCTATATAGAGTCCCTATAAGTATGTCCCTGTCCTTGTGCGATAAAAGGTGACTAAGTATCTTAACCTGCCGTTGCGTGATAAAAGGCGACTAAGTGTCCTCTTCTGCCCTTGTGTCATAAAAGGCGACTAAGTGTCTTTATCTGCCCTTGTGTCATAAAAGGCGACTAAGTGACTTAACCTTCCCGTGTGTCTTAAAAGGCGACTAAGTGACTTCTTAACTTTTCCTTGTGTCGTAAAAGATGACTAAGTGTTTCGATCTGCCCTTAGGTGCTAAAAGGCGACTAAGTGTCTTAACATTTCCTTGCGTCGTAAAAGTCGACTAAGGGTTTCGGAAAAATTTGTTTAGTTTTACGGTCCGAAAACATGCTGAAAGGAACTAAGTTGATAGAAGCACCCCAATATTTGAGTTCATCATACTTTTCTTATTTCAAATTTCTTGGTTACAACCCTGACGCTCTGACGAAGAATAGTTCTTTTTTCAAATAAAGGCCCGAGTTTCCATACTGCTCTAGCTTATAATATTTACTGTGCTATAGCTGCAGCCTGCAGCCCAGCGGCGCGGCAGCCCTCTTTTCAACGTTTTCAACGAACAAGAAAAAAAAATTACAGATTAGGCAGTACAGTCTTGTACATTAGCCTCTTCCAGAAAGCACAAGTAAAAAAAAAGTATTCCAAAATCGATCGATTATTATTTAGCACAGAAAAATAAGAGTAATTAGAAGGAGGATTAAAGAAATAATTCGTCACAAGGTAGTGAAGTCGTCGTTCTATGGATTTGACGGGTTATTTTGAATATTTCTTAGTGATCATTGATGATTTGACATAAAAATTTGGGACATGTTGGCAGATGTCATCCCATAGTAAAATAAATTAGCAAGGTATCTATTCCGAGCGAAGCAAGGAGGTCCGAAATCTTTGTTATTTAGTGCAGCTCTAGCATCAATAAAAAAAATGCTTGACCTTTCTAACAAACAAGACGTGAACTATCAGGCGCAAATTATTTGAGCGCTCTAACAATGTGCGACATATATTACGCAGCATTTATTTAGTGTTACGTGACGCCAAATATCAGATGCAATTTATTCGCTGCGTTTTAACGTGACGCACGATATTTGTCGCTTATTAAAAGCTGCATTTTATACGATGCACATTGTTCGAGCGCTATAACAACATGCATCAAATAATTCGCAGCAAATAAAATGCTACGTGATAATTGACGACCAGACGCCAACTATCTGCTGCAAATTACGCGACGCGAATTATTTGCTGCTTTTTATATGTTGCACATTAAGTGCACCCATTTCTGTGCCGAAAGACTAACCGTCCAAATCAAATCAAATATTTGTAATATGGCTTCTGTCAACATGGACAATTTTGCCAGTGTCGAAGTTGGAGAATACACGGCACTACAATGACCAGATAAATGGACGGTCAATTAGCATAATCTGGATAAAAATAAAAACATATAAATAAATGAACATAGAAAAAAAAGAGGAATCATAAGTTATATATAAGTTACTCTATGCGAAAGACACCATAGAATGTTTTGCGGTATTCTGGCAGAAATTCTCAATTTTTTCAAAGGTACTTCTGTCACACTGACCTGACACTGTGCGTTCCAATTTGCGCTAAAAGGGCCCATACAAAGCCCTGCCTGCAGGGCCCTGCTTGCAGTACTGCCGCAGAGGATGTTGCCACACAAAGTCCTGCAAGTCATAAGAGCGCGTTGCGCTGTTGCGTTCACACGTGTCCAGTGCTGTCTTTCCCATACAATTACCTATACTAAAATGGCTCCATCATTATCCAAACACCAAAAATTGCGTTAGCTGTACTTGTGGCAGAAAGAACACGAAAAGAAAAAAATGGTGTATGTACCTAAATACTGCGAGAGACGTTGGGTCACGCTAATTCACTGAGAGAGTAGACCCCGATGATAACAAAAAAACTTTTTAAAAATGAAAATTTTAAAATAGTTTTCAAAAATCTTGAAAGCCGACAATGTAGCATCTTTGTAGCTTGTCTTTGTTATGGCATTGCTCATTGTTAGTCTTACAGCGGCACGGAAAATCTCGATATAGTTCGAATATGGCCCTCCACAGCTCCGCCAAGCCCTCCACACTGTTATAGTATGTGCGTTGTAACCTCTTTTATACAATCTATGTTTCTTGTGTTGGCAGTGACTGTTTGTTTTATATTGTCAATGTCTTGTCGTAAAAATTCTTCTGTTATGAAATGTTCGTATTGCTGTAATATATTTTAACTTCGTTTATATATGATCTTTCCCTCACTCCATCACCTGCTAAATACTCTGCAAAACCCCCTTCTTTAAGTGGTTATGGTCCCTTGATTGCCTAAGCATGGAGTTAAGTAAAATTTCGATTTCAAAATTTGACGGATCGAATTGGATTCCTTGGAGGTACCGTATGTGTGCTTTGCTGCGTGGCATGGACGGCCTCATGGATATTGTAGAGGGAAAAGTCAAGAAGCCCCAGAGGCCTGCAGCAGTCGGTGGTGATGCCGATAGTGTGGCTGCATCAGCCTTGGCTGATTACAATAAACGACTAAGTGAGTATCTTAAGTTGGAGAGTACTGCACTTCTACTTATTACCAATAACATTTCGGACGACACACTGGACAAAGTTTTAAGGTTCTCACACCCTAAAGATGTATGGGATGAACTACATAGGCTCTACGACGGTGCGAATGACGACCGTATGTACGATGTTTGTATGGAGTTCTTCAGATTTCAGAAAGACGTCAATGATGACATCGCAACGCATGTTTCTAAATTGAAAAACTTGTGGCATAGTTTGAATATGGAGCTTTTAAAAGAGGACCAGGGAAAGGAACTCCCAGAACTTCTTCTAATCTGCAAGATATTGGATACTTTGCCTGAGGAGTATTTTTCATTTAAAGCAAGTTGGATGTTGATGTCCAAGAAAGAGCGGACAGTGGAGAACATAACAAGTCAACTATGTGCCCATGAGAGAGCGCTGTCAAACGCCCATGGAGGAATGGAAGGCACCAGTAGTGGAGAGGCGCTGCTTGCAAGCGCATCAAAGAAGAATGCAAAGAAGTCGAAACCAAAGAAGACGTCAAGTGGGACTAATAAAGCAATGACCAAGGAATATAGGTGTCATATCTGTAATGAAGTAGGTCACTTTAAAAGAGATTGCCCCAGAACTGTACAGAAAGAAAGAAACGGAAGAGGTAACTGTGATGCAAGCAATCTGATGCTGCTTGAGATCAATCTGGCGGAATGTACGACTGATCGTGAGCATTGGTACGTAGATAATGGAGCTACTCACCATGTCACGATGCGGGACGATCTTTATGAAGATTTCACACATTTTGCTGAACCTCATACAGTCATAACAGCTGATGGCAAGATGGTTAGAGCCATAGGAATGGGCTCTATACGCTTCAATGCTATAGCCGGAGGAGTATTCTTTCTGCGAGACGTCTGGCTGGTTCCGAGCATTAACAAGAACTTATTTTCGGTGCTTGCGACCCAAGATAGAAATCCGAAAAGTTTATTCAAGTCACGTGTAACATCATGTTCCATGATAGTAGATGGAAAGGTTAAGGTGACTGGTAAAAGACAAAGGTATGGTGGGCTTTACGAGCTAGAGTGTAGTGCTGTACGACCTAGAGGTGCAGCTGTGAACGCACTTGATACACTGCAGCTCTATCATGAACGGTTTGGCCACCAGGATAAACGGCATATTAAGAGTCTGGTTGAGCATGAGCTTAATATCAAGATTAAAGGTAGTGGTGAATTGTGTGAAGGTTGTATCTTTGGAAAGACACACAGGCGGAAATTTGGAGTGAGAGAAAAAGCTTCAAAGCCTGGGGAGCGCATTCATTCGGATGTTTGTGGTCCATTCCCACCATCTTTTTCGAGATTTAGATATTTTGTACTCTTTAAAGATGAGTTTACACGTTTTCGATATGTTTACTTCTTAAAAGAAAAGTCTGAAGTTCCGGAGAAGCTACGACAGATGCTGACTGAAGTGAAAACAGCAGGGCATTCCATCAAAGAGTTTCTCAGTGACAATGGAGGTGAATTCTAAAATGAGAAGGTCCGGAAAGAGCTAGCAAAATATGGAATCACTCAAAGACTTGTTATGCCATATACACCGGAACAGAACGGGTGTAGTGAAAGGGAGAATCGCACAATTGTGGAATGTGCTAGGTCACTGATGTATGCACATGAAGAGCTACCTGAACGATTGTGGGCTGAGCTGGTGAAGACAGCTGTTTACATTTTGAACAGAACAGGACCAACTAGCGTGGAGATCAAACACATGAGGGTAATAGGCTCAACGTGCTATGTGCATGTACCTAAACAAAAGAGAAGAAAACTTCACAAAAAAGCCAAGAAATGCTTACTTGTTGGATATGATAACGATGACGGCTATAGGCTGTAGGATGTTGACTCGAACACCCTAGTCAGATCCAGGGATATCACTTTTGATGAAAAGCCTATTCGAACGCAGATGAACGAAAAGGATTCAAATGAGATGGGTGAAGTTGAGATTCCTCTGTTTGTGAGAAGGGAAAATGTAGTGCCTGAAGTTTCTCCTAGTACTGTCGATCAAGCAGTAATTACGATCGATGAGGAAGCAAGAGTTTCACAAAACAATCAAAGGATTATTGAAACTCCAGGTTGTTCAAGCAACAATAATGATTTGAGAAATGATAATATTGCTGAAAATGCTGAATCGGAAGTTGAGTTCGATACTGCACACGAAGAATCTATTGAATTAGAGGGGGTAAATGTTGATGAAATAGATGAAGATTTTGAGCAGTTAGCGTGCACAGTGCTGCGAGATAGAACACTATTAAGACTACCTGAAAAATTCAAAGATTATGTCATGATATCTATGGATGGATATATCGAACCAACTTGTTACAAGGAAACAGTTTCCTGTAACGAAAGAGAGCTTTGGATTCAAGCTATGAACAGCGAAATTAACTCTCTGAAGGAAAATAAGACATGGATCTTAGAGAAGTTGCCCAAGAACAGAAAGGCAATACCATGCAAATGGGTTTATCGCGTGAAGCTGAATGCTGATGGTTCAGTAGACAAGTACAAGGCCAGATTGGTTGTTAAAGGTTTTCGCCAGAAGAAAGGTGTAGACTTTGATCAGACTTTCAGCCCTGTAGCTAAAAGGGCGACTGTCAGAGCTGTATTCAGTATAGCAGCTAATGAAGGCATGAAAATGTGTCAGTTTGATGTGTGGCGTTCAATATTTCTGAACGCACAGTCACTTTCGAACGAAAACAGTAGTCAATTGTCTGTGGCAAAGATTTCGGACCTCCTTGCTTCGCTCGGAATAGATACCTTGCTAATTTATTTTACTATGGGATGACATCTGCCAACATGTCCCAATATTTTATGTCAAACTATCAGTGATCACTAGGAAATATTCAAAATAACCCGTCAAATCCATAGAACGACGCCTTCGCTACATTGTGACGAATTATTTCTTTAATCCTCCTTCTAAGTACCCTTATTTTTCTGTGGTCTGTGGTATCAAGTCTGTCATTACCGGATTTTGCTCGGGTTGTGAATTCAATTAGAGATGCTTTTTATGGTAAAAATGTACAATAGTGTCCGTCGAATTTGTGGTTTTTTTTTATGGGGGGGGGGGGGCGGGGGGGGGGGGGGGAGGGGAGCCCCTCCTGAGAAGGGGGGGCTGCGGAAACCCCCCCTTTTTTTAAAAAAATGATTGAAGTTTTGAGCCCCGCTCCTGCTCAGCAAATGCCACGCACTGCTCGTCCGAGCCCAGCTCGGAGAACACACATCTCCAGTTCCACATGGAGCTAAAACAAATATAAATAAATATTAATGAACAGGCCTCCTTTAACTTATAATTTTTGTCACTCTCCTTTTTATAAAATAGATCACCCTAGTTTTACTCAACATATAAGTAAGAACTTTTCACTCTGGTTTAAATAAGAAATGACAAAATCAAGGAAATAATGACAAATTACCTTAACGCTGAGGAGTATTGGATAGATTCTTCTATTTGAAAAACCTGTAGGTCCCCGCTGACGTCTAGGCCAACTAGGGCCAACAGTGTCCTCAGACAAGCCACGAGGAGGCCTGCCCGACCAAGTCGAGGCCCCAGAAATTTCACCAGGCGAAGAGCCCCCTCTGGCAGACGCCCTGGACTCATCAAGTGACTCGTCACCAGTCCATCTCACGCGGGGTGCGGCGGCGGGTTGAGCACAGAGCACAAGTCAGGGTCCAACACTTGCACTCGCGGGGGCGGAGTACCGCGCACAGCACCGAGCACAAGCGGGGTAAATTATAATAATACGATTATATTATAAAAAAACAGCAAAGCAATTAGCGAACGATGAATTTTGACATGACGTAAGTAAAAGTACTAATAGACGATCGGATCGGACTGCTCTGAATTTAGCTCCGTACCACGATTTTGCCCTATAGCAAAATTGTCGTTTGGGACAATCCGCAACGCTATTGGACAAAATCGTGGTCGGGAGCAGTCCGATCCGATCGTCTGTTAGTACTCTTATGACTGCTAATATTTTTCAAAATGGCGGCCGACACGCGTTTCGTTCTACACATTGCTTATTGTTTAATAACGTTAAAAATATGTAATAAATGAATTCAGCTAATTTAAATGTAATTTACTTGTATACTATACAAATTAGTACCAAAGTATACATTTTGGCCTATTTTTTAAATAATATAATCATATAAGGCTGTATGGAGGTTGTTTCGTTTAGTTTTTGCGTTTGGTTTTCATGCAGGGTCCATTGCAAAATTTCGATTTTCAAAAATTTATAACTAAAAAACTAGTTATTTCCGCAGGTTGAAACTTTGCACGCAGGCTAGGTATGGTAAGACCTTTCCCCAAAAAAAAAATCAGCTTTCAATTCGACGGACACTATTGTACATTTTATCCGTTTTTGTGATATTCCGTTCGTGTGCAGCACCTAAAAGGAATCAGCATCATCCATCATCAGCTCACAGCAGTGGTTTGAGGTTATGAAAATTTTTCAACATTCGTTTTTCTTTTGTTCGCGCCTATTTTCGTCTGAAAATCATTCGTTCCTGCTCGGCACCGCTCGCCTTTCATTCAGTTTGACAGATGAATGTACAGTGCAACAACATCAACAAAAACTGTGAGTTGAACTTGAACAATTTTTTTTATGCATATTTTTGCTAATTCCTGAGACATTTCTAATTTAAACCTAGATAGGATTTGCATGATATGTAACCTACTGTGTGTGCATGTGCTTGTGATTATTAGAATTCGTGCTAATCGTTTTACCTTTTTATTTTTCATTCTGTGCATGTTTTTGTAACTAGTGACAGTAAGGTATATGGGACAGTAGTTTCGCTTCTAATAACACAACAGCTGTTCAAATTTTCTATTTCTTTTGATATTTGCATGTTAATATCTCTAAGGTTCTTGTAATAATTTTATTTTGAGCTGATTCTGTCTTTGTAACAATCCATTACGCAAATAATACTTTATACTTATATGTCATAATCATAGTGTTACTGATTAACATAACAATAATTTTAACACATTTATATTTTCCACTATGACACCAACCCCTCCGGAAAACAATAAACAAACCCCACCGGAAAATGATAAACCAATTCCACCCCCAAAACCGGAGGTTTCACATATCGCTGTTAAATTAACACCCTTCTGGCCTAATCGTGTGGCTGCATGGTTTGCGCTAACAGAGGCTAGTTTTGAAATCTCAGGTATCAAACAAGATCAGACTAAATATTGCCATGTTCTTAGCATCCTTCCTGAGTCTGTGGCTGCAGAGGTTGAGGACCTTTTCATTAACCCACCTAAAGAAAACAAATATGAAATTTTAAAAACTGAACTCATCCGCAGACTATCTTCTTCGGAGGAAAAACGAGTCAACCAGCTGCTGGGAGATGCAGAACTGGGAGAGCGCAAACCATCTAAATTTTTGCGTCATCTCCGCTCACTCGCTGGCTCTAACCTCAAAGATGAGTCCATCCTTCGACAACTGTGGTTGAGGCGTCTTCCTCAGAACGTCCAGGCTATCCTGGCCGCTCAAGCTGATTTGCAGTTAGATAAAGTTGCTGAATTGGCTGATCGCATTATGGAGGTGTCAGGTCACCAATCAGTTTATGCTACTTCAGCTGCACCGCTAACAAGCAATGAACAATTGCAAGCTATCACCAGCCGACTGGACGAATTGACACAGCAGGTTGCTGCAATGAGCAGTGACTACAATCAGCGCCGCAGAGACAAGACCCCTACGCGGTCACGGTCCAGCTCCAGAAACCGTTCAAATTTGTGCTGGTACCACCGGAGATTCAAATCAAAAGCTACTCGTTGCACAACACCTTGCAGTTGGAAGCCTAAGTCATCGGGAAACTTCAACGACAGTCAGTGACGGCGGCGGCTGACTGTCCTTCTCCAGACCTGGTAAGTCGCCGTTTATTTGTTACTGAAGTGAAAAGTAAGCGTCGATTTCTTATTGACACTGGGTCCGACATCTGCTGTTTTCCAAGATCAGCTCTTCGTGGTAAGGCTCAAGAGGCTAACTACCACCTCAAGGCTGCAAATGGAAGCACAATAAAAACCTACGGTTTATTGAACCTGTCCCTTGACCTTGGGCTTCGCAGGGATTTCAGGTGGCGTTTCGTCATAGCTGATGTTAGCACAGCTATCATTGGATCTGATTTTTTAGCACACTATCACCTGCTACCTGACTGCACCCACAGGCGTTTAGTAGATGGCAAGACAGGCCTCTCTAGTGGCGGCACAATTGCTTCAATTGAGCAGGCTAGCGTCAAGGCTGTTTTTGGCAACAACAGTGACTCACCTTTCTTAAGAATTCTGTCTGAATTTCCAGAGATCACTCGGCCACCCGGATTTCCACGCGAGGTAAAGCATGATACTATGCACCACATTATTACAACCGACGACCCGCCCGTTGCGTCCCGACCTCGTCGCCTCGCACCGGAAAAACTCAAGACTGCACAAAAGGAGTTTGCCGACATGATACATGCTGGTACTGCGCGCCCCTCGAAAAGCTCATGGTCTTCCCCGCTGCACATGGCACCTAAGAAGGATTTGACCTGGCGCCCGTGCGGAGATTACCGCGCCCTAAATGCCCGCACTGTACCAGACCGTTACCCTGTCAGACATATAGGTGACTTTAGCCACAATTTAGCTGGTTCCACCATATTTTCTACAATAGACCTAGTAAAAGCATATCAGCAAATTCCTGTCTTTCCTGACGACGTGTGTAAAACCGCTATTATTACCCCGTTCGGCTTATATGAATTTCCCTATATGTCTTTCGGGTTACGGAACGCAGGTCAAACCTTTCAAAGGTTTGTCGACGGTATAGTGCGCGGGCTGGATTTTTGCTATGCGTATGTAGACGATATTCTTATTTACTCGCGTAACGCTTCCGAGCACGAAGAGCATCTACGCATACTGTTTACCAAACTACGGGATTTTGGGATGGTGATTAACCCCTCCAAATGTACTTTTGGCGCACAGGAAGTAACTTTCCTCGGGTATCGCATTAATGCGCAAGGGACGCGTCCTCCTGAGGATCGCATCAAAGCTCTCGTCGATTTCCCCGCACCAAAGACAGTCCAGGGAATGCGCCGATTTCTCGGTATGATTAACTGTTACCGGCGTTTCCTGCCTGCAGCAGCTGCACATCAAGCCGCACTCATCGACGCTGTGACGGCTGTAGATGGCAAAGGTGCCAAACCGTTTCCATGGTCTCCCGAACTGCTAGAGAAATTCGAGGCTTGCAAGCAAAGTTTGTCGCTTGCGACAACCTTGGCCCACCCACTCGGCTCCGCTCCTCTCGGTCTTTTCACAGACGCGTCTAGCACGCATGTCGGGGCAGCTCTCCAGCAAAAGTCCACCTGTGGTCAGTGGGAACCACTCGCTTTCTTTAGCAAGAAACTCACGCCCCGCCAAGCCACTTGGCCCGCATATTATAGAGAGCTCTTGGGAGTTTACGAGGCGGTACAACATTTTAGACATATTTTGGAGGTTCAACATGCCACCATATACACCGACCATAAACCCCTCGTGTACGCATTCTCCCAACGGCGTGAGAAATTACCTCCCACACAGTTGAACCAGCTCTCTTTTATTTCTCAGTTCACAACAGATGTCGTCCACATCAAAGGCGCCGACAACGTAGTCGCCGATGCGATGTCTCGCATTGACGCCATCTCACTGCTATCTGGCAACTTCAGAGAGCTGGCAGCAGCTCAGCAGGTGGACAAAGAAACCCAAGACCTCGTGAAAAACGGCGGTTCCTCACTGAGGCTAGAAAACATATTCATTCCAGGTTCTAATGTTTCGATTATTTGCGACACGTCTACTGGCCGACAGCGACCTTTTTTGCCAGCATGTTTTCGCAGAGAAGTTTTTCAACAGTTTCACGGATTAAGTCACCCTGGCGCGCGGACCACTGCACGCTTGGTGGCGGATCGTTTTGTGTGGCCCTCCATGAAAAAAGACATTCACGCCTGGGTACGCGCCTGTATTCCATGCCAGAAGTCAAAAGTAACGAGACACGTTAAAACCCCGCTTGGAAATTTTGACGCACCTACTGCCCGTCTGCGCCACGTCCACCTCGACATTATCGGCCCTTTACCTCCAACTGCTGACGGTTTCAGCTACTGCCTTACTGCTATCGACCGCTGTACTCGGTGGCCTGAAGTGTGGCCCCTTAAAGGTATCACAGCAGAGGAAGTTGCGACTACCTTCGTATCCGGCTGGATCTCCCGCTTCGGCGTTCCGACCCTAGTTACGACGGACCAAGGTCGGCAATTTGAGTCGGTCCTTTTCCAACGCCTTATGCAATTGTGTGGCATTAAGAAGACGCGCACTACTAGTTACCACCCCTGCGCTAATGGGATGGTTGAGCGCTTGCATCGTCAACTTAAGGCAGCAATTATGTGCCACGAGTCTTCGTGGATGAAGGCGCTCCCTATTGTGCTACTGGGCATGCGCTCTGTGGTCAAGGAAGACCTAAAAGTATCATGTGCTGAAATGCTCTACGGCGAGCCATTACGTCTTCCTGGCGAGTTTGTTGCCCCTGAAGCTGGTCACTGCATCGACGACCCAACAGATCTCATTCAACAAATCCGCCAGCGCATGGCTAACGTGCGACTGGTCCCTGCCTCGCGACACCTAAGAAATACTGGAATACCGACCTTTATGTTTAAGGATCTTGCGACGGCAACACATGTTTTCCTTCGTGACGATACCGTTCGTCGCGCACTCTTTCCGCCCTACATCGGACCGTTCGAAGTAGTCAAAAGAAGGGACAAAACAATAACGCTAAACATTAAAGGTAGGGAGGTTACCGTCAGCCTCGATAGGGTGAAGCCTGCCTACCTTGAGTGTCCACTATTGCCAACTTCCACAGATCGCCTCAGAACTGCACCTGCAAAGACCGCTGATCCTCCAGCCACTCTGGTTACTCGTGCTGCACCGCATCCTGCTCCTTTACCAGCGGCACCAACGGTCACTAGGTCCGGACGAAGGGTTCGTTTCAAGCAAATTTTTGACCTCTAAATTATATTATAATATATTTATTTATTTATTTTTTTCACTTCCCTGGTTTTTCTTTCTCCGTGGGGGGGTGGTGTGGCGTTCAATATTTCTGAACGCACAGTCACTTTCGAACGAAAACAGTAGTCAATTGTCTGTGGTATCAAGTCTGTCATTACCGGATTTTGCTCGGGTTGTGAATTCAATTAGAGATGCTTTTTATTGTATATATTCACGCATTGTGTTACTTAATTTAGTTCAACTAGTTTCCTAAGAGCCTTGTGTCCTCGGCATAATATTGTGTTTGAAGAATAAACTTATCTCCACTATCGCTACGGGTATCATTCTCGACAAGCGTCCTAAGCGACCATATCGTCTAGGAGGCGGGAACCGCCTCCAAAGATGTATCAACTGCTTTTCTTTATGGATCCTTATCCGACGAAGAAATTTACACGAAGCAGCCAGAAGGGTATGATGATGGATCTGGAAGGGTTTGCTTGTTGAAGAAAAGCTTGTATGGGTTAAAACAAGCTCCTAGGTGTTGGAACAAAAGGATTCTTGATTTCTTCAAGGAAATTGGCTTCGAAGTCAGTGAAGCTGATCCCTGCCTTTTTAAAAGAGAGAAGGGTAACCGGAAGCTGATCGTAGCTCTGTATGTTGATGACGGGCTGGTAGCTGCATCGGATCAAGAGCTCATTGATAATTTCCTGAACGAGCTGAGGCAACGTTTCAAGATTACGACGAAGCCTGCATCCTATTTCCTTGGGATAGAGATTTCAACTAGAGAAGGTGTTGATTGTGGTGTCAAAATACATCAGACAGCTTATGCAAAGAAAATTTTGAAGAGGTTTGGCATGGAAAATTGCAAACCTGTCACGACGCCGATTGTGAAGGACGATGTACTACCACAGAATGTAGACAAGAGGGATGACTATGTTCTTCAGAATTATAGACAGATAGTTGGGGCATTAGCCTACTTAATGGTTGAAACAAGACCCGATATTGCTTACGCAGTAAGTGTGGTTTCTAGAAGTTTGGAGAATCCAACTGAGATAGATTGTGTTAGAGTGAAACGCATCTTGAGATATCTACAGTATTGCCCGGATTTTAGTATCTTGTACAAAAGGAACTATAAAAAAGGGATTATAGAATCTTATAGTGACGCTGATCACGGTGGAGACTTCAACACTGGAAGGTCAACATCAGGTGTACTGTGTATGTATGCTGGAGGACCTGTCTCTTGGTTGAGTCAGAGGCAGCAAAGTGTTGCAATTTCGACAACTGAAGCAGAAGTAGTTGCTGCTAGCGAAGCTGCTAGAGAGTGTGTATGGCTGACTCGGCTAATTGGAAACCTAACTGAGCTTAAGGGTTTAGCTGTTTTGCAAGTGGACAATGAAGCTGCAATAAGATTAGCTGAGAATCCAGAGTTTCACCGTCGAACAAAACATATAAGGATTCGTCATTTCTTTGTACGAGAATTGGTGACGACTGGAGAGCTACTGGTAAAGAAGATATCCAGTGAGCTACAACTGGCAGACTTGTTCACTAAGCCTTTGCCTAGACCAAGGCTTCTAAAGGTACTTGAATTGTTAGGCTTACAACGAGAGAAGGTGTTATAGTATGTGCGTTGTAACCTCTTTTATACAATCTATGTTTCTTGTGTTGGCAGTGACTGTTTGTTTTATATTGTCAATGTCTTGTCGTAAAAATTCTTCTGTTATGAAATGTTCGTATTGTTGTAATATATTTTAACTTCGTTTATATATGATCTTTCCCTCACTCCATCACCTGCTAAATACTCTGAAAAACCCCCTTCTTTAAGTCACACATCTTTCTCCCGTTGGCTCATAAAGAAGAGATTTTCAACTTTTTATGACGAAAACAAGAGTGAGTTCCAAAACGGTAATAGTTACCCTTTGATAGCAGTCTGTCTCGACCACACTGATGGACGTCATATAACGCTATCCTGCTGTCAGGGTGATTTCTACCCGATTCGGAACGCAACCCAAACAAAATGGCGGATCAAATCGGCCCGATCTAACCACACATGGCACTGCTTGCAGTGTGGAGTGGGGAGAATCGTCTGGTCGGGCTTGCAGAATGCCACTGCGGCCCTGCGGCAGGGTGAACAATTAAAAAATCGGCCCTGCATGACCACACAAAGTACGATTGGCAGTGGCACTGCAAGCAGGGCCCTGCAGGCAGGGCTTTGTATGGGGCCCTTAACAGACTGCTTTATAATCAAATAATATAATAGTTGCGTGGCAGATACCTTCGACAAAAGAAACGTGGCTCAATGAAGCTAATGTCATAGACTGATTGCATGGTCTTATTTTCAGTATGATGTCCTGCACAAGTTTCCTGTCTATAAAACTTGCGGAGTTTCCTGTATCGATAAGAGCATCCGCTCGGTATTGATTTACAAAAACGGGAACAGTAGCTTTACTGAGACTATTTGGAGAGGCAGCGGAGATTGTATACAAGGCGTTAGTGTCCTGAGACTGTTACAGCATTAGCTCGTTGTGATTGTGGGGGATGATCACTTCTACACACATTTGCGAAGTGCCCCTTCTTCGAACAAAGCTGGCATTCAGCACGATAATCCGGGCATTTTATTCGCTGATGTACATTTCCACCGCAAAAAAAACAGCGACGACGCGAAGTTGATCGAGAATCTTGAGTTTGAGGCATGGCTGCGAGATTTTGTTCCACCTCCGGCAGGGCATTGAGATTCAAGTGATCGTTGGAAATAGAAGGGTTTGAAGTGAATGCTTGAGTGTTTTTCTCGGCATTCTCAAGTGTAATAGCTAAATTGACGGCTTCGTCTAGAGTCAAGGTTAACTTTTCGAGAAGTCTTTCTCTTATTTTTTGAGAATTGATACCGGCGATGAAAGCGCCTCGCATAGACTCATTCTGATGATCAATCGCGGACACTTGTTTGAAATTGCACTCTTGTGCTATGAGTTTTAAGGCTTGAACGTATTCTTTCACAGTTTCGTCAGATTTTTGCTTGCGCGTGTTTAATAAGTGCCTTGCTAGAATTACATTCTTAGGTTTGCAATAAATGTTATCTAGTATTTGAATAGCATCAGCGTAAGTTGTTGATTCACGAATGTGAGAATAGTTAGTACGGGATAAATGATTTACCAGTAACTTCAGTTTTATTGAGTCCGGTGTACCTTCGATGCATTCTTCCGACAAAAAAATTTCAAACGTAAATTTCCAATGCGACCATTTTATATCAGCCGCCATTGAACTTGGTTCTTCTGCGAAACGTTCGGGCCGCAAGTAACGGGCTATCGCATTTTTATCCGAATATTTTATTTGTTTGGACTCATTCCCCATTTTGCAAATTATTCTTTAATAATTTATGCTGACTAAATTGATATATTTAACAAAAAAATACCATGAGGAAAATTGGCTTTATTCAGCATAAAATTGACAGACAAATCCACTGATAAAATATATGTCACAAAGCCTGAGCTAATCCCTCAAAAATGGGCTCCAAATCCACTCTCATTTCCATTGAGTCAAAATAAAAACCTGAGAAACGTCAGCTGGCTGCAAATGAGTGGGATTTTATATTAGTCAAATCGATTTTGACATTAGTGCTTTCACTGCTCCACCTATTTGACTAAAGCACTGATAGCAGAAACGATGACGTCATCAATGACGTAAGGCGGTGAACGAGCGAGTGCTTTAGAGCACGCTTTTGGTCAATTTGGACCGACTTAAGCGCGCTCACAGCGCTCTAAAGCAGTCTGTTAGCGCAAATTGGAACGCACAGCGAATGTGGAGTTAGTGCTCTTTTCAACTAGACATTGGCAGTAATGGCTGTATCTTGAAACGGCCGATTGCCAATTTGCCTGAAGTTCAAAGTTGAGTTCGTTATTTTTCATCTTATTTTAAAATTGAAGTTGAAGTATTCGTATTTCTTTCGATATTGTATTTTCTGACTCCCGACATTCTTTTCTGTTCTGTGCTGGTCGCTCTTCTCCACCATGGCTCCAAGAAATACAGAAAATTCAGACTGGCAAGTGAATTACCCAGAAATAAAGATGCGATCTGCACACTTGTTGAGATCGCACGATTGGACCGATTGCACTTTTCGGTTCGAGTTCGGAGCGGGAGATTCTTCTGGTGTGGGTTCTTTGGACGCCCACAAGCTGATTCTGGCCATGGCGTCGCCGGTGTTCGCGGCCATGTTTTACGGAAAAGTTGGTGATGATAAGGAAGGTCCTGTTCATATCAGTGACTTCGACCAAGAGACCTTCGCGAGAATGTTGGAGTAAGTTTAAGTTTTTTTTTGAAAGATCAGGAATATTTGAAATTACCTACAAGTTGTGACAAAATTTTTATTTTTATTAGTGCCGCTCTCAACAATAGCGACTTAAATGGTCTAAAATTGCACAAAAACTTGGACTTTAAAGTGCTTTGTTTCCTCACAAACTTTGACTAAACTCTAACTTATTCACTTGGCTCTTATGAGCCACGGGCTAAACTTTAGGTTATGGCCCGTCAATTAACATTATATTTGACGGTCCATAATCTAGTTTCTTTGCTGGCAAAAACTAACATGACTAACAAAAATCTAGTGCAAACTCTATACTTACTACCTATGATAAAAATGTGTAAATATCTGTGTTTGGAATAATAAAAGGCTTTTTATTTACCTATCTAAAGTTTCATCAAATTGTGCATTTAAGAACAAATGAATCATGGTTATAAAAGGCCGATTATAGATTTTGAAAAGCGTGTTTAATAAAAAAAACAAGAAAAGGGTTTACTGATCTGATATTACAATGTAACACATTATGCATTGTCAAAATTTCTTGAAATAGTCTTTCCGACATCACCTAGCCAAAATGAATAATCCCAAATTACGGAAAAGTTGGTGATGATAAGGAAGGTCCTGTTCATATCAGTGACTTCGACCAAGAGACCTTCGCGAGAATGTTGGAGTAAGTTTAGGTTTATTTTTGAAAGATCAGGAATATTTGAACAAAATTTTTATTTTTATTACTGCCGCTCTCAACAAAAGCGACTTAAATGGTCTCTTTGACTAAACTCTAACTTATTCACTTGGCTCTTACGAGCCACGGGCTAAACTTTAGGTTATGGCCCGTCAATTAACATTATATTTGACGGTTCATAATCTAGTTTCTTTGCTGGCAAAAACTAACATAACTAACAAAAATCTAGTGCAAACTCTATACTTACTACCTATGATAAAAATGTGTAAATATCTGTGGTTGGAATAATAAAAGGCTTTTTTATTTACCTATCTAAAGTTTCATCAAATTGTGCATTTAAGAACAAATCATGGTTATAAAAGGCCGATTATAGATTTTGAAAAGCGTGTTTAATAAAAAAAACAAGAAAAGGGTTTACTGATCTGATATTACAATGTAACACATTATGCATTGTCAAAATTTCTTGAAATAGTCTTTCCGACATCACCTAGCCAAAATGAATAATCCCAAATTATTGTAATCTCTGCGAATGTAAAAATGTAATCTAAAATTTGTTTGTTTAGTTTGTACTAATATTTAACCAGTTTCAATTGCTGTTGCTGATTATTCTTCATGGTAGGCTTTCTTAGGTATTATTATTTCGGGTGGAGACGCAGCGGCTTTTGCATATGGGTGATCAGATCACATGTATGGAGCTATTACCTACACCCATTTGTAGGTATTGTTACAGCAACAAAACAAAATTCTTAATATGAACAGATAAACTCACGTTTTATACTGACAGTATAAGACCGACAAAATAATTATGTGTAACACTCACAAATCGTATAGTGAAAAAACAAAACTTAACTGTAGCAAATGAGCTGTTGAGTTATATTGTTTTTTGATTTCAGTTATGTTTACACTGATGAAGTTGAAATAAGCAGTATTGAACTGGCGATAGATTTGTTCAGAGCAGCCAATAAGTATATTTTGGTCCACCTTGAGAAAAGATGCATTAATTATCTTTTTGATAAACTAAACTCTGCAAATGTCTGTCTTATCTACGAAATTTCCCTCCTTTTTCAAGAAACGGAGCTCATTGAGAAGTGTTTGGAGGTGATTGTCATTCAGATAATTTTTTCTATAATTTTTTTTTATTGTCAATGGCACTCTTGATCTCAATCCAGTCCTAAGCACAGAGATGAGGTCGATGGAATGAACTTGCCCAAAAGAAGCTTATTCATTGTAGAAGAAGCGTATAACACATATGCAGGCAGTCCACTCCTTAGCTGTGTCAACCATGTTAAATAATATTAACCACATGTACAAGGTGCCTCTTACTCACACCATTAATAATAGACAGCAATTTTTGGACCAGGTCCTAAGGACCAATGCCACTGGAAATCTTCGGTTCACAATGAACCGTTTAATCCTTGTACAAACGCAACCATGACAAGTATGATATACTTTGTGTTGTTATTTCTTGAAACACTATTTTCACACTAGTTCCACAATTTTTATTAGATATTTATATCGAGGTGCCTGACGATGTTAAGTGGAAACCGGTCGCGCTCGATATAAATATCACATAAAAATTGTGGAACTAGTGTGAAAATTGTGTTTTATTATATAAGCAACCATGACATTTTCATATTAGGGAGTAAATTTGGGTCCATCAATTTGAGTAGGTAGTTTTGAAACGACCTTTTAATGTTCCATCTTGGGTCCATCAATTTGTTTAATGTTAATAGTTTCGCGACTAATTGTCTATAACCTGTACATAATTGTGTATGTCACCGGAAAATAATAAGAATCGTAAGTTGATAAATTTCCGCGTCTTTTGATCCACTTTCGAAAAATCATATATAAACAGCGTGTTAACGGAATAAGCGAAACTGAGAAAGTTTGTTCAGAATCGAGAGTAGAATCAAATCAAATTTTAACAGATTGTCAATATGGCTTTAGAAAAGGGAGGAGAACTAATACTGTATTAACAGAATTTACGGACTTTATCAACAATGAGCTTGATAATGGGAAACAAGTTTTAGCCTTATTTATTGACTTTAAAAAGCCGTTTGATACGCTGGAACATTGTCAATTACTAAAATCTATGGATGAGTGCGGTATTCGTGGACCTACTAACAGGTTTTTTAGTAGCTATCTGAGTAACAGAACACTGTGCACCAGTGTGTCTGGCACAACAGGAGCAGAGGAGCCCATAACTCTAGTGTACCGACCGGATCAGTTTTTGGACCGGTAGGGTATATTATACATGTTAACAGTATGGTGAACGTAGTTAAACATTGTAGGGTATTCATGTATGCAGACGACACGTGCTTGCTGATAGCAGATAAAGATGTTTATAAAATTAAAGAAAAGTTATAATCAGATTTTGAAAATATTACTAAATGGACCCACGACAACGGCATTATTCTCAACAACAACAAAACAAAGTGTATGCATATATGTTCACCCTACAATAGAGTAGCAAGGGAAATAAAAAGCGAGAGTTTAAAAATCATAGGTCACTCATACGAATGTTTGCACAGTAATAAAGTTTCTTGTGATTGTGGAAGCTTAGAATATGTTAAAAGTATAAAGTATTTAGGAATTATTATAGAAAGCAGATTTAGTTGGAAGATGCAAGTAGACAGTGTATGCCACAGGCTCAGGTTGATCCTAGGTAATTTCTTTCATCTTGAAAAAGTGTTGGACAGAAAAACACTGTACATGGTTTACTTTGCATTGCCTGAATCATTAGTGAGCTATGGGCTTAGCTGCTACGGATTAACTTTTAAAACCTTTTTAGATAATATAAAGAAATTGCAAGTGAGGTTCTTGAAAAAGCTTGAAGAGAAGTGCAAAGAGGATTACAACAAGCTCTTTGAAGAATGTGAGATGTTATCGGTTGATAAGAAAGTTTATTATCTAATAGCACTGGAAACATATTACACAAGCGAATTTAAAGTAGAAAGAAATTTTGAATACAATGCTAGGTCTAAAGAAATGGGAAAATTAGTACAAAAAAGTGTTACAAATTATTATGGAGAGAGGACGAGAGATTTATTTTATGATATTGGACCAAATAAAAATAGCTTCTAAGTCTGGCTTGAAAACAAAATTGACAAAATGTATTCTAGATAACCAAGGGCAGTCAACAGCGCGTCATGCTTGACACTAATGAGAGGAATTAGAAATGTATAAGTTCCACTGTGTCAGGTTTAACGTGCTCTTGACTGTACCTATAGGTTAAGTTAGTATTTATTATGTAAAACGCATGTTAGGTTAGGGACAGCTATATAGTTTAAATATATCTACAGTCTGAGGTAATAATATAAAAAATGATGTATGAGCGCAACGCCTATAAACTATTGCGTAGTTTGGCGAAGATTTAACTTAAAATATAGATTGTAGTTAATGAAATAAATAAATTTAAAAAATAATAATTCACGAGTTTTTAATGGGGGTAATTTTTTTATATATTTTTTTAATGTTTATTATTTAAATTTTTGCCGCTTCTATTCTAAATATTTCTGTGGATACGCGCGCTGGGGGCCGACGCCGCCGTGCGGTTTATGAGCGGTGAGGAGGAGAGGGAAGTGGGCGTGGCGTGCGCGAAGTGCGCGGACTAGAACAACGATGAAACTAGAACAATGATGAAACTTTAAAATATCAATGGTGCCGATTCTGGCAGACCCAAACTAAAACTAAACTAAATTTGACAGGTCTAAAAATGATGCTGTCTTTTATTAGTCTGTAGGGAGTAACAAAGACAGCAACACTTTTAGACCTGTCAAATTTAGTTTAGTTTTAGTTTGGGTCTGCCAGAATCGACACTATTATCTGGTTAAAAAATTCTTTTTATAGATATTTTTACGGGAATGGATTTATTTTAATAAAAATCAGTTGGGGTTTATAAGGGTTTCGCTTATTCCATTAACACGTTGCATTCATAAGTCCGTTAGGTAAGACAAACACAACCTCGAATTCGAGATCAGTTAGGTTTTTGTTAGGTTCTATTTCGACCAAACGCCAGAAACGAATTCAGTTCTTTTTTATTATTTTTCGTAAGTTGAACAACTTCTTAGGGAATTGATCAACTTACGATTCCATGTTATTTTCCAGTTGATTGATTAATATTACATAATAATGACTTAAGTTTTGCTGATGAGACATCCAGTGTTGTTTTTAGGGTCCCATAACTCAAAATAAAAAAACCGGCCAAGTGCGTGTCGGCCACGCGCAATATAGGGTTCCGTAGTTTTTTTACGATTTTTATCGCAAAGCAGGGGTTGACTAAGTATTTCATAACATTCACAACATAAAATGTTTACATCCTAATACTATGCGAGGTCGTAACGCCTGATTGCTACTGCTATTTACATTATTTCCAGTTTTTCAGCTATAGCTCATTAACCTGTGAAGCCTACTTAGCTGTGATAGTTTTCCTTTTAATTTCATCATATGTACTTCTACTAAGATTTTTTTCACATTTCCATTAACTACCGTTTAGCTGGCAGTAGGGGGGGAAACTCATCTCCAACAAAAAATTGCGCTTTCAAGCTGAATATTTCGCATACGGATCCATAAATCGAAAAATGATTTACGCAAACTTACATTATTTTTAAAAGACCTATCCAACGATACCCCACACAATGGGGTGAACAAGAAAAAAAAATCACCCCCACTTTACTTGTAGGGGGGTACCCTAAAAAAAATATTTTCTTAGCTTTTATTTGACCACTTTCTCGGCGTGAATGAAATACATATCCATACTAAATTTCAGCTTTCTTTTACGAAGGGTCTCTGAGCTAAGCCGCGGACAGACAGACGGACATACAGACAGACAGACGGACCCTAAAAAAGGCACCCTTATAGGATCACTTTGTTGTTCGTTTGTCTGTCAAGACCCTTTTTCTCACGAATGGGTAGAGGTACGAGTATTAGGTTGAAATTGACGAATATTAAGGTCCATAAACCACACAAGATCTGAAAATTTCAATTTTTTACAACGACGACGCAATCAAAAGATATGGCTTTTTATGTCCTCATCTCCATAGGTACATTTATGCACTAAAGCAAAACCTAGAGGGTACTTCCCGTTGACCTTAAATTATGAAATTTGGCAAGAAGCTAGATCTCACAGTACAAATAAAGGGAAAAGTCTAAAATCATTAAATATTACAATTTTTCTCACAACTAATAGTAACCAATTAAGGTGAGCTCCTGTTTCAATAACTTTTCTATAAAAGAGGGGTCAAGTTGGATGGTCGCGGAGTTTTTAAAGTCAAAGAGCAAAGCTTTTAGTATATCGTATGGTAGATAGGTACGGAACCCTTAAGGCGCGAGTCTGATTCGCACTTGGCCGGTTCTTTTAGGGTTCCGTAGTCAACAAAAACCCTTATAGTTTCGTCATGTCCGTCTGTCTGTCTGTCCGCGGCTTAGCTCAGAGACCCTTCGTACAAGAAAGATGAAATTTTGTCTGGATATGTTGACGCCGAAAAAGAAAGGGGATGATTTTTTTTCTTGTTCTCCCCATTGTGTGGGGTAGTATCATTGGATAGGTCTTTTAAAAATAATGTGAGTGTGAAAATCATTTTTTTGATTTAGGGATCTGTTTGCGAAATATTCAGCTTGAAAGCGCAATTTTTTGTTGGAGTCGAGTGTCCTCTGCCAGCTAAACGGTAGTTAATGGAAATGTGAAAAATATGATGAAATTAAAAGGAAAACTATCACAGCTAAGTAGGCTTCACAGGTTAATGAGCTATAGCTGAAAAACTGGAAATAATGTAAATAGCAGTAGCAATCAGGCGTTACGACCTCGCATAGTAGTAGGATGTAAACATTGTATGTTATGAATGCTATGAAATACTTAGTCAACACCTGCTTTGCGATAAAAATCGTTAAAAACTACGGAACCCTGTATTGCGCGTGGCCCGACACGCACTTAGCCGGTCTTTTTTGTAAATATTTATTATCTTTTTTCTAATTTTCTCACAGCGTTTTTCTTACGTCAATGGATTTTTCAGATATTCAAAACCCAAACACTAGCAGTTCTAAAAGGTCCTAGTTTTAAAGATGCTCAGATTGATACATTAATGAAAATTTACTCAATGGATGTCTTAAGTATTGATAACGAGTTGGACCTCTTTTATGCCCTTGTGGAATATAGTATTCATAATCAAATGTTAGCTGATGAAGCTGCAGAGGCAGGAGTTAAAAATGACCAGGTAGGTACTTAGTATGTAGTATCTTTATAAAGAATTCGCCAGGTTTTTTGTATTTGGCTACATTTGTTTTTTTTTTTTAGATGATGATGATTGAAGAAAACAAAACAATAAATCAACTATCTATGGACAGTTCAAAGGATGAACCTGTGATGGTAAAATATTTTTCACTTCACCATAACATCCCATGAAACATCTACTGCAGGACAGGGCGCTCCCTCCAGTGTTCCAGCTTTTGCTGGAACAATGTGGAGGGGAACTATTGTCACCACCATACCACGCCTGTTAGCGTTGCGGCTGGCACCATAGACCGCGGTGGTGACCGCAGTGTGTAAGATGTTACAATACACAGAAGGACGCTGTTGCCCATTCTCTGTTTCATTATCCCTTAGGCCATGTCCCCACCTGGCGTCAGTGAGCCGCTCACTGTGAGCCGACCTACTCTGAGCGGCGTATCGGTCGCTCACTCAATTAATTCCGTCAGCGTAGTAAGCTGACTGAGCCGCCGACCGGGAGCATAGCATATATTTCGCGGCGACTCAACTGCTCACTGAATGAATCCGCGCTAACGCTGGCGTAACGCCGCAGACTGCGTAGAGTGAGCGCTGAATGGACACTCCATTTAAAATATATAGGGAGGCGTACTGGAGGCAGACAGTGAGCGGCTCACTGACGCCAGGTCGGGACACGGCCTTAGTCGCCTCTTGCGACACCCACAAATAGAGATGGGTTGGTACTATTATTTGCTGGAATCACACGGACATTTTTCACTTTTAGTCAATTCTTATTTGATATTTTAAAAAAGAGTGATAGTTTTATAAACTTCTTTTACAATTCTTACAGGATATTGAAGATATCGAATGGGAGACTAAATCAGATGATGGAACATCAACTAGTGAGGAGAATGTGAATAAAACATCTACACAGATACTTGACACTTCTAAAAGCGGTAAGTAATACAGAAGGACTGAGAATCCCTTCCCAAAAAAGTATAAAACTAGATGGCGCTAATAAGAAGCCCGAGAAGTTATAACGATTTATTTAGTATTCTGCAAAAAAAAACAATGTTATAAATAATAAACCGCAGGGCAGCTTTGGCAAGCTGTTGGTGTGTGGCGACACCACGGACCCGAGTACTCCTGGGTGGCCCTTTATGGGAGCCCGCCTCTGGCTTGCCTTCGCCGGCTGGCCAGAGTGGAGGCGCAAGAGTTTTAACTCGATGGGTGGAAGTGCTCAATCTGCGTAATAACGGGGAAACCCGCTCCGGGGGGCGTTTAGTCACCCGCGATGGTGAAACCGGTGCACACCTCTCAATACACCCTTAGCTACCCGCAGGGCAGCTTGTGGCGAGCTGTTGGTGAGTGGCGACACCACGGACCTGAGTACTCCTGGGTCCTACAAGGCACCGGCCTCTAGCTTGCCTTCACCGGCCGGCTAGAGTGGAGTCGCAAGAGCAATATGCTCGGGAGTGGAAGTGTCTAATGGCGTAATAACGAGGAAGCCCGCTCCGGGCGCCGACCCGCACCAGGTGAACCGCCCGTGATGGTGAAATCGGGGCCGCACCTCTCGACACTCCACAGCTGGTAACACCAATGTTGCGCCCAAGGCATGCGCCACTATTTTGGGGGCCCATTTAGTTACCGGCAAGTCACCGTCTGCTTAGCTTTCAATTTGTGAGATATTGATACAGCAGGCGTCCGTTATCTCATCCCATAGCCCAGTACTCCAATCCATAGCCCCTCCTCCATAACCCTAGTAACGTTAGTTTCCTTTTTATAGCAATAGTTTACTGCACCCATCGGGTATTACCTCTGATTAGAGGTCCGCGCCACGCCGGCGTGCCGCCGCCGAGCGACCCCGGTGCGCCGCCGCCGCCGCCGGGTCACAGAAAAATTGGCGCCGAGTTCAAATTTTGCGCGCGAACTATGTGTCACGCACGCGTTGTTGTCTACTAATATTGATGCGACTTTGCCGCGTTGTGCGACTCGTGCGATCAGTGGCCCCCTCGCACCCCAGCCCCACCCCGCTTGACCTTAAAATTAACGCTGAACAATGGAATATTTTAGAAGATTTAATAAAATTTCTCAGAACCTTTCTAGAAGCCGTGGAAATGTTGTCGTCGCAAAAGGTGTCGTCACTTAATTTGGCACTTATTTTCAGATCTGAAATAAAATACGTCCTATTGGCGATGCCAGATGACGAATCATTAATAATTCAACGTTTAAGAAACCAGATGCAACTAAGTCTGAACAAAAGGTTTCCTGTGACTGAAAATATTGTCGCAGCCTCTTTGCTCGACCCGCGTTTCGCTAGTCTGGAAGAAATCGACACATACGTGGAAAATCATCAAATGACGAAAACATCTTTCTTGACTGAAGTTGTTAATAAATTTGTAAAGGAGTCCGATAAACCAGCAGAATCTGTTCCTGTTTTAAATAAAAACCAGGATGTTTTACTCCAAAAGCTAGCCAAAAAACACTCCAATAGATTTCTTGATGAGGATGACGACGTCGCTCAAGAGTGTTGGAGATATTTGGCTACGGCTAACCCTTCAGATTTAGGAGATGTAGAGGACAACATTCTTAAGTTCTGGGAACAAAAAAAAGTTGTTTTTCCTTGGCTTGCCGGATTAGCGCGATCGCTTCTATCTATCCCAGCTACAAGCACGCCAAGTGAAAGGGTTTTTTCTGTAGCTGGGTTAGTCTTGACTGCGAAGAGATCGCGTCTAAATCCTGCAAAAGTTAACAAAATTATTAGTTTAGCTACTTAATTCTCCTAAAAATATTTTTTTTATTAAACTTAAAGAGAGATTTTTCTACTTCCCGCCCACCCCTTAATATCTTTAAAAATAACTAGCCCACGCCGGCGACGCCACGCCGCGCCGGGTGCCGCACCCGGCGCGCCGCCGCTGGGCTTTTGGACTGCGGCGCGGACCTCTACCTCTGATGCATTTTATGGGTGGGTGTACTTAGAGGTAAGACCCGAAAGGTCAGTTCCATCTCACAATTTAGATTAGTGTCTAAAACGGCCTCTACGTGTTGGACCCATGTCCCCACGCAAGCCTAAGGTCCGGGTTTCGGCCCGTGAACTCCAGCCAGAGACTACAATAATACAATACAATACAAAAATAATAATAAAAAGCTTTTTATTTCCAAACTAAAATTAATTACAGTTTAACAAAAGTTTAAAATTGTTAGTATTTTAGGGGACTTAATTTAAATTTTCCAGCTCTCTATTTTTCGCTTTCTCCATCCAGTTTTTTCTAGCTGTATTCTCTCCAACTCTTTCTTGGTCTTCCTTGGATTCTCTTTCCTGTGGGACCTTTCCATTGTGTTGTTTTCAACGTCCATCTCGAATAAGTGTGCGGAGCGAAATGGCCTGCCCATTTCCAATTCAGAGGGAATTCGAGAGCATCTGTTAGTTTTGTTTTTTGTCGGATGTCTTTATTCTTTACTTTCTGTATCTTTTTATAGGGTTTCGTACCTTAAAATAAAAAAAACGGAACCCTTATAGGATCACTGTTGTCCGTCTGTCTGTCTGTCTGTCAAGACCCTTTTTCTCACGAACGAGAAGAGGTATCAAGTTGAAATTGATAACGAATATTAAGGTCCATTAACCACACAAGATCTGAAAATTTCAATTTTTTGCAACGACGCAATCAAAAGATATGGCTTTTTATGTCCTCATCTCCATACATTTATGCAAAAATGCAAAACCTACAGGGTACTTCCCGTTGACCTAAAATTATGAAATTTGGCAAGAAGCTAGGTCTCACAGTACAAATAATGGGAAAAGTCTAAAATCATTAAATATTCAAATTTTTCTCACAACTAATAGTAACCAATTAAGGTGAGCTCCCGTTTCAAAAACTTTTCTATAAAAGGGGGGTTAAGTTGGATGGTCGCGGTGTTTTTAAGTTCAAAGAGCAACAGCTTTTAGTATATCATATGGTAGATAGGTACGGAACCCTTAGGGCGCGAGTCCGACTCGCACTTGGCCGGTTTTTTTAGACTCAAGATGCTCCTTTCCATCGCGTGTTGTGTTGAGAGTATTTTGTTTTTTACCTTGTTAGTATACACCCATGTTTGACTTGCATAAGCGAGGCAGGGTAGTAGTAGTATACATGCTTCCAGTACCGTTTTCTTCATCTCTATAATGTAGGTTCCCTTTAATATTTCTTTGTGTGACCAGTATTTAACCATGAATTTCTGATTCTTATTTCTACTTCTTCTTCATTTTGGTCAAGGTTAAAAGATATTTGTTTCCCAAGTTTCCTTCTTCTTCATTTTACTCAAGGTTAAAAGATATTTGTTTCCCAAGGTAATCGGTCAGGGGGTACACGTTACATCTCAACTACCTTCTCCTTGGGAGTTGTTGTATTGTATACGGGTACGCGACCCCGGCTCCCCGAGCTATTACTAACTCATCCTGATCCTTCCAAGAAAGTAATATCCTTTTACCTTATTCCTTTCCTACACCAAGTATTCCCGTCCCAACTAACCTATCCCTCCCGTTCCTTTTATCCCTGTCCATTCCGCCAATCTAAGGTTGACCGCGCCGATGGATGCGTGGCTAGAGGCGAGTCTAGTCGAAAGCGGTCACAAGCCCTGGGCCCAGGCGAACCCAGAACTAGGCTAGCCTTGTCCTGGCATGCGGGCTCTGCCAGGATGGACCACAATCCCTTGCTACTCGTGGGAACGCAATGTTTTTGAATAAAAATAAAAACTTAAAAGGCGGCGGTGTGGTTCGCAACCCATCACGTCCCGTTCCTCCCGGGGGTGAAAAGCGGGCTACGGAGAGCCGCTTTGCTACGATGAATGTCAGAGGTGGAATGAATGGCAAAATAGATGAAGTATGTCAGATGATGGATGAAAGGCGTATAGACGTTCTATGTGCGAATGAGACTAAACGGAAAGGTTGTGACACCACAGAACACGGCCCTTACACAGCGTACTGGTCTGGTGTTCCCAGTACCAGCAGTGGCTGTCAGGGAGTCGGTGTCATACTTTCCGGAAGAATGGTAGAGTGCGTGAAAGAAGTCGAGTGTGTGAGCCCAAGACTCATCTGGGTCAGACTGAAAGTCGGACTGACCCGAATTTTTGTTCTAGGTGCATATGCACCAACGAATATTGGTTCACGAAAGTCCCTGAAAGCCCAGAAAGAAACAGATGAGTTTTGGGAAAATATGAGAGATACGTTAGAGAAATGTGATCAGAATGAACGAGTTACGAGTATCATGCTAGATGATTTTAATGGATGGGTAGGAAGAAAGCGTGACGGTTATGAAAGAGTTGTTGGTAAGTTTGGTGATGAACGTGTGAATGATAATAGAATAAGTTTGCTTGAGATATGTTTGGAATGGAGTCTTTTTGTGGCAAACACTATGTTTGACCACAAAAGGATCCATATGTATACAAGAGAGAGAGGAGGGTGATGCGAGAAGTATGATCGATTTTGTAGTTGTGGATGAAAGATTGAGGAAAAGACTTCTGGACGCTCGCGCATATCATGGAGTCGCCATCGACACAGACCACCACCTGGTTGTGACCCGAATTGGTGGTCTATTTAACCGGTCGCGGCATAGACCACAAGAGCAGACGAGCGTTCTAGAACGTATTAAAGTAGAGAGATTGCAAGAGGAGGATGTCAGAAAAGAATACTTGAAAGGCTTGAGTGAAAGATTTGAGAACCTGGATGAAGTAAATGATATTGAATGTTTGTAGAATGAATTTATAGATGGAGTAGTAGGTATAGCTGTCGATGTTTGTGGGGTGTCAAAAAGGAGAAAGGGTGGAAAAAAGAAGAATATGTGGATGGATAAAAGTGTTCAGGTAGCTGTTTGTGAGAAGAAGAAAGCATGGTCAGATTGATTAGCCGTAAAAGCTAAACAAAGAATGCAGAAGGCAACAAGTGATGACGTAAGTGTAGCAAGAAAGGTATATAAAAGAGCGAAAGGTATTGTTAAGGAAGTTGTTGAGAGAAAGAAAGAGGAGTGTAAGGATGAGTTTGACAGAAGGCTTACTGAAGATTTCCAGTCCAACCAAAAGTTTTTCTGGAAATCCATACGGACAGCCCGAGGAAAGTTTGGAACATCGGAGCTGAGTAAAATCAGAAGCCAGGATGGAAGTATTATAAAAGGTGAAGAATGTGTTCTGAGGAGGTGTAAGAAATATTTTGAAAGTCTGTTTGAGAGAGAAAAAGCAGAGGCCAGCGAACCTAGGTCTTCTGTAGAAATGAATGAGAATGAAGAGGAGAATTGTGTAAGTGAGATAAGTATGGATGAGATTATGAAAGCGATGAAAAGTATGATATCAGGTAAAGCAGCTGGGTATGATAGAGTGTCGGTCGAGATGTTGAAGGCTGGGCGAGGCATTGTGGCTAGTCAGTAGTACCGCCTTTTCAACTTGTGTTGGACGAACGGCCAAGTACCAGGTGACTGGTGCAAGGCTGTGATTGTGCCGCTGTACACGGGAAAAGGGTCACAACAGGACTGCAAAAATTACCGCGGGATAAGCCTTCTCAGTGTCGTCGGCAAACTGTATGCAAAGGTTTTGATTGAAAGAGCGATGAAAGATACTGACGAAAAAATATGAGATGTACAAGCGGGATTTAGAAAGGGAATGGGATGTACAGATCAGGTCTTTTCCTTGCGGTGCATAGCTGAAAAGTTTTTGGCTAATAACCAAAAAGTCTACTGCGCGTTCGTGGATTTGGAAAAGGCCTATGACCGAGTGGTGAGGAATGAATTGTGGTCAGCATTGTCTATGTATGGGGTAAACGGTCATCTGATTCAAGCACTGAAATCTCTCTATGAGGATTCCAGTGCTTGTGTCAGAATAAACGGGGCGTACACTGAATGGTTTAGCATCGAAAAGGGTGTTAGGCAGGGATGTGTAGCGTCACCTTGGCTGTTTAACCTGTTCATGGATAATTGTTTGATTGATCTGAAAGAGAGTATGTGTGGACTGAGAATGAATGAGTTACTCATCAAATGTCTTCTCTACGCTGATGACCAAGTTGTACTTGCGTCATCTGCTGACGAGTTGCAGGAGATGTTAACAATGATGAATGTGGCTTTGGACAGAAAAGGAATGAAAGTAAATGTAAGCAAGACGAAAGTAATGGTACTTGAAAGACAGAGTGTACTATATTAATAGGTGGTGAACAAGTCGAACAAGTGAAGGAGTTTGTGTATCTGGGCTCAAAGTTTACGAGAGATGGAAAGTGTGAAAGTGATATTGAAAGGAGAGTGAATGCTGGAAATATGGTGAATGGTGCCCTGCACGCCTTTATGAGGAGTCAGAAGGTGTCTCACAAGGCTCGTTTGGCTGTTCATAGGGGTGTTTTGGTACCAACACTGATGTATGGCAGTGAAAGCTGGGTATGGCAGAAGAAGCATGAAAGTAGAATTAATGCAGTGGAAATGAGAGCGTTAAGGAGTATGATTATTGTTAATTTGAGTGACAGGATTAGAAATAGTGTGATAAGAGAAAGGTGTGGCGTAAAAGAAGGCGTAGTGACCAAAATCGAGAAAGGGATGCTGAGATGGTTTGGTCATGTAGAGAGGATGAATGAACGAAGATTGACGAAAGAGATCTACAAGGCGAGAGTGAATGGAAACGTTGGAAGGGGAAAGCCTAGGCGAACGTACCAGGACCAAATTCAGGACGTTCTGAATAAAGACCAGGTTAAAAGTACCCTAAACCGACGAGCATGTATGAAAGGATTGATGAACGTACAGGAAGCAAGGGAAGTATGTCAAGATCGTAGCAGGTGGAGGACTGTGGTCTCTGCCTACCCCAACGGGAAAGAGGCGTGATGTTATGTATGTATGTATGTATGTAGGTAAATGTAGTCTTTCACATATTCTATTTGTGTACCTTCTACCTATTTATATTTGTTTCTCACAGCTGTTAGTCATCAGCAAAGCGTATTTGGTTCAAATATTTATCTCGGATCCAAATGCCATTTCTTTTCCAGTACACGTTTTAAAATATATTCTCCTAAATATGGTCTAAAACTACTATAAATAATTTCGGTGAGAGAGGGTCTCCTTGACGTACTCCACGTTATATTTTAATTTCGTCGTCTCTGCTTTCTAAACGTATTATGATTGTGCTCTGTGAGTAAGATACTTTGGATGATTTATAAATATTTTTGTTCTATGTCGCACGATCGTATTCCGTACGGAGCAGTAGCTGATACCACAGAATATATAATAGTAAACAAGTCTGATACTATTAAAGGCTTTAAGATAATCTATAAAGCCTATGTGTAAGGGTTGGTTAAATTCATTGTATTTCTCAATCAGTTGCTCGATGGCTTGTATATGGTGTCCATTGTGGAGAAACCAGAGCGGAAGCCTGCCTGTTCCACTGGTTGTTTGCTATAAATTTTTGCTGTTGTTCGGTTTAAAAGCATTGACGAGAATCGTTTGTAGATACTCGACAGTAGACTGATTGATCTATAAATAGTTACTAATGTTTTTCGGGTCACCTTTTGGGTGATCATGAAATATGATTTTTCTTCGAATAACATTACAGTAAATTATTGAAATGGGGAGGTACCTGCTTGCTAGTAACTTGATATTACAACAAAAAATATCTTTGTCTGCATCACCTGCTGACCCTCCAGGCGCTTCACTTCTTCTTGAGCTAAAACTACTTTTTTAAAGATTTAAAAAATATATATTTTTTACAATCTGTTAGTGATGTAGAATCACCCCTTAGAAGGATCATGGTCCGTTTTTACACCCTTTATTAAGATATAAAATTGATTTATTAGCAAACCATAATTATTCTTAATTTTAGGCGAAATTCGTAAAGGAAAGCTGAAAGAAGTGGTCAAATTAATTAGATTCCTCTCATTGAAACCTACGGAGTTCGCTGAGTGCAAGAATCTTCACCATTTGATTACCAAAGAGGAAGCATATGCCTTGTGCATGAATATATCGTCTACGAAAACAGAAATACCTATACCAGCAGGCTTTTCAACTTCGAGAATGCCAAGAAAAGAGGTACGTACCTAAGTCTATCATTATTGTTGTTTATTTGTTTCTGTGCCTTGAATTTATTTTTATCGTATTTTTAACGTGATGTAATAAAATCATATATGGAAGCGACACCATAAACTAAAGATTATAAGATAGAAAAACATCTACCCACAGCTTAAAAATATACATGGTGTAAGAGACGGTGTACCGAAAACTGAACGTGCATGCTCAGTCAACGAAACTGTGTTTCTCTGGAAAAGTTATCTTCCATAAATATGCGCTATAACCTGGTGAAGTTTGTATGGGAAGTTGAAATTTTTTTCGGTTTTGGTTTTTCTACTCACTTGTCGAAAATTTGCAGTTGTTTTCCCATACATCAATATACGTCACGATAAATTTTCTAATTCTGCGAATATAAGTATCTAATACATAAAATTATATAGGTAATGTTTTCCCATACCTCGATATAATGTCAAACTGCAAATGTAGGTTATTGATAGCAAAAAAATATATTTCGAATTAAAAAGGGAACCTTCTTTATAACAAATTTTTACTTTTGATTCGTGCTCGGTAACACGCCTATCAAATTAAATGTGTATCATCATAGATGTGTGTGACGGGGCCTTCGTTTGCTTTGCCTGCCAAGATGGACATGATGAGTAACTTTTTGAGTTTATTTATTTATTTATTACAAGCTTATATTCAACTTCCTTTAATCGCATGTCCGTGTCTTTCTGGCCCATAATTTGTAAATCCCTTTTTCAAGCACATACATGATTGCTGAATTTCAGATCAATCGATGAAGAATAAGAATGATTTATTGTGAAACCGGTAATAAGGTGTACATAGAAAATAGAAAAGTCCTCGGTTTTACCTATTTCAGGCAAACAATATTAAATACATTAGTCACATCAAAATTAAAAGTAATGTCAAAATTATTAGGAACTACGTTAACACCAGGTTCAGAACTTAACATCATTAAAATTAACAAAATAATATGAATAATTAAAATACAAACAAGCAGTTCAGGAATTAAATTAGATTTTATATCTTATTGTTATTGTAATTATAAAATTCAGTCAGATGGTAAAATACATTGCTAATTAACCATTTTTTTAATTTAACCTTAAATTCATTATCTAAAAGTGTTTTGAGGTCCTTTGGTATCTGATTATATATTTTTATAGCTTCAACATAGGTACTTTTATCATATATCCTACAGCGGTTTGCAGTCGGCAGTATTAAACGTTCCCTGTCTCTTAAGTTAAGAGAATGTATATCTGATACTTTTTAAACACTGACCGAAGAGATTCGTCGCTACGCATACTGAATACTATTCTGGAACAGCGTTTTTGTAATCTAAATGTTTTTAGAACATCTACCGAGTTTCCCCAAAATAGTATTCCATACAGTAGGAGTGGGTAAACATTTCCATAGTAAGCTGTAACTGCTACATCAATGGATGAAACATCAAATAGAACAGATAGAGCGTAGCAATAGCTGCGCAGTCTATTATTCAATTTGGTGATATGTTCTTTCCAATTTAGGTTTTTATCGATAGTCACACCAAGAAAGTTTGTGAAATCTACTTCTTCTGCCTTGACATCATCTACACTTATTTGCAGTTTTGGTACTTGCTGATTGTATTTTCGAAATTGAACTAATTTTGTTTTGTTGACGTTAACATTCAAATTAATTTTAGCAAGCCAGTTTCTGATGTTATTGAAAGAATCTGATATATCCTTTTCATAAAGTGTTACATTGATACGATCATCTACAAAAAGGATAGTTGCATCATCAGCAAACATTATGCAGAGGTGTTTAGTTAAATCTGGTAATTCGTTCACATACACCAAGAACAACAGGGGTCCGAGGACACTCCCTTGCGGAACACCAACAGTGCTAGTCAAGCCCTCAGAAAAAACTTGATTTATAGAGTTACTGTGGCTATTGTAAGTATTAAGTACAACTGTTTGCTGCCTATTTTCGAGGTATGATTGCATAAGTTCGTTGGCAACTCCCCGTACACCAATATGATTTAGTTGGTCTAATAAAATTTTAAAGTTCACACAGTCAAAAGCTCTAGACATGTCTATAAATAGAGCTGAGCAAAGTTTGTTTTTGTTAATGGCTTCCCATAACTTAGACAAAAACGTGTATATAGCCAGTGATGTGGAGTGGTTTTTTCGAAAACCAAACTGATTATTATTAAGTTTTTTATTTTTGTTCAGGAACTCAATTAATCTTGTGTAAATGACCTTTTCAAAAATTTTTGAGAAACTAGGCAGCAACGCTATTGGCCTGTAATTATTAGGTAAATCTTTTGGCCCTTTTTTATGCAGAGGTTTAATTAAGCTGGTTTTAAGTTTTTCGGGAAATACGCCAGTCTCAAGCATAAGGTTAATTATAAACTCAAGCGGAGCCACCATAAAATCTACACAGGCCTTGATCACTTGTACAGAAATACCGTCAAACCCACTACTTTTTTTGTTTTTCAATTGTTTTATTATAATTTTATTATAATTATAATTTATTATTCGTTTCTGTCTACCGGTCTTAAGAATATACTTTTATTTTCCATACCCGCCAGAGGCTTATAGCTGCACTTTTGGGTCGGATTTACATTTTGTCTAACATAGAGTTGGTTTAAGACATCGTCAATTTTTTTGGGGTCATGTAACGTGTGGCAATTTAAATTTAAGCTATCTACAGTATTTTTCATTACATTGCAGCTAGTAGTGTATTGATTTATTAGTCCCCACGTAGCCTTAGATTTGTTAGTGCTTCTCTTTAAATAGTTTATATTTGTTTTACGTATTGTATATCGGATTATAGATTTTAATTTATTTTTGTAGGTATCATAAAATTTAACTTTCTGTTTTGACCTCTTTCTCTGTAACTCGATGTACAGCATTCTCTTGGTTCTGCAGGACTTGTATATACCTTTAGTTCTCCATTTTGGTTTCCTTTTAAATGTCTTTTTACATTTCTCTAAGGGAAAACACAGATCATGGACCATTTTGAATATATCAATGAAAGTATCATAAGCCTCATTCACAGTATTTTTCTCAAAAACTTCGGCAAAACTTACTTGAGAAATATATTTTTTAAATATGTGTAGATTTTTGTCAATTTTCCGAGTGTAGATAAACCATGATTTTACTTTATAACCAGTACTGCATGGTAGACTTATAATGTCAATTTATGCGAGCCCCGACTCCTTCATTGATCGCGTTCAGACATATTTAGTCATTAAGATGCTGCCTTAATTGTGTCCGCAGAAGAGAACATAAATTCCGCTAGACATAGAGACTTGCCTTTGCCCGGCACTGCCTGCGTCAATTTTGCCCTCGAACTCAAAATACAATTGCGGCTAAGTCGCGAGGTGGCATGGAACTTCATACAAAAAATTTGAAAGCCGCGCGGCAATGCTCCTTACTTCACCTTTATATCAGACATATGTAGCATCCGAAAAATATGACAGATTTTTGACACATAATAGCCATAAATGTCAATAAACCGGGCACGTACAATTCGGACTCGCGTGTTAAGGGTTCCGTACCTGTCTACCTTAGGGCGTCCGCAACGTGAAGCGTTCTATTCTAACGCGACGTCAAACGCGCGGCGTTTGATATCCGCGCCACGCTGCGCTGCTAGTACAAATTCTCATTTACGATGACTGATGATGATTCAGACGTACGTACGTCGCGTTCGAACGCTTCACTCGGCGGCGTCAGTACAAATTCGTCTTTGTGGTACCCATTGTTCAGTCAAGAGCATGTCAAAGTAAATAAATAATTAAAAACCGGCCAAGTGCGAGTCGGACTCGCGCACTGAGGGTTCCGTACCACCACATAAACATAATTGTATTAGTTGAAATTTCAGTAAGTTAATGTGCTAGATTTTTTGAGTCCGACACGCGCTTGACCAAATTTTATTATTTGTTGTTATTTTATAGCCTATGCCCTATAAACATACCAGTTTTCAAGTTTGTAAGTGTTCCCGTTTTTAAATAGAACTAAAACAAAAATCGCCTCAGAAACCATCCAACTTGACCCCTCTCTTATATGAATGTTCTTGAAACGGGAGCTCACCACAATTGGTTATCATTAGTTGTGAGAAAAGTTGTAATATTTAATGATTTCAGACTTTTCCCATTATTTGTACTCTGAGACCTAGCTTCTTGCCAAATTTCATAATTTTAGGTCAACGGGAAGTACCCTGTAGGTTTTTCATTTTTGAATAAATGTATGGAGATGAGGATATAAAATGCCATATCTTTTGATTGCGTCGTTGTAAAAAATTGAAATTTTCAGATCTTGTGTAGTTCATGGATCCTAATATATGTTATTAATTTCAACTTGATACCTTTACCCGTTCGTGAGATAAAGGGTCTTGACAGACAGACAGACAGACAGACAGACGGACAACAAAGTGATCCTATAAGGGTTCCGTTTTTTTCTTTTGAGGTACGGAACCCTAAAAATTGAAAAGGAAAGGTTTTATGAAGATTTTATTTGTATTGAAATTTAAAAATGCAATTTTCTAATTTTTTTTTTTAGTTGACTGACTGACGGACGGATGGACAGACCGGACAGACCAAACAGACAATATATTATCTACTATGGCGGTACTTTAGGTGCGCTTGACTGTACGTATTATTAACAATAACTGGGCTAAAGACTTGTAGTCGGCCGATTGTGAATTCCGATTCTTTCCATCCGGTCAGTTGAGGTTCTTCTCGTCGCAACCGAGCTGCAGCAGGGAGAGCCTTGGTGGCCCATTGGCCATTCTGGTTTATCTTGTGGCTAAGTGTAGGACCTAACCCACATGAGTTTAGATTCTTGAAGGAGAAGGTAGAAAGATCAGGTAGCCCGTACCACTGCGCGATATCTCGGCGACATAAGGGCTTGGTCCAAGATCCATAAGCGGAGCGATTTATTCCAAATAGTAGGGAGCTGGTCCAAGCTATACAAGTGGCGGAGTAAGTGCACGCCACAATCTCGTTCGCCTTAAGGACACGTTTGTCTTTACAGGCGAAAGACAAGAGTGTCCCTGGGGGGCCTCCGCCTCCGCCAGTCACGTCCGGGAACTTCAGTTGTTAACGCCACTAGCGAGGTCGAACCCACCAGGAGATTTTCCTTTAGGGGAGGCTTGGGTGCTCGTTAAAGAAGCGGCAAGTTTTGATGGTTAAATCATGTTCTGCGATTTTGAGAGAACGCCAAGAAATGTTTCGTGATTTGTGTACCTGGGACCCTTGACTTTATAAAAAGCCATGTTGCCGTGTGCGCGCATGGTTCTTTCTTACTCAGTCCACCCGTCAATTTACCGCTGCTCTTGTCTCGCTACATGTTGTCTGTCAGCGGGCTGTATCTCATGAACCGTATAGGTAGAAATTTGAAATTTTCACAAATTGTGTATATTTGTTGCCGCTACAACAACAAATACTAAAAATTAAAAAAATAAAGGGGGGCTTCCGAACAGCTAAAGGGGTGAGCGAAAAAAAAAATTACCTACCCAATCGAGTGGGGTATCGTTGTTTAGAGCTTATTAAGTAAAACAATATTGTATTTTTTGTTTTGAAATGAATTTAAAATCAACGGAATAATGCCACCAAAGTTAGTTTTTTTTTTACAAAATTTTGATTGGGCTGTATCTTATGAACAGTAATAGTTAGACAGTTGAAATTTTCACGGACTATGTATTTCTATTGTCGCTATAACAAAAATACAATAACTTTTTTTTAAAATAGGGGGAATTCCCAAACGTGTTTTTTAGGCGATTTTTGCTCGATTTTTGGTTTTAGCTCTATCGTAAAAACTTTTTAACAAAATAAAACGACTCAAAATTACTCGGGTATACTTACATTAGTTTAAGAACTTTGTTATTAAGGTTAAATAAAACAGTTTTATTATTTCTTGCTTTTCAGTTTTTTCAGCGGTTTAATTTTTTTGTTAAAAAGTTTTTATTTTACAATTTTTTGTGACTATAAATTTTATTTTCCCACCCTTAAGGTAAATCGGACTACTCTGTAAAAAGTTATGCGTGGTCATACATTACAATCAGTCAGTGAACAATCAGTCATCCCCTCTTTTCCTACCCTTAGGGTTGGATTTTTTTTTCCAAATTTATATGGGACCAACTTCGGGGTATACCCTTTCTAGTAAAAAAAGAATTATTAAAATCGGAATACTCTGTAAAAAGTTATGCGTGGTCATACATAAAAAAAAATACATATATATACGGTCGACTTGAGAACCTCCTCCGTTTTTTTCGTCGGTTAAAAATGGGAAGATTCACAAGCGTGAAAATTTCAAAAGGTACCGGAAAAGACCCTTTTTTTTATAATTCTTTCCCAATAAATAAATAAAAGAAAGGGATATTGTGTTATTATTTGTACATTCTTATAAATATACTATCAAAACTGACTGAAAAAAAAAATACGAAAATTACACAATACATGGAAGAAACAGTTTGATTTTCAGTAACTTACTGTGCTAGATTTTTTGAGTTCGACTCGCACTTGACCAGTTTTTATTATTTGATGTTATTTAATAGCTTATGCACTAACAATATACAAATTTTCACGCTTGTGAATCTTCCCATTTTTACGACAGAGCTAAAACCAAAAATAGAGCAAAAATCGCCTAAAAAACACGGTTGTGGTAAGGAATCCTCCCTTATTTTTTTTTAATTTTTGTGTTTTTTGTTATAGCGACAATAGAAATACATATTCTGTGAAAATTTCAACTGTCTAACTATTACTATTCATAGATACAGACCAAACAAAATTTTGTAAAAGAAGCTATCTTTGGTGGCATTATTCCTTTGTTTTTTAATATATTTAAAAATACAATATTGTTTTACACAACAAGTTATAAACAGCAATTCCCCACTTAATGGGGTAGGTCAAATTTTTTTTTCGCTCACCCCTTTAGCTGTTTGGAAGCCCCCCTTCATTTTATATAATTTTTTATTTTTAGTATTTTTTGCTGTAGCAGCAACAAATATACACAATTTGTGAAAAGTTCAAATTTCTACCTATTACGGTTCATGAGACACAGCCCGCTAACAGACAACGTGTAGCGAGACAAGAGCAGCGGTACATGGACGGGGGGACTGAGTAAGAAAGAACCATGCGCGCGCACGGCAACATGGGTTTTTATAAAACATTTCGTTTTCACAAAACATTTCGCGGTCCGCAATTTTTGCAAACGAACAATTCCTTGTATCCCGCTCTAATATATATATTGGGTTGTTTTGATAGTGTATTTTTTTGTGGTGTTTGTAGTACGAAGATATAAAAGAACAGGTTAAGCAGATTGTAGAGATCGGGAATCTCGATAGCATCACTATAAAAAATCTCACCGAGAGGATCTACAGCCGCTACCCTGACTTCGACCGCAAACTTCTGCCCGGCTTCTTCAAGGACGCATTCGACGAGGTAATTTTTGTCATCTTTAAGGGGCTGATAAAAGTAGAATGACCTCCCTTTCTAACAAAGGGCAGAATGCGCGTGCTAGAACGGAGCGGATTCGCGCCTTTTTACGTTTTTCGCAAATTTTTGCATTTTTCACAAAATTTATACCCTTTTAATTATCAAATAGCTATATTATTATGCATAATGTATTGAATAATGTGTAAAAGTTTTGGCATCATACATTAATGGGTACTTAAGAAAAACTGTTTAAATGCAAAAAACAGAGGTAACTTTGATTTTTTTGTGGCGTACAAAACATATTTAATCGTGTTTCGGAGTCGGCCATATTCTTGGAAAGATGCTTAATTATCACATTTTTTTTTCACGCCCACATATTTATCTTTTTTCGTTAAAAAATTGCTCAAGTGAAGCGTATTTAGCTCTTAACAGCCCCTTAGAACTACCACACGCACACTAATCGTCCAACTTAATTTTTATCTCGCACACTCGCGGCACTCGCGTTTCCTAGTACTTGGTTAGGTTTTAGGTAGTACCTTGCTGAAAATTCTTAAAAACAGTGTTTTGCCCTTTTGGGTGATATAATACACTGAGCTGCGGCCTTTTCATACCGCTGCGGCTCACATGTACCTACTCGCGCCAGTTTTTGAAATGTAGAAAATATTCATTTTATTACAGCCTACATCTAATAATTATCTAATAATTATTATAAGTAACTTATTTTGTCTTTCCTATGCTGCTCCTGCTCACAAAATGTATCAAGAACTGTATGGTGTGAGTGACAAAGTTATCGTTTTTGGAAGTGGCTGGATTTGAATGTTTTGTAAACGGGGATGGTTAAATAATTTTAGAAGAGTCTTACCTAAGATATAAAAATAATTAAAATAGTGGATAAACCTTAATTACCTACATACCGAATGTCGCTCTTTCTAGTGTGGGCACAGGCGTAGGTATTAAGGGTGGGTGCCCACCCTAGGTCCCACCCTAGAAAACTCATTGCCCACCCCTTAGCTACGCCTATGGAATCTGCCCATGATGACCTATGTTTATTGGGAAAAGTTGTCCAGTTTCATGGGTAGATTCACACCCTTTATAATTATCACACCTTTCCGCTACACGCTGTATTAACATATGTCAAATTGATATCTCCAGCAAACCGTTCCATCCACTAATAATAGAGTAATTCTATGTAATCAATGTATGGCCGAAATAAACAAATTAATGAAGTTTTGAAACTTATGCGGGATGATACCTTTGGGTGTGGTGTTCAAAACTCATCTCTCCCCTTCCCTCCACCTGACGCTTCACCTACCCCCCCCCCCCCCCCTATGATATGTGTCCCGTTAACCGGCTTTTTCACTTTTTTGCGAAAACTGTTATACATACGAACAAACTTTGAAGGGAAAAAATTATCCTTACAAAATTCTTAACAAAACATATTTCATACATTTTTAGGGTTCCGTATCCAAAGGGTTGTCCGTGTATCTGTCAGAGGGCTATATCTCATGAACCGTAATAGTTAGATTAAATTTTCACAGATTATGTACTTCTGTCGCCGCTTTAAAAATAAATACTAAAAATTTAAAAAAGTAATAAACTAAGGGGGGCTAAAACCCGTTTTTAGGCGATTTTTGCTTGATTTTTGTTTTAGCTTTATCTTAAAAACGGGAACACTCATAAACATGAAAATTGGTATATTTATAGTGCAAAACTTACAGAATAACAAACAATCATAAAAACTGGTCAAAGTGTCAGACTCGCGCATTTTAATACACTTATGCGTGACTGTGCGCCAATAACTAAGATTGCTCGATTTTTGTTTTAGCTTTATCTATAAAACAGGAACACTTACAAACGTGAAAATTGGTATATTTATTGCATAAACTATAAAATAACAAAGAATCATAAAAACTGGCCAAGTTCGTGTCGGACTCGCGCATTTTTAATACACTTCTTCGTGACTGCGCCAATAGATTGACGCGCAGTCACGCAGAAGTGTATTAAACATGTGCGTTTTCGACATACTTGACCAGTTTTTATAATTTTTTGTTATTCTGTAGCCTATGCACTATAAATATACCAATTTTCACTATTGTAAGTGTTCCCGTTTTTAAGATAGAGCTAAAACAAAAATCGAGCAAAAATTGCCTAAAAACAGGTTAAATTATATTTTTATTTTTATTTTTAGTATTTATTTTTTTTGTGGCATCAGAAATACATAATCTATAAAAAATTCAACCATCTAGTTGTTACGATTCATGAGATACAGCCCTCTGGACAGACATCGGAGGCATATTACTTGGGTCCTGTTTTTCACTCTTTGGTTACGGAACCCTAAAAATGTATGACCGATAGTTTGTTGAGAATTTTATAAGAATTATTTTTTCCTGTGAATTTTTTTCGTATCTATAAAAGTTTTCGCAAAAAAGTGAAAAAACCGGTAAACGGGACACATATCACGATGAGGGGGGTTGAAGCGTCAGATGGAGGGGAGGGGAGAGTTATGAGTTTTGAACACCACACCCAAAGGTATCATCCCACATAAGTTTCAAAACTTTATTAATTTGTTTGTCTGAAAAACATAGAATTACTGTATTATAATGCCGGCTCCGGCAACGGACAAACTTCCATATAATATCTGTCAAAAATGTGTTAGGTATTTATCTCGGATAAAGAAATGATATAAGCGTGCGCAGGCTAAGTTTGGCTCTGACCGTTAATATGCAGAACTTAAAAAAAATAATCGCGGGGATGACCGTGGCAGCGGATCGTTCATTGTGTCCGTCTTCCCAGCAAGCCCGTGCGAGATATAGCCAAGTGGCATACACCAAAATTTAGTTGAAATTGGTTCATTCCATCAGTAAAATGTCAGAATCAGTGCATCAAAACTGACGACACTACGAGGTGAAAACTTTGGGTGGCTGTAGAGACGTCTCGTCAGCCAGCCCATTCTATATAGGGAAAACTACGAAGATTACATAAAAGCAAAATAGTTCCACATTTACTGCATGTCTAGTGCAATTGATTGTAAAAACGCCGAATCGAAAATGTCCATATGGTAGGAGCACTTCATCAATAATTATGGGTGGCTGGAGAGACGTTTTCCCAGCCAGCCCAGGTGATATCTCGGAACATATAGTAGGTAGGAAGATAAAACAAAGCTTAATATTTACTACCTACTCGGAACAGTAGGAAGCAAATATTTCAAAATCCTAGCTCCACTAACTTTTGAGATATTTGTATTTTTTCATGGGCTTGCTGGGAAGACGTCTCGCCAGCAAGCCCATGCTGTAACTCAAAAAGTACTGCACGTAGAATGCTGAGCGATATACCAATAGAGAGTGCATATTTGATGCAATAAGCACCAAGAAAAGTGAGTCCCTAGGTCTTACGGTTTCGGTGCTAGAAACAAAAATCATTTTCTCGCCGAAAATTTGGAATGCTTGATGTGAAGTGCGACGTTGCCGTTCTGTGCAACTCCACTTGTTGCTGTTAGAGCATTCAAAAATCAATCTTGTATCCTTATAGTTAAGAGGTACTGTAGACGCACGTGTAGATTATTTGTAATTTGAGAATAGTTCGGGAGACGGTGTACTTAGTAAAATACTGATTGGTTAACAAGAAGTTTTTATTTATTTGTGGACAAAATGTTAAGAACGAAAGAGATAATATGTATTTTAGCTCACGTATTTATTTAATAAATCAGTTTTCTTAACTTATTAATTACAGGACAATTTAAGAATACTTTAAAAATTTTAGTTTGTTACTGAGACCATTAAACCTACATCTCTTAGAATACAGTTGTCACGGTTGCTAAAAAGCGATTGAGGCACCAGTTAGTCTTCACGTGAGCTAAAATACATATTATCTCTTTCGTTCTTAACATTTTGTCCACAAATAAATAAAAACTTCTTGTTAACCAATCAGTCTTTTACTAAGTACACCGTCTCCCGAACTATTCTCAAATTACAAATAATCTACACGTGCGTCTACAGTACCTCTTAACTATAAGGATACAAGATTGATTTTTGAATGCTCTAACAGCAACATGTGGAGTTGCTCAGAACGGCAACGTCGCACTTCACATCAAGCATTCCAAATTTTCGGCGGGAAAATTATTTTTGTTTCTAGCACCGAAACCGTAAGACCTAGGGACTCACTTTTCTTGGTGCTTATTGCATCAAATATGCACTCTCTATTGGTATATCGCTCAGCATTCTACGTGCAGTACTTTTTGAGTTACAGCATGGGCTTGCTGGCGAGACGTCTTCCCAGCAAGCCCATGAAAAAATACAAATATCTCAAAAGTTAGTGGAGCTAGGATTTTGAAATATTTGCTTCCTACTGTTCCGAGTAGGTAGTAAATATTAAGCTTTGTTTTATCTTCCTACCTACTATATGTTCCGAGATATCACCTGGGCTGGCTGGGAAAACGTCTCTCCAGCCACCCATAATTATTGATGAAGTGCTCCTACCATATGGACATTTTCGATTCGGCTTTTTTACAATCAATTGCACTAGACATGCAGTAAATGTGGAACTATTTTGCTTTTATGTAATCTTCGTATTTTTCCCTGTATAGAATGGGCTGGCTGACGAGATGTCTCTACAGCCACCCAAAGTTTTCACCTCGTAGTGTCATCAGTTTTGATGCACTGAATCTGGACACTTTACTGATGGAATGAACCAATTTCCACTAAATTTTGGTGTATGCCACTTGGCCATATCTCGCACGGGCTTGCTGGGGAGACGGACACTCGTTCATTGGGTCTCCGCCTGTCTGCTGTCACCCGTGTGCATTTATCATCCGAGATCTTTGATAATGTACCTAAACCTCCTTAAACGTGCTCGTTTATTTTCAGCTTAAAGCTCATCGTGAGCAGCGACTCTAACCTAAGCAAGATAGCCAAGTTAGCGAAAAGCCTGCGTATCAGGGCAGCGTTTTACTTCACCTCTTCTTCACCTTTATGATAAATAACTAATTTTTGTACTTACCTATTTAATGTGATAAAATTATTTTATGAATAAAAAATTGTTTCTTTCAATATTTTTTTGAGGAATCTATGTAGGTACCTACACACAACATCACGTCGGTGGAAACAATTTGACCTTGAGCCGGTCTCTGATCTAATTAATTATTTATTTATTTGTAGCGTAGCGCTGGTTTAGCTTATACTGGTTTTGTTTCCACCTGCTTGCTGTCGTGCGTACACTGTATGAAATACCGAATTCGGCTTTCCTCCTTCATTTTAATATTTTTTTTGTTTTTATTATTTGTTGTTATAGCGGCAACAGAAATGCATAATGTGTGAAAATTTCAACGGTATACCTATTACGGTTCTTGAGATACAGCCCGCTGACAGACAGACGGACATTGGAGGCATATTAATAGGGTCCCGTTGTTTAACATTTGGATAAAGAACCCTAAAAACTTAAAAGCAGAATCACTTTAGTTACAATTTTCTCCCGATTCGGAACTTTGGGTCTGGTGACACTGACTTTCTTTTTATTATTATTATAAATTTTGGCAATCGTCAACCCATCTTTGGGGACATTCTGCCAGTGTCGTGTTCTAGAGCATTCTTCAGTTTTCGGAATTTCTTCAGAGATAAAAATATGGCGAACCGCCAGTGTCGAGTGGGGAAAATTGTTCATTGCTCCCCCCGTAAAGCGATAGTGGACTTGAACGAAGGATATTACCATGACTTTTTGAGACAACACAAACTGGGTTCAAACACGAGATCGCTTGAATACTTAATCACTTTCATCAGCTGCGCACTCCGTAGTTAATTTACTGCACAAAAGATTAACATTATTATCCACTAAATCACTACATACACCCCCAAGAGCTGTCCTATATTTTGGAGAAAAAATTCATATCAGGCCAAATTTTTGTAAACGGCTTTTAAATGCAATTTTAAGAGACTTTATTTTTGAATCCACCCAAATTTCTAACTGGAAGGTACAATTTCAATTTCTGGAGGTTTCAATTTCCATATATTTTTTTTTGTTGGATTTAGTAGGTACACTATACAGCGTGATTTTTCATTCACCAGAAAAAAATTGAGGGATGATTCTCCCCATAAAACTGAACAACTTTTCCCAGGGAACATAGGTCGAAATACGAAAATAATTTTTTGACCTCCCATAGAAACTGTATCAGCTGATAGCGCATTTTGTATGGGAGGTCAAATTTGGTTTTTCGTATTTTGACCTATGTTTCTTGGGAAAAGTTGTTCAGTTTCATGGTCAGAATCATCCCTTAATTTTTTTCTGGTGAATAAAAAATCACGCAGTATGTTAAGGGACGGAACTGATCTGATAGCATTTTTATCATAGGTCTAATAGGGTGCTGGCTGCAATTTGAGTATATGATTTGCTCATGATTCATATTAATAGGGATGATACTCGTAGATCAGCTCAATACGAATCGATTTGGTCCTTACAAGTTTTTCTGTGTGTCGCTGCGTTTTTGAGTTAAAGTAAAAAAAAAAAATAAGATCCTAAATAATGTTTTTAGGGTTCCGATACCAAAATGGTAAAAAAAAGGAACCCTTATGGTGCCGCTCTGTCAGTCCGTCTGTCTGTCACACCTCTATATCTCAGCAACCACTTACGCTATCGAGCTGAAATTTGGAATAGTTTTAGAATATAGTTGCCCAACTTAATTGCACATGAAAATTTTTTGAAAAAAGTATGATTATTAATGTAAAGGGGGCCAAAATAGGGGGGGCCAAATTTCAAATTGTCGCTACTAGGTCGAGTGGGGTATCATATGAAAGGGCTTTACTTGTACATTTTAAAATATATTTTTGTATTTTTTTAAGTTTCTTAGTTTTCAAGTTATGATGAAAAATGTCAAAAAAAATACCATTCCCCCCCCCTTATCTCCGAAGTTTGAGTAAGGGAAAATCTGAATTAATTACAGTTGACAGAGGTTTATGTAAACTTTACAGCAAAAATAAAACGATCTTTCTAAGTTGCACAGTTTTTCAGAAATCTGCAAAAAACCTTTACAAACAAATTTAGTTTTGCGGTCCTGAAAATGGACTTTATTGCTTCCAAAAATACTATAGGTATATCGGAACCCTCGGCGCGCGAGTCCGACTCGCACTTGACCGGTTTTTTTTTTTGTCTGCCTTTGTAGCTCCTGTTTAAAATACTTCTGAAGATGTAGAAAATCGAAGAGGCAGACATGCAGGGCTCTGCATTATCAAGGGACGAAGTAGTGAATTTTTGCATTTTGAAGAGCTGTAACTTTACGACGCAGGGCTATTATGGTGGCAGACCATTTTTCTGGGATTTTATACATTGTATTTAATCAGATAGTCATAGTCTGCCAGGTGTACGTTTCATTGTCAAATTTCAAAATAGTTAAAACTTAATTCCTCAAAAACGCAGGGGTGTGGATGTCCGCCAATATTTTTGTATCTTCTAGAGGATGCCCCTTACTATAATGCAACTTTGAGATTTACGTAAATTTGTTTTTTAGATTTAATTGTGTTTCTTTTACAAATATAGGAGAATTATATACTTAAAAAAAAGATAAGAATAAAGGTAATTAAATGTAAAGTAAATAATATTTATAGCATTTTTGCCCTTCTTTTGTGGAATTTATAATACTTACCTTTATTATAATTTTTTTAAATCATGTGGTCGTAAATTTGGGTGGATTACTAATGAATTATTTTATAGACCAGCTAATCTAATTTTTGACGAAAAAGAAAGGCTGATATGAATTTTTGTTGAATCTTTTTTTTTTATTATGTTAAATGGGCTTACTCTTGACCTCGATCTAGTCTTGAAGACAGAGATGAGGTCGACGATGGAACGAGCTTACTCAGAAGAAGCCTATTCACTCGCGACTTGAATAGATTCGGGTTATATGGACTCGGGAACACAGACGCAGGCAGAGAATTCCACTCTTTAGCCGTGCGCAATATAAAAGTTGTTTCAAAGCGCTTTGTTTGAATGTGCGGAGTATCAACCAAGTATGGGTGATATCCTGCGGTGCGTCTGGTCTCCCGATGGTAGAAGGGAGATGGTGGAATAAGCTCGTGGAGCTCTAGAGCACAATCTCCGAAGTACAATCTGTAGAAGACCGACAGACATGCAACTTTGCGACGGTGGGTCAGACTGTGAAACTTGGTTCTCACCAGCATCTCATCACTAACGAGCTTTTTGGCTCTGCGATCTATCGAGTCAACTGCGGCTAGTTGGTATTTGGCTGAGCCATCCCAAAGGTGACAGCAATTCTCCATGCACGATCGGACTTGGGCTTTATATAAAACTAGAAGCTCTCCAAGAGTGAAGTAACCTTATTGAGGATGCCCAGCTTTTTTGCCACAGTTTGGGCTTTTGACTCAATGTTAGCGCCGAAGTTCAGGTTTGCACACAACTTCACGCCAAGTAGCTCAAGGCTGTCGGTAACTGGTAGGTACAGTTGTACCTCGAAAAGTAGGAGCCAGATTGAACGGACTCCTTTTGGCGGTGAACAGACACGCCTGCGTTTTGGTGGCGTTGAAACTCATTAGATTTTTGTCACCCCAGTCGGAGACAATACTTAAGCTTTAGTTTATACGCTCTACCATGGCCAAAGAACGTATTTCGTCACTGCTGGCTTTTGCGCTTGACATATATCTCTCGACGACAGTACTGTCATCTGCGTACCCAACAATACTAGGACCAAGTAGGTCGTTGATGTGCAGCAGGAAAAGAGTCGCAATAAAGTTGTTTTGACGTTTAACCAATGATCTTCCTGATCTTCCTCTGTATCTGCTTCTCGATCCATCTTCAAGATTTCGTCAGTTCTTTTTGAGAACAGTTTTGCAGCCTCCGCGTCTTTTAATTTAAGCAGATTGAGTACCTTTTTGGGCTTGCTTCTACAAATCTTCTTAAGCTTCAGCCTAATTTTACACCCTAAGAGGGTTGTGATCGGAGTTTATGTCTGCACCTGGGTAAGTTATCGCACAAATTATAGCATTTCGGTATCGCCTGTTAACGCATATATAGTCAATTTGATTTCTTACAATTTTATCACTAGTGTGAGCTGGAGACTGTCATGTATACATACGCCGTTTCGGTAATTCAAACCATGTATTCATAACAGTTAGAGAGTGCTCTGTGCAGAACTGAATAAGTCGATCACCTCTGTAGTTGCAAGTTCCTAGACCATGTCGACCCACGATGTTGTGCACTGGAAAAACTACGAAGATTACATAAAAGCAAAATAGTTCTACATTTACTGCATGTCTAGTGCAATTGATTGTAAAAAAGCCAAATCGAAAATATCCATATGGTAGGAGCACTTCATCAATAATTATGGTTGGCTGGAGGGACGTTTTCCCAGCCAGCCCAGGTAATATCCCGGAACATATAGTAGGTAGGAAGATAAAACAAAGCTTAATATTTACTACCTACTCGGAACAGTAGGAACCAAATATTTCAAAATCCTACCTCCACTAACTTTTAAATTATATATGTATTTTTTCATGGGCTTGCTGAGGAGACGTCTCGCCAGCAAGCCCGTGCTGTAACTCAAAAAGTACTGCACATAGAATGCTGAGTGCGATATACCAATACTGCCCTGCTAAGGACGTCTGCAGTAACTAACATTGACTTCATTTTGAGTAAATGCCGCTCAAAGTTTTTTTTTATTTTTTGTTACTGCTCACATTCTATCCACAAATCTAGACAACTTTTGACTGTATTTTATAGAATTTTATCTGTAGCTTTTAGAAATATGTTCCTTTTTAGCGTAAATTCCGCAGGACGTTTTTTTAGAGTCAAAAAACCTTTTATGTTAAGCAAGGCATAAGAAAATATTACTCTACTCTCTTATCATAAGTGCAGTATGCAACACAGTTACTGCACTAAAACTAAGCAGGGTATATCATACTTCATATAAATGCAGTAACTACTTCAAGAATATCTAGAGACATTCATCAGAAATAAGCTTTAAATAGAGGCCGTTGATATTCAGAAGTGGCCACTTATCAGCAGAAATAATGACGATAGGAAAACTTACTAATACTTGAATAAAACTGGACAAAGCTTTAAATAAAAATACTTAAAATAAGTCGGAATCATATTTTAATAGCAAAATTGATCAATTTTATTAATTAAGGCTAGAAACTACCCGTTTTAATATCACTTTGAATTAGGTATCATTTATTATCATAATTATTATGCTTAAACTATAAAATTATAATTAATTACGTAATTTTCTTTGAGAAGTCTCTTAAGTAAGTAAAGTTATAAAATAATATAAAAATTGTTATGTTTTAGGACCGCAATATGAGGAAATTATTATCTTTTTTATAAAACACCTATTGGCACTTGTTTTAAAGCTAACTGGTTTGCCTTTTTAAAAGGACATCACAGCAAAATAAAGATATTAAAGGCAATATCATATCATATTGAGATCAATCACTTGTTGTAAACAATAAAAAACAATAATGATTTAAGGCTCTAAATGACTGAAATATATTTATTCTAACAATTCTTAAAAACTTTAAATATAAATGGCACATGTTTAAAAGTTAGTTTTCAGCTCGTAGTGTCGTCAGTTTTGATTCACTGAATCTGACACTACTGATGGAATGAACCAATTTCCACTAAATTTTGGTATAATATGCCACTTGGCCATATCTCGCACGGCCTTGCTGGAAAGACGGACACCGAGCCCACGCCGAGTTCCCGCCATAAAGTTCATTGCGAGTGCCCGGAATCTACGTCCACGGATTGTACGACCGCGGAATATGAAGCCAACAATTTTTCTTCGGATTCCGAGGTCGTACAATCCGTGGACGTACGTTCTTGGTTGGGCATTCCGAGCTCGTACATGGATTGTCCGGCCTTGGGATCCATTGTACACACAGCAGCTCATCAGTAGAAACACTTTTGGACCTTATGTCGTGGTAATAGAGTTGAAAAAGTTTCTACTGACAAGCGGTTGACCGTACATGAATTCTGAGGGCGGTCATTCCTCATCGTACAATACTGGGCCGGCTTTTCTTGTATCGGTCCAATAATAACTGGCAATGGAAAACGTGTACAAGCAAAGACTTTTATAGCAGAGTACTATGTGACACAAGTTCGCTTCTGGCACTCGCCGGCCGCTACCGCGGCACGCTCGCTTCGCTCACTCGGCTCGTGCGTTGTGGTCGCGGGAGAACCTGACCTAACCTAACCGATCCCCTTCGGGATCGGTTAGGTTGAGTTCCCTTTACCTAACGGACCTATGAAAACACTCAAAAGGCGTGGTCTTGGCTTCAAATTCCGAGGCTGTACAATTCCTAGGTCGGCCATGATTGGCTTCGGATTCCGAGGTCGTACATTCCGTGGTTATACATTCTTGGTTGGCCATTCCGAGCTCGGACAAGGAATGTCCGGCCGCGGATTGCACGGCCAGGGAATTGTACACGGATTCCGAGGGCGGTCATTACTTGGCTTCGTATTCCGCGGTCGGACAATGCGAGGTCGTAAATTCCGATTTACCGGATCTCTTTGACTTTTGTTTTGGGTTTGTTTGTTTTGGTTTTCGGTGTATTTTGTGCTCAAAATGCGTAATATTAACGAGAAACTACTTATGAAAAACTTTGTCAAATATGCCCGTTGTAAAAGATGTTACAGCGATGTTCTTCCTATGAGTGAAGTTAAAATCATTAAGCAAAAACCTCCCGAGGGCGATGATAACCTCAAAGACGAGAAAGTTTGTGAAAAAAAGCCGAAAAACGTGTCCAAAGAATTTAGAGTGAATGAAGTGAATATTCAAATGATCTCTAAGAATCTGTACGAGCAGTTGTTCAAAACGCCAAGCCCCCCTGTTGACCCACAAACAATAAAAAGGTATGGTAAACTATCAATCTGTTATCATAACATCCCAGTCCACAGTTCAGAAGTTCCCTTCAGAATTAGACCAGTAAAATGGACCGCGATGCTTGCTTGGTGTCCAAGTTACCAATACCTTAATAAATTGCTTTCTTGGTGACGGCGGTACGTGATGTTTTTTATGTCTCAAGTGGGCAAACGAGGAGATGGGCCACCTGATGGTAAGTGGTCAACATCGCCCATAACACCCACTGTCTTATCAGTGGCAATATTTGCCATTTATAAGAAAGCAAAGCATGTTGCCTACCCTGAGAGCTAAGAGGATATGTCTCTTATGCCGGTAATTTCACTGGCTCCTTATCACTTCGAACTGAAACACAGTAGTGCAAACACTGCTTTTTTATAGCAGAAATAGGCAAGGGGGTGGTACTTTCCCAGATGGACTTTGCACTAAAACCTTACTACTTTTAAAGGTATGATACACAAAGGTTTATTATGGCTCCACTATCGCGATCCGGTCACCCGTCTGCGTGCATCGCGGCGTCCCCAACAAGAAAAGGTTTATTATAAAGATAAGACTGAAGGACGCCGTTGTCCATCCTTTGGTCAAATCCCTTACTCGCCTTTTACGAGGCCCATGATGTAGACAGGTTGGTACAATTCATAGCAGGCAGCACATGCATCAATCTGAAAAAGCTCAAGTTGTTTAAATAAACGAATTTAAAATAGTGGCATTCCTATTTTTTCCTTGCACACACAATTTAAATTATGGAAATTTCAAATGAGTGAAAGCAAATAGGGTCTCTTTGAAGGAATAAAAAAAAATGTAGTAAGCGCAAACATAATAATTTATATAATTGCATAATTTCCATTTTCCGTATACTCTATGGAAAGTTCAGGAGTCTGGTTATTTAGTTTACTTCATATTTTAGTTTGGGAGTCAGGGTTTAAATATATTGTTTGTATTGACTTGAGTACCTTTATTAAGTTCTTTTGTGAAATTTTTTGTTTAAATAAACTTAGGTTCTTAAATAAACATTAGCATGATTAGCATCTTATTTGGAAACTTACCTTCAGTAGTCAGACAAAAGCAAAAAAAAACTGTGTTTACAATCAACACCACATAAGATTTTTGCCTTACCTAAGATTTTATTTTTAATATCTGATCATACTTTGTATAACCCTACACACATGATTTGTATTTTTTCAGCTGCCAAGAAAGTCTTATAAAACATGGTATTAATTACAAAGAGTTTACTCCATTGCCCGATGTTGAACTGAAGCTACCTCCATTGGAGGGGAAGGATATAGTTGAACATTTTTACAATATTGGTGAGAGACAGAGTGCACCATACAGAGCATTGCTTCAAACATTGGCTGGATGTGAATTGCCTGCTTTACCAAAGGTATGCTCCACAGTTCTTTTTTTCTTTTTTTTTATGACACTAATAAATGTGTATAAAATATTTAAGTGCTTATCAAGTGCTATATAATAAATGGTACAGCAGCACTGCACTTACTTTCTCGCAATACTCAAGGAAAAACTATCAACCGCAAACTTAAATTTGTAATGCCATACTATGTGTATGGCATTACAAATTGCCAAAATGCCATACACATAGTATGGAAATTCAAACTTTTATTTACGTTTTTCCAAAAAAATTTTCGAATTAAATATACATATTAATTCAGAATTCAAATTGTGAAACATTAAAACAAACAAACCTCAAACGATTTCGAGTAAATCACATGTTTAACTTTTGGTAGTACTGGAACACCCTTTATATGAATTTTCACAGATCAATGGATACTTCCGTAGGAAACTTGCAAAGAGATTTTTTTAATTTTCCGACACATGTTCCTTATGGATAATTGTTCAGTTTAGTCTAGTGAGCAAGCCCTTTCAGTTTTTGGTACAGCCTGTGTACAAAATTTTATTCAAAAAAATCATAAAGAATATCCAGTCAGGTAGACAACCAATCCAGGATTAATATTATAGAAAATTTTAATAAACTCAATGGAACCAATTTTGGGTAAATCAGATATTTAAGATTTCGTGGTACAGGAACACCCCTTATATGAAATTACACAGATCAATTGATACTGGCGCAAGATATCTTACATGGAGATGCTTGGTCATGCAAAGTTTCATCAAGATTCTATGAGCCATTTTTGAGAAAATTTAAATTTTTCATTATTTTCATTTCACTTAGAACCCTTCGATGGATTTGCATAAAACTCTTAAATTCAAAATATGGTGTCAATCGGACCATTCGTTGAGCCGCTAGGCCAAAGCGTGACGGACAGACCGACCGACGGACCGAACGACCGACCGACGGACGGACATTTTTGGGAGACTTGTTTTTTATGATGTATAAGTATATCACTTATACATTTTTTTTTTTCACGAAAACAATACCTTTCTCGCTCCGCTCAAAAGTGAAAAATACAATACAATACAAATATACTATAATAAAAATCATAAATAGTGTGATGAAATGATCAGAAAATCTTAACCATTTAAACCAGCGTGCCGCGGTAGCGGCCGGCGAGTGCCAGAAGCGAACTTGTGTCACATAGTACTCTGCTATAAAAGTCTTTGCTTGTACACGTTTTCCGTTGCCAGTTATTATTGGACCAATACAAGAAAATCCGGCCCGGTATTGTACGATGAGGACCGCCTTCGGAATTCATGTACAATGGAGATTTACTTTTTATAACACAATTTTTGAAAAAATATGATTAATATGCCTCCGATGTCTGTATGCTGTGAAAATTGGTCAAGTGCGTGTCGGAATCTCGCGCATTTAATACACTTCTGCATGACTGCGCATCCATAACTAAGTGGTACGGAACCCTCGGTCCGCGAGTCCGTCTCGAACTTGGCTAGCTTTTTAAAATATAGCATTGTTCGACAGAAATGGTCAAGATGTACTGGCTGGACTAAATACATTGGAAATGAAGCTTATTCAGTACCCTGTCCACCTGATGATGCTCTGATATTTGATGTAGAAGTCCTCATGTCTGCTGGCAAGAGGCCTACACTGGCCTGTGCTGTTTCTCCCGAAGCATGGTAATGAGATTAAGAAAAAATTTATAGTTGTACAAGTTAAGGGTAGATTTCTGATTAGCCACTAAATTGAAGTTTTGAATTTGACAGGTCAAAAGAAGTTTTTGTTATCCTCTAGGCCGAAAAAGAAAGGTACAGTATCCGAATCTATTTAAGTCGCGAGTGAATAGTCTTCTTCTGGGCAAGCTCGTTCCACCGTCGACCTCATGTCTGTCCTCAGGGCTAGATCGAGGTCAAGAGTAAGCACTGGCTTATTGAAGCATGCACAGTAAAAAAAAACTTAAACCTATCAAATTTTACTCTTTGATTTAGCGGCTACATCGGAATTGGTCCCCTAGGACTTACATATGCAGTTTCCACAAGTATAGTAGAGATCACATAAAGCTCGCAGTGCGACTTTAGCCCTTACAGTACTTGAAAGAAGAACTATTCTGAGTCCAAAGTGTCAAGCGTACCATGCTCTTGACTGTACAAAGAGAATGATTTATTTCTGTTTCATTTAAACGTTATCTATACAGATTAGAAATAGTGTGATGAGAGAACGTTGTGGCGTAAAAGAAGACGTAGTGACTAAAATTGAGAAAGGGATGCTGAAGCTGAGGGATGGGGAAGGCCTCGGCGAACGTACCAGGACCAAATTCAGGACGTTCTGAATAAAGGCCAGGTTAAAAGTACCCTAAACCGACGAGCATGTATGAAAGGATTGATGAAAGTTCAGGAAGCAAGGGAAGTATGTCAAGATCGTAGCAGGTGGAGAACTGTGGTGTCTGCCTACCCCGACGGGAACAAGGCGTGATGTTATATATGTATGTATATATCTATACAGGGTGTAAAAAAAGTACGATAATCTTTCTAAAGGGTGATTCTACATCACTAATAGGTTGTAAAAAATATGGAAAAAATACTTCTTATTTAAATTTTTTTTTGGTGATCATGAAATTTGTTTTTTCTTTTAATCACCTTTAAGTTTAGTTTCCTGTGCAGTAGTGGCTTGCGGGAACCTCCGCTGGTTCCGCCTTGCTAGTTTTAATCCACTGAGTGAAAGTTGTAACTGAGCAACAATTGACAGATAGACCCTGAAGGACAAGAAAAGGTCATAAAATCTCCTAAAGCTAAAAGCGTTGTCGTCTCTCAACGGTAAAAAAAAAGGACGGAGCGGGACATGCAAGCAACAAGGTTCCGAAACTGAGGCCCTACCGCCGAACTCAATCGTTATCGGATCTCTCTTTTTTTCTATACAAGAAGAAAAGAGAGATTCGATAACGATTGAGTTGGGCGGTAGGGCCTCTGGTCAGGCGCCAACTTTGTTGAAGTACTTACATGCTAGTGTCTGGATATTATAACAAAAAACATTAACAGATCATATAGGTTTTTGACCCTCCAGGCGCTTCACTTCCACTTGAGCTAAAACTACTTTTTTTAAGAAAAAGATTTTTTTTTATATATTTTTTTTGTTTTTTTTTTATATTTCTTTATGAAAAACGATCGTATTTTTTTATATCGATGTACCTCTGGCTTAATATTTACACTCGCGCTGCGATGCGTGCTCTTCCTGCGCACATAATCTTTTCTTTTAATTTAAAGATTTAGCGCATGGTTTTTTTTGTAATTTTATTTTTGTTTTTGATTGAAATAAACAGTTTTAATTTTTTTTTTTTACACCCTGTACATAGTCAGTTTATATTATTCTATTTTTGTGGTCAGCTAGCTTAGCCCGCGTGTCGTAGCTTACCACTAAATAATCCCTTAAAATTTCGGTCTCACTGTGAGTAAAATGTTTGTAAAGGTTGGTGTATAACCGATATTAGCCGGTATACATTAAACTGGCAATCATTGTGAAATTTTTCTTGTAGGTATGGTTGGGTAAGCGAACCCGTTGCAAATGGCGATCCACATACAAAATACGACAACTTAGAATATGACAGCCTCATACCTTTAGAAACAGATGGGCTCGAGCCTTGCGGAGACTTGGCCAGGCCTCGGGTCATAGTGGGCCACAATGTGTCGTTTGATCGAACCAAGATTAAGGAGCAGTATTGGTTAGATAAGACAGGTTGGTATTAAGAGGATATGGGAAAAGATAGATATTTGACAGCGCGCGCAGTCTTTTCGCTTGAAAGAAAGGGATAAAGTGCGCAATCCGCAACGCATTAGATTGCGACAGATATACTGTGCGTATTACCAAAACTAAATGACGTAAGCGTCTGATATAAAATATCGACTTTTTGTAAAAACTAAGTAATAAATTAAAGTTTTAGGTTGGGCAAACCCTAGCAACTACAAATACCTTTCTGTATACTTAATTTAACTACTTAAAACACCTCAGATTCCACAAAATTTAGGCTGCCCACGATACAGGCTTGACCTAGTGTGGGAGTCAATGTATTGCACATTTTTGTTACTTTGTATGTTAAGTTTAATGATGCTAAATGTAAATCTAATGTTATTGTAACTTTTTGGGAATAAAAAAATTATTTATTTATTTATTTATTTATTTAAAAAGAGGAATAAATGAAAATTGAAGAGGCAACTTTGGATTTTTATTTTGTCGAGTCGATTTTCACTAATCATGTTTTGGTCTTGGTGATTCCCTCACTTGAATGGTCAAGAAACACATACCCGAAAATCACGGCAAGATACTGAGTAAATAAAAATATATTTGTATTGGTATATCTTTTTATTTACTCAGTATCTTGCCGTGATTTTCAGGTATGTGTTTCTTGTCCATTTAAGTGATAAAATTATCAAGACCAAAACATATTAATGAAAATCGACTCGACAAAATAAAAATCCAAAGTTGCCTCTTCAATTTTCATTCCTTGCTCTTTTTGTGGAATCTGAGGTGTTTAATTTAAAGTAGTAAAATTCGGTATACAGAAAGGTATTCATAGTTGCTATCATATGCCCAACCTAAAATTTTATTTTATTACTAGATGGAGAAAGCTACACCGACAAGAGCATGGCTCTTAAGAGGCCTATTACAAAATTTCGTACAAAAACATGAAAAGTGGAAAATCTCACTCGGCGTCCATATTTTTCGACACTGTTTGTAGCTGAAACTAAACGATATACTTAAATACTTTTTGTATTTTCAAGTTATTTGACTATTATTGCGTTTGAAAGGCCAGCGCATCGGATTATGGAGAAATTTGGAAGTTTTAAGTACGTTCAATTAAGGTATTAAAACGAATTGTTTTTAAACAAACGTAGGCGATTTTAATTTTCTTTATACCAAAGTTTAGTATGGTATAAGTTATACGAAATAATATTATTATAGTAAAGAGCAATTTGCAGTTAAACCTGAGCGTTTTTTGTAGTTTTTTTCGTTCGGAAATGATTTTTTTTCTAGATTTTCCAATATATTTTTCAAAATTCCGAGGCCGCTACGAACTACACTATTATATTTTATTGTATTATTTTAATTATGTTTGCTTAGCCCAATAGTTCAATCCATGAGCTCAAAAAAGTGCCTTCGCGCATTTTATGAAAACTTGCTTCGGAATATTGGCTATATCTACCAATATAAGAAAAAATTGTAAAAAGCGAGGCCGCTACGAACTTAAACTAAACTATTCTAATAACTATTATTTCTATTTTAATAACTATTCTTCAAAATTTTATAAGTTAAAGTTGTCAAAATCTTTCCGTTTCTCAGATTAAGGACGCCGAAATTAGCTATTTTGCGCAAAAACACGCTCAAAATGTAATAGGCCTCTTAAATACTGAATGAATGAACTGGTTTTTACAAAGAGTCGATATTTTATATCGGATGCTTACGTAATTTAGTTTTGGTACACGCACAGTATATCTGCCTCAATCTAATGCGTTGCGGATGTAATCACTTTATCCCTTTCTTTCAAGGGAGAAGACTCCGCCCAACGTCAAATAAATATTTAGGTACTTACATATATTCTTATTGACAGATTTGAATGATTGATGATGATTATGTGACGCAGAATTGAACTTACATAAGAATGGGAATAACATGTAGATGAAAATTGTAATGTACAGCTAGACCAACTTTTCTGTAGAATGGCCAAAACCGGAACTACTTACGTCATTTTGAAAACGTCATTTTGTTGTTGACAATCCTCAGAGTAAAAACTGTAGAGTCCGTCCTAAACATAGTCGTGTAAAGCGTCTCCTAGTCGACTATGACAAGTCGGTCAAAAAACTAGGGTCTTGGTTACGTTTTACAAATATACAAAAAAAATATTTAAAAAAATCTAATGTTTCATCCAAACTTTATATGCGAAAGTGAAAATATATCATTTTTACTTGTGAATTGATCATCTATTCTATACATATAATAACTTGCCGAGTCTGTTCATTGAAAATTATCGGTATAAATCGATCTTGATCTGGGGGGTCACAAAAAAGGTAATAGAAACCATTCGGTTCATTTTTGGAATTTTTGTCTGTTTTTCTGGTTGTGTAGTCGCGATAAACTCGCAAACCACTGAACCAATTGGAACCAGGTTTTCGATAGGTAATGTATTAAGCTTATTTCCGTGCAATATATAAGCTTAGTTTCATTGCAATCGGTTCACGCAAACAGAGTACAATCGAAGTTCCAAGCGGCGGCGCCAATAACTCACAGACCACTCAACCGCTTGAAATAAGGTTAACAATTACACATTAGGCTTAATTTTGTTTCATTGCTCAGATTTGTTTGTTTCATTGCGAACGGTTCACTGAAACAGAGGATACGTGAAGTTTCAAGCGGTGGCTCCAGTAACTCGAAAACCACTGAACTCATTGACTTATTTTTGACGATATTTAAGCTTTAGATCATTGCAATCGGTTCACTCAAAAAGAAGCAAACAGAAGCCACAAGAGTGCAAATTATCACGGCCTGTGCACCAATAACTCATAAACAACTTAACTGATACAAACGGGGTTTTCAATAATGTGTTTGGCGTTCTTTCTTGCAATATAAAAGCGGTGTATCATTGTAATCGGTTCACTCGAACAGAAGATACGCAACTCATAAAAAATATACGTATTAAACTACAAGAGTTTTGAAAACTTAGGTAAAATAGATAAATAAAATACTTTAAGAAATAAAGAGAGATGTGAACCTTCATAATTTAGAAATCAACTTTTAAAGGGGGAAATAAGTTTTCAAACAAAGTTTGTACCTATAGAAATACTAAAGTTTTGTGTTCAGGTACATGTACCTACAGTCAAAAGCATGCGTATCTTGACACGGTGGACTTTGTACCGCTCTTTTTTCAGTAGCTACAGAAGCTAAAGTGACTGAGCCTCAGATTTAGTTACAGGTTTTGTTTTGTATATGAAATAAAGAAACCCGTATGACAGTTCGTCCGCATTTTACACTTACGAGGATAGTGGGCGACCTAACAGTCCATACGTGAACAAGTGTACATACATTTTAGTATGGAGATCCCTCGCAAGAAATGGATACGGTTATGGCTCCCTCCTTAGCCGAAAGAGCTGCTACTTAAACCTCCTTGTATCAGTCAGTGTTGTCTGTGCTGTTCTTGTTTTTCTGCATATTTCCAAGTATTTCATGTATTTCAAGTAATTTTATATTTTTACAATGTTTGTCAAGCATGTTCGTCCGTTTCAAAGATTTTGGAAACTACGCCAGGGGGCTGGTCTGTTGAGAAAATGCTTGTCAAGCATCAAAATTTAATTTAATTACTTTGTGAAAGGTTATCAGTAAAAGGTATAATCCGGGTCTTCTTTTTCTATAAAAAAATAATTCTAAAAATAAAAATTGCTATTTTGATATTTTATCCTTCCTACTAATATTATAAACGCGAAAGTTTGTAAGTACGAGTATGGGTGGATGGATGGTTGTTACTCTTTCATGTAAAAACTACTTAATGGATTTTAATGAAACTTTACAATAATATAGCTTATACATCAGAATAACACATAGGCTACCACTTATAAACCTGCGCAGACGATATCGCGGGCACTAGCTAGTTATTAAAAAAATAAACGTTTAATATATTACTTGTATGCTTTAATTATTCCGAGGCCAATTTGCCAAAAAACTTACCGTTTAGTCAGGGCCGTTGTCTTTATCATCGATCTTTGTATTTACTTAAACAGGGTGTGGAAAACCGGCCAAGAGCGAGTCGGACTCGCGCTCTAAGGGTTCCGTACCTATCTACCATATGATATACTAAAAGGTTTTGCTCTTTGATTTTAAAAAACACCGCGACCATCCAACTTGACCCCTCCTTTATAGAAAAGTTCTTGAAACGGAAGCTCACCTTAATTGGTTATTTTAGTTGTGAGAAAAATTTAAATATTCAACTTAGACTTAGACTTTTCCCTTTATTTGTACTGTAAGAACTAGCTTCTTGTCACATTTCATAATTTTAGGTCAACGGGAAGTACCCTGTAGGTTTTGCTTTTTTGCATAAATGTATGGAGATGAGGACATAAAGAGCCATATCTTTTGATTGCGTCGTTGTAAAAAAATTAAATTTTCAGATCTTGTGTGGTTTATGGACCTTAATATTCTTTATCAATTTCAACCTGATACCTCTTCTCGTTCGAGACGGACAACAAAGTGATCCTTAATAAGGGTTCCGTTTTTTTATTTTGAGGTGCGGAACTCTAAGATCCTTCTAAGGCATGATTCTACATCATTAATAGATTGTACAAAAAATATTAAAAATACTTCTTCTTAAAAAAATTGTTTTAGCTCAAGTAGAAGTGAAGCGCCCGGAGAGTTATTAAATTATTAGTGATGTAGAATCACCTCTAAGAAGTATCATCGTACTTTTTTTACACCCTGTATAGGTATTAGCGAGCAAGGAGGCAAACAGTAAAAAGTCGTCATATTTCATCATGTAGTAAGAGTATTAAAAAAGGCTGAATTTGTTTATTTTTGTAATAGGTGGCAACCCTTTACGATCGTGGCGCCATCACAAAATTCTCCAGATAAGTTGGTCAAGCTGTACTTATAATTTTCTTACATACTCAAAAATTATTTTGACAATCAATTAACAGATTTTGTATAGCAGAATACGGGTGTAGGTGCGAATAATATATCCATAGAAAAAATAACTGTCGAATTGCTTCAACAGAAGAAGAAACTCATTGTTATAATGGATGTGTCATTAGTTCAGGAATAATTGGTACTTGTAAATAGTAAGATTTAAAGTTTTATTTGTGAGAGTCTGGTGTCCATACTAGGATGAACCTGTGTTACGAAGCGCCAAGCTTTTCGTTGAGCAGACGACAAAACTGAGAAAATAGTTTATATCGAGAGTAGAATCAATTTCACGGGTTTGTATTAGGGGATTTTTTTTTCTATTTTTATTACTTAAATTTTGCCGTTTCTAAACATTTATGTGGCTTCGCGCGTGGGCGGCGCGCGGTACATGAGCGGCGAGGAGGGGAAAGAAGGGGGCGTGTCATGCGCGCACGCTCCATGCATGAAGCACTAAAGAGCTTAAAAATCTACTAGAACAACGATGAAACTATTATCATCAGAATTTTTTTTAGGATTTTCTTTAGGTTCGTTTATTCCATTAACACGTAGTTTTTATGGTTTTGTATTTGTTTGTGCAGGCGTTCGTTTCATGGACACCATGTCTATGCACACTTGCGTTAGCGGAGTGACGAGCTACCAGCGCGCGGTGCTCAAAACCAAAGACAAGGAGCCGGATCCTGGCGACGACGACTGGATGGAGATCAGCTCACTCAACAGCTTGACTGAGGTCTGTATCATCAGCGCGCGGTGCTCAAAACTAAAAACAAGGAGCCGGATCCTGGCCACGACGACTGGATGGAGATCAGCTCACTCAACAGCTTGACTGAGGTCTGTATCACCAGCGCGCGGTGCTCAAAACTAAAGACAAGGAGCCGGATCCTGGCGACGACGACTGGATGGAGATCAGCTCACTCAACAGCTTGACTGAGGTCTGTATCATCAGCGCGCGGTGCTCAAAACTAAAGACAAGGAGCCGGATCCTGGCGACGACGACTGGATGGAGATCAGCTCACTCAACAGCTTGACTGAGGTCTGTATCATCAGCGCGCGGTGCTCAAAACTAAAGACAAGGAGCCGGATCCTGGCGACGACGACTGGATGGAGATCAGCTCACTCAACAGCTTGACTGAGGTCTGTATCATCAGCGCGCGGTGCTCAAAACTAAAGACAAGGAGCCGGATCCTGGCGACGACGACTGGATGGAGATCAGCTCACTCAACAGCTTGACTGAGGTCTGTATTATCAGCGCGCGGTGCTCAAAACTTAATACAAGGAGCCGGATCCTGGCCACGACGACTGGATGGAGATCAGCTCACTCAACAGCTTGACTGAGGTCTGTATCATCAGCGCGCGGTGCTCAAAACTAAAGACAAGGAGCCGGATCCTGGCGACGACGACTGGATGGAGATCAGCTCACTCAACAGCTTGACTGAGGTCTGTATCATCAGCGCGCGGTGCTCAAAACTAAAGACAAGAAGCCGGATCCTGGCCACGACGACTGGATGGAGATCAGCTCACTCAACAGCTTGACTGAGGTCTGTATTATCAGCGCGCGGTGCTCAAAACTTAATACAAGGAGCCGGATCCTGGCCACGACGACTGGATGGAGATCAGCTCACTCAACAGCTTGACTGAGGTCTGTATCATCAGCGCGCGGTGCTCAAAACTAAAGACAAGGAGCCGGATCCTGGCGACGACGACTGGATGGAGATCAGCTCACTCAACAGCTTGACTGAGGTCTGTATCATCAGCGCGCGGTGCTCAAAACTAAAGACAAGAAGCCGGATCCTGGCCACGACGACTGGATGGAGATCAGCTCACTCAACAGCTTGACTGAGGTCTGTATCATCAGCGCGCGGTGCTCAAAACTAAAGACAAGGAGCCGGATCCTGGCCACGACGACTGGATGGAGATCAGCTCATTCAACAGCTTGACTGAGGTCTGTATCATCATAACGTCCCGGAAAGTCTACCACTGGATATGGTTCATAACATCTCATGAAACGTCCACCGCAGGACATAGTGGAGGATTTAGCGGAATTTTATGACAATAAATGTATGGGAATTTTGGGATGTGATTTTGTTTTGAGTAGGATGATGAAATTTGGCATGTGTGTTCTTTAGGTAAATTGAAGTTGATTACGACCGGGAGTCCCCGGGAGTCACGCCTGAGGGGCGAGAGGGAGGGGGTTGAAGTTTACTCGCGCCGTGTTTTGTTTGAAATTTTATATATGCTGTCGTTTACTTACTATGACGACTGTGATATCATTTTCGAGTAAATCGTGGATGGCAAATTCATTTTTAGACTTAAAAAACATGATTTCAGAGGAAAAATCAAACATTTTTTAAAAATTTCATAATTTTAACATGGAAAACTTTAGTTTTTTCCTGTTTCAGCGTCGATTTCTTTGAAACCTTTTTACTCGAAAATGATATCACAGTCGTCATAGTAAATAAACGACAGCATATATAAAATTTCAAACAAAACACGGCGGGAGTAAACTTCAACCCCCTCCCTCTCCCCCCTCAGGCGTGACTCCCGGGGACTCCCGGTCTTAATCAACTTCAATTTACCTAGAACACACATGCCAAGTTTCATCATCCTACTCAAAACTTTGATCACCTAATCCGCTAAATCCTCTAGTAACAGTAGTAAGCACTCCTGCAAAAACGCGTCGCACTTTGGACGGGAAGTACCATCAACAACACGTTTTTAAGCGTTGCGACTCTCGCGACCGCACGCGTTTTTTCTGGAGTTCTGTAGGGAGCTCTCTGTCCTGTAGTGGACGTTTCATGGAATGTTAGGATTACAATGGAAACAGGACAGGGCGATACGTGTCTCTGTTGCTCTAATATATATGCATCGCTCCGTCCTGCTCTCACAGTTCTCACACTGCTGTCATCCTAATGAAACTACATTATTTCATCCGTAGTGTAATCATTCTTGACAAGCCCGTTGTTGTGGTTGGTAGTGAGCATGCCTCTCACGCCGTAGGCCGCGGGTTCGATTCCCGCCCGGGGCAAACATTTGTGTGATGAACATTGAACACGTGTTCGCTCCGTGCTCACATAGTACCAGGCTTTGCCTGGTTTGGAATCAGAAAAACATTGTCGAAAGAGATCTACCATTTCATTTCATTTATTTATTTAATATACAAATTCATGATATCATTACAGGTCTTACCCAAATCGATAACATAACCTATCTACAGTATTTACATAAAATAGCTTACTATACCGCTACGAAAATTTTGCTACGAATAAAATTAACACAATAATTCCTAAAATGTCAATCCAGGCGAGAGTAAATGAACACGTTGGAAGGGGAAGGCCTCGGCGAACGTAAAAAGGCCAGATTAAAAGTATCCTAAACCGACGAGCGAGCATGTATGAAAGGATTGATGAAAGTATAGGAAACGAGGGAAGTATGTGAAGATCGTAGCGTGAAGATTGTGGTCTCTGCCTACCCCGATGGGAAAGAGGCGTGTTGTTATGCAGCGCGTTCAGGAAAAGTCTGTCTATGGCGGTTATTGTCTGCGCGTGACACGCGGGGAGCCTATGAACGATCCGCTCGCTCCCCCCCACGTGCCGCGCTCACCCCCGCGACTCATTTTTTGACTTCTGCGCATTAACGGTCACAGACGGAGTTATTTTGCGCGCAGTAGGTATATGTATGTAAAGTATTGTCGTTACAGGTACACAATCTCTACTGCGGCTCTCACGTCGACAAAGCGACCCGCGATATATTCGTCGAAGGTACTCTAGAGGACGTCCACGAAAACTTCCAGAAGCTGATGCGGTACTGCGCCAGTGACGTCATAGCCACACACGGCGTGCTCAAAGAGTTGCTACCGTTGTTTCTCGAAAGATTCCCGCATCCCGTCACTTTGGCGGGAATGCTCGAGTTGGGTAAGTCCGGCTCCTTTTATTGTGGCCGCTTAGTATTTCTAAGTGACCTTATAAATGCACCAATTTTTTCCAGGTACTAGTTAGGTTCATAGCTCTAAATTTTTGATAGGAGCCAATTCCATTGAAAATCCAAGAATTGGCTCCTATAAAAATTTAGAGCTATGTACATAACAAAAAAATAAATAAATTGGTGCACGTAATAAATAATAAATAAATATATTTATTTAATAAATTTTTTTATTGGACCACCAACAGTTTTCATAAAATTTACACTAAGCTTACTAGTAAACCAATTATAGGTGTTCACTTATAATCTAGAAAATATGCATGATCGGAAACAATTTATTTATAGTTTTTTATTAATTCACTTACTTATAGATATATTTATGAAAGTTTTTTTAAAATCTCTTTTTTATACTGATATATTGACAAAAATAATATATCAACATACTTAAGATTATAAATGAAAGTAAAGGCGATATAAGACGTTATGCGACTGGACTATTTGATTAGGGTGGCAAATTACTTACTGTTTTGGGGTTCCGTACCCAAAGGGTCAAAAACGGGACCCTATTAATATGCCTCCGATGTCTGTCTGTCTGTCAGCGGGTTGTATCTCATGAACCGTACTAAGTAAACAGTTGAAATTTTCACAGATTAGAAATACTTTTGTGGCCACTAGAACAACAAATACTAAAAATAAAATAAATGGTACAGCCGCACTGCACTTTTCTCGCAATACTCAAGGAAAAACTATCAACCGCAATCTTAAATTTGTAATGCCCTACACATAGTATGGAAATACAAACTTTTATTGACGTTTTACCAAAAAAAATTTCGAATGAAATATACAGATCAATTCAGAATTCAAATTGTCAAACATACAAACCTCAAATGATTTCGAGTAAATCACATGTTTAACTTTTGGTAGTACTGGAACACCCTTTATATGAATTTTCACAGATTAATGTATACTACCGTAGGATACTTGCATGGAGATTTTTTTAATTTCCCAAAACATGTTATGGATAATTGTTCAGTTTAGTCTAGCCCTTTCAGTTTTTGGTACAGCCTGCGTACAAAATTTTATTCAAAAAAATCATAAAGAATATCCAGTCAGGTAGACAACCAATCCAGGATTAATATTATAGAAAATTTTAATAAAATCAATTTTGGGTAAATCACATATTTACGATTTGGTGGTACAGGAACACCCCTTATATGAAATTACACAGATCAATTGATACTAGTGCAAGATATCTTACATGGAGATGCTTGGTCATGCAAAGTTTCATCAAGATTCTATGAGCCGTTTTTGAGTAAATTTCAATTTTTCATTTTCGTTGTATGACAGCTACCCTCAAAATGAGAGCCAGCAAGAAACCACTTAGAACCCTTCGATGGATTTGCATAAAACTCCTAAATTCAAAATCTGGTGTCAATCGGACCATTCGTTTAGCCGCTAGGCCAAAGCGTGACGGACAGACCGACCGACGGACCGACCGACCGACCGATAGACGGACCGACCGACCGACGGACGGACATTTTTGGGAGACTTGTTTTTTATGATGTATAAGTGATATAGAACACATTTTTGACAAAATTAGAAAAACTTTTTTTTTCACGAATACAATACCTTTCTCGCTCCGCTCGAAAGTAAAAATAATAATAATTAAGGGGCTTCCCTACTAAACACGCGTTTTTTTAGGCAATTTTAAGCGTGAAAATTGGTATGTTTATAGAATAACAACAAATAATAAAAACTGGTCAAGTGCGTGTCGGACTAGCGCGTTTTAATACACTTTTGCGTGACTGCGCGTCCATAACTAAGACAAAAAAGGTAAAAATACTTTTACCTTAGTGGTACGGAACCCTCGGTGCGTGAGTCCGACTCGCACTAGGCTGTTTTTTTTTTTAAATTTCAGCCTATGTTCCTTAGGGAAAGTAGTTCAATGTCACATCTCTTAGGGTTGCTTAGAGCCTTTTTGTAACACCCTTTAGAAACCATATTTTTTACCCATACACCATTATTTTTTTTATTACTGTTCACGAAACTGAACAATTCTGTCCATGAAACTGAACAACTATTCTTAACGAACATAGGTCGAAATACGAAAAAAAAAATAGATTTCCCATACAAATCGTATCAGCTGAGTCATATACGGGTGATAAAAAATAACGATGTATAAAATTTTTTAGGTTCCGCATATTTACCAGTAAATTCAAACTGGCTACAGTACATAGATTCAGCGGAAACAGTCTTCGAAGACTTGAAACTGGAATCCCGGCAGCTACTTTCATTAAAAGCGGATGAGGCGTGTCGTTTGATGGAAAACGAAGCGTACAAAAACGACCTGTGGATGTGGGACCAAGATTGGTCGACGCAAACACTCAAATTGAAGAAAACTATTTCAAAAAAGAAAAAAGACAATGAAACGAATGCACCAAACGAAACAGTCATAACAGAAGAAAAGAAAACGAATTCAACAAAGGAATTCGATGTTCTCTGCGAAGAATACATAGACAATATCGAACAAAAACCGGAAGTGAAGTCCACAGAGACTCTGGAAAAAAAGTTTTCATATCTATACGAGCTTGGTAATGCTTTGCCAGTTAAAAGGCCGTATTTAGCCGGATATCCGGCGTGGTACAGAAAACTGTGCACAAAACCCGGGAAGGATCCTGACTGGACGCCTGGAGCGAATAATATTACTACAAGTATGCAAGTAAGTAAGTAAGACCGTGTGGTGCTAGCAAAGAATAGTACCCATCTCTACCCGTGGGTGTCGTAAGAGGCGACTAAGGGCTTATGAACTGGGGGATGGGCAGCAGCATCTTTCTGTGTATCGTACCATCTTACATACTGCGGTCACCAACAACAGCAGTCGCCAGCCGCAACGCTTACAAGTGGTGTGACAAGCTTGTTAGCTTTGCGGCTGGCACCATGGACCGTAATTGTTGGCAACTGCAGTATGTAATATGGTACGATACACAGAAGGACGCTGCTGCCCATCCTCCTGTCCACAATTCCTTAGTCGCCTTTTACGACACCTACGGGTAAAGATTAGATTGGTACTATATTTTGCCGGCAACACACGGTACAACCTCCCAGCACCCCAGCATGATCTTCACCAATCGATAATTATTACTTTTTAGATTTATCCGAACAGAGAGGTTAGGTACTTTTTCTTGTGATATACAAATAAGCTTTTTGACTTAATGAAGCGGTAATATTTTCAGATAACTCCAAAACTCCTCCGCCTATCATGGGAAGGCTATCCCCTCCACTACATCCAATCAGAAGGCTGGGGCTTCCTGGTGCCATTCGCACAAGAACATGGTGAGATCGAGGAAGAACCGATGGTACCGCTGCGAGAGTTACTGGCGACTTGCCCGCTTGTCGAGTGCCAAGGTGCTGAGGCCAATATTGACGGGTACATACTGCCTAAGACTGTTGAGGTAGGTTCTTTTATAATACAAGAACATGATGAGATTGAAGAGGAGTCCATGGTACCGCTGCAAGTGTTACTGGCGGCTTGCCCGCTTGTCGAACGTCAAGGTGCTGAGGCTAATATTGACGGGTACATACTGCCTAAGACTGTTGAGGTAGGTTCTTTTATAATAAAAGAACATGATGAGATTGAAGAGGAGGCGATGGTACCGCTACGAGAGTTACTGGCAGCTTGCCCGCTTGTTGAATTTTAAGGCGCTGAGGCCAATATTGACGGTTACAGAATGCCTCAGACAGTTGAGGTAGGTTCTTTGGTAATGCAAAAACATGATAAGATTGGGGAGGAGTCGATAGTACCGCTGCGAGAGTTACTGGCGGCTGAAGCCAATATTGACGGGTATGTATATCCTGCCTAAGACTGTTGAGGTAGGTTCTTTTTTATAATGCAAGAACATGATGATATCGAAGAAGAAACGTTGGTACCACTGTGAGAATTGCTGGCAGCTTTCATGCTCTTCAAATGTCAAGGGACTGAGGCCAATATCGACGGGTATCCTAACACTGTGCAGGTACTCGTAGCATCTTTTGTGTACCAAATAACACAGTGAGATTGAGAAGTCGATGCTCTCACTTGTACTTCTGGCAGTTAGCCCGCTTGTTTAATGTCGAAGTGCTGAGGCCAATATTGACGGGTAACTGCCTAATATTATAAATCCTATACTATTAAACGACGTCATGTTTGTGAAGCGTTGTAGTTTAGCTGACGTCATTAAGATATTTCAATATCCAACAATGAATAAATATTTATAATATATTATATTTTGAGTTCGAGATTTGATGCGAGCAGCGCAGAACCGTGAGTCAAGGAGATCTTTAGGGGAGGTCTATATCCAGCAGTGGACATCTTTCGGCTGATATGATGTTGATGAGTGTTTCTTCAATTGCAGGAGGATCTGGGTAGGAAGGCTTACTTCGCCCGCAAGAGGCTAACTGAGCGCGCGACTGCTAACCAGTACCACGGGCTGGGAGTCTGGTGCGGAGTGCAGTTGCAAGGTGGGTACATACATATATACATACATATATACATACATATATACATACATATATACATACATACATAATATCACGCCTTGTTCCCGTCGGGGTAGGCAGAGACCACAGTTCAGGTGGGTAGCTGGGTACAGCCCTATGTTTAGTTAGATAAAGAGGAAGAAAAATTTGCCGCGAGGCGGATTTGAACCTGCGACTTTTTTTATGATACAAGTGAGCAAACGAGCAGTAGGGCTACCTGATGGTAAGTGGTCCCCACCGCCCATAGCACCCACTGTCTTATTAGTGACACACTTTGACGCTAATAAGACAGCAAAGCACGTTGCCCACCCTGAGAACTAAGATGTTATATCTCATGTGCCAGTAATGTCACTAGATCCCTTACCCTTCAAACCGAAACACAGCAGTGCAAACACTCCTGCTTTACGGGAGAAATAGGCAAGGGGGTGGTACTTCCCCAGACGGACTTTGCACAAAAGCCCTACCACCTAAAACTTTCGGCGTACGGCGTACAGCCAACGCTCTACCAACTGAGCTATCGCGTCTTCAAGCGGATAGTTCAAATTTATCTCCTCCTTATTCAAATTTTTCTTCCTCTTTATCTATTTAAAAATTTAAAAGTGAAACCTGTAGTGTCTAAATGTCTAAAATAAATTTAATATTTTTTTATGGTTCCGAACCAAAATTGTAAAAATGGAACCCTGACGGTGTGACTTCGTCTGTCTGTCTGTCACACCTGTTTATCTCAGCAACCACTTGACTATTGACTATTATATTGACTTGAAATTGAAAATAGTTTTAGAATATGATTGCCTAACTTTATTGCAAATAAAACAATTAAAAAAATATTATTTTTGTAAAGGGGGTCGAAATAGGGGGGAGCATAATTTTAAATTATCGTTGTCGACAAATAAAAAATATCGACCTCCCATACAAAATTTGCTGTTGAAGTTTGTATGGGAAGTCGAATATTTTTTCCTATTTCGACCTATGCTCTTTGGGAAAAGTTGTTCAGTTTCATGGGCAAAATCACCTCTCATCATCATCATATCGTGTGGGTTGCAAGGTCGATGACCGACCTCACAAACCCTGGTGTCAGAGTTAAAATATAAAAAATAAATAAATAAATAATAATAAATCTCTTAAAATATCCGGAGTGATAAAAAAATACGTTTAATGTTTATCAGGTTGTTGTCATTTCTTCCGACTACCGCACAAAGACGGGCCGAAGTATAAAGTGGGCAACCCGCTGGCCAGAGACTTCCTCGATATGTTCAGCCAAAACGTGCTCACTGCGCAGGGGAACGAGGCCGAAAAGGTATCCTCCATTCAAGTTTGTTTTACTAGCCTACACTATCCCTCTGCTGAATAAAAGCCTCCCCTTCCCCTTAACGTTTCCATTCCTCCCCATTTATGGCGGCTTTTGGGAACCAGCCGTTAAAAGCGTCTAGGAAACGTATTTTTGAAACGTTCGAACTTCGATTCGCATACGAATCCGTAAAATCGCTAGTTTTTGAATACTCGTACTTGTGAATTCTGCAACGAGTGGTCTGACCTACTTGTTTTGAATTTCTTCGACTCGAAAGTATGTATTATCTGCGTCTTGCTGTGATGAGAACGACATTGACACTGGATTTACACATTCGCGCTCGCTATTCGCCTAGCCACTAGACAAACAGTTCGCGAACCTAGTGGATTTATTTATTTATTTATTCATTCCTTCATTCATTCACTCACTCACTTACTCATTCATTTATTTATTTAAGCATAGGGAAACATACAGCTATAATAAACACATAAAACTTAATGTTACAGGTAATCACATAAGCCAATTAAGTATCCACATAAAATTATACAATACGTCGATAAAGACAAAAGAGAACATAGGTTAAAAAATGCCTTATAACATTTAACCTTATAACCAGAGAGTTTGAAAATAAAAAATATACTAACAGCATCAAACAACAAAACAGTTTAAAAAGATTAAGAACCGATTTGCCAAGAGACTGGTTTTTACACAGCGACTGTTATCTGAACTCTAAAAATAGACTAAATTCAAAACAGTTATTAAGGAAAAATTGTATAAAAAAGGTATAAAATTGTATAAAATTTAATTAAATAAAAATTGAAAGAAAAATTGTATAAAATTTATTTATTATTATTAATTTATAAGATACTTATTAGGTTAAGTGAGTGCTGCCATCCTCGGGGACGTCGCTTGAAGTTGTTCGTTTGTCTGGTCTCGTGCTGTCCTTTTCAGTTTCATTGAATAAGAATATGACAGCGCGAGACTTGATTGACGGTTGGCTTTGAGTGGCGTCTCTGAGTGCGGTAATTACTTACTTACTTATTAGGCTATAAGGTTCTCTAACCTGATAATTAGGTTTATTAGCTCAATTAGGTTTTTCTCAACCGTTTTATTTATTATTTTAAGTTGATAAATTTTACTTTAAGTTTAAATTATGTTAATACCTCATTTATGTACCTACTCTATGCGTGCAGCTCACCCAGCTGCATTTTCTTATAATAAATTCTAATCTAAATATGATGAAGAAACATAGCTGGGTGGGCTGTATGCCGTCTGCGGCGTCGTTTAAGGAGGAGCGGAGCCTTCAAACACAGGCAACTTCTGCTTAAATGGAGGCTCCAATCTATGTTATAGTTAAGAAAACATGTTTACAGAAATAAAAACTATTTTATTTTTATTTATTTTTTAAAAGGTTATTATAAAATATCAGATTATCTAGAAGAGAATTATCCATGGGAATAGGCTACGGTTCTAACAGGATAATTCAAAATTCAAATTGAATGTTTATTGTATCAACCCTGTACATTCAAATACATTTAAAAGAGCGCGTGGGTTTTTACTGTCGCTTTTTTTTCGTGCGTGGCCGCCACTTTGTTTGTGAAGCGATGTAGTTTAGCTGAGGTCATTAAGAGATTTTACATCTCTCATATTTGGTAAGTAAGTCCTTATTACCACCAAATGGGGCTTGTAGGTGACTAATTAGCGCTCTAGGGTAATAATGCAGCTAGAAAAGCCCTAGGGCGGTAAGTAATTAAATTTTGAAATAGTGAAGTGTTTTCTTAATCACTTACCGCCCTAGGGCTTTTCTAGCTACATTATTACCCTAGAGCGCTAATTGGTCACCTACAATTTGGTGGTAATAAGGACCTAAGTACTTACCTCACAATCGAGATGTAAAGCAGAGTAGTTAGCTCGGGTGTAAGCATCAATTGCACCCTCGAACTATAGGCGCCCTCGCTGCGCTCTTGCGCCGAAATATCTCGGGCTGCAATTGCTGCCTTACAGCCCTTGGCTACTAATCTACTATTAATATCCAACAATGAATAAACTATATTTGATTTGAATAGACCCAATCCTAAATTAGGCTTTTCCCAGGATAGTGGCCAAACAAACTGTCAGAGTATTCAACTCGCCAAATGGCCTTCGACTATAACCCTATACAGGGTGTAACAGAAAGGGTATACCATCCCTAAAGGATGTTAATCTGCCCATGAAACTGAAAATCTTTTCCTAAGGACAATAGGTCGATACGAAAAAAAATTTTGTCCTCCAATGTTTGACCTCCCATAGAAACTAAATCAGCTGATAGTTAATTTTTGTAAGGGGTCAACATTTTTTTTTTGTTTTCATATTTCGACCTATGTTCCTAAAAGAAAGTTCTTCAGTTTCATAGGCAGAATCATATCCTACCTACAGGGTTGATATATACCCATAATTTATGTACTTCAACGGATAAACTCACTTTTATATTGAAGACTTGTTCGAAGACTAGTCTCAAAAGAAGCAGCTCTGACGGCATATCACGGTTATGTATCCTCAACATTAAATTATGGTCTTGTTTTGTGGGGAAACTGCGTGGAGGTAGACAGACTATTTAGACTTCAAAAAAAGTGTATCAGAGCAATTTGCCAGGCCGATTATCTTGAATCGTGTAAACCACTTTTTATAAGTCTGAATATCCTGCCCCTCCCCTGCGCATACATAAAAAGTGCATGTTGTTTTGTAAAAGATCATCCTCATCACTTTAGTAAATATCATGATATACATACTAGGCCAAAAAGAACTCAATATTTAAACTTACTACATAAGCCAGCATGTAATAAATATATTTATCTACACTCATGTCGTAATCTTTGAATTATGATTCAAAAAGTTGGTACATAAGGCTGAATATTACGCAGAGTATGCATAAAAAATTAAAAAGTTACCATTACGTAACGATTTTTGTATGAAAATTTTGCAAAGGTGTTACGTAATTTAACTTTTTAATCATAACATAACACTTGGATAAAATTCTTCTTGAACCTAAACCTTTTTAAAGAAGACTGAATATAAGGTCTTTTAGAGAGACGGTTATAAATGTAACAGTTTTTCTTAGTAGTTGTCAAATATTAGTAGCATATTTACAAAGTGTGCCTTATAAACAACCTATTATTTTGGAGCAATTACAGTAGCAGTTACTATAGTTACAATTATTTTATCTGTAGTGGAAAATATGCGCGCGCCTTAGCGCGCGCAGACTGAAATTAGAAGGAAATAGATACCTATTAGATTTGCCGCCATTTTCAAATATTTACCTTTTTCAAGTTTTTTGTGCCCGTGAACGTAATGTGAAAGTTTATTGAAAAAGAAGATAAAGTGGTGCAGTCAGGATACTGCAGTTACACCAGAAGATACTCAATAACTTATGATCTTCTCCCATATTAGTCTAGGACATTTTATGACATAACCTACAATGAATTGGGAAAGAATGAAAATCGAAAAGAAAACCATGTCTTGTTAAGAAAATTTTCTGCTTATATATTTCAAAGAAGACCTAGCGGATATATTAAGGCGGCTTCTTCAGACTCATATCAGAACTGTAATATACATAATATAAGTTACCATTGTTGTTTACTTACTTTTGTTTAATTATTATCATTTTTATAAGTAAAGAAACCTATTGCTTGAGTGAAGATAAAGTAGTATACACAACTGCATATAATATGGTATTAAAACACTCGTTTGATGCTATTATCACATTCGGCTACGCCTCATGTGATAAACCCAAACTCGTGTTTTAATAACCTGTTTTATATGACAGTTGCATAAACTACTATTATACGAAAAATGTTTTCAATATGTGTATAGAGATATATAATAAACTACCAGATGAAATAAAACAATTAGATGGAAACATGTTTAAGACACGAGTGACTAAATGGTTAATGGAACATTGTTTTTATAGCCTAAAGGAGTATAGAGAGTATAAAGCCACGAATAATTAGTAATAGGCACGACTATTGCTCATTTATATAAATATTTGCATGCCTGTTTCGCAGACTAGATACTAAGACTATTTTTCTATAAGATCTGGAATTTGTATTTTGTAAGTATCTCTGCAAATAAACGTTTCTATTTCTATCTTCTTCAGTGAGGTCGGCTGTTTCACGGACCGCTGTCTGTGTCCGTGTACGTGTATGATATATACCCCTTCTGTTACACCTTGTAGATAGTAAAATGGAAAGGGTTATCTGAAGTGTCTGTCACACACTTGACACACTACACCAGTCTCTCACATAGATGAACGTTTACTAGTGTATCTTACTAATCAATACTGTACTTTTATCTATGTGGTAGAGGAGCCGACAAGGATTTTTCACGTGATAATCAGAGCGACTAAGAGATGTCTCAGTAGATGGGGCTTTAAGAGAGGATCACGAAAAACTATGTAAGAAGTTCCAGACCGGAGCCCGGTGTTCAGGAGGCCTTTGTCTGGAAATTAAAAGGAACAAAAAAACGAGATCTTCAGCAAAAACAATTGTCATGCCAAAAGATGGGGACTCATGAATTTTTTCCAGGTACTAGATAGGTACATACGGCCGCACATCAGTAGAAACACTTTTGGACCTTATGGCACGGTAATAGAGTTGAAAAAGTTTCTACCAACAAGCGGTTGACCGTACATAGCTCTCAATTTTTGATAGGAGCCAATTCTTGAATTTCAAATGATGAGTAGTGATATAAAAACCTTGACCAGACAAGAAAACCGGGGGCTAAAGTCATTCCAGACAAGCGTGAAAATCTGAAAAGGGATATTTTTTTTGGTCTGGTTTGCCAAAAGTCTTCAGATTTTTGTCTGTTTTTTTTTGTAGCTTCTCTATTACAAGCAATCACTTTTGTTCGCCTTGAATATCACGTAAAAAAAAAAATTTTCATTTCCAGACAATGGCCTCCTGAACACCGGGCTCCGGTATGGAACTTCTTACATAGTTTTTCGTGATCCTCTCATGAGGCATCTCTTTTTCTCCTTGGTTATCGCGTTAAATTTTATCAGGTACTCAATAGAAAACAATCTATATTGGTCTGGTTTGCCAAAAGTCTTCAGATTTTTGGCAATCCAGTGTCTGGTCAAAGCTTTTATATCACTACTCATCATTTGAAATTCAAGAATTGGCTCCTATCAAAAATTGAGAGCTATGTACGGTCAACCGCTTGTTGGTAGAAACTTTTTCAACTCTATTACCGTGCCATAAGGTCCAAAAGTGTTTCTACTGACTATCTTTTGGCATGACAATTGTTTTTGCTGAACATCACGTTTTTTGTACTTTTTCGTTTCCAGACAATGACCTCCTGAACACCGGGCTCCGGTCTGGAACTTCTTACATAGTTTTTCGTGATCCTCTCATAAAGCCCCATCTATTCATCTCTTAGTCGCCCTGATTATCACGTGAAAAATCCTCGGCTCCTCTACCAATGTAAGAGAATGATAAAGTTTTATTATTATTATTCACAAATTCGCAGGTACTCACTTTCGGGAGGATGATGACTTACTGGCGAAACAACCGAGAGCGGATCATGGGGCAGCAAGTAGTGTGGCTCCCTCCGGAGTTACTGCCTGAAGAGTTGCGGCGCTCTTTGAGGAGATACGGTGCCATCGTGCCGCAAGTGGTGGTGTGCGGCGCCCTGACGAGACGGTATTACCTTTACAAAAATAAGTGATATAGAAGTAGAATTAAAGAAATAATTCGTCGGGTCTTTAACTATGATATTGCCGTTTTGTATGGCTAATTTTAGGTAAACTCAATTTTCAGTACTGACATTTTTGCCTTTTTTAAAATAATTAAATATCCAATTTTTTTATATTTTTTAGGCATGATTGTATGCTGTGGCATGATTGGGAGGACATTAAGCTTACAGAAGCTTAAATTTTATTTATGAAAAATATTATCTGTATAACAAATCTAATGATGAAATCGGACGACATTTAAGACGAAAAAATTTCGAACCTTTAATTTTATTATATGAAACTAAAAATAAAAACTTTATTTTATGCGTAAATTTATGACCTTGAAGTCAACTTTCAAATATAAGACAAATGAAAAAAAAAAATGCTTTAGAATTATAGGAATTATGATCATATTAATTTGTAAGAAAATTTCGGCAATTTCATAGTTTAAGATCTTTGTGAATGCAATGAGGGCTCTTTGTATTTTCGGGCAGTGTACTTCAAAAACGCTCACCCACTCGGGATTACTATTATTACCTATTCTGTGACCCGGGTCCTGACCACGGCCAACTTTCTTAACTATCGTGATCGGAAAGAAAGGGCAACTACTTTAAGGCACGATCGCCTCTGTACGTCGTATTTATTTTATTCAGTACCTGGTCGCCGCTTCAACATTAAAATATCACCGGGTGAGCAAGCTATGCTACCCGCCAACAGATGGCGCTTTAGGTTTCTGTCTAAAACGCGGTATTTTTTTAAGAATGCTTAAAAAGACAAGGAAAACGAATTTTCTCAGCTATGAGACCTAGCTAGATCGATTTTTTGCCCCCGAAAACCCTCGTAGGGTAAATGGCAATTCCATCGAAATCGTTAAAACCGTTTTCGAGAAACCGATTACAAATATATACAGGGTGTTAATTTGATTGCGTGCCATAGCTCAGGGGAGGATCAGTATCAGTAACTGAACAACTTTTCCCAAGGAACTTAGGTCAAAAAACGAAAAACCAAATTTGACCTTCCATACAAAATGCGCTATCAGCTGATGCAGTTTCTATGGGAGGTCAAAAATTTACTTTCGTTTCTCGACCTATGTTCCTTGGGAATAGTTGTTCAGTTACTGATACTGATCCCGCCCCTGAGCTATGGCACGCAATCAAATTAACACCCGGTATAGAAATCTATTTACAAACATATAGCAAAACGTATGCATGTACTCGTGATTAGAAACGACTTTCCCAAAGAATACGAATACAAGATTTTTTTTTTGGCTTTACATGCAAAATGCTGGCGCAAGCCAGCAATAGTAAAATTTATATGGCGTGACCAAAATGTTCTATCTTTTTAACTCATGTTTCTTTGAAAGTTGTTTGCAATCCCGAGCATATGCATACCTTTTGCTATCAAGAACTAATTAAAAGTTACCCTCTATACAATTAATGTTCGTTTAATAGTACAGAATTTAGTAAGATTTTTATCTGCAGTGCGAGCGAGCCAACATGGATGACAGCCAGTAATGCGCACAAGGAGAGGATTGGGTCCGAGCTGCGAGCCATGGTGCAGGCCCCGCCCGGGTACAAGTTTGTGGGCGCAGATGTAGATTCACAGGTCAGATTATGGCATCTGTCATATCATGGCACTTATCACGTTGTAACAAGAATCAACTTGCTTCTCATGTCAGCCGTGTTCACAAAATTTGTAAAATTTATAGAGGTCAATGTATACCTACGCTTCTATAATAAGGTGACCACTCATATTAAAAGTTTAGTTTACCGTTAGATAAATTCAAAACTGTTATCAAGCAAAAATTATATAAGAACTAAAGGTAAATAAATAAAAGGTTAGTTAAATATCAGATTATCTAGAAGAGAAAAATCCATGGGATTAGGCTGCGGAATAGACTTATGTTTATTGTATCAACCATGTACGTTCAAACATATTTTAAAGAGCGCGTGGGTTTTTATTGTCGCTTCTTTTTTTCCCACCATGACGCCAATTCGTTTGTGAAGCGATGTAGTTTAGCTCACGTCATGAAGAGATTTTGATATCCAACAATGAATAAACTATTTTGAGTTTGAGTTACAGCGCGTTCAGGACAAGTCTGTCTATGACGATTATTTTCTGGGCTTGGGTGACAGCCGGAGAGCCAATAAACGATCCGCTCGCTTCCCCCCACCTGCCGCGCTCACCCCCGCGACTCATTTTTTGACTTCTGCGCATTAACGGTCACAGACGGAGTTATTTTGCATGCAGTATACACTTGCCATATTATGGCATCTGCATACACTCTTATTTTTTTATCACCCCGGATATTTTAAGAGGTGAAAACTTTTCCAAAGGAACATGTTATCTTGAAATACGAAAAAGAAAATTCGGCTTCCCATTCAAGACAGAGACAGATGGAGAAAAATACACTTTAATACTAAATGACACGAAATTAATCAGCTGATAGCACATTTCGTATGGGAGGTCAAATTTTTTTTTTCTTATTTCGATCTATCTTGGGAAAAGTTGTTCAGTTTCATGGGCACAGTGGTTAGGGGCCTCGGCTCTCGATCCGGAGGTTGTAGGTTCGATTCCCGGTGGGGACACTGTCAAACGAAAATCCCTTTGTGCGACCTTCCCAGTTTGGTTATGGTGATGAATCACCTGATTTTTCGAAAAGTTAGATGATTCCGTGCTTCGAAAGGCACGTTAAGCCGTTGGTCCCGACTACTATCTACGGATGCAGTCGTTAATGAGCCATGTCATTATTATTATTTATTTATTCAATAAACAGTTTAAACAAATATTTTTTTTTACAAGTAATGCGCCAAACTGTAAGGAACAGTTTGATGGCGCTGTGCGCTCATTACGTTTTTCAACTGCTTTAAAATAGCTACTTAGTTACTAAAATACACTAATTTAATTATAAAGAACATGCATGTCAGAGGTCTTTGGCGGCTCAAAAAACTCTGATAGCAGGGTTAGTGAGGTCGGTCATCGACCATGAAACCCACACGATATGACGATGATGGGCAGAACCACCTCTTTTCATAAACCCTTAGTCGCTCTTACGACTCCCACGGGTAAGGGAGGTACCTACTTAAAAATAAAACTGACCATAAACTCTGATACAGCATGCTTTTAATACGTAGTAAATTTAATTCCTCGTGTCCGTACCAGTCAAGACAGTAGTACGGACACGAGGAAACTCCCGGTTGATACTATTCTTTGCCGGCACCACACGGACGTACCTATAATGATGTATGTGATATGTATCGACAGGAGCTGTGGATAGCCGCGCTGCTAGGCGACAGCAGTCTCGGCCTGGCGGGAGGCACCCCGTTCGGCTGGGCGGTGGTCGCCGGCGACAAGTCTCGGCAGACAGACCTGCACTCGCTCACGGCCAGGGCTGCCAGCGTCAGCAGGGACCACGCCAAGGTCATCAACTACGCCAGGATATATGGTGAGCACTGCATCACAGCCGGGAATACCCCGCGGGTGTTCCGCGGGCAATGCCTGCATCACAGCAACCACGCCAAGGTTATCAACTTAGCCAAGATTTGGTGAGCACTACATCATAGGGACCACACCAAGGTTATCAACTACGCCAGGATATATGGTGAGCAGTACATCATAGTATCCATGCCAAAGTTAAGGGCAATAGCCCGTGGTACACCCGCGGGGTTCACCTAGGTGTTCCAAGGGAGATTTTTTTCTCCCGTGGAACACCTGATCACTTTTGAAATAAAACTAATTCAAAACTATTGCCCGTGGTCCACCTATTGTCTATGGCAAAAATCTTTGACACAGGGCCGGACTAAGTGATTTCTTGTAAGTTCTAAAATGTAATATCTGTGTTATCTAACAAATATTACAGTCCTGGTTAATGTATGGATGTTTGTTGTTTTAATTTATTAAAAATCATTGAAATTATACATAGAAAATGGGGTCTACTTTAATTTTTTTGTAAAAAAAAATTATAGATCTCGTCGCGATCTTCATTTTGGTTGACAGCTGTCAAATTTATAATCACTATAACTCGAAAACTACTGACCCTAGACTACTCTTGTGCGGGGAAAAATAATAGATCTTATCGAGATCTACAATTCGGATGACAGCTGTCAAACTAAAAATCGCTATAACTCGAAAACTACTGACCCTAGACTACTCACGTGCTGAGACAAATGATAGGTCTCGATGAGATCTACATTTCGGATGACAGCTGTCAAACAAAATCGTTATAACTTGAAAACTACTGACCCTAGACTACTCGTGTGCTGAGACAAATGATGGGTCTCGATGAGGTCTCCATTTCGGATGACAGCTGTCATTTATAATCTCTGTAACATGAAAACTACTGACCGATCTGGGACCGAAATTGGCGATCACCATATGAGTACACTACATCTGACATGACAGGAGAAAAACGACTTCGTAAGTTTGAAATAAATGTTATCAAAGTAGTTATAGGTAGTGAGGTTTGGTGTCTTGGCACGAGTCTATGATTATAATCCTAAGTAGAGCCAGTTAGACCACGGAAAATAAAAATCTCCCGTGGAACACCCAGGTGAACCCCGCGGGTGTTCCGCGGGCAATGCCTGCATCACAGCAACCACGCCAAGGTTATCAACTTAGCCAAGATTTGGTGAGCACTACATCATAGGGACCACGCCAAGGTTATCAACTACGCCAGGATATATGGTGAGCAGTACATCATAGTATCCATGCCAAAGTTATCATTATCAACTACGGCAGGATATATGGTAAGCACTAAATTATAGGAAACCCGAGGCCCGAAAACCTCTAAAACCAGAGTTTGTGAGGTAAATTATTAATCATAAAAACATTATATTCAGGTGCCGGCCAGAACTTTGCGGAACGCTTACTGAAGCAATTCAACCCGACTATGACGATATCGGAGGCGAAGAGCAAAGCGGCCAAGATGTTCGCGACTACTAAAGGCAGACGCGTCTATACTCTCAAACAGAAATACATGGAGGGATTCATGGACGAGCAACTTGAAGGACAGGTACAATGTTTAATTATTGTACACATGGAAAGAACTATTCACTGTACACATGAAAAGAACACACAATATAGATTAAGAAAAACGACACAACAGGTACACACGGACGCACATCGGTAGAAACACTTTTGAACCTTATAGCGTGGTAATAGAGTTGAAAAAGTTTCTACCGACATGCGATTGACCGTACTGCTTATTTCAACTAGGAAATTTCTTCCAGCAAAGTTGCTACTACTACTTACTATCAATAAAGTTGGCGCCTGACCATCTTTAAGTTCAATTTTGGGTGCAGTAGTGGGTGGTGCAGATCCATAGCTGGCAGTGCTGCTAGTTTTTGTCTGCTAAAAGCAAGTTTTAACTGATCAAAATGTGACAGGACCCAAAAAAGTCTCCAAAGGACCCAAAAAGACCCCCAAGGACCCAAAAAAAAACCGGCCAAGTGCGAGTCGGACTCGCGCACTGAGGGTTCCGTACCACCACATAAACATAATTGTATTTGTTGAAATTTCAGTAAGTTAATGTGCTAGATTTTTTGAGTCCGACACGCGCTTGACCAAATTTTATTATTTGTTGTTATTTTATAGCTTATGCACTATAAACATACCAATTTTCAAGTTTGTAAGTGTTCCCGTTTTTAAATAGAACTAAAACAAAAATCGCCTCAGCGACCATCCAACTTGACCCCTCTCTTATATGAATGTTCTTGAAACGGGAGCTCACCACAATTGGTTACCATTAGTTGTGAGAAAAGTTGTAATATTTAATGATTTCAGCCTTTTCCCATTATTTGTACTGTGAGACCTAGCTTCTTGCCAAATTTCATAATTTTAGGTCAACGGGAAGTATCCTGTAGGTTTTGCATTTTTGAATAAATGTATGGAGATGAGGACATAAAATGCCATATCTTTTGATTGCGTCGTTGTAAAAAATTTAAATTTTCAGATCTTGTGTGGTTCATGGATCCTAATATATGGTATTAATTTCAACCTGATACCTTTACCCGTTCGTGACATAAAGGGTCTTGACAGACAGACGGACAACAAAGTGATCCTATAAGGGTTCAGTTTTTTTCTTTTGAGGTACGGAACCCTAAAAAGTAATAAAAACTAATAAAACCAAAACCGTTGTCGTCTCTTATTGATAAGGGAGGGGCTAAGATCGCTACAAGCAAGCAACAAGATTTTGAAAGTTGTCAGGCGCCAACTTCGTTGATAGTACATGTCGCAGGCAAAACTAATTGTAGACGGTTGGCAAATTGTAAAATGGCCGGTCACCAACGGCGTCGAGGGTTTAAATCACTGGAGCATTTTGGGTTCGTTAGCCAAGTTAAACTCAACGTAACAGAGCGATTATGTAAAATGACGAATAAAAAAATTCTCGGCATTTTAGGCATTATGTAAAACGGTGAATTATACAATTTGCTTGCGACATACATAAGAGCTGAGCTTTTAGGGATCGTATTGATAATTAGTAATCCCTCTCAATCGTGAGATTTCTTTTAAAATGTATTTGGAGATGTTAATTTATGAACATAACTTGATTAGCGGTCAACAAAGCAAGTCACATTTAAACAGCTTACTCGGGTAATACCCACGCTCTTAGGAGCGATTTATTATAATAAAAATACGTGTGGCACTCGGGGATTGCCGCGGTAAAGCTATTGCATAGCATTTAAAAAATCTCATTGAGACCTATCATTTGATTCAACACCGTGCCGAAGTCTGCCGAACTGAAACGACGTTAGACGATGTGTTAGGTTTTTTCGTTACGGAATTTCTTGATTCGTTCGCCGCGCTCAAAGCCACACCACCGTGCCGAAGTCTGCCGAACTGAAACGACGTTAGACGATGTGTTAGGTTTTCTCGTTACGGAATTTCTTGATTCGGTCGCCGCGCCGCGCTCAAAGCCCGCGATAAAAGCTATACAATAGCTTAATTAATTCTAATCATACCATTTGGACCATCTTACATACTGTGGTCACTCACACCCCCACGCACGCTCACCACTCAATCAGTAATTTCACCTTTACCTTTTTCTCTTTTGTCATAAATTCTATTTTGATTTGTTTTAATTTAAGATAGAAGTAAAATAGGCTTGACAGCGGACCTGTTACAGTTATATTTCATTAGTTGTAGAGGCTAAAGTCGGGCCGTCTGTCAAGCTTGACTTGTTCACTGTAACCACGTAGTCGGTTATGGAAGAGCGGAGCCTCCTGACACAGGCACAAAAAGCGTAAAAGGAGGCTTCGGTAACTAGCACACTTTAAAGAAATAAATATTTTGTATCTGTGGTCAGAATTCAACATTATGGAAATTCAACTTAATGGGAATCCAACGTTCGGAGAATTCAACATTATGGGAATTCAACTTAATGGTCCTGAAGGGTAAATCCCCTCCCATAGGAGGGGTTTGATAGCGGCTGCCACGCATTTTAGCGGCTTGCGACCACTATCTTTACCATAGCGGCTGCCACGCATTTTAGCGGCTGGCGACCACTATCTTTACCATAGCGGCTGCCACGCATTTTAGCGGCTTGCGACCACTATCTTTACCATAGCGGCTGCCACGCATTTTAGCGGCTGGCGACCACTATCTTTACCATAGCGGCTGCCACGCATTTTTGCTGGAATTCTGGAGGGAGCTCTGTCCTGCAGCGGATGTTCCATGGGATATTATGATGTTGATGATGAAGACATGTTTTATCTTACGTTTCCACTGGGTTGCATCATCATCACGGGCAGACTGAAGGGGGATTGACAATGAAAAAAAAAAAAAAACTGTTAATTATGTTTGGCAGGTAGTGGAGATGACAGGGTACCAAGCGGCGCGGCTCGCTAAGATGAGCGGGAAGCGGGTACAGGACATGTTTGAGCGCGCGCGGTGGGTCGGCGGGACCGAGTCGCATATGTTCAACAAACTGGAGGAAATCGCGGGTGAGATACACCACACACTAAAAAGATCCTATTACTTGTTTATTTGTTTGTTTATTTCAAAGAACATTGCATGGTTACAAGAAGACCTCATGCAAGGAACAAAATGTACACAATAAGATTAAGTTAAGTCTAAATTAGCTAACAATATCTAGATACTACTTATGCTCTTATTAAGAATTTCTAAAATATAAACAATAGCAACTTATATGTGATCGGCGAAAATGTCAAGATCCGGGTTTGTATTTATGAGCTGCCTAACTAGACCGAGTCCGCGCAGTACTGGGGATTGACGCCGCGACACTGTGCGACACTCTGGCAGGGCTAGTAGTTGGTGACCACGACCACGTAGGTATCTGTCCGGTACATAGTCTTAAAGTTTGAGTCACTAATGCTGGACAGTCTGATTCACTCCGTAATACTCGGCACGTAGCGATCATTAGATGGTAATTTCGCCGTGTCTCTAGAGAGTTAAAACCCAATGTACCCAGCAGAAACTTTGTGGGATATAGGAATGGGTAATAATTATTGCATTTTTTGTACAGGGAGCGTAAAAAAGGCCTTCTGAACTATATTATATTGGTCGGGCTTTTGTGCAGTCCGTCTGGGGAATACCACCCCTTACCTTTTTCTGTCGTAAAGCAGCAGTGTTTGCACTGCTGTGTTTCAGTTTGAAGGGTAAGGGAGCCAGTGAAATTACCGGCACATGTGACATACCATCTTATTTCTCAGGATGGGTAACGCGCTTTGCTGTCTTATTAATGTCAAATAATTTCACTAATAAGACAGTGGGTGTCACTTACCATCAGGTGGTGCTCGTTTAGCCACTTGTGACATAAAAAGAAAGTATCCTCATCATCACATCCCATGGAACGTCCACTGGACGGAGAGCTCCCTTCGGAATTCCAGGAATATTTCGTGGTACAATTTGAAGGGGAAGTCGCCACGCTTGTGAGCATTGCGACTAGCGTCATGGACCCGCGGTTTTTGGTGACTGCTGCTGCCCATTCTCCTGTTCATAATACCTTAGTCACCTCTTACATCACCCACGGGTAGAGATAGGTTCTACTATTCTTTGCCGTCACCACACGGACAAAAGATCCTCCGTTAACTTATCAAATATTCGCACAAGCAATATGTTTTAAAATAAATAAATAGATGGTTACGATACTTACAAATTAGTTGCGCCGTGACCAGGATCGTGCTAAAGAGAAAGGAAATATTACTTGTCTATTGTAGTCAGAACCGTAGATTCAGACCATAAGACTCATCATTCCTTAAAAATGTAGGTCGAAACACGATTCTTTTTTAATTGCAACAATTTGATGCCGTGACCAGGATCACGCTTAAGCTAAAGTTACTTTCTACTTTATTGTGTGTGCTTAGTATTCTTTGGACCTTCATAAAATTCTTTCAAAATGTTGAATTTTGTGTTTAGACTCGCCAGCGCCGGCGACAGCTTTCCTGGGCGGGCGTTTATCCCGCGCGTTAGAGGCAGCTACTGATCGCTGGGGTGGTACGAAACTCAACTGGTGCGTCCAGAGCGCCGCCGCAGACTTCCTGCATCTGATGCTGACCAGCATGGCGCAGCTCGCCCCCACAGCCAGGTGAGCAGTCACCCATCCCACAACTAGCAACAAACTCCACTGGTGCGTTCAGAGCGCCACTGCTAACTTTCTACTCTCATGCTGACCAGCATGGCGCAGCTCGCCTCCACAGCCAGGTGAGTGGTCACCCATCCTACAACTAGCAACAAACTCCACTGGTGCGTCCAGAGCGTCACTACTGAGTTTCTACATCTTATGTTGACCAGCATGGCACAACTCGCCCCTACAGCCAGGTGAGCGGTCACCCATGCCATAGCTGGGTCTTTAGCTTATTCCAAGTTTCATTTATGTTGTAACTCATATCTTAACATCCCATTAAAAGTCCTGGGATAAGGAGCTCCTTTCAGGATTTTACAGCAAAAATACGTGGTACATTTTAAAAAGGAAGTACCATAGTCTCCTAAAATATACTTCCAAATATCCTACAGGTATATCGGAACCCTCGGCGCAGAGTCCGACTCGCACTTGACCGTTTTTTTTTTTAACTAGGGGGCATCAAACCTTAAAATGCAAGGTGGGCCGATATGTGTCTGGTAGTGTATATATTGCTCGTTTTCAATAGTAGTTCAATAGTACAGCAAAAATAGAACGAGCACAGTTTTTCAGAAATCTGCAAAAACCTTAACAAACAAACTTAGTTTTGCGGTTCTAAAAATAGACTTTATTGCTGACAAAAATACTATAGGTATATCGAAATTTCAATAGTATAGGATTACAGCAAAAATAGAACGAGCAGTTTTTCAGAAATCTGCAAAAACCTTAACAAACAAACTTAGTTTTGCGGTTCTAAAAATTTCTAAAAATAGACTTTATTGCTGACAAAAATACTATAGGTATATCGAAACCCTCGGCGCGGGAGTCAGATTCGATATTTTTAATTTTCTGAAAATTTCATTCAGTTACGTGAACTGATCATGCCCTTTCAGTTCTTGAAACTCTTGTCCCTTACACCCTATTTACAAGCTATGACACCTACATCATGACACGTAGGTACTATATTATTGGCGACCGTAAGGCTGTTTGTCCACTGTGAAGATGCCGAACCGTTACCGATAAAACAAAAGAATACCGCCGATAGAAGCTACACTATGAGTACGTAATAAGAACTGTTTTTGCTCGTAACTTTGTCCGCGCTTTTTTCTTGTTATTAGTATCGGCTTGAAATCGTCGCCACACCCACGAAACTCTTCACAAACGGACTCATTTCGCTACCTAAACTCTGACAAGTAAACTCAATATGTTCGCATTACGATTTGATTGCCATTATATTTCGTCGCTTCATTCGAAGATATAGTTTGTTTACATGTAGTACTCCTCAATTCGCCAGGCAGACGATGCACGCATTTAAGAGTAATTCATTTGATTCTCTTATTTAAAACGATTTCCGTCCGTGTTCACTTCACCACTGTAGCTGACATTCGCTTCATTCCTTTTTCGTGCGGGGCAGTGAACGCACGCGTCCCATGCCGAAGCGCAATGTTCAATTGAAGTTAAATTACAAATATTTAAAATTATTTTCGATAAAATAAGTTTTCGCTCCGTGTGTTAGTGTAATCGTACTGGATTCAAAACTTTTCAGTAAGTGTTGTTTTGATTATTAATCCTTTCTAAGAAAGAAAAATTTTCAAGATTACCCACATGTTCTATTCTTAAATTTGCTAAACAAATTGAAGTGTTTATTACGGCCTATCTTGCGGCCCGATACCTACAGTTACTTGTTTTGTATACAAAAACGTAACATGATAACATAACAACCATGATTATGACCTGTCGGTCGCACCCAGAACTTTTTCGAAAATTATGGAAAATTTTATAAGATAGACGTAAACCATATAATGACATTTTGTTTATGATAATTCCGACAAATGTTAGAACATTGTCTAATCGAGAGATTTTGAAACCTTTTCAATATATATATAGTATAGTAACCGTCACCGCTACAAGCACGCGTAGATCTGTGCTCCTATAAATAAATCTTTTTTATCGTGAACGTCGGCAGTTTAGTGATTAAAGTTGTCATCGTTGTTCAGTGTTTAATGTCCACTTCACAAATTTAACAGTAGTGTCTTAAATATTTGTATTAAACACTTAGAATCGGTAAAACAAGTGAATACCACCGGTTGTTACATTGTTTCGCGTTGACTACCTACGCGTGAGCGACGCAGTTTGCACTGTTTATCATTTATACATCTGACTACCTTCTTATACAATAGCATAAAAATGGATTGTGCAAAATGTAATGTTATGGTAAAAACTGAGGAAGTTTTAAAGTGCGCAACTTGCCGGCAAATATTGCATTTTTCTTGTGCTAACTATTCTGAGCAAGAATTTAAAAAAATTCTTCCTATGAACAAGGCAAAATGGAAGTGTAGCTCTTGCAAAGTAGGTACCAACAAAGCATCACCCTTGGCATCAGTACCGCAGCAGGAAGGCACCAATCAGCCGCTTTCTATCATGAATATAGACATAAAAAAACTGATGGATCACTTTGATGATAACTTTAAAAGCTTGAGTGATAAAATGGAAGCCTTACGAACAGACTTCTGTAACCAATTGTGTGCGCTAACTGCTTCGGTCAACACAAAAATAACCGAGCTGAATACCAAGATAGGGAATTTAGAGACGAACTTTAATGGTCGACTGGACGCAGTAAATGCTCACCTCACTGCGTCTGATGAAAGATTAAAAGTACTCGAAGGCCGCGAACTTGAATTTTTTTCACTCCGCTCTCAGGTCACAGAGCTCCAGGAACAGCTTAACTACCGAGCGCAAGCAGCTATTTGTAATGAGGTTGAAATAGCAGGGATACCAGAAGCGAACAACGAAAGTCTCACGCACATTGCCATTCTTACCGCAGCCAAGGCTGGAATAACTCTTCAAGAAAATGACATCGACTACACATTAAGAGCCGGTCCCAAAATTTCTTCGGAAACAGAAAAGCCACCAAGACCAATTGTTGTTCGTCTAGTGCGGAAAATGAAGCGCGATGAATTAATTAAAGCTGGTAAATCGAGGAAAAATATAACCACTTCCGATATCTTGCCAGGAACCAAATCTCAGAAAATATATATTAACGAGCGTCTGACACGAGAGAATCGGCTGTTATTTCGAGAGGCTAGAAGCCGGGCGAGCGAAGCCGACTACAAATACTGTTGGACACAGAATGGACTCATATTCGTTCGAAAAAGGGAGGGTTGCCAGGCAATCCGTATTCGATCTAAAGAAGAACTTAATGAAAAAGTCAGACCAAAGGCACCCCCCTCTTAGGACCTGGACTTCTTCCCGAAAAACTTATAAGATGGACTTATCTTTATTCGTTAAATTGTTTATGTGTTTCTCTTTAATGTTATTAAAAGTCTTAGAAGGTGCATTTATGATATATTATGTAATTTTTTATTACTTATTTAAATTATTTATGTATTGTTATTCTTATAATACGAGTATATATAAATCTCAATATTTGTGTTTGCAAAGTAACTGTGACCTGAGCCCTTTTCTGTATGTAGCATGGTATGAAGTAACGAGTGAAAGCGTAAGTGAAGCTTCATTGGCATTACTTTCAGTCTCCTTCTCACAACCACACAAATGGCCAACCTAAATTTACACGATGATCTTGACAAAGCATATACAGTTCCATGTCACGCTCACAATTATCCTGAAGAATGCACTATTGACACCTTATTTAATTTTAGGATCCTAAATTATAACATAAGAAGCCTTCAGAGAAATTTCGACGCGTTTTTAGTTCTTTTAGCTCGACTCAAGATTGACTTTGATGTCATAGTCCTCACTGAATGTCATTTAGGAACATGTTCTTTTATTAGAAACATTGATGGCTTCTCTCATTTTGCTACAAATGATATCACGAATCAGGCGGGTGGTGTAGTTGTATATATTAAATCAAATTTAAATGTGAACGTATCTGAACCAAACTTAATGGATTGTGATGGTCTCTACATCACTATAGCTCAATCGATAAGTTTACTTGCAATCTACCGCTCTCCTGCATTTCACAAATGTGATAATTTTATTAACTCTTTAGATTCATTTATCAACTCATCCGAAAGAAAGCAGGTTACACTCATTGCCGGGGATATTAACCTTAATATCCTGAACAGCAATGAAGACGTGGATAATTATCTCTGTCTGACATCAGTACTTGGTCTAAAGCCTGCAATAAATATTGCCACTAGAAATGCTAATTGCCTCGACCACATATTTGTTAAATCAAATCTTAGTGCGGTTGGTATTGTCTGCCGATGCGATTTGACGGACCACGATCTTACAATGGCAGGCATAAGGACTGAAATGAACAAACCGCATAGCAACAGGATTGTTAATAAAATTGATTATGACGCCGTAGAGAAGGAGTTGAAGGAGACGGACTGGACAGCCATTTTAACAATGACGGATGCATCGGAAGCGGCTTCTGGTTTCATGCTTGTTTTGGAAAATATTGTACACCGGAATACGGTGCGTAAAAAAGTAAGTCGCTCTAAGTTTGTGCTAAAGGACTGGATGACTCCCGGTCTTCTGAGATGTGCACGCCACCGGGATTATTTACATTCAAAAGTAAAAGGTGACCCAAACAACTCTATTCTTTCATTATACTACAAACGTTATCGCAATTTTTATAACGAGTTAATATCCAACCTTAGATCACAGCACAATAGTTCACAATTAGATCAAAATAAGAAGGAACCCAAACAGTTTTGGAAAGTAATAAAAGATATATGCGATATCAACACCAAGACTGAGCGTAATTCTGATCTTCTTACACTTAAGGAAACTCCGACTGAATCGTTAACTGATTGTAATAACTTTTTTGCTACCATCGGAGAAAAACTAGCGCACAATATTTTAACGAACTTAAATACTACCGAGATAGAATTGGCAAATGAGATCAAGTCAACTACTAGTTACCCTCATTCATTCTTTATGTCTCCAACTGATGAGTCTGAGGTGAAAAGCACTATATGTGGTCTTAAAGATGAGAGTGCTCCGGGAATAGACGGATTAAACAACCGTCTCTTAAAAAGGATATATAAGCTAATACTTACACCACTTACTCACATACTAAACCTGAGCCTCTCAACAGGTAAATTTCCTGACTGTTGGAAAACTGCTGCCGTTGTTCCTATTCATAAAAGCGGCTGCATGAAAGATCCATCTAACTACAGACCCATCTCGCTATTGAGCACATTCTCCAAGATTCTAGAAAAAATTGTCAACGTACGCCTGATCCAATACTTGGAATCTAATCAAATTCTATCTCATTGTCAATTTGGTTTTCGACAAAAGAAGTCTACTGAAGATGCAGTTACCCTTTTATTAGATAAAGTTGCTGGGGCTCTCGATGATGGTGATGCGTGTGTAGGAATGTTCTTGGATTTATCCAAGGCGTTCGACACCGTGTCTCCTCTGATCTTGCTTAAAAAGCTGGAGTGTATCGGTATACGGGGGGTAGCGTTGGACTGGTTCACTAGTTATCTAACGGATAGATGCCAGCTCGTAAAAGTAGGAAACCACTTAAGTGCACGTGCTTCACTGAAATTTGGCGTCCCACAGGGAAGTATCCTGGGTCCTACGCTCTTTATCACGTATATAAACGATATCACTAGCCTATTCAAACACCGCAATGACGTCGAGACTGTGTGCTACGCTGATGATACCGCTATACTATTTCGTGGTCAGTCATGGAATTCAGCTTTGGAAAAGGCAGAGACAGGTATGGCTGAAGTGGCATTATGGTTAAACAATAATCTTTTAACACTGAATGTAAGCAAAACCAAATACCTATGCTTTCATAAAACTGCTGTCTCCAGACCTTTAGTAAATTTAGATGCACAACCGATTAAAATTCATACTTGTAGTCTTATACCGCCAAATCCCGGAGCCCAATGTTCTTGTAAAAATGTGGAAAGAGCTGGTTCAGTCAAATATTTAGGAGTAACATTAGATGAAAAGCTAACATTCGCACAACATATTTCAGCTCTTTCTAATAGATTGCGAAAATTTATCCATATAATGAAACTTCTACGACAAGGAGCCGATCTAAAAACCTTGACCCTGGTTTTCAAAGCCATATGTCAATCCCTTCTCTTATATTGTATTACTGCATGGGGAAGCGCTGCAAAAACCAGGATCATATCTTTAGAGAGAGCTCAAAGATCTGTTCTCAAAGTTATGCTGAAGAAACCTTTTAGGTTCCCAACACGTGAATTACACCGCATAACTAAAGTCCTATCAGTACGCCAACTCTATATTTTGCAAGTGTCCCTTTCCCAACACAGAATATACATGAATTCAGTTGAGTTTACACTGCATTCATCGCGACGTCGTGTAGTTTTACCAACAGCTGAAATTAAAACATCTTTTGCACGTCGATTTAAACGGTTCACTTTCCCATTCATTTACCGAATTGTCCTAAAACACTGCAACATTCGAGATAGCACAGTCAGAGAAGCCAGATTCAAGATAGTTAACTGGTTATCCGAGCTAGACTACGACTCCACTGAAGCCCTTCTTACCATTATTAAATAGGTTACACGCAAACATGAATCATACTTATCTAAATTTTAAAATACTATGTGTTTTCTATACATTTTTATATATATTATATTATTCTTTTTATCTATAGTTTTGTATCTATTAATGTTTTGTATAATGTAATTTAAATTTTAACGAAATAGGTATTGTAGCTGCGTCACGATAAATTAGTTTTAGGTACTTTTGTTTTTTGTAGTTAGGAATAACCTAAATTGTTTAAATCTTTACCGATGCACTTTAAGTGATACTTTTAGTTTAAACTATGGTAGATTTCCCGCGATACAGGTGTTACCTAGTGCGGGGATCATTGTAAATTTGTAATTGATACCGTGCAAATTCGTTGAATAAAATATTTTGTATTTTGTATATATATATTTTTTTTTTGTAGTCAATTACTACAAAAGTTCATTACCACCTACACAGGCTTAAAAATTTTAGCCTTCGTTTACGTCATACAATTTTATCTTTTCTTACCTTCCGACGAACAAAGTAAAAATAAAATTAAACGTTACCGACGTATTAAGTATACGTGTGTATGACGTGTGTTAGATGTTTTTTCGTCTAATGGCGAAAGTTACGAGGGTAAGTAAAAAATGAAATATATTTTCTTTTTTTTTTGTGTTTTAAACATTTATTACCAAGTGAATCATAGAACAACTTACGTCGGAATGGACTGCGAGTCAATTGCGACGGCAGTAACTTCGAGTTACCGCCTAATATTATTTACGATGTGTTTCGAGTTACCGCCTTGGCTTACGAGTAACGTGCGTTACATAATGCATCTCCGTGACACAGCGCAAAATAAATATCGTGAAAGTAAATCTGACTTGCACAAAGGTGAGTATAAGGATCTAAAACATCTAGTTAACTGTAGCATATTCAATGAGACAAGAGGTTTTTTCAACCAACACATAAACAAATATATAAACAAGCCTAAACCTCTGTGGGCTAACCTTAAGAAGACTATTCTACCAGATCTTAAAAATAATAATTATGAACTGCCAGCACACTTAAATGATCCAAATGAAATCAATAAAACTTTTCTTAATGTACCTGGTAAAAATAACGTAAGCATATCGCAGCTGTCATTTTTCGAATATAATAGACATTCTTCAAGCACCTTTAGTTTGGAACCTGTTAATGAGAGCTTGGTTGCCAAAATATTTATGGATTTAAAATCAAATGCTTGTGGATCTGATAATATTACCCGTGATATGATACTGCTTACTCTACCTTATACACTAAAAATTATCACGGCTATTATTAACAGATCCATTACTGAGCACACTTTTCCTGCCGCTTGGAAAAATGCGCTAGTTCGTCCACTACCAAAGAAAAATCAAGTTACTGATGCAAATGACTTAAGGCCGATTAGTATATTGCCTTTTCTTTCAAAGATACTGGAGCGTGTTGTTGCGTATCAAGTTACAAAATATTGTGAGTCTAATAATATCTTTCCTGAATTGCAATCTGGCTTCAGAAAAGGACGTAGCACAAACACCGCGTTGTTAGACGTTATAGATAATTTATTAACAATACAGGACGAAGGTATGGCCACTGCACTCGTGTTACTTGATTTTTCACGCGCTTTCGATTCTATTAATGTTTCTCTTCTGCTTTCCAAGCTTTCATATTATGGTTTTGATTCTCCTTCACTTAAATGGTTTGACAGTTATTTAACTCAACGTTCTCAGCAAGTTGTTATCCGTAAAATAGATGGGTCACGGGATTTTTCCTTTGCAGAACCGATCGTGCGTGGTGTACCACAGGGATCTATACTGGGCCCCATTCTGTTTATAATTTATACAGCTGATCTAGCTTCACACATCCAAAATTGTAAATTTCATCTTTACGCAGACGATGTTCAGGTTTACCTTCCCGTTGATCACAGAAACGTTGCTGGATGTATAAACACTATCAATTCCGACTTAGATCGTATAGTACATTGGTCGGAAAACAATTGTCTTGTGCTTAATCCTTTGAAGTCAAAGTTTATGTTGATAGGTTCTAAAGACAAAGTGCGCAAATTAGAAACCTCAAACTGTAGAATCAAAATCATGGATGTAGAGATGGAGCAGGTTCAAATAGCTCGAAATTTGGGCTTGCTTATAGACAAAAATCTTAAATTTGAAAATCACTGTCTTGAACTCGTTCGTAACTGTTTTTATCGTCTCAAAGTCTTATACAAAATACGTCAATACATAAACACTGATCTCCGAATTAGACTTTGCGAATCTCTTATACTTTCGAAATTTAATCATTGTATTTCTGTTTACGGTAATTGCATATACAAAAAGACTTTAACGCTCATTCAACGTGTACAAAATGCATGCGCTCGATACTGCTTCGATATTCCTCCCAGGTCTCACGTCACTCCTTTTCTTAACTCATCCAATCTTTTAAAGTTAAAAGGTCGCATTAAATTGCATTTAGCTAATTTACTGTTTGATGTCATAAAAACAGGTAAACCAGATTACCTGTATCAAAAATTATCATGGAGATATGCACAACACAGATACACACCTAGAAGCACTTCTTCCTTACTAATAATACCTCATCACAGAACGGCAGCTTTTCGAGGCAGTTTTAAATTCATGGCTTCCAAGTGCTGGAATGATATTCCTCCACCCCTACGCTCCATTCCAGTTAAACGTCGTTTTAAACGCGATTTACGTATTTTGCTTTTAACTAAGCAAAAATCTGAATAGTATTATCTAGTATTTTTGTTTTTCTTTATTTATTTGCTTAAATACTTTAATTATAATAAGGTCATAAACTGTTACTTTCCTAACATTTAAGGTGATATTTGTAGGTAGCATAAAGTTAGTGTGCCAAGAGTCCCGCATAACTGTTGGATAGGTAGATGAAGTCGTATAATATAATATATATCAATCATATTACATAACGTATTTATATTTTCCTTTGGAACGCATAAAGTAGATATTTTATTCAATATTTTAGATGGTATTATTAATTTTATACACTATTGGCGATCACAAATTAAAATGAGTTCCTTTCCATAATGTTTGTCATGTATATATATATATATATATATTTATAAATGGCCGCTTGTATAGGTACTTTGAGGGTTTCTCCACGTCGGCGCTCACGCGCACTTAGGTACTAACTGAAAAACAGCGCTAAGGTTCGTCAGTCGGGTCTTAGCATAATGCTGAGTTAGGGCCTACTATGGGTGTGGTACACAAATAAAAGATTTTCTTTTTTATTCAATATTTATTGTAATACATATATACGTATAAGAAAGTGTTAGAAGTGTAAGTACTGCATCCATAATAAACGGTTATTCATTCATTCATTTCGTGGAATGCGATTGTCTATCTATTATTATGTCGGGATTGACTGCGAGTCAATTGCGACGGCGTTAACTGCGAGTTAAGGCCAAATAATAATGACAATACGCGATATCTACATAGATATGAACTGTGGGTTACCAAGTATCTATTGCTTGTCGGGATTGACTGCGAGTCAATTGCGACGGTGTTAACTGCGAGTTAACGCCACATATTATTGAAAATACGTGATGTATAAAGTTGCCTATCTATTATTATGTCGGGATTGACTGCGAGTCAATTGCGACGGCCTTAACTGCGAGTTATGGCCAAATAATATAGACAAAAATCGACATCTGAATATATTTTTACTGCGATTCAACTATCTATTGTCTGTCGGGATTGGCTGCGAGCCAATAACGACGGTGTTAACTGCGAGTTAACGCCAAACTATCTGTTAGTTGTTGGGATTGACTGCGAGTCAATAACGACGGCTTAACTGCGAGTTATGTCAAACTTTATCAACATAAATCATGCATAAAAATACAAGTTATCTATTTTCACGTCGGACTCGACTGGGATTCAATCGTAACGGCGTTAACTGCAAGTAAAGGCCAAATAATTATTACAATATGCGATATTAAAATTGCTATTGACTGAGAGTCAACTTTTATTGTTAAGGTCGGCATTGACTGAGAGTCAATTGCGACGGCGGTAACTGTGACTTAACGTCAAAATTTATCGTCAATGAAAACAATAATATCAAGTTCATCTATGTGTGTCGTCTGCGATACATTGTCTTTAGTTTTCACAACAAGCCTTTTTGTTTGTTAACCATAACCAGAATATTTTTATTGTAAAATACCCACCTACTAAAATTTTATTTTTGGGTGCCAGTAATAGTAAAGAGAACAAAACCGTCCACGAGGCAAAAGATCATGCCAGCCCTGGACCAACCGACACCTAAGGTCTGGACACCTGAAGAGTCTTCGAGACACCCTAGGCGTCTACGTCTGATACGCCAAACTTGTTCTCTATCATATTCACGACACACTGTTGAACTTTTGTACGCCTAAGTATATTGAAAAAAGGCATGCCTATAGACAAGTACATACTTCTCAAATATCACCTAATACCGGTTAATTGTAAATTATTACAAACACCGATACTGAATTGCTAATTGAATTCCAGGCTTAGATAAAAATATCTCCGCTTGCATGTACAAGTATTTGTAAAAGACAAAACTTGTTTTTTTTTTAAATGTTAAAGTAAATAAAACTATTGAGAGATAAAGATACATCTTTTCAAACGTCGGGAGCTCGTTTAACCCAGCAGAAGAAGCCTTGGTCGGGTCCTCGTTACCCGTCAAATGGGGGGGGGAGCGAGGTTACAGGCAGGCTCTGGCCTTATCCCCAGGCTCAAGCAGCATCGACTAAAAGTTACAATCCATCCAAAACTCATGCTCCAGCACAGAACCGTAACACAAGTACATGCTGGTATAGTACAATGTTTTTTTTCAACACTTCCTGTGTCCGGATAATTCTACGAAGTAGAAAATCGCAATATTTCATAACCACAATGTTGTTATAATACATGCATAAGCATGAACCCTAAACACCACAGTATCCTAGTGTTACCTGGGAAAAAACGAGGAAATAATATTCCGTGTAGTGCTAATGTAACGTGAAATCCACGTTTAAAATTTACCCTCAAGAAAAGCCAATATACAAAGTTTATATTGATTTTAACTGGAGAATAAGTTCTTATTTCCAGCGTTACAACCGTTACAAGTTACATTCCATCGGAATTTATATTGGGTACCTAATTTTAAAGCACCAAAACGCAATAGCTGTAACCGATTTATTCTAAATCCAAGAAATAAATGTACCTATTGCAACGTGTCATTCAACCGCCTCAAAAATTATGTTTTGAAAAACGGCTTCCTTGCTACGAAAAGCCCATCTCTTAATTTATGTTTTAAGTGACCGAAAATTTTTCTACATTTAAATTTTCAACATAATATATGAAAGAAGTCACGCTATATAATTATTTACGATTTTACAACCGTGCCTTATGAATATTATGATATTTTAGAAGATCTTATCTCATGGTATGGTAATGTTTCGACAAATTCCTGCCCATCACAAAATACTTGTCTTACAGAAAGAAATTAAATACAGACAACTCCCTAACTAGTACCTAGTGTGGAGCAGTAAATAAAACCAAAGGCTACTAAGAAGGCTGAAGAAGTAAAATATTTGTTTTAAGGTTACAAACAAAAAAAAAAAAAAACAAAAAGTATGTAGGTACCATACCATATTGTACAAATAACTTATCAAAATTGGCAATGGTACGATTGGCACAATATTTATTTATTTAAATTTTACGAAACACAAATTGCCACAGGTGCCAGCTGAGTCAATGAAAGTCACTCCCGGGCTCTGTGTGCAAACTTTTAAGACACAGCTTTCAAGTTCGCTGTACTCTTAGTTTCGCTCTTAGCGACAATCCTTAGCGATTTATGTTTTTTATTTTTTATGAAAACGAGATCCAGACGCTGTAGCTATGGATACTTTATCCTTTGACCTGGACATTTTACGCGGTTCCGCCATTTTTTGTTTCCTTTTATATTTGGGAAAAATTACTGATGTCGAAGGCACCAGTATTTTGTGTTCTCACAAGGCCTTCTCTGCCTTTTAGCCCATCTTAATTATTTATATCATATAAAATAAGTGTCCTTCAACACTTGAAACTTTTATAATCCATATAAGAGTATACTGTTCCTTTTTAACTAATCTTACAGGTCCTGCGAGTAGCATTCACGCGCCACTTGATCCTCTCGCTTGCACTGATGTTCTCTTGAGCTTCGCTGTCTGAGGCTCCTATTTAACAATGTGTGTCAAAATGCGCTTTGGGTAGCAACTTGTCCCCGGAAAAAACGCAAACGTGTTTGATAGTCTTACAAGCAACAACTATTGTTATTTTTAACAAAACAACGTGAGGAGATGTTTGGTTCGTATGAAGAGCTGTACAACGGCTCTCTTGACAATCATCGTTTGGCGTAATCTTTGCTACTTACTTATTAGGTGATACAATTGGAACCAATAATTGGTTTAAAACCTTCTTCTACTTACAATCACAAGCCTAATCGGCCTAGATATATAATAGTTACTTGGGACACACAACTAATAAGTAAATAAGTGTGTATCTAAATAGTCCCTTAATTTAGAGATAATGATATAAAATAAAATGAACATATCAGCGATTTTACTATATGCTCATGGGGCACAAACATTTTCAATAATAAAAAGTGAATACTTATATTATTTTGCAAATAATGGAGTTGAGATAGCCATAACGTATTTAATCAAACTTCTACTGCGGGCTAAGATTAGCCGATATTGTTCTAATATTATTTAACTTAATATATTATGCACTCGTGTTCTGTCCATATTTTTGTTCAAAAAATAAAATCAAGAACTGCCAATGTAGGAAAATTGTAAATATCAATTAACATCCACGTTAATCAGCTTAAGCAGCTGTGATTTATAAGCTGGTTGATTTACCAGAAACACTATCTGAGAGCAGACTTGTCGACACATGCATCTTCCCCGCTTTGCAAAATTGCAACTCTCTCAGCCTCGACTCGTGAAAACAGCTGGCTGGACCAGCACGTCTAGCACTTTTATTAGTTTGATATATTAGACCAGTACGTAGATGATTTTGTAATATCAGTCGTATTGAATGAGTAACTTATTATATGTTGATTTTTGTTGCATACTTGCTTTTGGGATAAATCAAAGGTTATTTATTATCTGCTTGGATCAGCAAATTACAGATTTTTCAACGAATTACTATTTGTAATTCGTTGGCTTAGATAGTTAAACTAGAACATCTTGTATAGTAGTTATACAGTTGTTTCACAGTAACCAAACAAAACTTTGTTCTCTAAACATCTACATGTAAACAAACTATATCTTCGAATGAAGCGACGAAATATAATAGATGATCAAACGAACTCCAGGAGTGAAGTTCGATCGTTATTATATGAGTCGCTTCATTCGAAGATATAATAATATAACAACCCTCCCTCCCAAAAAACCAAACACTGTGACACAAGTTGTGGTTTCCACCCAAATGCAAAGTTTTGTTTAAAGGTTCATAGGTACAGACTCTAAAAAATGAAGCGAATGTCAGCTACAGTGGTGAAGTGAACACGGACGGAAATCGTTTTAAATAAGAAATTCAAATGAATTACTCTTAAATGCGTGCATCGTCTGCCTGGCGAATTGAGGAGTACTACATGTAAACAAACTATATCTTCGAATGAAGCGACTCATATAATAACGATCGAACTTCACTCCTGGAGTTCGTTTGATCATCTATTATGGTAACAGCGCAGTATGATAGTGAGAGAGACAGAGAATAAGTAACAACACAAAGCGCGCGCGGGTGCCGGGTCGCCGTCATGCGATATTTGTTAAAGATATTAAAGTTAGGTAGGTATTTCATTTTGTTTGGGTAATAGTAGAATGTAAATTGAGGTTTATAGGTTAGTCTCCGTTCAAGTCATCTCGGAAATGGGCATATATGGTATCAATGCATTCAGTATCATGTCCTGAATTGATGTATATGAGATGACAAGCGCGCATGTGGTGGAGGTGGAAACTGAGACGTCATAAAGACGGTCATACAAAAAAAATAACAAAAGTCTCTTAAACATACCATGTGGGGTATCTAATGAAAGAGCTTTACGAGTAGATTAAAAATATATAACACACTACAACATTTTTGCTACTTGGTTTAACAATTTATTAGAAAACGTCAAAAATTTTCACAATTCAGAGTTGAATTTGAAGTGCTCTACATTGAAAATTACTGAATGGATTTTTACAAAATACATATCAAGTGACCTTGAATATCCTCTTTATAGTGTCCAAAAATAATTAACCAGTTACATCAAAAATAAGAGAACTACAACAATTTGAATAACAGTATCATTCAAAGAAATAAATAGGCAAAAACACGTTACTGCTTACTAAATCTACCAAGAAATATAGTGGGAGAATGAGAATATAGTGGGTGTATAATGTAAAACGACGGATTGTACAATTTGCATGCGACATCAATATAATTGTAGGGTCATCAATCATCATGTTTAGGGCACTGGAGCCGTCGTGTTCGCGGTGGCAACCTGCTAATTGGAATGTGTACCTACCTGCAGGTTCTGCCTCAGTTTCCACGACGAGGTGCGCTACCTGGTGCCCACACGCGAGCGCTACGGGGCGGCGCGCGCGCTGCAGCTTACCAACCTGCTCGTGCGCGCCGCGTGCTCACAGAGGTTAGTTTAGTAATTATAAGAAATATTGCGACTATAGCGTTGGGGCGACCCAGAAAATTATCGACTCGCAATTAGCGTGAATTGCGCGGAGAGAGCGCAACAGATGATCCACCCACATCGCTCTCTTTAGTTATGTTCGACTGGCAGACCTGCGCTGTCATTGCTCAATAATTGGTCATTGGTTGGTTTGCCTTTTCGTGTGTTTGGTGACACATGCGATACATATCGAACATAGCTTCCGATCTATCTTCTCCTGTGTTTCTAAATGCATTTGCATGCATGCATCGTTTCTTATCACGTCGCGGCCCAGTCAGTGTGATGTACTCAAATTGTGGCACATCGCATTTAAAATCGTTATACGACAAACTCTAACGGAAAACCGCATATGGAAAATGAACGTACCGCGATCTCCACATATAGGAGGAATTTGGGAAAGTAACATTAAATGTGTAAAAACACATTAGAACAAAATAGTTGGAGAGCAACTTCTCGCAACCAGTGCTGTGCGAGGGAGCTAAGCTGTGAGCTGGGAAAATCCCAACCAATAGGATTGCGCCATTTTCCTACCTTGTCAAATGGAGCAATCCAATCAAATCCGGGCTTGACAAGCCCGAATAATTAGTGTGGTTGGTAGTGAGCCTGCCTTTCACGCCGTGAGCCGCGAGTTCGATCCCCGCCCAGCCTGCTTAGCACGCTACAGTTGTCAGTTTGTCTAGGCCCATAGATTAAAACTTTAAGAATGGTTACGTTTTTTTGACATCCGAGCAGTGCGACACATTTTGTAAGACAAGGACGGCTACATGTATTAGTGTATTAAGCTATCTCTGTCTAAAATATCAAAGACGTAATTTGTGGATTTGCTAAACATTTTCCTCTACTGACATTTCTTCGCGCTTGGAGGTGATAGATTAAATGACATAATTCCTCAAATAAGTGACATTTCTCAGAGATATATTTTCTCGCAGGAGGCGTGCTAAACGGGCTGGACAAACATTTAAGTGATGAACATATGTGTTTGATCTGTGTCTGGGTGTTAATTTATGTATGTATATCAGTCTCTGATACCCATAGTACAGGCTTTGCCTAGTTTGGGATCAAATGACCTTGTGTGAAATGTCCCCCAATATTTGTTTTTTATTTGTTGAAATTTTTCAGCTCACAGCTTAGCACTTAGGAAATTCACCCTTAGGCAGGGCGTATGCTGAGTCCAGCCGGCTTAACACGCTGCAGTTGTCAGTTTATCTAGGCCCATAGATTAAAGAACCAGTGTTGCCAATTTACTGACTTTAAGCATCGTCACGTTTTTTGACAGCTGAGCAGTGCAACACATTTTGAAAGACAAGGACGGCTTCATTTCATTTATTCCTTAAACAATTTACATTGTGTCGGAATACTTGTATTCGTGTATAAAGCTATCTCTAAAACATCAAAAACATTTTCTTCCACTGACATTTCTTCACGTTTAGAGGTGATAGATTAGTTGACACCATTCCTCAAATAGTGACATTTCTTCGAGATATATTTTCTTTCGGGCAGTGTGCTAAGCCTGCTGTATTTCTATCTTTCAGTTTTTCTAGAAAAAAAGCGAGAGGGAAATTGTGTTCTGCCCTGCGTTGCGCGACCTGCGTCTCAGCATACGCCCATCTCTATTCTTCCCTGTTTTTATTTGTGCGCTGTTAGAATGAGTAAGTAATTTTATGCTCCACCTTGCTGGTTCCAGGGTGGGTATCTCCGACCTCCCGCTGTCCGTAGCCTTCTTCACGTCGGTGGAAGTGGACTCGGTGCTTCGTAAGGAGAGCGACCTGCCTTGCACCACGCCTTCCAACCCTCACGGCCTAGAGCGGGGGTACAATATACCGCCCGGGGAATCGCTCAATATATTCCAAATACTCGACAAATTTTATAATAAACCATCATAAGAATTCCTTGTTGTGTTTGTATTCACATTCCTTATAACTTTTTAGATTCAACTTCTTAATTTTAGAGATGTTCATTTGTTTTAAAATGACCGAAAACGTTTTAGGGTTTTTGGGATGTTCTGAAATGTTTCGGTTTTGATATTGTTTTAGAATGATTCTGAACATTCGATTGTTTTAGGATGTTTTAGGTACAGGACAATATTAAAAAAATGTTCAAGAATGTTTCAGAATATTCTAGGATGTTTGAAAATGTTCTAGACAATAATTAACCTGCAGTCAAGTACCTGTAAAGGAATCTATTTTATAAGTAGTAGTTTTAGGAATTAGTCATTGTGGAACGAAACCAAAATAACGACCTCCCCTACACGACACCTTCCAACTTCCAACCCTCATAGCCTACCTACCGCCTGGAGAATCGCTCAATATATTCCAAATACTCCAAAAATAGTTCTTCTGCGGATCTCGTCATTTCTGATTCGATCGCACAGAGAGACTCCCTTTGGGTGACTTTGAGCTTTCTGATAAGGCCCATCGTGAGCGGCCACGTCTCGGTGCCATATGTCATCACTGGCAACACACACTGGTCAAAGACTTTCGTCTTGAGACACTAGAAGAACTTAAGTAACTGACATAGCCCTGAGAATTGCTAAACTGAAGTGGCAGTGGGCAGGGCACATCGCAAGAAGAACCGATGGCCGATGGGGCGTGAGTGGCGACCACGTACCGGAAGACGAAGCGTTGGCAGGCCCCCCACAAGGTGGACCGACGATCTGGTCAAGGTCGCGGGAAGCCGCTGGATGCGAGCAGCGCAGGACCGGTCGTCATGGAGTTCCTTAGGGGAGGCCTATGTCCAGCAGTGGACGTCTTTTGGCTGATATGATGATGACTCCAAAAATTTACAAAGTATAAAATCGCAAAATTTCACAACTACATGTAAGATTCGAACCTGCGTCAGTGACGCAGATGCTTTACCAACTAGTCTACTGTTGTCCTGCCTGATGTTATGAAATTTGCGATCTGTATACGCATTTCAACGTTGTGTTTGTGCTGCCACCTAGTAATCATTTGCTGTACTAGCTCAAGCTAGCACAGTAGCCTAGTTGGTAAAGCGTCTGCGGTACTGACGCAGAAGGCGCTGGTTCGAATCCTGCCTGTGGTTGTGAAATTTTGCGATTTTCTACTTTGTAGAAACATCCGAACACAGGAAGTGCTAAAATAAAAATCAGCTCCGAAAAATTCATAATAAAATGTCAAGAGTTATTTCTTGCGTTTATGCACATTTTGAATAAAATTCTCGAGTCGTCCAATTTCCAATTTTCGGGATGTTCCAACATGTTTTGGGAAGTTCGAAATGTTCATGAATATTTCAGAATGTTCGAGTGTTACTTGAAGCTCAAGAAAGGCCGGTTTGAAGTTAGCAGAAAAAGGTAGATGAATTTTATAAGCCTGTAAAAATACTAAGAAAACTGTAGGAGCAATTCCTACACGATACCTAAACTATTATAAAAAAAAGAAACATGTACTTGTGTCAGTCTGTAAACCCGTCCGAACTGAATAGATTTCTACGAAGTAATTTTATAGTTTTTGTTGGTATTTCGCTTATAATACAATAGGTTATGGGCCCAGCACGCTTCCACTGCGCAACTGGGCATAATTGAGCATAATTTGAGCTCAGAACAAATAGAAAATAAGTAAGTATGATATAACAAGCTAATATCTACAGCTAGAACCACAGACCTAGCAAAAGCGCGCTAATCTATGGCTAGAACCCAAACAAAAAGACATGGAATTCATTTAAAGGACTTTCTATCAATCTAACTAAACACTTGAAATTTCGAAGACCCATACTAGGGACAGGATGTAGATCAAATAAACATGCGCACGATGTTCAAAGTGTTTTATTAGGAACAAAACTAATCACAAAATTATAGTTTTCTTAAGAACTAGGTACTAATTCAAAAAATATTATAATCACAAATATTTTCTGCAAACAATAGGTACTTAAGTTATTTTATAACCGCTACAGTATCGGTACGTAACTCTGATGCTAACCGTCAATGCACAGAACTTGAAAAATTATCGCGGGGCAGGCGTGCTAAGGATTTGCTCTGCGTCGGTAGGTAGCGCAGCAAATAACCATCAACATCGGAATTATTTACCTATTTGCTTATACTTAAATCAGATATTTTGATGAAGGTACGAAACATTAGGAGGCGACGCATACCACACGGTGGGCGAGGGCACAGACAAAAGTGACCGTCACCCCAGAAGCCTCACCAAGAAAAACCATCGAATTTCTTGATTCTCGTATGCCATTATTTTGTTATGGAATTGTAGCGAGATCGTGCAAAACGAAAAAAAATGTTAGGCACTTACAAAGAAATACATAGGCATTGCTGAGGCTTCAGGCGTAACGTTAACCCCAGCAGCCTAAACGTGTACACGGCTGCAGTGATCAGACCATTACTCCTAAAAAATAAATAAAAGTAAAATTGTTACAAATGCGTACCTATACCTACAGCAAAAAAAATGTAAGTACCTAGTTCTTCATTTTCGCAGACAAAAATAGGCCCTCTTGTTCATGGACATGGCTGCAGGAATCAATTACTTCTTTTTAGTAGACAATCGTAGCGAAAAGTAAAAAACAAAAGCTGTATTTATAACGAACATAAAGAAATAGCTCCACAAACTTCTGAAAGTGCTCAGTAGAAAAAACTGATGAACTTTTCCCAAGAAACATGTGAATGATAAAAAAATCGAACTGTATTTACACTGCAGGAACAAAGCGGTAATTTTGTATGGAGGACGATTTTTTTAAAATTTTCCAACTCATGTTTCTTAGGGAAAGTTTTTCAATTCAGAGATTTTCCCTTCAAGTTTTCGGGACATCGTCCCTTATAGGTATAGGGTAGGTACCCTATACATATTTTCTTCGACCTCGTGCGTGTGCCACTTATTGCGTAGACTTTATGAATTCCTTAAATTACTACATACCGCTTTCTGTTGTGCGGGATTGCAAAATAGATGGCATACCATCCGTTAACAACATAATTATAATAATAATACGATAAATTTTTCAACAACGGCACCTAAGCGGACTTTTAGGCCGATATTTCACTCGGACACCACGGTGGCGCGACTGGTTGCGCCACTGGTGTCGTAACTAGACACCAGGGTGTCTACTCTCAAAGTCCGATATATCGAAACGATACTACTCGAAACATGCAAATGCAAAACTTCGTCTCTTGACAAAAGAGTAGAATATTGGTTGGCTGCAGTTTGAAAATTCATCCAACCAATATTCTACTCTATTGTCAAGGGACGAAGTTTTGAATTTGCATGTTTCGAGTAGTATCGTTTCGATATATCGAACTTTAAGAGTAGACACCCATAGTCGACACACCCTGCGGCCACAGTATTAAGGGCTATATTTCACTGAGAGTGGTAGCGCGACCAGCATCCGAGCTGGTTGCGCTGCCAAATTGGTTGCGCAACCAAACGGACACCAGGTGAGTAACTCTCTATAGAGCTGTATACATTTTGTTGGTAGCGGCGACTGGTTGCGCTGCCATGGTGTCCCAGTGAAATACCGGCCTTAGTGACCGTCTACTGCGCCCCTTCGCTGCGGGCACATTCTCTAGCTATCAGACTACAAGTGCGATCAAAAAGTTTGTGAAAAATCAGGACAACGATAATCAGTATTAATTCAAACGAGTATAAAAGCGTACAAGATATTTTTCAAATGAGTCGGGCGCACCGTCATGAAGAAAAAGCAATAATTAAAAAAAATCTGTCAACTTATTATTACTTTCGATCATCCATCACTGCCAACATTGATAAAGGGATACTTCTTCCTTCTTCTTCTCTTCTTCATTAACTTTATACATTCATTTTTGCTACTCAGGATGTCCTGAAAATATCGCGTCTGGATATCCCTTGAATCAAAACGTTATTATTTTAAATCTAATTTAAAATGTAGGTAACTTGGTAAATATCGTTAGCGTTTTGCTAGTAGGTACCAGACTCAGACTTAAAGGTCATTTGGCGTCGGTTCATTTAGTAGAAATCACTTTGATTTATGCTGCAACAAAAAGAAGATCGAAATTAAAATCCAGTTATTGTCAGATCTTGGTTACCATAAAATGGCTTTTACCTGCTATCACAGATAATCACATTTTTATATAAAATTGCATTAATAATTTGCCCCTTTGATTTGTACTAAAGTAATTTTAAAGAAAAACGTAAACACAACTTGTAAAACTTATGAAAAGTGGCTTTTGGTGACCCACTACCTATTTTCGCCAAAGATTTCTGCTATACATTTAATTTAGGTACCTACAGATTCGGCGAGTTGACGCTTTTATAATGTGATCAGATTAATATTATTTATACCCTTCAGGGTACGTACCTATACCCTTTTTGTTACAGCAAATTGTCTGCAGAAAATAAATAAAATAATTCAGATCCTTTAAGGATCCGTTATTGGAAAATCAAAAAGAAAGAACCCGTTTCGAACCTACCACTAATTTAATCTAACACATGGTGTGTGTTAGTACGGAACACTGCAGCGCCAGCCCGTCTCGTAAACTTAAGGTAAGTACTTGTACTTGACTGGCTTTTATAACAATAACCTAATCCCACTTCGACACATTAAAAAAACCAGTTTGCAAGTCGAACTTATTTTGGCGCTTGCTTGATTTTGTTGCATCTTCGAAAGTTATTTGTCACTAGGCTAAAAAACACTAAAAACGCATACCTTAATTAGACTTCTAATTCTTCTGTGGCCACGGAGACTTCGAATACCACGGTGTCATTTTTTGTCAAACCAAAAGAAGGATCCTCCAATGTTTCCCGTGAGAACAAAGCACGCGTGATATAATTTCGCCTGAAGAACGAGAACACGACATTAAAAAAACAGAGGAACCAAATGGATGAAATCTAATGTTTTAGGTAGGTACTTAGGTACCTTTAAAAAGCTTTCGCGGTGTCTGTCTGTCTGTAACCAAATCTCGCAAGTTAAATTTGAACCACTTTGAACATGAAATTTTGCATACATATGTGAATCGGATGACAATGCAATATCATTGTAACTTGGAGCTGATCTGATGATGGTGCCGGAAGATAGCCATAGAAAAGTGAGATAATACCGCGTTTCAGGAATCCTGCAGCGCCATCTGTTGGTAAACAGCATGGCTTGCTCACCTGGAAATATTTTATTGATCAAATAACTCTGGGAGATTCCTTTATAAAATATTTGGATCCCTAGGCCTTTTGGGGAAATTTCTCAAAATTTTTACATACAAAGCAACGACAAAATTTCAAAAGTATCATACTATACTTTTTCTACTTGATACTAGAGGCGCTGTTTTAAATGTCGACTACATAATTTAACCATACCTTACGTTCGGTCAACCGCACGTGAATGGATACATTTTCAACTCTATTACTACGCCATAAAGTCCAAATTTTTAAAACACGCTTTTATTAGATGTAGGTAGATAAAGAACGTTATCACAGTCTCAGGTTTTCAAATAAAAGCGTGTTTTATAAAAACAACGAGAGAAATAAAAAATCTGGTCAAGTACGTGTCGGACTCACGCGCATAACTAAGACGGCATTTTTATTTTGTACGTGGTACGGAACCAGCGGTGCACGAGTCCGACTCGTACTTGGCCGGAGTTCTCTCTTCCTGTTTTATAATGTAACACGCTTTTATTTGGAAACCTGAGACTGTGACACCATATTTTGTTTAGTTTTTCACCATGTTTTGTTTAGTTTAATCAGAAGAAAAATATTACCTACAACGTATTTAATTTTTTTGCATTTCATAGTTAAGTTCAATCATGTTCAGTAGAAACTGCATCAGCTGATAGTGCATTTTGTATGGGAGGTCAAATCTGGTTTTTCGTATTTCGACCTATGATCCTTGGCAGAAGATATTCAGTTTTATGGGCAGATTACCCTTCAGTATTATCACACCGTTCCGTAACGCGTTGTATAACGATAACAGAATACACGCGTTTTACTTTCTCCATATTTTTAGGGTTCCGATACCAAAATGGTAAAAAAAGGAACCCGACGAAGGTGCGACTTCGTCTGTCTGTCTGTCACACCTCTATATCCCAGCAACTACTCATGCTATCGACTTGAAATTTGGAATAGTTTTAGAATATATACAAGCAAGCCAAAGTTTCAGCAATATTGCAGAACCACACATTTGAAAGGTTGTAAGTTTCAACTGAAAGCTTGTAACGTTACAGCAACCTCTCAGGGACATTGCAGCAGCCTTGAAACGGCCACGCTATATTTATACAGTGCAATGTTACTTTCAGTGATCATTTGTATGTTACTAAATGTTTCAACTTACTGCGTTCTATATATTATGCACTCGCACAATCAGTAATTAGCTATTGCATTGTGGTCTGGGGGGAGCCTGCAAGACTTTCTTAATCCAATTGGAAAGAGCGCAAAGGTCCCTATTAAAAGTTATGACATTTAAGCATTATAGGTTCTCAACACAGTTACTGTACGATGAGTGTCAAGTTCTTACCGTAAGGCAAATCTACATTTTACAAATAACACTGACTAGACACTTCATCACGCCCTATGACCCAAATGTCTACAATATGCATCGTACTATAAGACATGTCTGCCACCAGGAAAATCTAAGACCAGCTTTTGCCAAGCGCCAGCAAGTTTCTCAAGCTGTGCACCTCTATAATAAAAAATCAACAGGGTTCTTAATTGCCATCCTCTTATACTACGCGAAATGAAGGTTTAAATTAAAACCTGGTTGCTTACTCTAAATTACCAACAAACAGATTAACTCCTAAAATAAGATACTCACTATTTATACGCATATGCCAATCACAGTAATGAACACTTCCTCACTCATCCACACACACATACATACCGTCACTCACCTACACACCTATGCACACCGACACACTTACGCACACCAACACACACATAGATTTTAGTGTTTTCCCAGCGAACTACATGTTTTCCTTTATTTTGCTTGTTTTTTGTGTTATTTTTAGGGTTCCGTACCTCAAAATAAAAAAACGGAACCCGTATAGGATCACTTTGTTGTCCGTCTGTCTGTCAAGACCCTTTTTCTCACGAACGAGACGAGGTATCAGGTTGAAATTGATAACGAATATTAGGGTCCATAAACCACACAAGATCTGAAAATTTAAATTTTTTACAACGACGCAATCAAAAGATATGGCTTTTTATGTCCTCATCTCCATACATTTATGCAAAAAAGCAAAACCTACAGGGTACTTCCCGCTGACCAAAAATTATGAAATTTGGCAAGAAGCTAGGTCTCACAGTGCAAATAAAGAGAAAAGTCTAAAATCATTAAATATTTCAATTTTTCTCACAACTAATAAAAACCAATTAAGGTGAGCTCCCGTTTCAAGAACTTTTCTATAAAAGAGGGGTCAAGTTGGATGGTCGCGGAGTTTTTCAAAATCAAAGAGCAAAAGCTTTTAGTATATAGATATCGTACTCTGCTCCCTGACAATACGGGGTAATCTATTATTGGCTCTGCAACTAGACTAAGTCACTTGGAAATGTTATTTAAGAAATGTGCTGTTGATTACCTTAATAAATAAATTAAATTAAATATAGTAAATAGGTACGGAACCCTTAGGGCGCGAGTCCAACTTGTCACCGAAAACTACTCAGCGGCAGGCAGAAGTTGAGACTCTTCAGGGTGGGGGATCCAGTGTCACCGAAAACCACTCAGCGGCAGGCAGAAGTTGAGACTCTTCAGGGTGGGGAATCCAAAATGCCAACATAAAGTTAAGAGTTTATTATGAAAAAGTAGGTAAATACAAGGCGGTGGTCGTGCTGCGCGCGGGCACGTCCGAGCACGACCAGAATCAAAGGTAAAACTGACTGTTTTTGACACGAATGACATCGAAAGACAGAAGACATTTGAAATAGGAATTTGGAATTTTGGGCCAGGACAATAGAGCCAGGATCACGAAAGGAGGCAGCATGCGAGGCATGCAGCCCCGCTCCGTGACAAACTCGCATTTGGCCGGTTTTTTTATTGAACATCCGCGTTACTACAAAAAAGTTAGACATCTGTTGAACACTTTTTCTGTTGAAGAACTTTAGTAAGACCCACTTAGTATAATTGATTGGGAGAGTCCGCTGACTTACGAAATACAGGTTTTTACCTAGCTCTGAAGTCAGAGATTCTATTTTCATGTAATGATAGTTTTATGGCAATAAAAATATATTTTATTTTTTCATTTTATTTCAGTTGTAACATTACAAATGTAATATACCTGCAACGTTACAATGAATGTTTCTACAATCGGGTGAACAGTAAATTGCAAAATCGTTACAAAGCTAAGTTTTTGTAACTTAACCCTTAAATGCGCCAATTTTTGGATTCCATTGATTTTAATTTATCATATGTATTCCCCCTCATATTTTGAGAGAAAAATAACAAAAAAAATTTTTTGTTATATTTTAATGTATTTTTAGACCAAAAACAAACTGTTGCAGAACTACAACATGGCGCAATAAGTGCATAGAAAAGGTTGTTTTTTTTACACACTACCTAAAAATTGTAATCATGCATAAAACAATATTTTTATTTACTATTTTTTATTTGTAATATGATACTTATAAAATTGTTTTTTTTTAATGAAATATAAGAAAACACTACATTTTATTCACATTGTTTGAGTGTAGCCCTTGCAAGAAGGATACTTCTTACACCTCCCACGGTCAAACCACACTGGCCAATGGGCAACATTGTCTAAGTGAACATCTTTACTTGGTGCTATTTATCCTGGAACTTTCTTCTTTTTATTTCTTGAATCGCTTTTTCTAAAGAAGCACTGCTTCGTTTACCACGCTTGGGCGTTGGGGGCGAAGTACCTGAAGTAGTTGCTGAAACATCATCTAACTCACATAGAGTATCTGCTAAGGCCAGTCTGAACGCGGCAAGTCTAAGACTGTTGTGACCGTTTAGAGTGTCCACCTTTCTTGACAATATCCAAACATTTATAATTGTCAAATAAATTATGCGATAAAATAGCTTTACTACCCTTTGTTCTTATTCTGTAGCGTCCTATGAAACAATCCATCAAGTCTACTCCTCCCATATTTGCATTGTATTTCTCTCTGTGTTTTGCTCTAGTGCCTGCTTAAATAGGTACCAAAAGTGATCATTTTCAATATTATCTGGCATAAGTGGTGGATCTGAATCATCGTCCACTTGCTCCTCTTCATCTTAGATGACATCATCTTGAAGATCTCGCGCAATTGCATCAAGATTTTCATAAAATGTCTCCTGGTCCTCTTCATGTTTACTAACACTTTCTTCTAAATCATATTCAGACATTATTCCAGTTTCTAGACGACATAAATATGTCTCAATCTGATTCTCAGACAGGCGGCTCTTGCAGTAAACAAACACATATTTTTTATGTATGCATTGCGCAATGTTGCATTTCTGCAACAGTCAATTTATACCAATTTTACATTGATTTATACATCAATTATTATATATTATATAATAACCTCAAATTATAGTGTGTTTGTTGTATGTATGATTTTTATCAAAGTCTTACTTTGAGGTTTTTCAATAAAAAATCTCGATCAAATGTTCATGTAAATCGATAGTCAGGTGATTCGTAAAACTACCCTCAAAAAATAAAAATATTACATGTTACAAATAAAACAGTGTTGCTTGTATGTTGAGTAGTATTTTTACTACAACATTATTTTAATATAATAGGAAAACATCCATTATGGAATATTTAGTGCTGAAAAAATTAAAGTGTAGCAGAACTACAACATGACGCATTTAAGGGTTAAATAACTGATAACGCCACAACCTTATTTTTAAATGTTTGTGGAAACATGAAAAAAAAAAGGTTTTTTTACTTTTTCTGGAATTTTTGCTTTCTTTTTTCAGCCATCTTTTTTTTATAGAATGTTCTAAACAAATGATAAATGATAGAATATCCAAGGGTGGGAAGGCTGGACTCAAACCAGAACCCAAACGGTTTGTAAGTCCAATGCCCTATCCATTGGACCACGGGGCTCTTAGCTGACTTGTCGAAATTTTGAAACAGTTCTCTCGTATGACAGCCGATATGTTCTTGACATTATTGTAAGATACCTTCTTCTTCTTCTTTTCGTATCAATGGCAAATGATTTCACAGCAACTTAGCCCAAAATGTGGCCACAGCAACAGCTCCCCGGTTGCCCTCAAAAAGGTCCTCCCTGGTGCAAGAAACTGAGGAGGCAGGGCACGAAAGCAAGTGTGTCATGGATTGCAAAATGCCGCATTCACACTTTTCGTTATCAGAGAAGCCCCACCTCTTCTTCAGTTCTCCGCACCTGCCAGCGCCCGATCGCAGTCTATTAAGTGACTTCCATATGGGCCAGGGAACATGTCCTGGTGGAAGTTTTTCGGCAATGGGGATATATGGGCTTTCAGGGGGGTACCTTTTTGACCACAGTTCTATCCTAGCTTTTGATGGATCTGATTCGAGGGGTACTGTGTTTCTAATAAAACTGTGACGGCTTTTGAGGCGTATGGGAGGTGGAGTATGTCCGTGTAGTGGGTGTCTGATATCTAGTTCCTGTTTATGTTTTTCAATGGAGCAGGCCACCCGACGCCGAACGTCTGGAGGAGCTATCCCAGCAAGATAGTACAGACAGCTCAATGGCGTTGGCTTCAGGGTGCCGGTAACTATGCGACAGGTTTCGTTGAGAGCAGTATCCAAATCCTTCGAGTGTGCCGATCGCGCCCACACTAGGCATGCGTGCTCGCCAGCCGAGTAACAGAGCGCCAGACAGCTTGTGCGAAGGACATGAGGTACTTCACCCCAACGAGTAGTTGTCAAGCGTCGAATGATGTTGTTCCGAGCGCTAACTTTGTTTTTTAACTTTTTACAGTTTGCTTTAAAGACCTATCCAAAGTAACACCCAGGTATTTCGGATTGTCATTATGTGCAATTTCCACCCCATGTCAAGTAATACGCAGTTTTTAGGGTTCCGATACCAAAATGGTAAAAAAAAGGAACCCTTATGGTGCCGCTCTGTCTGTCCGTCTGTCTGTCACACCTCTATATCTCAGCAACCACTTACGCTATCGAGCTGAAATTTGGAATAGTTTTAGAATATAGTTGCCCAACTTAATTGCACATGAAATTTTTTTGAAAAAAGTATGATTATTAATGTAAAGGGGGCCAAAATAGGGGGGGCCAAATTTCAAATTGTCGCTACTAGGTTGAGTGGGGTATCATATGAAAGGGCTTTACTTGTACATTTTAAAATATATTTTTGTATTTTTTTAAGTTTCTTAGTTTTCAAGTTATGATGAAAAATGTCAAAAAAAATACCATTCCCCCCCCCTTATCTCCGAAGTTTGAGTAAGGGAAAATCTGAATTAATTACAGTTGACAGAGGTTTATGTAAACTTTACAGCAAAAATAAAACGATCTTTCTAAGTTGCACAGTTTTTCAGAAATCTGCAAAAAACCTTTACAAACAAATTTAGTTTTGCGGTCCTGAAAATGGACTTTATTGCTTCCAAAAATACTATAGGTATATCGGAACCCTCGGCGCGCGAGTCCGACTCGCACTTGACCGGTTTTTTTATTACTGTCTCGGTTTCGGAGGTGGAATGCACAGGACTCAGTCTTGCCTGGGTTAGGTCGCAATGAATTGGTCTCGTAGTGTGTGTGTAGCTGATCAAGAGCAGCAGATAAATGGTGTTCTAGTTCGGAAAAGTTTTTGCTTGACAGGTGAGGGCAAGATCATCTGCATACAGGTACCGTGAAGTGTTTGGGTAAATAGGTTGGTCGTCTGTGTAAATGTTAAATAATATAGGTATCTACTAATGTTATCTGAAATCAAAAGGAAATCGTTGAGAAATTATCCTGACTGACAGCAGAATAGTTGTATGACGTTAATAGAAAGGTATGTAATAAGACGGATATTATCTGTTTTGGAACTCGGCCCTATATCTAAAATCGAAAATCAATTTTATTTGTATATTGTATTTTGATACTTTATAGGGTGTTAGGAAAAGTACCGATTTCCTTTGAACCACAAGTTCTATAAGTGGAACAAAGTATATTAAGTGTGTTCGAAAAAAAAAAACGAAAATTTGAAACAAAAAAAAATAAAATTTAGTTGTTCAACCCTACTAACTCAATAAGATCGCACCGACATACCCCAAACAGTGTTCATTGTAGCAATACAATATACCTACACGCATTACATCGCCTCATCGGTCCAGACATTGTTTTCTCTTTGAAATTTTTTTTAAAGTTTTTATTTATTTTTTAAACACGCTAAATGTACTTTGTCCCACTTATAGAACATGTGGTTTAAAGGAAATCGGTACTTTTCCTAAGACCCTGTACAGTATTTTGATGCTTCTGAATGCAAATACCTAGACGTAAGCGAGATAATTCAATGTTAACTTTGTGAAGGTTTATTTTGCAATTTGCTATCAATTTTGAAAAAAGATATTATATTAGTAATATTCTTGCAACGACCCTCAAAACTTACCAGCAAATTAATTTTGTTAGTCTAGCTCTGCAATATTTCATTTGAATGTTCTAAATAAAACGTTTTGTTTACTTGTATCATTGCATATTTCAGCTAGCTGTAACGTTTCTTTTCTAAGCTATTACAAGTTCCGAAAATAAAGTTGATGTAAGCTTCGAATTATAACTTTAATTTGCAATGTTGCTGGAAAATCAACATGATAATATAACAAAACTTACAAACAAGCTGTATGACAAGACTCGCGACAGGCTTGCTGCAACATTGCTTTTGGAACTTTCAAATGGGTGACAAAGAAAGTTATCGTAACTTCGTGTACGAGTAAGTTACAATGCTCAGTGGGAGTTGCCCAACTTAATTGCACATGAAAGAATTTTGAAAAAATTATGATTATTAATGTAAAGAGGGCCAAAATAGGGGGGGGGGGGGGGCAAAAAAATACCATTCCCCCCCCCCCCCCCTTATCTCCGAAGTTTGTGAAAGGAAAAATCTGAATTAATTACAGTTGACAGAAATGTATGTAAACATTACAGAAAAAATAAAACGATCTTTCTAAGTTAAGTAAGCACAGTTTTTTAGAAATCTGCAAATAACCTTTACAAACAAATTTAGTTTTGCGGTCCTAAAAATGGACTTTATTGCTTCCAAAAATACAAAAACTATATCGGAACCCTCGGCGCGCGAGTCCGACTCGCAATTGACCGGTTTTTTTAAAAAGTGTGATGAACACCCACCTATATTTTTCAATACATTTGCTCGAAAAACGTACTTACAATGACGTAAACATTGCTCGTAAGTAGTTACTTACCGAACTAGTGCGGTAAGTAAAGAAGTATACTACCAAGGAGTTTTTACACTCTGATCATAAAATTATTTTGTAAAAATACTACAGTGGTGACTTTTTACTAGGGCGACGACTGCCTACCTATATTTAAAATAAAATGGAGAGTACCAGAAGAACATACCCATAGTTGGTTCCTTTAACAAGTGTATTACTTATACCTGTTTTCTCACAAATGTATTGAAAAACGTCGTAAGATACACGGCCGTAAGCGTTATGACAAACTCGTGCCGATGGTAAACCCTCGACTTCGTCTCGGGTTTACAAAACGTCATCTCGTTTGTAATAACCCTATTTACGGCACTTGTATCTTAAACTACTATTACATCTCTCTTATTCGGTAAGTAGGTCCTTATTACCGCCAAATGGGGCTTGTAGGTGACCAATTAGCGCTCTAGGGTAATAATGTAGCTAGAAAAGCCCTAGGGCGGTAAGTAATTGAGTTTTGAAAGAGTGAAGTGTTTTTTTATTACTTACCGCCCTAGGGCTTTTCTAGCTACATTATTACCCTAGAGCGCTAATTGGTCACCTACAATTTGGTGACAATAAGGACCTACGAGTACTTACCTCACAATCGAGATGTGAAGCAGAGTAGTTAGCTCGGGTGTAAGCATCATTTGCACCCTCGAACTATAGGCTCCCTAGCTGCGCTCGCGCGCCTAAATATCTCGGGCTGCAATTTCATATTTTTTATTTAATATTTTCATATTTTTGATGCCTTACAGCCCTTGGCTACTAATCTACTATTGTTAGATGGTGCAATTCAGTTTAGTATTTTTATACTGATTCGGGCATACGAAATAAAGTTACCTTGACATAGAAATGGTACCTCCTTTCGAAGTTCCTGAAGGCAACGCTATATTGGTAATTATTTGTGGTATCACCTTCACTCCTATTTCAGTGTTAAGCTTCCATGATGATTTACTTTCCGAATTTAAAAGGCAGATACTTCGAACTTCAATTACATCAGGAACAAAACCATCGTCGGTTTTCTTATCCAAGTCAGACGGGTTTATTTCAAGCTTCCAAGGAATGTTACTGACATTAAATCTCTTGGTTATTAATATTTTTAGGTTGCAAAAATCGATGTGCACGGTAATGCGTTCTGTCCAACTATACCAACCTTTTGTACCCTGTGACAAAAACATTTTATTTTTGTTATGTGAAAAATTTCTGTTTAACACTGGTTATTAAAATTAGATTAAAATAGTCTTACCTCTCTCCTAGGCAGCCTGGAAGCCGAAAATCCATCTGGCATCGGTATTTGTGTTTTTGTAGACGATATATTCATGCACAAGGCGTATGCTTCCTCTTTGGTAATCAAATGATGAAGGTCATCGCACTCCGCGAACTTCGCAGGCGTTAATGTGAGATATCTAACGTATTTCATCACTTCTGATAGCTTGTCCTTACCTTAAATTTAGAAAAGTAATATTACTTTTGATTCCTTTGCCTTGTCCGCAGGTAAATAAAACCGACCAAGTGCGAGTCGGAGGGCTTAGTACCTACCACCAAACAATACCTATGTTTGATTTGATGGACGAAATATCCTACTATATATAGAGATACCATCACGGTAAATGTTGATCTTTCAAGACGTACGATCAGTTAAAAGTTGATCCAAAAACAAATGTTGATCCGAAGGCCTTATGTTGATCCATTACGCTTTTTTTCATACCAATGTGGCTCCAATCGGATCAACATTTGACATTCTTGTGACATCACTCGACTGAAAAGTACGCTTGTCAAATGTGGCTCCAATATACAAATCCGCTCCGATAAATGTTGATCCGATTCAAACGGACCAATCACAATGAAGCACTTTCTTACTTCCTCCGTGATTGGCCGACGGTGGTCACTCCAACGTTGCCGTTCCGCTTACTACAAATCTTCGTGAATTTTAGTACAAAGATTGCTAGCACGCCGGAGACGGACATAGGCTACTTTTTATCAGCTATCGAGGGTCTGGAGTACCTGACGTGGAACATCAAGAGTCCAGTTAAACTGTACGAGATACGGAAATTATGCCTTTGTAAAAGTTGTTCATCGTGATGGGCCGCTTCTGCTGGCACTTAGAAATTGAGGACCTGGAGTACCTGATGTGGAATATAAAGAGCCCCATTGAGCTAGTACATTAACAACTCACTGTATTAGAGCTAATAAAAATAAGAAGAATGATAAATTTACAAAGTTACATACTTACCTAGTACCTACCTACAAAACAAAAGTAGGACAAAAAAGACTTCGTAATAAAGAAAAATAAAAAATACATCAAATTACGTGAAATTTATTAAAATTACTTGTACTAACTACCTACCTACCTTACAGTCTCTCTCTTTTTAACCCCCGACGCAAAAACAGAGGGGTGTTATAAGTTTGACGTGTCTGCCTGTGTATGTGTATCGGTGTTTTTTTTTATTTTTATTTATTTTTATTGAAAATGGGCTTACTCTTGACCTCGATCTAGTCTTGAAGACAGAGATGAGGTCGACGATGGAACGAGCTTACCCAGAAGAAGCCTATTCACTCGCGACTTGAATAGATTCGGGTTATATAAACTCGGGAACACAGACGCAGGCAGAGAATTCCACTCTTTAGCCGTGCGCATTATAAAAGATGTTTCAAAGCGCTTTGTGCGAATGTGCGGAACATCAACCAAGTATGGGTGATATCCTGCGGTGCGTCTGGACTCCCGATGGTAGAAGGGAGATGGTGGAATAAGCTCGTGGAGCTCCGAAGTACAATCTGTAGAAGACCGACAGACATGCAACTTTGCGACGGTGGGCCAGACTGTGAAACTTGGTTTTCACCAGCATCTCATCACCAACAAGCTTCTTGGCTCTGCGATCTATCGAGTCAAGTGCGGCTAGCTGGTATTTGGCTGAGCCATTCCAAAGGTGACAGCAATTCTCGATGCACGATCGGACTTGGGCTTTATATAAAACTAGAAGTTGACCAGGAGTGAAGTAACGCTTAACCTTATTGAGGATGCCCAGCTTTTTTGCCGCAGTTTGGGCTTTTGACTCAATGTTAGCGCCGAAGTTCAGATTTGCACACAACTTCATGCCAAGTAGCTCGAGGCTGTCGGTAACTGGTACAGTTGTACCTCGAAAAGTAGGAGCCAGATTGAACGGACTCCTTTTGGCGGTGAACAGACACGCCTGCGTTTTGGTGGCGTTGAAACTTACCAGATTTTTGTCACCCCAGTCGGAGACAAGACTTAAGGTTGAGTTTATACGCTCTACCATGGCCTCTCTCAAAGAACGTATTTCGTCACTGCTGGCTTTTGCGCTTGGCATATATCTCTCGACGACAGTACTGTCATCTGCGTACCCAACAATACTAGGACCAAGTAGGTCGTTGATGTGCAGCAGGAAAAGAGTCGCAGAGAGAACCGACCCCTGAGGAACCCCGGCATCGATAGCCACGAGGTCAGAGGAGCAGCCATCAAGGACTACTCGGATCGACCGTTCGCTCAGGAAGTCAGAAATCCAAGAGCAAAAGTCAGCGGAAATGCCGTATGCAGGAAGTTTGCTCAGCAGACTTGCGTGCCACACCCTGTCGAAGGCCTTCGAGATGTCTAGTGACACGGCAAGGGCTTCGCCGTATTTCTCGATGGCCTCCCCCCAGCAATGCGTGACATACACTAGAAGATCCCCAGTTGATCGTCCCCGGCGAAAGCCATACTGACTGTCACTGAGTAGGTCGTTAGCTTCTAGGTATGTCAGCAGTTTTCCATTGAGTACCCTTTCCATAACTTTGCAGAGTATGGAGGTGATGGCGATTGGCCGATAGTTGCTGGGGTCGGCACGACTACCCTTCTTGGGCACTGGCTGTACGTTGGCAACCTTCCAAGATTTTGGCACCGTTCTTGTTTTTAGAGAGAGGCGGTACAAACGTGTTAGCACAGGAGACAACTCAAGCGCACAGTTTCTCAAGACTTTTGCTGGTATTCCATCAGGACCGCTTGCTTTGTTCACGTCTAGGCTTCGGAGTACTCTACGAACCTCTTTTGCGTGTATTGTGACCTCCGACATCGAAGAGTCACAGCGAGGAATCGTTGGTGGTTGATAAGAGCCGGCATCTAAACGAGAATTGCTTGCAAATAGAGACGCAAATAAATTTGCTTTCTCTGTTGCAGAGTGAGCTAGCGACCCGTCAGGTTTTAGCAGGGGAGGTAATGTAGGACGGCAGAAGTTTGTTTCGACCGATTTGGATAGGGACCAAAATTGTTTGCTACCAGAGGGGTAGGATGCAAGTTTGGTCCCTATACGACTGACATGGTCGTAACGTGCCTTTCGGATCACCCTCTTGCAGAACTTTGCAGCATAATTGAATGCCTTTTTCTTCGCGCGAACCCGTCGAGCTCGAACTTTGCGATCACGGGCTTGAACCCAGGCTTGGTATGCGGACTGCATTCGAGCTTCAGCGCGAGCGCAGTCCGCATTGAACCAAGGTCGGGCTTTGTGACCGAGCGGTATGTCGGAGAACGGAATATAGTATTCCATCCCCTGCCGTATCACATCCGCAACCGCTTCAGCTGAACAAGAGGGATCGCTCGAAGAAAAACACACTGGCTGCCATGGGTAGGATGCAAAGAAGTGCCGCATCTCATCCCAATCTGCTGACTCGTATCGCCAAACTCGCCTCGTGCCTCTTGGGCTATCATCTGGAGGAGAGCTGATCGACACGGACTTCACCAGACAGTGGTCGGATGTTCCCAGCGGGGCTGATACCGACACCGAGTGCCTGTCTGGATCTGTAGTCAGCAGTAAGTCCAAGCAATTGGGCGTGTGTCCGTCTACATCAGGCACCCGCGTAGCTACATTCACCAGCTGGGTGAGATCTAGCGACAATGCAAACCTGCGCGCCTCTCTCCCAGCATGGTCAGTTTTCTGGTATGGGAACAACCACTCGCTGTGGTGGGCATTAAAGTCCCCCAGAAAATGAAGCTGCGCTGTTGGGTACCGTTGTTGGGCACAATCCGCCTTCTCTAACAGGTGCTCATAAAGCCTGGTCGTCTCAGTCACCGCTGTGCGACCGGTAGACACCGACGTAGAGAGATTTCTTTATGCCGGTGTCCACCAGAATCCACAGTGTTGATGACCCTGAATCTTCAAAGCAACGGAGACACCGATAGCAAATGTCATCGTGTATCTGTGTATCTGTCTGTGGTATCGTAGCTCCCAAACGGATGAACCGATTTTCGATTAGTTTTTTTGGTGTCATAGATAATTTTATCCCGAGTGTTCTTAGCCATGTTTCATGGAAATCTGTTCAGCGGTTCGAGGATCATCAGCTCATTTCTAGTTGATGAGGGGATCTAACTTTCTAATATCCGATCGATCAGAAATTTGGTACCATGTTACTTCAATAATATTGAAAGTATATGGTAAGGTAACCATGACCTGATCAGCCGTTTGAAGATCATCAGCTCATTTCTAGTTGATGAGAGGATCTGACTAACTTTCTTATATCCGATCGATTAGAAATTTGGTACCATGTTACTTCAATAATATTGAAAGTAAATGGTAAGGTAACCATGACCTGATCGGCCGTTTGAAGATCATCAGCTCTTTAATAGTTGAGGGGATCTGACTACCTTCCATATGTATTCCTATCGATACGAAATTTGGTACCGTATTACTTCAATGATATTGAAAGTATATGGTAAGGCAACCATGACCTGATCAGCCGTTCGAAGATCATCAGCTCTTTAATGGTTGATGAGGGGATCTGACTACCTTCCATATGTCCTATCGATTCCAAATTTGGTACCGTATTACTTACATGATATTCTAAGAACATGGTAAGGTAACCATGACTTTAAATATGACATGTTAGGGTAAGGTTTAGATTTCGAAGATGGGCAATTAAATGGGATCAGTTAGGCTCAATTACCACTGCGACAGAGTCGAAGCGACGCAACGCGTCAATTTTTGAAGTGAAAATTTCTTTAGCAGCGCTTGGCATTTTTTTAGGTGGGGAAAAAATGTTAAATTCGCATCAGATGTCGCGTCAGATCTCGGATGAAGTATAGAAATGGATTTGCAAATAATCATACCAAGTTAGAGCAGGCTCAATATATACAAAAGTTCTCAGTAGTTTTAAAATGTGATAAAGACCAAAACATCTTTTTTGTCTCTGTCATATGTGCACAACAGACTTGACGTACTGGTTTTTGATCATTATTTAATAGCGAATCCTAAATATATGAGATCTACAGCTGTCAAAGTAAAAATCGCTATAACTTGAAAACTACTGACCCAGGACTACTCATGTGCTGAGACAAATGATAGGTCTCGAAGTGATCTAAGTACATTTCGGATGACAGCTGTCAAACTAAATATCGCTATAACTCGAAAACTACTGACCCTAGACTATTCGTGTGCTGAGACAAATGATAGGTCTCGATGTGATCTACATTTTGGATGACAGCTGTCAAACTAAATATCGCTATAACTCGAAAACTACTGACCCTAGACTATTCGTGTGCTAAGACAAATGATAGGTCTCGATGTGATCTACATTTCGGATGACAGCTGTCAAACTAAATATAGCTATAACTCGAAAACTACTGACCCTAAACTATTCGTGTGCTGAGACAAATGATAGGTCTCGATGTGATCTACATTTCGGATGACAGCTGTCAAACTATATATCGCTATAACTCCAAAACTACAGACCCTAGACTACTCGTGTACTGAGACAAATGATAGGTCTCGATGAGATCCACATTCCGGATGACAGACTGTCAAACCAAAAACCCCATAACTTGGAAACTACTGACCCTAAACTACTCGTGTGCTGAGTCAAATGATAGGTCTCGATGAGATCTACATTTCGGATGACAGCTGTCAAACTGAAAATCGCTATAACTCGAAAACTCTGACCCTAAACTACTCATGTGCTGAGACAAATGATAGGTCTCGATGAGATCTACATTTCGGATGACAGCTGTCAAACTAAAAATTAAATTAGCTGTAGGAGCTAAAGTAGTGCTGCGAATGAAAAGCTTAGTAGTTCAAAGTAACTAAATAAAAAGTTTGAAAAGCTACAAATAAAATTAAATTAAAAATTTAAAAAAACCCCCGACAAAAAACGATCCCCTAAAAAGTAAAAAATTATAAATTGCCTACACACACTTGCGCTAAAGATGATACTTGTTATATTTTGTTGTATTGTTGTTGTGCAATAAACTGTTTTTACTTATTTTTACTATTGTTGACTCTTAAATGCGTTGGGGGACCGCTAAGTAAACATTTAAATACACAATATACGTAAATTGTTTTGTTGCAGTTACCTACTTTCTTTTCTTACCTGTAAAGCCTACTTGATATTGATAGTTTTCCTTTTAAATTAATCATTTAGGTACACTACTACCGTGATTTTTTTTACATTTCCAAATACAACAGTTTCGCTGGTTGGGGGGGGGGGAACTTGACTCTAACAAAAATAATTAAAGCGAAATTATTCTGAAACGTACACTAGCATCGAAGAATAGTTGTCGTAGACAAACCATCCAGTGAAAGATCGGATACAATTATTATTACTCTCCATACATAAACCTGGTGGACCACCTCAGGCCGGGACTTCCTGTCCATGGTCACCGTGGTCTCAGACCATCAATCTAAGCAATAAAATAATAAATAATAAAATAAATAGCAACAGATTTATAAAATGCAAAAAATTGTTTTTATCACCGTGTTGTTTCAGATTCTGTACGAAATAACATGTTTTAGAATCGCATAGAAGCTTGGAAAATAATAATTTGCGATTCTCTTTAAAACAGAGTAGGAGGTTATAGTTGTACGCTTTTACCGTAGGTTTTGAAAAACTTTTCAATTATTACCCATCTATCACGTAACAAGAAAATGCAAAAAACCATACCTACAGACTCAAGTAGTTTGTGACCGATTATTAACGTGACCTGTAATGCAACATGAACCCTGGTTTACAAACTAAGATTAGCTTTTACACTTTCATCACAAAATACCTAACAATTTTGTTTAACTTTGTAATTGTCTTACTTTTTATTTCGAAATTTTTTCCTACCTGCCCTAAATTAACTTGATAATATTTTTTGTTTACGTAGTGAAGATCTGTAATTGGCTAATGTACTGTTTATTGTATTGGTTTGTATTTTAAGTATTAATGCTGTAGATCTTAGTTAAATAAAAAAAATAAAAAAAAATAAAATAAAGTACCTGCTGCTGTTACGCGACATTATATGATGCTATTTTAAAAAGAGCGATGCCTGTGGAGTTTCTTGGCAGTTCTTCTCCACAGAAGTACGCCAACTGGTGTAGTGAACTGACCATCTGTTTGACGCGCAATAAGCGTTTGTAATGCAAACCTATATTGAATAAACATATTTTTTGACTTTTTTTTGGCTATGCAAAATTCTTATACAATAGGACAAAGTTTAAGATGATGCTTAATGCCAAATTGATTTAAAACTTAATACTGACATCTAATTATTTTGTAGTTTACGTAAGTAGCGGCACTTCAATAAAAACAATAAACTCGGTACTCACCATTATCCACCATCATGAACACAACACACTCACTTGACTGCTTGGACCAGACTGCCTGAGGTAGATAGAAATACATCTCTTGCGCGGAAATGCGCGACAGCATCTTGTCTCACTTTAACTTGAAGTAGGAACTTATGTTTATTTCATTCGCACGCTAGTGCGATGTTGCCGTTCTGTTTTTTAGTACGTACCCTTCATATTCAGCTCCGGAGCAACATTTACCACTAACAGTCAGATATAAACCGGAGCCACATTATACGCTTCAGTATCATTTTTTTGACCGTTATTGGATCAACTAAAACCGTAAAATTTTATGACGAGTAATTTAAAAACAGGCAAATGCACATCCACTGACGTCACACGCTGAATTCATATATTCGATAAATACAGCTCTATCTCACTCCGGAGCCAAATGTACACACGAAATAGGCGGATCAACATTTGTTCTAAATCTAAACTGGATCAACATTTACCGTGATGGGATAAATATATATATATATATTATATGTAAAGGACAAGAATGAGTCTTTGATTTTTAAAGTAAAATAGGAGATGATAGTTTGTATGAAAAGCCGTTAGTTTTGAAGTTAGGATCTTCAAAATTTGTATTTAGGCTGACGACTAAAAATTAAGTTTTAAGTGTCTCAGGGTTTTTGTTAATTCGACACCCTAAGGGTGAAAAGGGGGATGAATTTGGAAATTCTTTATTTTTAAAGTAAAATCCACATAATTTATTATTAAGGCATTAATGATGTATTTTTATGCAACGTTCATCACTGTTATTGAAATTCCACCCCAAATTCAACCCCTAAAAAAGGGAAATGTGGTAAAAAAGTTTAAAAACCAATATGGGTATCGTTTGTATGGTTTATCGGGTCGCTGATTACGAAAACTACAACAATTTTGAAATCCAACGTGGTGGACGTTAAAGCCCACGTCACACAGAGGCGGTAGCGGAAGCGTTCCGGGGCCGGTATTTTTTGTAAAGTATGAGTTCTTATTCACCCTGTCACATTGAAAAGTGGTCGCGGTCTCTGTCTGACTTGAGCTTAAATACCATCATTCCCTTGGGATGGGGTTGAGGTGCGATAGGGTTGAAATGTGAATATGGGTGTCGTTTGTATGGTTTATCGGATCGCTGATTACGAAAGCTACAACAATTTTGAAATCCAACGTGGTGGACGTGAAATACCATCATCCCCTGGGGTTGGGGTTGGGGTGCGATAGATAAATATGGGTGTTGTTTCTATGTTAGGGATAGCGGTTAAATTGGCGTTAGGGGTAGGGATAGGGGCAGGGATAGGTAGAGGTAGAGAGGTAGAGACGGAGAGGGGGAAGGGGGAGAGGGAGGGGGAGGGGCAGTGGGAGAGGGAGGAGGGGGAGAGACAGAGGGACGGGGAGGGGGAAAGGAAGAGGGGAGTGGGAGAGAGAGGGAGAGGCAGAGGGTTTCAGTTTTTCTCAATTACTTCTGCGAATTGGCTGTGTTTTGAAATATTACATAAAGGTGTCTCTCATCTCTTTTTAGGGTTCCGATACCAAAATGGTAAAAAAAAGGAACCCTTATGGTGCCGCTCTGTCTGTCCGTCTGTCTGTCACACCTCTATATCTCAGCAACCACTTACGCTATCGAGCTGAAATTTGGAATAGTTTTAGAATATAGTTGCCCAACTTAATTGCACATGAAAATTTTTTGAAAAAAGTATGATTATTAATGTAAAGGGGGCCAAAATAGGGGGGGCCAAATTTCAAATTGTCGCTACTAGGTCGAGTGGGGTATCATATGAAAGGGCTTTACTTGTACATTTTAAAATATATTTTTGTATTTTTTTAAGTTTCTTAGTTTTCAAGTTATGATGAAAAATGTCAAAAAAAATACCATTCCCCCCCCCTTATCTCCGAAGTTTGAGTAAGGGAAAATCTGAATTAATTACAGTTGACAGAGGTTTATGTGAACTTTACAGCAAAAATAAAACGATCTTTCTAAGTTGCACAGTTTTTCAGAAATCTGCAAAAAACCTTTACAAACAAATTTAGTTTTGCGGTCCTGAAAATGGACTTTATTGCTTCCAAAAATACTATAGGTATATCGGAACCCTCGGCGCGCGAGTCCGACTCGCACTTGACCGGTTTTTTTTACATTTGTTAGGATACTGCCAGGCCTGTCTCACTCCGCGTCTTGGCATGAATTGAGTACCTACTGCGCAGCGCGCTCTACGGGCGCAATGTTTTTCGGGCTATCGCGCTTTTGGTATTTACAACATGTTCGATAAGTTTTGCGCACTTTGTGTCAATGTACGGTCAACTGCTTGATGGTAGAAACTTTTTCAACTCTATTACCACGCCATAAGGTCCAAAAGTGTTTCTATCGATGTGCGGCCGTGTGTACATTCAAGAAACAATTATTATTTATTTTGGTTTCAAGTTTGGGATGTTTTTAGATAATTATAATGAGGAACAGAAGTAAATTTTTTGTATTGGATGCATGAATTCGAAGAAAAAGTAAAATTTTATCTTTTTTAAGATACCAACTGTTTGTAATAAGTGTTTTTATTGTTTTTATTATTGAATAGGTATCGTTTATAAAACATACTTACTCTAAATATAGATAAGTCGGCACTCAGAAAATATGAGGTTATTGGTTGATATAGTGTCAAGCTTGGCGTGCTTTTGACTGTACAAGTCCAGAAACATATAATAAATTTTAGTTTGACGAATAAATGAAATAAAATAGGTATTACAGCAATTGTAGCCGACACTGGAGTCAACCCTGGCAATCGACAGCGTCGACTAGGTATATCAAGCTGCATTGAAAACAGGGCCCTGACGCGTGGAGTTAAGGTGCAATTTAGCTTTGACGCGCTATGTTTATGTATATAAAAAGGCGGCTTTTTCCAAGATCAAAAGAGTGCGACTTCTGTAAACTTGTTTACTATTATATATTCTGTGATACTGCTGCTACGTTCCTCTGTTCTGAGTTATTTATGAGTAAAGTCTGTATATTATATAAAATTCAGCTGGATCTTGAATTATACTTAAATTACTCTATGATTATACTCATTGATTTGCGCAGGGTTAGTCCTGTTTTTCCTTAGTTTAAAATTACCCCGAAATGACGGGAAAATATCTCATAGCTTCGGAAAACCGGTAACAACATAAATACGAAATCCACGCGAGCGAAGCCGCGGGCAACAGCTAGTATATATATATATATATAATATTATAAACGCGAAAGTTTGTAAGTATGGATGGATCATCAAAAACTACTGAATGGATTTAATGTAACTTGGCACAAATATGGAATAGGTCCTGGAATAACACAAAGGCTACTTTTTACCGCGGGAAAACACTTCATTTCCCACGGGAAAACGCATTTAATGTTAATGAAAAAGGTGACTGACTCTTTGACTGACATATCAACGCACAGCCTAAACCGCTGGGTCTAGAAATTTTTGGCATGAAGGACCCTTATTATGAGGTCTAGGGGTGCACTAAGAAAGGGTTTTACAAAATTCCACCCCTAAGGAGGTAAAATAGGGGATGAAAGTTTGTATGAGAGTCCGTCAGTTTTAAAGTTAAGGTCTTCAAATTTTGTGTTGAGGCTGATGATTAAAAATTAATATTTATGTATTTCAGGGTTTTTTAAAATTCGACACCCTTTGGCACAAATATAGATTAGGTCCTGGAATAACACAAAGGCTACTTTTTACCGCGGGAAAACACTTCATTTCCCACGGGAAAACGCATTTAATGTTAATGAAAAAGGTGACTGACTCTTTGACTGACATATCAACGCACAGCCTAAACCGCTGGGTCTAGAAATTTTTGGCATGTAGGACCCTTATGAGGTCTAGGGGTGCACTAAGAAAGGGTTTTACAAAATTCCACCCCTAAGGAGGTAAAATAGGGGATGAAAGTTTGTATGAAAGTCCGTCAGTTTTAAAGTTAAGATCTTCAAATTTTGTGTTGAGGCTGATGATTAAAAATTAATATTTATGTATTTCTGGGTTTTTTAAAATTCGACACCCTAAAGGGTGAAAAGGGGGATGAAATTGAAAATCCTTTATTTTTTAAGTAAAATCCACATAATTTATTATTTAGGCATTGCATGCAACGTTCATCACTGTTATTGAAATTCCACCCCAAATTCAACCCCTAAAAAAGGAAAATGGGATGAAAAAATCTAAAAACCAAAATGGGTATCGTTTGTATGGTTTATTGGGTCGCTGATTACGAAAACTACAACAATTATGAAATCCAACGTGGTGGATGTGAAATACCATCATCCCCTAGGGATGGGATTGGGGTGCGATAGGGTTCAAATGTCTAAAAATCAATATGAGTGTCGTTTGTATGGTTTATCGGAACGCTGATTACGAAAACTACAACAACTTTGAAATCCAACGTGGTGGACGTGAAATACCATCATCCCTTGGGGATGGGGTTGGGGTGCGATAGGGTTGAAATGTTTAAAAATCAATATGGGTGTCGTTTCTATGTTTACATGAGGATAGGGATAGCGGCTAAGATGGCGTTAGGGGTAGCGATAGGGATAGGGAGGAGAAGGGGTAGAGAGAGGGACAGGGAGTGGGAGAGGGAAGGAGAATGAGAGGGGGAGAGGGATGGTGAGGGAGGGGGATGGGGAGAGGGGCAGGGATAGGGATGGTTTGCCGGACGGTTGGACAGATGGTTGGACGGACGGACGGACGACAGATAGACGGAAGGGTGGATGGATGGATGGTCAGATAGATAGAATCCCTCGCGGACGAAGTTGCGGGCAACAGCTAGTTTGTGATAATTTCAAAACTATTGTAACATAAAAGGTAGTAGGTAAGGTATAATAAGTAGGTGTCATACTCGCACTCGACTTGTTTTATTAATCTTCTTCTTCTCATCGTGTGAGTTGCAAGATCGATGACTGACCTCACTAGATATGAGCGCCGCACCGGCGCGCCGCCGCCGCCGAACAAATTTCCTGCGCCGCCGCCGCCGCGGATGGCCACGGCGCGCCGAGCGAGGAAATAGTTATTAAATCCATACTTTTTAAGCACTGATTCAAATTCTCTTCTCTTTCTCGCTATAGTTAAGATATTGATCCTATCTGCTAGATACCTAATTTGTAGCATGATTCTAAGAGAGCCCCAATTACTGAATGGTTTCAGCAATATGTTTGAAGATTACCTACGTGCAATTTTTTGTGAAATGAGGATAAGCTAACTAAACTTGTGTTTGAAAACCTGACTAAAATTAAACATTTGTTTATTTTTTCTTAAAAGTATTAGAATATTAGTACAGTCTGTTGTCCGTACAGTCAGTAATGTTAATAGTTAAAATAATTTTATCAGATTTGTTTTCATATGCCACTTTTTTTTCATTATCACATGTAACTCATAGACATGAAAAGGCTATGTCTAACTCGCACATTTCTTAAAAAAATATAGCAAAATTAGATTAGTTTGATCTCTATCTAGCCCTGAAGACAAGAGATGAAGTAAACGATGTAATGGACTTTACCAAAAAAAGACACGCTTTTTTATTTTGTCAATGGGCTTACTCTTGACCTCGATCTAGTCCTGAAGACAGTGATGAGGTCAACGATGGAACGAGCTTGCCCAGAAGAAGCCTATTCACTCACGACTCGAAGAGATTCGGGTTATATAAACTGGGGAACGCTAACACAGGAAGAAAATTCTAAAGATGTTTCAAAGCGCTTTGTGCGAATGTGCGGAATATCAACCAATATTCATAGGGGAATTTTATGCGGTGCGTCCCTCCGACCCTCAGACTCCCGATGCTAGAAGGTAGTGGTGGAATAAGCCCGTGGAGCTCTTGACCACACTCTCCAAAGTAATATCTGAAAAAAGACCGACAGACATGCAACTATGCGACGACCAGACTGTGAAAGTTGATTTTTACCTCTAATGAGCTTCATCACTAATGAGCTTCTAGGCTCTGCGATCTATCGAATCAAGTGCGTCTGTTGGTATGTAGCTGAGCCATCCCAAAGGAAATCTTCATGCAGGATCGGACTTGGACTTATTGAGAACGCCCCACTTTTTTGCCGCAGTTCGGGCTTTTGACTCAATGTTAGCGCCGAAGTTCAGGTTTGCACATAACTTCATGCCAAGTAGTTTGTGGCTGTCGGTAATTGGTACAGTTGTACCTCGAAAAGTAGGAACCAGATTGAATGGTGGTATGTTGACGATATAAGGGTGGAACCCCAATCCTCGTCTAGCCACACGTAGGAGGAAGGGGAATGGTGGTATAAGGTCGTACGGTCAATCGCACGTCGGTAGAAACTTTTTCATCTCTATTAGAGCGCCATAAGGTCCAAAAGTGTTTCTACTGACGAGCTGTTGAGTGTACATTTCAGACGCACTCAACGAGATGTATTCTATAGAATACTGATAAGTACATAAGGCACTATGTGTCGGTGTTCAAGGCTCTACAGTTTCTTTGTTTCGACAAGAGTCTCATCCCCAATGAGCTTCCTAGTACATTTGTCGATTTAAGTAAGATTGGCCAGCTGGTATTCTGCAGACTCATCAGTACTCCATACCGGACTTCTGTTTGAAGCACAAACACAAGTCTGATAGGGTAGAAATGGCTGTAGAAGCTGTCCCAGTGTGATGTACCACCTGGCGTTGGAGAGTATGCCAAGTTTCTTAGCTGCAGATTTGGCCAAGGACTCAATAAAATGCCAAAAGTACAGATTGGACGATAAGTGCATCATACCAAGGAGTTCGAGGTGGTCTGATATCGGTACGAATACATTTCGGAACTCTGGAGTCAGATTGAAGGGACTTCGTTTGACTGTAAAGAAACACGCCTATGTTTTGGCCGCCACAGTCGGACACTGAGTGAAGGGCCAGAAATAAACGTTCAACCATGGTCTATCGACCGACAAGATGGTATTTGTGCCACACTGGCTTTTGCATTAGGTATGTATCTATCCGTAACTGTGCTGTCGTCTGCATACCCAAAGATTCCAGGCACCAGTTTATGTGCATCAGGAATAGAGTTGCGGACTAAACGGATCCTTGAGTAACTCCGTCATCGATAGCCCTCTGATCAGACTAGCAATCTTCCAAGACCACTTGATTCAATCGTACACTCAATAAGTTTAATATCCAATTGCAAAGGCCAGGTATTTTATACGATGGAAAATTGTTAGCTTGTGTGATTTCTGTCGTAAAGTAACAGTGTTTACACCGTTGTGTTTCGGTTTGTAGGTTAAACGAGCTACTGAAATTACCGACACATGAGATGTACCGCCTTAGTTCTCAATATGGGCAAAGCGTTTTGCTGTTTTATTAGTGTCAATTATGTCATTCATAAGACAGTGTATGCTTTTTTTTTAACTACTCGCTCAGTAACAGTACCTTCCCTAGCTGCTGGCGTGAGGCTGCAGTAATTCCTATTCCTAAGATCTCTAATCCTTCTTTACCTTCACATTTCAGACCTATCTCCATCCTTCCTTTCCTTTCCAAAGTCCTTGAACGCCTTGTGCAGCACCAACTTAGTTTGTTTGTGAACGTAAATAATATTCTCAGCCCTTTTCAATCTGGTTTTCGCCCGGGACATAGCACCGTTACTGCTCTGACTAAAGTGTCCGATGACATCCGGTTTGAAATGTCAAATCAAAAGGTTACAGCAATTGCTCTACTAGACTTCAGTAATGCTTTCAATAACGTTGATTTTGACATTCTTTTGACCATGTTAAAATCTCTTTCCGTCTCGGATACGGCAGCTGAGTGGTTTCGTGGTTATCTCTACGGGCGCCGACAGCGCATCCGTGCTGATAAAAAACTGTCAGATTGTTGCGACGTGGTTACTGGTGTGCCTCAGGGTGGTGTCCTCTCCCCTCTCCTTTTTTCAATCTTTATCAATTTCCTAACTCCCCTCCTATCTTGTCATTACCACCTGTATGCTGACGATCTGCAAATTTACTGGCATGCCTCCACCGATGATATCGTGTATCTGGTTTCCAAACTCAACGACGATCTCGCGACTGTCCATCGTTGGAGTTAGTCACATGGCCTTCTAGTAAACCCGAACAAGTCGCAGGTTATCATCATTGGAGGCTCTTAACAGATATCACGGCTCAATTTTGACGTCATTCCACCTGTCACCTTCAGTCACGTTGCGTTGCTTTACAGAAAGGTTGTCAAAAACCTTGGTGTTCTATTTGATAACACTCTTTCTTGGCGGCCACACATTACTGAAACAAGTCGTAAAGTATTTGCTGCTGCTGGTGCGCTTCGCAGATGGAAAAACATGCTCCCCGTGAAGACCAAAGTTGAACTTGCGCAGTCCTTACTCTTACCAATACTTGACTATGCTGATGTCTGCCTCATTGACCTTAATGAGGACCTGCTTAATAAGCTCCAACGCCTGCAAAACCTTTGCATAAGATTCATATTTGGACTGCGTAAGTTCGACCATGTGTCTGAATACAGGAGCAAGTTAAAATGGCTGCCTATCAGATTGCGTTGTGATGAGCATGTCTTTGCACTTCTCTACAACATACTGCATGACCCCCGTACTCCATCATACCTTAAAGAACGTTTCCGATACCACAGATTCAGATTCAGATTATTTTATTCAATGTAGATTCTTTACAGAATACTTATTGAATGTCATGCAGAATACAATTCAAATAGAGCGAGTCTACGCCGTTTCGGATCGTGCTGTGGCAGCGTAAAAGAAACGGCAAGAAACCACTGCAGCACGGCCTACTTTAAGAGTCGGCTTTTTACAATGTGTTTCTTGTGTTTCGCTGGAATATCAGAGCACCATACCTCTTTGTCATTCATATAGTCATCTAATCCACAGTTCTGATCTTTCTCGTGATCTGCGATCTAAAACTGACAATCAACTGCAAATTCCATTAACTCGGTCAGGTTACTATAAGGAATCGTTTACGTTGAAAGCTGTCAGTCTTTGGAATGATTTGCCGTCAGATATTCGTCACTCCAAGTCACTAGCTGTTTTCAAAACTAAACTACATAACCATTTCCTTTATAAAATAGTTCCTTAGTTTGCAACAATTACTTATATGATACCTTTTGCTGTTGTATGTATTTATATATAATGTAAATATATTTATTTATTGTGTATGTTACATTTATTCCTATGTTTAAATTATTTATTTGTATATATATTATATATATTTGTATATGTGCATATTGTATTGTAATAGTATAAAAAGATTATATATTGGCACACTACTGCAGTTTTCTATCACACTTTCCTACATGCAAAGGTTGTCTGGAAGAGATCGCTCCCAGCGATAAGACCGCCTTTGTCACCCTAGATTTAAGACTCTCTTTTGTTATTGTTAATGTGTTCTGTGTGTGACAATAAAGTGTTTATCTATCTATCTATGCTGTGGGTGGCGGTGACCATTCACCATCAGTTGGCTCACCTGCTCGTTTACCCTCTTGTGACATAAAAATAAAGTCATTAGCTTCAAGTTATGTCACGACTTCGTTATTAAATACTCGCTCCATAGTCTTGCAGAGTATGGAGATTTCCACCGGCCTGTTCCATCACTATCAGGACATTTTTTAACCATTTGAACCATTTATTTTTGCCACAACACATACTAGGTTAAAAATATTCAAAATTGTCAAATTACAATATTCAGTATTTTTGAGAACCATTTTAATTTCTTTTGGTACATATTTCCAAATTTTAAAAGAAAGTAAGGAATTAAGTATTTTTGTGCCAACCCTATATGGTTTTTACGATTTCCGGTCATTTCTTACAAAAAAATGCTTTGGAGGTCACGCCGCCGCCGCCGACCTTAAAAAGTCGGCGCGCCGCCGCCGACCTTATAGTCATCGGCGCTCATATCTACCTCACACACCCTGTTTTCAGAGTTGTTGAGCCATTAAAAGCCTCTGTCATAAATTAAACAACGCGATTACTAAAGGCGCCTGACCAGTTTCGAATCCTTGTCGTCGGTTGCATCTCCCGCCCTTTATTTTGTTTTCCATTGAGAGACGATAACGCTTTTGGTTTTATACTCCAGGGTAATTAGACACTTTTATATGAGTGGGTTTGAAGTAAATATAAATTTGACTTTTTTATTACGAGTATTATCGTACGTACTTTATTAAAGAAAAAAAATATAGGGAAAATGACGAAAAATACATTTTAAACCGAAAAATTCAAAAATTAAGTTTATCATAACAGTTGACATTTTAATTTTGTATAAAATGTATTTAAAATAATATTTAAGAAGTAAAACATTAAACTTACTTCCATTACATATTATCCTTTAAGTGCAATTTCGAGTTAACTTATTACCTTACTGAAATTCCGATTTTCAGCAATTCCAATGGGAAAACATTTTAATTTTTGATAAACTACCTATGATTATAGTTCTATTAACAGTGTTAATCAATTGATTGCATTAGCATTTTAGTATACCTAAATAAAAAATAAAAATATATGTTCCCGAGGTCATACGATTTTAATAATTATACATTTATATAGGAGAGATTAGTTGTTTAACAAGAATCCGAGAAAAAACAGCCATACTTAATTACTTCAAATAATAATTTCCCTGGACTATTACTCGTATGAGTTTTTCTGACGTTATCGTGTCCTTCAGGAATTTCAGGATCCATCTGTCACATGTTGGCCATTACAACTTGCACTCAGTGGATTAAAACTAGCAAGGCGGAGCCAGCGGAGGTTCCCGCAAGCCACTACTGCACAGGAAACTAAACTTAAGGCTAGATTTACAAGGAGTAATTAAAATGAGGTCAGTAGAAATACATTGCTTGTTTCGTATGATGTCTGTACGAAAACACTTGAAATAAGCAAGCAATATAGGTACGTCTACTGACCCGTTTTTACTAACCCGATATAAATTCAGCCTAAAGGCGCCAACTTTGTTGCTAGTAACTATGTGGAGAGACGACCAGCCTCTAACAAAGAGACTGATCAGTCAAGAAAGCATGGAAAGTCTGTGTAAGATGATACGAAAAAGAAAGAAGTGAATGTTGAGATGACGGCCGATACAGAGAAACGGAAGCGATTGATAACCGAGATGGAATTATTCAAAATTCATAAGAATCGTGCAATTTGTGCCAAGTTTTTGAACCACCGCAAGCAACTTGTGCGCGGCCTCTGGTGGTTTGTTTGATATAAATCTAGTATCTCGAAAACATCGTTAAAATTAATGCTCATGCATGTAGTAGCGAATGTTTTAATTCGTAGAAAAAAAATAAAGATAGC